>OX415254.1:85266167-85869190 GCA_948329865.1 Linaria vulgaris | reverse complement strand
AGACTTCCCTAAAGTTGATTTTACTTGCGTTCGTCCTTGAATTAAGCACGAATCCGATCATTAAATTCTTCTTAAAGTTTACATTTATAATGAATAGTGCGTTAATTTTTAATTTAACACTACAAGTGTAGTTCTTTCATTTTAAAGAGCTACAAATGTAGTTAACTTATCGTTGTTATTTGGAAAAATCAGATAACCAGTTTGATTTTCATGGTAATTTTTACTTTTCAGACACGGCATACAATTTTCCCTCTTTTCGTAAAACTATATATCGAATTAATTTCATAATCCCAACATGAAATTAACATTTTATTTAATGAAAGATTAACAAAATTTAACTGTTACAAATTGTGTTCTTCATGATCGCATTTGATCGAGAGATAATTTTGTGGTGCGAAAGCTTTTGATCGAATTGAGTTATGAAAAAATAAACTAAGTTACATTTATATACTATGGCTATCCAGTATCCGCTACAAATTGGACGGAATTGTAGCATTGGTTAACTGGACTGATAGCTTTGTTGAATATAAGTTGAACTTTCCCGAATAGGAAAGTCGTTGGCAACTGTCCCAAAGGGCAAAGGCTATATGAAAACTTTCCCGATTTGGAAAGTTTTCAATTCTGAATAGTTTAAGACTATATTAGCTATAATTACCCGATGTGCTGATCTAAATTAAACTAATTTAAATTTCGTATTATTTACCATAATTATTAGAGTTATATTGAGAATTTCTCCAAAGCGTCTACTCGATTTTCAAATTAATCACAATGAAATTTTTGATTAGTAGTCTAAAAAAAGTTAAAAGAAAAAAATAAAAACAAATTCCAGCAATATATAGTGCAATTTATGCACATCATGTGACGCACGTAGTAATCTACGATATGTGTGTACGTGTGTATATATATATATATATATATATATATATATATATATATATATATTATAGCTTTTTTTTCTTCTCAGCAAACCTGCAGACTTTCCATGTCAAATGTAACCGATAAATTGTTTCAATGTAACAAACTCCCAATTATGATATCAGACATATAGGTACCTAGCTCCCTATACTATTTCCAAGCTAAGTCCAAATACACATCCTGAAGTAGACGTATAGGAGGACTATAGCCTATAGGTACCTCCCTAAGTTTTGTATGATAAGCTATAAAAATAAATAAAGGTATGCTTGTCCAAAAAAAAAAAAAAAGTTAGGAAACAAATCGTTCCTTTTTTATGACCATTTGATTCAGGCTATCAGGCCCAAATATAACTGGGTTTGGTTGGTTGGACTAACTTTGAGCTCCTATTGGGTTGGATGGGCCTATCAGGGCCCGAAGGTAGGCACTGCATAGTTTATAACTAATCTGACGCAAAAACAGTACATTAAAACATAAAAAGAGAAAAATAAGTAGCAAAGGAGTTGGAATATCTTATTTGACCACTTTTAATAAAGTAAAAGCACGTTGTTGTTTTCTTAATGCACATGGTTTTTTTCACCTTTTAAAATTAAACAATATTGTTTTTAAGAAATGTGTCTACATGCGAGGTTTTTTAAGCGACTAGCTCCCTCTATAGTTACTGAATTAAGCAGAAAGCCCTTAATTTGTTCTTTGGAAATGAATAAACAACTAATGATTGTTCACTCAATGATTGACCTAGATGCCCGCCAACTAATTTGTTGCACTATTTTCGGATGAAGATTCTTGCACGCCTTTTCTAAATTAAGCGTCAAATTGAGTTTTTTCTTTCTTTCTTACATTGTATCTTGAGCAATGATAATCATATACTATTACAATTTTATTGCACATTTGAATCCGAAAATAACGATAACTGGGCATCAAAATAGTTTGTTGCTTCTTTACCATGAAACTCCACGAAACCCCAAACTTCAATCCATAAACTCCAACACTTCTCAAATGGTAAAAACAAAATTTTCAAGTAAACTACAATATAATCAAAGATCCGTAGCTTTAAATTATTGTCATCATATTTATTTTTGTTCTATCACGTTTTGTGGTGGGGTATTTTCTGGATTGTTAAAGAGTAATATTTTGAGGTTACTTTAGTACAATAATCACACGTTTATATAACTGTTTCAATTTTTATTTTTTTTTTTGGTAAAAGTTTCAATTTTTTTAATTTAGCATATTAATGACATCTTATAATAAAAGTTGAAATCTGGTTTAATTAATTTATTTGTTTCAAGGAGCTTGAATAGTGTTCCATATATAGTGTGATATGAGCTAGGTTGCACGGATACGGATACGAGTATCGGTATCCGCTGGATACGGATACGTGGATACGATTTTTTTTTTTAAATTTACAAGATACGATACGTATGCGATACGTTAAATATATAATATTAATAATTATATATAAGGATATAATTTAAATAAAAATATCAAATAACATTATATCTAATCACTTGCACAGTCATTAGTCACATACTATTATGAAAGATATCAAAGCTTTGTGTGTTGTTTTTTATTTTGGTTTGAAATAGAGGGTTGTCACGATTTTATATTTAATTTTCTGAAAAGATATTGCAAATTGGTTCTTGTTGGGCCTTTTCTAGTTTAAGAAAACTACCACGTTACTCTTATAAATTGCTGATACGTATCGGATGCTCCTCGGATACGCTTCACAGGGTATCCGATACGTGTATCCGTCTTTTTTAATTATTTTTAATGCAGGATACGCCACGTGGCATATCTGATACGTATCCGGAGAGTATCCGGAGAGTATCGGTATCTGATACGTATCCGACACTGACCGGGCATTTTTTTGGAGTATCCGTGCATCATAGGATATGAGTATTACTCTTCACAAGTCTATCCGACACCATATCCACTAGAGCATATATAAAGGATATATATTAAAGTAAAGCCAACGTCGAAAAGAAAAAGTCGAAAGAGTGGCATACGATACAAGGACATGTTGGTTTTTTCTTTAATTTTATTTTATCTCGTCCTGCTAACGACAAAGAAATAAAAAAAAATAAAAAAAAAAGTATTAGTAGGGTTAATTTGCACGAAAGCTTTTTCTACAAGTGGGTATTACTAGATTTACACACTAATAGTTGTTAGTTAGGATTTAGTACCATTACGGAGTAGGCCTTTATTATATTATGTGGAACATGATGTAATACTTTTTTCCACATGCTAATATTTTATTGGAAACTCGAAACTGAATTTTATAAGGGAAGCTTACACTTATTACTAGTGAGGAGAAATATTGGGAAATTTAACAGAAAGTGTCAATTTCAACAGCCAATATATGTCGCATCTTATTCTGTAAAAAGAAAAAGCTAAAACATGTTACTGGAATCAGACATGTATGAGAATACTATAAATCTGCAAATAAATTCCAGCCAACCATCATTTTTGAGAAAGACATTTGATTCTTGACATTATATGTAAAGTAATAAAGCAAAAAAAAAGGAAAAGGACTATAGGTGCTTAACTTTAGTCTTCTATATCAATCAGTGATCCCTTCATTTCTAACCCCCCTCGCCTTCTAATACTCTTCAACATATGGTAACTTTTGCATAAATTTTTTCACAAGTTATTTAGTTTATAGTTATATTTTAAAACATGAGTTCTGTTGATAATGAAAATCCTTTTGGAACTTACAATTACAAAGATTGTTCATTAGGAGTTTGTAGCATATATTGCCCACAATATTGTTACTTAATCTTCCCTCCTCCACCCCCGACCGACAACGGCTCGTCGGCCCCTTTCTCCCCTCTCACCATAGCCATCATTGGTGTACTAGCTAGTTTTTTCCTCCTAGTAAGTTACTACACAATTGTCACTAGGTACTGCAAGAGAGGAAGTTTTTCCACACAAGATGATGAAAATCGTGACACAACGGATCACGATCAATATCACGTTGCCGCGCCTGGATTAGACGAGGCGGTCATAAGGACAATACCCGTTCGCAAGTATCGAAAGGGAGATGGACTAATCGAAGGAACGGATTGTGCGGTATGTCTTAGCGAGTTTCAAGAAAGTGAGTCACTTCGGCTTTTGCCTAAGTGTAGGCATGCCTTTCACTTGCCATGTATTGATAAATGGCTCAAATCTCAGTCGAATTGTCCGTTGTGTCGTGCCAGTGTCGTCGTTTTGGCTCAGTCGCCGTCATCTCAAGTGGCGAGTACTCAAGCTTTTAACATGAATTCTTATGAGATTCGACGGCCTAATGACTTGATTTTGGTTGTGAATGATCAAGAAAGGAGTTTGGATGAAAGGGTAGTTTGTGTTCATGATGATGGTACTAATAATGGTGAAAATTTGGAAAGAAGGGGGCATAATGGATTTGGTCAAGAGGTTTTGATTTGTGACATTTTGAAATTTGAAGAAATTTATGAAGATTTACAAGAGGGAAGTTTTGAATCTTTAAGGGAAGTTGGTTCTTCCAATAAGTTGTTAGGTGTTAGAAAAAGTTGGGATATGGGATTATTAAGAAGCCCTGTTGCAATGAAAAGGTCTATTTCGGCTGGTAGATTTACGTGGACTGGTCATGATAAAGGTAAGAATTCTTTAGTCCCAAATTGAATGTAAAATTCTCTGATGGAGGACATATTTCTTTTCATTATAAAATATATCAAAAAGTTATTATAAATAAACACTAGAGAAAATATATATTGATCCGATTTTGTTTGAATCTTGCAAATGTTGAACTAAATTAGTGGAGGAGATGATTTGTTTCAACTTTTTACACTGTTATGATTTAGTTCTGTTACAGAAACTTACAAAGCAGGGCTGCTGTAACATTTTGGCTTTAAGGGATTTTGGCAAAACACTCCATGTGTTATGGTAAATACTAAATAGACACATTAGTCCCCGTAAAAATGAAATAGACAATTTACCTCCACTGTTATCGTAAAAAGACACGCATTAGCACTCTATAAAAATGACTAGGGGATCGAATCACCTCATGTATTGTGACAAAGTAGCTAGTAAATAGACAGATTGTTTCATCCATTTCTTCACACATTGCCAAATAACTCCTCGCAAATTATTCAACCATAATTAACTAACTATGAGTGAAAAACAAGACCTCTTTACAGTTGGTTAATTCAAATTTGCAGCGAATGTTTGTTACCTCAATTTCACAAACACTACGCGTGTGATATCTCTATTGTTAATTTTAGGTGGACAACTCATTCAAATATTGACAACTCATATCCAATAAAATGTATAATTGAAGTCAATTTGTAATAATAATTCCGTTTATTTTTCTTAAATGTAGTGATTAGATCATTAGACCAATGGAATCTCGCTTTTCATACTTAAGACCAGTTTCTAAGATAAGCTTCTGAAAATGCTTAAAAGCATCCTTACACATTAGAGGATAACTAATTACCTATCAAATCCTTAAATACTCCAAAAGGGAAAACACTATTTATCAACCCAAAAAAGGAGAGAAAGGAAATTACTGTTTGGGCCGTTCACCTCAAGTGTGTGGGCCTAATGCCCGCTAACAGAATTTAAGAGTATAATATACGAAATTAATTACTTGAGAAATATAAATTAATAGCTATGTAAGTATTTCCTTTTTGTTTATTTTTTTTTGAAATAAAAGCAAGGACCGCTTTTATATCAGACATTACAATTGTTGGAGCTGGATTGAGAAGGCTTCACCTAAGAGCTAAACAAAGATTCATTCACCAACCGGTAACGCTGCATCAACATATGCCACACTCCATTTTGTGCAATAATCGAATATACTCTTTATTTATATATTCTTAGTAATTAATGTATCATGAAAAATATATTTGGCGTCAGAATGTGCCCTCTCTTGACTAATACACATTTGTATTGAATTGTTCTCATCTCAAAACGAAAAACTAGCCTTTATATTTCTTTTCTTTTTCTTCTTTCTGTATCTTCGCCTGGACATGTGGCATTTTATTCAAGTAACGGTTTGACCTGAGTTTTGATACCATACTGAATCAGCGTCTCATTAAAAGCTCGAATTTGTAGAGAGATCGATCATTTATAAGTGGTCACGTGATACGTGTTATATCAGTAACTGGAATGCTACAAGAATAGCATTTTTTTTTATATTTTCTAGTTGATTCTACGGGCTCCGGGTTCTGACCAGTGTTCTTGCATTTTAAGATGACATTAGTAATGCAGCTTTACAATGAATATCTTGTTTAGATGAATTGGTAAGTTAATAGATGGAGTTTGGATGAGATAGTTACTTTTAATTTACAGAAATGTAATAAACACTGCGGATAAAGTAACAAAAAGAAGTTTCAGTTATTATTGATAACATCTTCTTTGAGGATACATGAGTTGGCTTTACATCCCAGAATGATTGGTAATAGATCTTGATTCTTTACTTTTTTCAGTCAGAAGTTTATTAGAATCTTAACACATTGTGGTTCCTTAAGCAGCTCAAATGCCATGTTTATCTCTTCGAGTTGAACTTGATGCGTTAAAAGCCCGTCCAGATTCTCAATTTCCTGCAACAACAAAAATGTATTTTGTATCATCAGATGACATGTGAGAAATGTAGTGGAAGGAAGAGGTTGTCTGATTTTCGACGACTAGTACCTTATTGATGCATTTGTCGATGACTTGGGGTAAGTCCGATTGAACCTTAACCCCACCAAACACTGCATATTTGAATGTTCTGCAGCTCAACAATGTAACGAAATCGATCTCCACACTCTTGTCAGTTCCTGCTCCAAGCATCATCATTTTACCAATTCCCTATTTGCAAGAATGGTTGAAGAATATATTAACAAATGTATATGTCGATCAACTGACTCACGTTGGATCAATGTAATGTATTTACATAGGCATGTACCATGTAGCTAGCTACTTACCACTTTTGTGGTCTCAAGAGCTTCATTAACTAATTTAGGGATCCCGGTGCACTCAAAGCTGTAGTCGACACCCAAGCCTCCGGTAAGTTCTTTAACAAGCTGTGAGATGGATTTATCCGGATCCTCTTTTGGGTTTATGAAATCAGTCATTCCAAACCTCTCCGCCACTGCTCTTTTGCTGTCATTTACGTCTATCCCGATGATCCGAGCCGCCCCATGACCTCGAGCTCCCTCTACAACCTTTTTTCCATTTTTGGTCCAATAGCAACAAATGACATTATAAATAACATAGTTTATCGATCAGTAGTTAGCTAATAATAATAACATGATGGTGATGAGCTTGCTTACTCCTAATCCAACAGCACCAAGACCGAGAACAGCAACGGTGGATCCCTTATGCACCTTGGCCTCTTTCCACACAGCCCCAAATCCGGTGGTGAATCCGCAAGAAAGGAAGCTGGCATGAGGAAGCGCGATCCTTGAGTCAATTTTAACGACATAGTTGGCGTCCACGACTGTGTACTCGGACCAAGTAGAGCAACTGAGGAAGTGGTACAACACTTTGCCTTGAACGGTCATCCTACTCAAGCCATCCAATGGCATTACGCCGCTGAAAGCTTGGAGAGGATAAGTTTGGCACAAGTTGGTTTTCCCAGAGCTACAATTCTCACAGTCCCCACATTCACCCAAGTAAGTCGGGATCACGACGTCTCCTTCTTTTAGATTCTTAACTCCTCCTCCAATGCTCTCTATCACACTGCATTGCAAGTTTGCAACCAACAAGAATATTATTCAAGTAATTGTGTATAAACAAGTTGTTAGTGATTATATCCAATCTGTTTTAGAGAGGCTTAGTTAGTTACCCGACGCCTTCGTGTCCCAAGACTCGCGGAAAGACCGGCTGAAAATTTGGTGAAAAGAACACTAATTAATCAACAATATAGGGACTTTGAATACGGCTATTTAAAAATGATGACACGTGTCTTGAATCTTAATGCGTGACTTGTGAGTAGTTATATAAAATACAGAGTGAGTGATACAGAATACGTTACCGCGGGGAAGCCGCGACAGCCGAGGACGTCGGTGTGACATATGCTAGCATAGAGCATTTTGAGTCGGACTTCGCCGGACTTGGGTGGCTCGACGACTATCTCTTCCACTTTCGGAGCTACTTTCTCATTCCAGCACACGACAGCTGCATCCATGAGAAATACAGTATACTTTAAGGACTTAACGAGATTTATCCTAGTAGATTGGGAAATAGTAAATTAACCTCTGCAGGTGATGGCGTTTGCCATGGTTGATTGCTGCGTGAATTCTCTGGTTGATTGCTGCGTGAATTCTCGTGTACGGATTTGTAATTAATATGAGTGGTGGCGATCACCAGACAGTTAAATATGACATTACAGCATCAGGATTAAAGTTGAAATTGTGATTGAAGTCTTTTATATAGTAAGTAGAGAGTGAGAAGTGTACATAAAGTCAAAATCCATGATACTTGGGTCCCGCACATGCCACGTGGCGGGCAGAGATTTGAGGTTCAGCTGAAATCACACATGGAATTTTCTTCTCCACTTCAACCCACGTGTCGCTCGTTGCTCGCGTGCGCCATCAGTTATTATAACAATACCCATTTTTGAAGCTTTTGTTTTTCACATCAAAAAAAAAAAAAGAACTTTGTTTCTTTTCACAATGACCTCCTCTATTGACTGTAAATAGAAAATTAATGATGAAGGCTATAAATTAAATCACATGATTTAAACATAAAAATACAACTTGTCTTTTATTCAAAATTGTAATTAATAATTCGTTTCCATTGTTAACATATATATTCAACAAGCATAAACACTTAAACAGTCTTATATTTTTCATTTAGCTACGTTTATTAATTAGCTCCTTCATACATTTCCTTTAATTAATTGAAAAGAAAAACATAAGCCACATGTATATATTCTTTTTTAGCCAAATTGAAATTATAATTTCATATCACTTACAAAATATTTTGTATTTGTTAACCGTATAAAATAAATACGAGATTAAAGAAAATATTAGTCCTAAATCAGAAGGATTAATAAATGGACAATACTATTGTCACGAGTACTTCCGATAAAGTAGTACCCACTCCCAACGAGGAGGCCCATCGGGTGTGACCAATATCGCTCGGTTACTAACCCAAAGCGGTATGAGTGGCCATCCGACGAGGGCATCTAGCGTCCCTCGGAAAGTCACGATGAATCAAGACCAGATATCAAAGTGGCATCGGATAAAAAGCAAACCCGGATGGATCCGCCTGATTCAAATATCCATCACGACACCGAGCAGGGCTCCAACGGACTCCCGAGTCCCATAACCTTGACAAAAACGCTTCCTTGCTATACACTCCCAATACAAGTGCCCTCGGAACAATGCCCCAGGCGACCAACTCAAAGAACGGAGCTGAGCATTGATAGAACAACATCTTCCGGGCAGTTGGAAAAAGAAACGCCTGCCCACGAGAGATAAAATCCCCTCGGGATTCAAATCACGGGCGAACACCCTATCGGAGAAAATGCCCCGAATCACTTACTTCAGGATACATCCCTATCAGAGCGGCATTATCACCAAGGAGACACCCAAACTTGGCCTTCAAGTCATTACTAAAGGCAATAAGCCCTCAGAGACAAAGAAGTCGGCCTAACCACCTATCGGAATGAAGGCAAAATCCCTCGGAGGAAGATAAAGCAGCACAGTCAGCACTTAGTAGATCAAGATAGATATTATCTTATTGATTGGTGTACCTTGTAACACGTGTACTCATACTAAAACATGTCAACATGCATAGAGACACCTGTCCCTAAAAATTTCTATATAAAGGGAGGTGATCAATTGAAGAAAAACAACTCAAGACACATACATACAACAGGAGTGAAATATAGTGAATAAAGGAAGGAATGTTCTTGTTATTTTGTCTCCTTTAAAATAGTATTTAGCTTTTGAACCACGGGTAAGGGTGTTCCAACCCGAATAAATAATTCAGTTAATTAGGTCATAATTCCAAACATGTTAACACTATTGTTCTAACATGGGGTTTTGAAAATATTACTAATTAAACAACTTGTTAAGTTAAATTGATTTTACTTGTTATACCATTACATAAGCAGTACTAAGCAAATGAAATTCTTACTTCTTCGACTAGTGGATCAAGAAATTATATGAAAGTTGCAATTCACGATCTCGTCAAATTATTTGATAAGTTTGTTTATGTTTTTGACCAATCAAAGAAATTCAAAATCATGAAGTTGCTAAACGAACTAATTAATATTATCAGAAATACATTAATTAATTACATGTTTAATAATTGGCAAAATTAAATATAGTATATAAACTTTTTTAATGAATGGATATCTAATGGTTTTCAATAATAATTTGTAATAAAATTAAAGAAAATAAAGGTTTGGAGTCATCTCATTTTATTTCTTGAGCTGGTTCCACCTCAATAATTTTGTAGTCCCACTAGTGGGTTTTTTACCCATCTGTAGTATACTGTTTGCATGTAAAATGTTGCACAAGACTCAGAAGGATATATATGGTCTAGTGCACATTGGCATCACGATATTGTAATATTAAAAATTTTGTATATACTAGTAGCTAATTAAGTACTAAATTCAGTTCTTTTCAGATGTAGGGACATCAACAGCGCAACATACGAGTGTACGCGCGTGCGTAATTTTATTGAATTATATATCTTAATAATATCAAACATGTGGTAGGAGAATCGTTGAAACTGGGACCTAAGTTAGAATACGGCATGTTTGAATATATGTTATGTTATGATTGCAATGAGTTTTTTTTTTTTTTTTTGATAATTAAGATTGCCATGAGTTCTGTGGTGGAGATTCTTTGTTACTTATTTATTTGTTCATTATAATGGGTTTCAACTTGTTGATGGAGTCTGAGTGTGTAACCTTTGGAAATTCGATCCAGATGGTTACTGCTAAAAATGCTATTATATGATCAAGTTAACGCTGGATGATGCAAGCTGAATAGTGTAATTAAGTCGATTTGATTGCACAAAATAAAGGACATGTATGTGTAGTTAGCCAGTAGGGCAGTGCATTTGGTCAGTTTAATTATTACAATAATATTAATTAATAAGGTAATAATAATTGATTTGCCGTAGCTAGAGTGGCAATGATATTCTGTAAGAAAAAGAAAAGAAAACAATACATGAATGACATGATGAGGGAGGAACAAAGGAAGGACGGTTTCACCACTTATCAAATAGGTTAATAATAAGGCCATACATTTTCAATAATCAATCCAACAACAACAGGAAGGAATTCAATAATGCGTGCTAATGAGAAAATTTATTTTATGCAACTGTTGTATTAATGACGTGGTGCAAAGAATAGTCCTCTTTATGGAGGAGAAAGAGACGGATCTGTTCGAGAAAGGTGAGATGTTGTGGCCTGTCTTTGCGGTACACGTAGCCACTCGCAACTTTGTGCGTATACGACTCATGGCACCCTTTTTCTTCCTCACCGCACCTCTTCCACATCGCCTCCGCGTAGCTATGGTGACCATAGTACGCGGCAGCCTCCAGGATCTTCCCATCATCTAACGATGATAGTAACTGGATCGGCAGCCTCTCGTAGTGTCCGCGCGTTAAGCCCTCGAGCTCGTCCATTTTGGCAAGCGCCCTTGGAGACACGGCGTACAGCTCGCCCGAGACTTGGTGGCCGCGACCGGGAAGGTTGAGGAGGAAAGGCACGCGGTAGGGACCACAAACGAGGGGGAGTTTTTCTCTCGTGTGGTAACAGCCAACGAACGAGGCGTCTCCCGTGCTGATCAGCTCTTGTAGTAGCCCGTGGTTTGAAAATCCTTGCTTTAACGTGCCGTACGTGAATATCAGCTTCGCCCTTGGTGTATCCGCCACCATCGCTTAGATGATTTTGTTGCTAAAAATTAGCTAATTTTATTTTAGTAGAGAACAAGAAGTAGTAGAGTCCCCTTTTTATTTGGTGGAATCGAAAAGAATATGATTGATTAATAAAATATAGCTTTCATTGCTTGCTGCATTGGCTTTTCACAAACCATCAATCACGGTTTTTTTTTTTTTTTATGAATTAATCATGGACAAGTTGGATGTTGTCAAATCAAGCATGATACATAATATATTTTCTGCTCTAACGTCATAAAACTAATAATTTTGGTGAATCTAATTATTTAACCTCGTATATAAATATTATAGTGACGAGTGCACTCACATACGTGTAGACCCTATTTAATAGAGGTCCACGCACACGTGAGTTCACTAGATGGGATCCACGCACATGTGTGCACTAGGATGTGGTTCAATACATGTAAGTGGATTGGGCACTGCTCCACGCCCTTGCTAGTTTCTTCCCATTGATTCTCATCACCCAAAATAGTTCTACTCGCGCAGATTTTGAGGCTCTACAGCGCTGTGTGCAAAGAAATAACTTTACTGTTTGTGGCCAAAAAAATTATGAATTGTGCTTTTGGAGTGCTATGACATTATTAACAGCAATCTGAAGGACATATAATTAACTGAATGGAATAAGAAAAGATCCTGAATAAGATTACAAGCTATATATGTATGGCTTTTATACATTTTGCTTTATAAGATATAAAACTAATGTACTGTTTGATGAATGTTCTGTCTTATTTCATGATAGCAAATGATTCAAAGCGTACACAACGTAATGTTGTCCGCGAACTTCGTATGTATTGTGTAGGAGATAGCAAATAGCCAGCGAAAGGCCTTTGACTTCATCTACTCAGCCTCCTTGTTTTGTGTTAACAAGTTTTTGTACCAACTCATGAACCGCGCGATGAACTCTGTATACGAATATAGAGAGTAGTTATTATACCACCATATTGCGAAATTTATAGGTGAAATACTAATTTTGAGTAGCTATATGTTAGCTGAGAACTACTATTGTGAAACATATTTTAGCTGACAATATGAGTCTTTGCATTCTTGAAGCACACTCCTAACTCATTACGTTATGACATTGTTAAGTTCAAGCCTTGTGTATGTATTTTTTTTAGCACGTAATCCATGTGAGAGATTCTAGCCGTACCTTCAATCCTCATGAACTGTTGGACGTTCTTTCTTTGATCGATTTGCCTCTTGCCAAGTGTCTCTTGTTGATGTGCAGAGGCCAAGTAGTGGTTAACGGCATGATTTTTCTGGGAAGAAGAAGATCGATGAGCTATTTCGGGATCCTTTTATTTATTAAGTGTAAAGGTGAAAATAAGATGTATTGATGCTTATACTTGGTATTCCTCGTGTAGACTATCAAACTGCGGTTGTAATTGCTCGGGTAAAATCTTTTTCAGTTCTTCGTTTAGAGTCTGCATAACACAAAAGTCGTTGATACATGATTATAATTTTATGGTGCTAAACATGGAATTAGAATGGTCTTACTTGAAATATAAACTCAGGAGCGACATTGTGCTCTATAAGGTTTTGAAGTTCTCCTCGGATAATATAAAGCCTGTTTAAGCAGATGAATTCTTACGGTTAGGCTTGAATGTCATCTACTTGATGGAATGTAGCGTCTGATTAAAGTTACTTACTGTTTTGGGCTTTGCTCTAGTAGCACGTTCTTAGCAATATCGGCAATTTTATCTTCCCACCCAGTTTTGATATCTTGATCTTCGTCTAAAGAAGCGCTGCAGCCACTTCATTGGTAGAGAAATGTGAGAATCAACCAAGTATTATTAACTTATTAAAAGAAAAACTCGGCTACATATATCGATAGTTTCTTTTGTATATTACTGGCTATTACTTGAAGTGCCAAGTAGCTTCAAATGAGCGGATGGCTTGTCTTAGATTATTCTTGAAGGTTTTGGCAATTTTATTCGCCAACGTCTGAGGCAGCCGTATTCCCTCCTTTTCCGCTATGAAAGCTAAAACTTTGAGTATCTACAAAAGACATTGGTGAAAATACACTTGTCGTATTTTCAAAATTTAGAAGGTCGAATTAGAAAATACGAGACAACTACCTCTTCGTTAGAAGGTTCGAGGAGTTGAATATATTTACACAATGGCATTAAGACCTGGAGCTTGGAAGCATCGCTGCAGCAGAAGAATATCTTGTTACGCCCTTTAAACCGCTCTAGCATCCACTTAATATACGAGAGAGCATCACTCGATAGCCTGTCTGCTTCATACAGGATTATAGCTGCACGGGTTATGACGATAATAATCTATGTCATTGTTCCATATTTTGGAAGTTTGATATTTGCTGTAGAGAGTTTTGTAATACCTTTGCAGTCCTGTTGACTGCTGTTCAAAGCCGTGGTGGAGAAGTACTCATTTTTCTCGTTGATTAGTTCAACAATGACGTGCTTCTCGTAACCTTTGAGTTCAGAAAGATTCACTTCGATATGATGTTGTGAAACCATTAAATTTACAAGGATGCTGCCCACTGCTTCTCCCTGTGAATTGATTAATATGATGTTAAAAAACTACGTTGATGAGGCTTTAACTCATTATTGATGCTTTAACGTTATGATGCTTGTTCTATTAGCTGAAAAAAGGTACCATAATTGAAATGTGGACTTACCGTTAAGTAAAATTTCTTGCATTCTTTTCTTGCCTATGAAGAATGAGTACAAGAAGATTAATAGTCGGGAGCGTATAATAGAAATCGTGTGAATCTAGATAAGTATTCTTATTGAAGATTATGGTTTTATCAAAATGAATATACCTGTACTTTGTCAGGTCCAAAGGCTTCTCTTAGGAAGGCCCAAATCATCGTCCTTTTTCCTACCCCTGGATTTCCCTCGAATATGAAGTGACCACATGAGGATACTCGATCATCCCAAGTCCTTACCGTTCTTTGCAGCGACAGTGCTGTTGTTTCGTTGCAAAGAAACTCTCGCAACCAAAATGGCCGGTATTTGTCTGCCCAAATGTATTTTATTTCATTTTCTGTTCTGTTTGTTTCCCTGTTCTCGTGTATAAATCCGGCTGCTGGTGTACATAGTACTGATTCTTGCGGTTGAGTGGGTACTGATTCTTGTGCTAATGCTAGTAACGGTGTTTCGACAGTTGGTAATGGGGAAAGCAATGATTCTTGTGGTAACAGAGTTCTTGTGTTTGTAGCTGGAGTTTGAGGTGACGTTATCTGTGGCTGTGGATATGGTAATGATTCTGATGGAGCTGCAGTGGGTGGCGACAGGGGCAGCAGCATAGGCGGTGTCTCGGAATCTCTCTCCCTCAATGGCTTCTCTTCTGTTGATGAAATGATGGCATCCTCTCTCTTTATTGGAGGAAAAGTCACTTTTTTTCTCTCTGTTTCTGTGTCGTTTCTTGTCGTTTTTGTTGCTTCAGCTCCACTTTGAGCTTTTATTGAAGATGAAGATGAAGTGTTTTTCTTGGTGTCCTGAGAACTTTTCAATCCCGATGCTGAAAATAACTTTTCGTGCCTTTTCAGGGTAAAGCAAGACGAGCCCCACTCCTGCACTTTAACGACAAAACTCGTTTTTGAGCTGGAACTAACGAAACTCGTTGCATGGCTCTCCCTCCCGGGGCTTGATCCTGACAGTTTTTCCCGGTTAATACCGAGCGTGTAGTCTATCAGGCCTTTGTAATAAGGGCTGCTGGTGTTGTATTTCGTCTCCAACGCGTTCCTTCGATTGAACTCTTGTAGACTCTCTTCGGTTAAATCCGGATTCTTCGTTTTTGTTGTTGTGATATAGCTACCTAGTTTCTTCCCCCATGCAGTGATGGGGGAGCCAGTCGAGCGTGTCGACCGGATGGACTTGTTTGACGGGGGTATCTCGTCAGGGCTGGTGATATCGGGGGCGGATTGTGATCGTGGGATCACGGGACTCGGCATCGAAGAACTGAGTTAGAACTCAGAAAAGATGACTTTTTTTCACTTCACAGGTTAAAATAGCAAAATGTTGTAACTAGGTTTGTGTGATGTGATATGAAGAGAATGTTGTTGAGTTCTTTTTTGTCATGGTATGGCAATTCTCATCGTTAAGGCTTATGAATAAGTATATATATGGTGAGTGGTGACTTCTCCTATGTTTAAATGATACAACAATGCTACTGGAGAAAGCTGTGTTTTGTCTGTGTAGTACAAAATATTTTAAAAGGCTTCTGGAATTAACTTATGATTGTCATTTTCATTTTATGTTTGTATTACAGTTTGGTGATTAACTTGTTTAATTCTTGAAGTTCTTGTTCTGCTTTAAGGAAACAGGGTCCTAAAATTGGTTGTTATGTGGAGAAAATAAATGAAACCTGATTTTTTTTTTCTTATTTTGATGTAAACCTCAAAATTGTTACTTCTGATCATTTTTCCGCATTCCACAAAAAGAGGTGAAGGCATTGTTGTATATAAATCTCACTTCTAATCTCCGCATTTATTATTAATAATTTGGTACATAATCAGCATTACATTAACAAATCTGTAGTTTCCTAAACTTATTTTCATTTTGAGGGTCGCATTTGAGCAATTTTGTATTCATCAATCAAACGCAATGCATATTCACGAGGATTATTCGTTTCATTGGGTTACACGAGAAGCAAACGTGGAGGCTCATAATCTTGCACGAGATGCGGCGCTTAATGCCGAGGGACCAAGTCCTCTTGCTTTTGCTATGTTGTAGTCCGGTTTTTTTTTGTTGATCGTTGGTTTTTCTTGTTTTTGCACTAAGTGTAACATTGTCGCCGTTTTTGGCTCTCTATCTAATGCATGTTTTCAAAAAATAAAAGATAAAAAAAAAATCAAAGTTTTCAACGTTTTCGCATTTTGACTCTCGTGAAAAGGAAACATGGGAATACTTTTTACGACTATTGCAACAACATTGTTTTACGATCAGCTAAAAACATATCGATAAGATCTTGAAATACTGCGAAAAGTTTCTAAAGTAAATCCAAACATACACCAAAATCGAATATTTTTGCTTATATTCATTGCAAAGACAAAACTTTGATTGCAAACAAGTTGTTACACATGTGTAAAAAAAATCGAATACTTTTGCTATTAAGTAATCCAAACAGAAACTTTTGTAGGGTGATTATGATGGCATTTCTCATGTATGGGCAAAATGTAACTTATATCTCATGTATAAGAAATGACAAAATTAGTGACTTATATTACTTAGAAAGTACTGACAAGAACTAAAATATGTATTTTGTTTCTATTTGTGCCTAGTAGTAGTATGGATGAAGTACACCATGAATCACAATTAATGACAGTTAAAACGAAACATACAAATATTATTCAAGTACATTGCAGAAACAATTTTTTTCATACATTTGAAAAGATAATACTTATAAGGATTAAAATATACCGAAGTTCTGTTTCATGCATGCGAAAGAAAAAGGAAAAAAAGTACACTCAATCCCAAAAATATTCAAATAAAATGGTAATTCTGCAACATTCAAATATGTTGACATGACTATAATTATCGATTGTCTACATGAACCAATATTCTTAATTAGTCATAAGTCACAACAAGGTCATATATATTTCCAATTGATGTACCTATCAGCTACCTCACCTTGAAAAAAAGAGAGCTTCCAATTCCAATATTCTGCAAACATACACAACCACTTGCATATCATTTAACCAATCAAATTATATGATCAATATGTATCTAAATATATTAAATAAGAGAATAAATTAGCATCGGTCATGGATTAAGTTGTTGAAAGTAGATAAAATCAATTTGATGAATTACTATGTGCTATGGCAAAAATTCATAACTTACACAGTGTTTTTTCACCAACTTTTTTTCCAGTTTGTTAGTAATTCTCCCCTTCGTTTGTTTTAAAAATCGAAATATAATATTCAACACCAAACTGCACTGATATTTATTTTTCTAATATGTAAATATTTTGAGAAATTATCAATAAATAAAAGCTTTTCACATACCTAATAGCTACTAGTAGGGAGCATGGCTGCATACTCTTCATCAACAACCTCAATAATCTTGTTTGCAATGGCACTTGCATACACTATGGAACCTTCACAAATCTGCAAAACAAAAGGAAAAAAAAAAAAACAAGAAAAAAAAAGGTTCATTCATATATCAAATAAACACAACTAGAAAGAATGTATAAATCAAGTCACCTTGGAGTTAAACAAAAAGCTATAGTAATCTCCAATAATCCCTCCAGCAACATGATGAAGATCAAGCTGAAGTTCATCAAGAACCTTCAACACGAAAAGTAAGCAATTGATCCTCTTCTGCTGAACAAGCTTCACGTTAACTTCGTCGTCTATTATCCGGACATCGACCTCAGAGTTCTTCGATTTTCTATGAAGCCACGAGCTTCTGAGCGATGAGTCATTGTAGCAATGGCCCATATCACCTTGTGATTTTGAGTCATTCCCCTCTGTTTTAAGCCTCTTTAGTCTTTCTTTATCACATCTTTTCTTTTCGACTAGACCTTGGAGCTCAGCCACTGTCCTCTTTAGCTCATGGATGTAGCCAATAGCATCTCCCACGATCGAGGCTCTGTCATTCTTCAATGTTTGTAAATTAAAAAAGAAAGTTAGACTCGAGCAAGGGACATTTGAAAGCCAAGAAAGAATAGATATAGATTCAATAGAAACTGATCATAGCCTCATTTGTATGCTACATTTTATTTTGGTAACATATCCACCTAGCCCGATACTACAATACACTTACCAAATGCACTAATATGACGTCACACCAAAGGTAAAACGGACCCACAACTCGATTCACGGATGCTTAAGAACAATTTAACCAGGTATAAAGACCATTGCATTAAACTTGGCCAGTCGTGATGCAGAAATGTATACGGCCGGTACTACAATAGGCTTACAATATACACTAATAGCACGTCACCCTGAATAAAAAGTAAAAATGACCCTCAAATAGATTCACGGATGCTTAAGATCGAATTTTAACCAAGAAAGAAAGAAAAAAATCGATGGCATAAAATTTGGTATCACAGAAACATATATGGCTGTTCAGGGGCTCGATAAATATGTTCTGCTCAATCAAAACAAGTGAATCCTCAGATTTACGCACGTTTTTTTCCAATTTAAGTCACACATGGCCTACCTACTACCAATAATAGCTAGTATTTGTTACATGGAATTAAACATGTATAGTTCTTCATATGATTGTCAAGCAAAGCTGAAATTTTATAAAATCTAGTAGAAAACATGGATTTTCATCGATTAGTCGAAAAAAGTTCTACGACGTTCTTTTCCAACATATAACGAGAAAAAATCATTACCTTAGTGGGACATGGTATCAATTTCCTCAAAGCTTGAAACTTGTCATTGAACTGCACTCTTCTGTGCTTCTCAGTGGCAAAGTGTTTAGTATCTTTACCATCCCTACTCTTAACTAAACAATCAATCTCCCCTGCACCAAACACAAACACCCCGTGATCATCAAAACGCCTCTCGTCACTAAAATGATCTCCATTATCGACCCCACCAAACAAAGATCCATTCCCATTAAAACTCCCATTTGAAAAAGAATGAAAATTTGGCTCTGATCTCAACAAAGGCAGCTGAGGTGGTAGATTCAAAGGCAGCAAAGGGTCGTAAACGCTATGGGACATATTCGTAAAAGGTAAAGAGGATTGTGTGCATTTAGGTATAGTGAACATGTCAGTGAAATTTCCATGATGATGGTTGTGAACATTGTCTCCAATAAAACCACTCATTTCTTGAACCAAACGATTTTGATCGTGGCTCGGCATTTGGTTTTCGTTGTTGTTGGCGTTGTAGCGGTTCTCCATTTCCATGTTGAGTTGATTTTCAAGCTCCAACTCCATGGCAGCAGCAATGTCTTGTTCCGATATCGGATTTTGTCGAAAAGAGTGTTGTTGTTGTTGTTGGTGTTGTTGTTGATCATCATCCATTACAAAGCTCTGGTTTTTGTTGTTGAAGTTTATTTGATTTATGTGTGTGCTTGAGAAATTGTCAGCTTCATGTTGAACAAAAGTGTTGGGATCAAATGAAACAGTTTCTTCATACATCTTTTTTTTTTAGTTTTTTGTGGAGTGTACTGTTGTTGTCTCCTATGTGTTGTGGACAAAAAAGCAAACAGATTAAGTACAAGAAACTAAAGGGAAATTTTCATAGTACTTGTAAGAGAAGGAATCAAGAAGATTGCAGAATAATAACACTGTAAAGACACAAACCTTTTTTACTTTTATTGGTTTAAAGTAGATGTACTGTGATGGGATTTTGATTTTGTCAAAAAGATTTGATATATTTTTTTTGTGCTTATTTCATGAAAGTAAGTTTTATAGTGCAAAGATAGAAATATGTGAAAATTATGAGAAGTGTATTTAAAAAAGGAGAGATGTTAGAGTAGCCAAATGAATAGGGGCGTGAAAATTTGGAAGAAAAAGGAGGAGAGATTATTGCATTAGTAAATGTACGGCTGAGATGAGCTTTCGAAGGAATTGCCCCGATAGTTAATCCGTCGTGTATGTAAATGTTTTACACGATTGAGATGAGATTATGAGGAAATTGTTGGCCGAAAAACTGAAAAACTACTTTTCTTTTATTATTGGTTGCACCTCGTCATTCATGTATCAGAATTTTTAGGGGTGGACTGGTTTTTGATTATACATAAGAAATGTGGTTATGGAACAGTGAGTAATTATGAATCTTATTTAATTTTATTCACAGGTTATATTTATGCTAGAAATACAAACAGTGGTAAAATATTTTTTTCATTAGAGTAATGACCAATATCTAAAAGTGTAGTTATTTTGAAAAACTTACTAATACCAACAATCTCTCAGTCATTTCTTCATGATTGTTTTGATAAATCTCAGAATTTTGCAGCAGCAGCATGAAAAACTTTTAGAGGGTTAACGATTGCAATTTCTATTTTAAAAAATACAAATTAATTTATATGTAGCTTCTTTTTGGTGCAGTGAGTCAATTTTTGTTACACTGAGATTCCTCTGCCACCAAGACCACTCATGATGTCTTTATTGCCTGCATGATTTGAACTGACCAAATTATTCTCTTGTTCATGATTCTTTCCCTTGCCATCATAAACATGTGCTTGTTTCAATTTGAGTTATTCCCCAAATGTTTACTTATTTCAGGTAGTTATATTTTTATGATTCTTTTTATTAATTATAGAAATTTCAATTACAACTTACAAGGACTGATTTAATAAGACAGTAATCAGTATGTCATATTAATACTACTTAGATATAAAGAGAGAGAGAAAAAGTAAAGTAAAATGTACATCTCATAATTTTACACCAAACATATAACAATTTGTTTATTATAATTATTACAGTCTGGTATGGGCCCCACTTGCGAGAAAATTCATCCATGCAATTCGGGCATCCTAACTAACTGTAACAAACCCATCAGTAATCAACAAAAAAACCATAATTTTCTAAACAGATCAAGAATCTGAGATGAATTAGCTGAGTAATAAAATTAACAAATCAAAAAATTAGTACTCATGTAAAGCTGGTGAGCATGTACTTTATTCCTAAATTGCTGCCCGATTTTTTACATCTAGACGATGGTCAAAATTTCATACTCAGTGTACGTTATTGTCCGCTATATATTAGAAGCTTTTTCTAAGTTTCGAGCAATTGCGACATGATTTGAGAAATGTATCAATTATTCTTGTAATAGATGTAAAAACAATTCTTGTAATATATGTACAAAATACTATTGTATATCAAGGTTAAGAGAGAAAATAATATTTGAATACCATTCAACATAATAGCTCTTTTTGTTCACAAATATTGTCCAAAAAACGGTAACAATTTGGTTTCTGATTTTCTTACAATTAATAAAATCAATCATTGGATATTTGGAAGGTAAAAGGTTGATCACACAATTGTGATGGGAAACATTAGTTAGGGTTGCAGAATGCCGTTATTTGTAAGTGAAACTGTGAAACAATACAACTATTAATATTTAATGTAAGTTCTCGAAACATTCCAACAATAGCTAACCAAATTAACCAAATAGTCTGGTTATTGGTTTGATAAATAATATAAATATAAACCATTTATACACTTTTGGCATCCTCAATAACCAAACTCAGTAAGTTTCACTAGCTCTTTTGAGAGGTAGATACACGTCTAATGAAATCACAGACACACAAAAGTCACTAATAACGAACATACTATTGGCCGTGAAGGAAAAAAACACTACACTGGGATTTTATTGACCTTATGACTAGCTTTTATATGTACAAAATTTTGTGTACTTGATTATTCATTGGTTTAGTAAAACAAATTATAATCACAATATATCAAAATCTTAATTTAAGTAAATATAATATGATTGTTAACTCAATTAAAAAGCACGAAAGTACAGGACATACAATTTTTTTCTCTCAGGGAAATTAACTATTTACCATCTATAGACTCCAGAAATATATTCAAAAGAAAAATGGCCAAATCGGAAAAATTTCCACAAAAAATGCAGGGCAGCGCAATCACGATATAATTTGGACAATCTCAATAGTTCAACACTAAGGTCTGCAAAAGTTTTTCATCAGGCAACGGTTTTTACATTATCTGCTCCCCAAGTCAAGGATACAATAGTTAAGTTAGATTGCACATAATTTCCACATTCCACAAAACGAATCATCCTTACGTCAGAAACTCCAGGAAACTAAATGAAGTAGATCTCAGACCTTCCTCAAGAGAAGAAACAACTTTTGATCAACTCTGAACTTGAAAATCTTCACAGGATCAGCTCTAAGCCTAAACTGCAGTCCTCCAAATGAAATATACACCAGCCTGTTGAACACGAATAACACATACAAAATTCGGATTATAAGAGATGAGCCAAGCAAGTTGTTATATCAGAAAGAAGTGAGATGAGCACCATCTAATACTATATCTTCAATATCTTAAGACATTTATATTGTACACAACCAGTCAGTTGTAGACTTGTAGTCCTCTTACTTAAATTGATATATTGAAATGACAACTGGAAACTATGTTATAACCACTATATTTGATCAAGTTCTCCAAACAAAGAGTGGAAGCTACTCACACTTTGCCGCTTTTGTCTTCTGCCATCTTATACAGAAGCCCATGCATCACATACTCAAATTTGTCTGCAAGAGACTTTTGATTGCCCTGCAAAAGGACGATCATGATCATAAGGTAAACCCAGAACCTCAAGTAATGCATTCATCGAGAGGCAGCTTCTTTTCACACAGATTTCAAAACAATCTTCAGTGCATCACTAGGCAACCGTAGAAAATGGGTCAAGTAGTGAACTTCACAATACAACATAAGGAAGACACAGCTAAAAATTGTTGAGCCACTGAGCCCAGACTAATACAAACTATGATGGTGTTTCAGGAAAGCGACCTTCACCAACCACCCACCCAATAGTATGATTCTTGAACATACAGCATGTATTAAGTAAAAGTCGCATATAAAAGACAGGATTCCCCGTTACACTAACCACATAAAAATTAAAGCAGCACGACAATGCAAAAAATAGTGAAGAGGAAGCCGTTATGTATGAAGTAGATAAGTGCAAAACAGAGAAAGACAAATTTTCTTCGCTGCAGCACGTCAGTAAAGAGAAACAGTGTCGTACGGCGTTCAGAAATTAGGAAACCAAAAAAAACTGTAAGCACTCTTACACATTCGATTTTGTGGTATAAGTGAAGGTTAGCCGCACAATGCCAGCAGGCAAATTCCTGTATACATATACTTAACCTATCGTCTCAACAAATCCTCCAAAATTTCACCTCTCTAACCTGCTATTTCTTCGACTAAGCTCTATCAGAGCTAATTCTTCTTTCCCAAGTTCATATTTGCGCATGCAGGTTGCTTACAGGCCTTGCATTGCAATAGAGGCAACACACGTACATTATTAAAAAGAACACTTTAACAAGCGACCAAAAGGGGGAGCTGCCCATCACAGAACCAAACCAACAACAACGCAACATAAATTACGTATAATTCAGATGCCAGATACGAAAGAATCGCAAGTGTGAAGGTCCCTCAACTATCACCAAATAACAGGAAACACCAATTCTTTTATTGTCTCATACTCAATTTCTCTTCTATAACCCGCTTTTAGTATAATCCAACTGAATTATTCTTCTAATACAAGATATTTGCACATGCAGCTACATGACTCGTATGTAAAGTACATAACAAAGGCAACAAATAAACATTATCAAAAAGAAAACTTTAACAAGAAACCTGCTGAAAGAGGGTGCTGCCCATCACAGAGCTAAACTAACAGCACACGACAAAACTAACGTAATACTCAGATATCGCAAACGTACAGGTTCATCGACTGTCATCAAACAACAAAGAAAAAAAAAACACAAATTACATAACAATAACTACAAAAAGAACCACACCTGAGGATCATTGAAAGTGAGGGAATCTGAAATTAACATCCTATAATTCTGACCAGGAAGCATTGGATAAAGCTCATTATGCACGTCCAACTCCAAATCAAAATCCTCTTTTTCATTCTTCGCTTTTATACGAGAAACTGGAAATAAAAAACATTCATTTACAAAAATAATGAGCTACAACGCACCATATCAAATAAACTAAAAAGAAATACTAAAATTGAGTGTGGTACCTTTGTCATATACTACTCTCTGATCGATTTCGAATACATTGATGGTCTCGTCAAAGTGGAATTCACTCATTTTACTACGAGCTGGGTGCTTTGTCGGAGGAGAGGTTTTGATTTTTATTAGGGTTTATGATTCTTTTTTCTTTATTTAATTTTATAAATTTATATAAAGGGAGGGGGAAGTGGGGGAATATTCGGCTTATTGGTACCGGGTCGGGTCAAGTTTGTGCCGCGACCCAATTGCTAAACGCCTATTATGAATAATGAATCAGTTATTTCTTTTCTTTTCTTTTTTTAGTTACAAACATGTTTTTTTTTTGGTAGACAAACATGTTTTTTTTAACATCAAACATTCATATAAAAGCTATGGCACTGGCGGGACAAGTGAGTATATATACAATGCAAGCCAGGCAAAATTCGGCTGGGCAACATGTTCATCTCTCATGTACACGAGATGAACAGGGTGGGAATTCGTTCTCCTAGACTCCATATATCATGGAGCAGGGCAGTCACCTTTGCCAAGGCCGTAAGGTCCCGCATCTTGGTCAGTCTGCTAAACACCACTTCTTAGTCAGTTTTAATGATAAATGCAGTAATTGAAAGGTGTAAAGCAAGTAGCACTCTCGCGGATCGCGGATAGCCAGAGTTCAGCTACGTTGTTGGTGTTGCATCCCGTCGCTTTTGAAAAAACACCAACTATCGTACCTACAAAATCACGTAACACTCCACCGATACATGTGAGGTCAGGGTTCCTTAGGGTCGTACCATCGGTATTGAGTTTCTTAACCCTCCTTGGAAGTAAGGAACATGTAGATTTAGGGAGGTTTCGGAGGCGGGGCAAATGGGAGTTCCAATATCGTCCGTGAGAAGATGGAGATGATGAAGGAGGTCGAAATTGGCCTCCCCCAGAAAATAAACTCAGTACGCGCACACCACAAAGCCCAGTATCCAATGAGAGTGGTGGTCGATCGAGGAATGTGCCGAAGATGAGAGATGATGTTCTAGCCCGGCGAGGGGGAATTTAAAAGTGGAAATATCCAGCGGACGTCCAAAAAGAGAGGACAATCCACAAATAAGTGGGTCGTTGTTTCAATTGTCGAGTGGCAGAGGGGGCACATAGAGACTTGGGCATGTCGACAACAAAGGAAGTTGTGGGTTGCCAAAGCCTCATGTCCCCACAAGACAGCAAAAAAGATTAATACGAGGGAGAACTCGGGACTGCCATAAGGTAGACCATAACACGCTGGGTAGTTGTGACCCGGAGTTGGATTAGGCTAGCCATGCATAGGTAGATTTTATTGTGAATCGCCCGTCAGGGTCCCACGTCCAACATGTGTTATATGGGATGTCCTCCTAGGGAGTAGAATTCCTTCGATGCGATCTAAGATATCACGCGGCAACAGAGGGCCCACAATTGAAAGGTTCCATGAGCCCGGCGGCTGAATGACGTCCCGAACAGTGATAGTGAGGAGATACAAGGAATAAAATAGACGTATTCAACTATTGTGAAAGATCCCAGCCAACGAGAGTGCCAGAAATTAATAGATGCCATGTTTCCCACCACCCACCTCATCGAGGAGATGAGGCTCACGAATTGGCAAGCAATGGACTGCCACGTACGGCTAGAGTTTGAAGGGATCGGGGTCGTGAGTGCACTCTGCTGGGAAGTACTTGGCTTGCAGAACCTTGGCCCATAATGAGTTAGGATTCTGCAGGACTCGCTAGCCAAATTTAAGCATAAATGTCTCGTTCAGTTGTTTGAAGTGGCAAAAATCGAGGCCGCCCAGGTGTAGGGGGAGCAAACTGTGTACCACGACACTAGTCCCATTCGTTGTCCCTGCATGTCGGCATTCTAAAGAAAGGGTTTGGATAGTTTTGTGAAGATGGTGAGTAGAGAGCTAAAGAGGCAGAGCATGCTCATGACGTAGCCCAACATTGTTTAAAGTGTAGATTGAATAAGAGTACGACGACCGACATACGACAGGTATCGAGGGTACCAGGTGCCGATGCGACGAGTGAAGCGGTCAATGACAGGGTCAAAGAAGCGAGGGTGAAAACAACCCTGCCAGATTGGAATGCCAAGGCACTTGTCAGGGGTTGTCATGGTTTCCATGCCGAGGAGGCAAAAAATGGAACAATGATGCTCCGTTGTGATATTAGAGGAGACCGGGACTCGCGACTTTTCGTAACTCACCCCAGGCCTGCCATGGCATGAAAAGAGTGCAAATTGCATCAGAAGTTGGAGGGTACGAGGGTGGTCTTCTCAGAATATAAAATAGTCATTTACGAAGCTAAGGAATGGAATTTTGCGGACCACATCGACTAGCGCGTACTGCATGGAATTCACCAGATTTGGTTGCCCTAACAAAGGTAGCGATGAAGATTTCCCCGCAGAGAATAAATATATACGGGGTGAGGGGTTCGCTTTGACGGAGTCCTCTATTGGGGTGCCACCTAGCATAGCGGGCCCCATTAACATCAACATTGAATTCCACAGATTGAACACGTTCCATGAGCCAACTGATGAGGGTCGGCGGAAATTAGAAT
Organism: Linaria vulgaris; assembly: GCA_948329865.1. Classification (NCBI taxonomy): domain Eukaryota; kingdom Viridiplantae; phylum Streptophyta; class Magnoliopsida; order Lamiales; family Plantaginaceae; genus Linaria; species Linaria vulgaris. Next base: position 85,842,228 of record OX415254.1, on the reverse strand, counting down.
TGTTGGAGTGTGAATTCAATGAAGGTCATGTTGACATGGTAGTGGGCCTTGGCCATATCAATTTTGATTGCTAGGAGGCTCTTTCGTCCGTTGTTGCGATTGTTGATCGTGTGAATCAACTCATGGGCGATCAAGAGTTCACGTCATTGTCCGTGATAAAGTGGTGGGGGACAAAGGCATTTTAATAAGGAGAAATGATGGAGTTCATAGTTAGTCTGAGACTGGCGACCAACTGCTTGGAGATGATTTCGTAGATGGCATTATAAAGGTTAATTGGTCGAAAATGATGAGGTAGGGGAGGGGAGGGTATTCCCGTTTGGTGATGAGGACAATAGTGATTTGGTTAATGTCAGGCGGCATATGCACGGTGGAAAAGAAGTCGTTGATCAAGCTCACAACGTGAGGCGCGAGCTGGCTCCAGTATCAATGGTAGAAGTTAAGAATATTTCTTTTGTAGTTCTTATGTTCAATTTAAGGCGTGTAGGTACCTTTGTATAAGAATTGATTTTGATTCACGTTATATTGGGAGTATAATACAAGGTTGAGCTTATACTTTCCTTACACTTATAATTTACTTTAGGTGTTATATTATTATGCCAAGAATTGAACTTATTACCGGCTTAACTACATGATGCAAAACACTCTATAAACTTGACGAAGACAATTACGAGTAAAATGCATCGTATATTTATAAAAGGGAGAATTATGCAAACTACCCTAGAGTATGGGGTAGGTACACAAACCACCACTCATATTTAGAAAATCACACAAAAACCTTGTTTGTAATATAAAAAAAATAGAAAAAATGATTGAGATAACCTTATAACTTCAAACCATAGCAGAAACTAAAATGCGAAGACAAATTCTTTTAATTTCAAGACATTTTTTAATTCAATTTTTTTGTCTTTTTAAACGAAATAAAAGAAGCTTAATGCCTATTTTCTGAGCAATTTTAATTAGTTTTTTATTTTCTTTACAAAATAAATGAGGAGCATACATTCAACAAAATTTAATAATTTGTATACAAAAACCCGGCCATAAGAGTGAGTGTGTAATTCTCAAACATGGGTGTGATTTGTGTAATTCTACCTTAATAAAATGATGAGTTTAACTAAAATGAGTTAAAACTATATATTAGACCTATGATTGTAATTTGTAAACTATGATTATCAAGTATAAGCGAGCTAACCAGTTGCTAAATCAAGTTAACTCAACTCATGTGGCCAATTCTATATTATTATATGGAAAAGAAGAACAAACTATATAAATCTAGTTAAGTTTGACTTGGTGAAATGTAGATCCGAAGAACACGTTTGCTTCATCAAAATCCCATAAGTGCATATCTAGAAGTAGTTTTCCACTGCGATAAACTCTTTTTTAACTACCCAAAATCATCAAGAGAGCTCTCAAGCCATGGGACAAGTTCTAGAAAAAGTCAAAGGTATATTTTTTACACTTCCTTTAGGATTAAACTTAATCAACATCTGTGACCAAAAAAAAAAACTTAATCAACATCTACTTTTTATGCAATGCACAGTTTTCAGTATTTCTTGACCAAACGTTTAATTGATTTGATCATGATCTACGGTGTCACGGTGAAACACTAAATTCCGCATAGAAAATGGAAATGTTTCGTCTTCATCTATTTTTTCATTGCGACATTTTGTTTACGCAGGAAAGGAATGGAAAGAAAAACGAATTCGAATCATAACTAACAAAGTTTTCGATCGTGTGAAGAGCGACACTGGAAGGTGTAATCTGACTTTTGAAGAGCTCTATATTGCTGTGTTGCTTGTATACAAGTGAGAACTTTACCTACATTTGCTCCCATATTAATTATTTTTTCAAACTTGCTAAATATTTATTTATTTATCGACCGATTGTATGTTCTTCTTTTATAGTGATCTTAATAAGCGTTTGCCTGGTCCTCATTTTGATCCTCCTACAAAGCAGCAGATAAAAGAACTGATGAGGGTATGTAATAGAATCTCCCTTTTATTGTTACTTGATAATGATTTATTTTTTTATTATATGATTGTTCAATAATTGCATTGAAAGATAAGAGATTTTACAGTTCTTACAGTGTTAATTTTTGTCTGTTTAATCATGTTGTTCTCTAGCAAATGTATGATAATGAACACTTCTTCAGCAATCTTGATGATAATGTAAACTTCTCATAATCAATTAATATTTAAACTTTAGCTAGGGAGATTATCTGTAACTACACTAAATTCGTAAGTTTAGATGTAATTGTTCCCTAGCGTATATTAGTGAAATTTATCAGTATCCATATATCCTATCTAGCAATTTGTAATGCAACAATTTCCACTGGTTCAGGAGAATGATATCAACTTCGATGGGGAACTAGATCGTGAAGAATTCGCAAAGTTCATCCGTCGTTTAACAAAAGATACATTCTTCACGGTGAGTCAGGGACTAATCGTGACATTGGCCGTAGCTCCCACTGTGGCTTTGCTAACTAAACGTTCGACTGAGCATGTACCTGGAGTCGGGGGGTGGGTGCAGAAGATTCCCCCTTCCGTATATGCATCACTTGTCACCTTCGTGATTGTTGCATTTCAGCAACGCGTGGAGAGAGCGTAAAATGGCTGTTTTTCCAGTGGCATTAGGATCTGATTGTTCAGTAGTCGATATCTTGTTCGTGCTTAATTAATGATACAGGACTGAGTTTGAGGATGGAATGCCAAAAGTTGGCAATTTGGGGTGATCTTTTTTTGTCACAGGGTAGAGCTTTATAGTTTGGTAGAGTTTCATTTTTGGTCGTACAAGAGTTCAAATTCCAAACAGATTCGGATCATATGATGTTTCTTTTCAAGATTCTAATAAAAATTAACCATGTGGTCTCAACTCTCAAATTCATCGATGGAACCTTAATATTAAACCACAAATCAGTCTTTTTTGACGTATTCAATCTGCAAAATATCAAAACTTTTCACAATATTTCAAGATTTATTTCAAAAAGAGTTTGTGCAATTGGTTGTTATCGACATTTGTCTAATTTCTACACAAATTTTGGTACTTTTTCAAGAGAAGTTTAAGAACTTCGATCTATGACTTAGTCGTACGTGGTTTATAATCCATGTCTATGACTTAAAATTATGCTTCAGCTTGACACCAAAAATGTTTATGTTATTTTTCTCTCATTTATTTTTTTGTAACTTTTCATGTTTCTATTTTTATTTTCATTAATCCTCTGTATTATTATTTTTATCTATCAACTAGTGGATGAAACAATTCCTTCCCTTTCAATCATTTTTTGCACATGCATGTATTCCCATCTTCTTCTCGTACGTAGGTTGCCTGAAAGTGAAAATCCTAAACAAATCAAAGAAGAACATCATTTGATTGTAATGCACATCTATATAACTAGTTGCACCTCCAAATCAATTAAACCCATCAAACAAAAACAAAGAACAAACACATACACATATATACATGCATATACATAAATGTTTACAGAAGAGAAAAAAAAAAGGGAGAGAGATCAGATTCAAAAACAGAAAGAGATAGGAAAACCATAGCATCTCCAATTTGAATAATACCAAATGGATGGTGAAAAGGAAAGAGATCTTAGGGTTCCATTAATCTCTTCCATCTTCTGCTTATGCGTTTCCTCCGGCGGAATACTCCTCGTCCTCTACCTATTTTTCCCGAGCCTATCGCAGCCGTGGTTCCCTGCTGCGGCCCTCGTCCTAATCGGCTCGCCGTGGCTATTCTGGCTATTTACTTATGTCTACTCTTGCATGAAACCCCGTCAAACCCCGAGCAACGTCTCGTTCCCAGCTACGCAGAATGGCAATAATGGTGGACGACAACAGAGCTTATCATCGTCGAGGAACTCCGAGGCTCCCCTGACATATTCTGTATGAATCCATGCTGATGATCAGGTTTTTTTTTCATGAAATTAAATTGGGTTTTGAGGATCAATGCAATTTGGTGATGGAATGGTTTTGTTCATGATGATCATGATTCAGAAGAGTTATACTGGAATGTTGTAATCAGATCATGACATCATGTTGAAGGGAAAGACTTTTAGCTTTAATTTGTGTATAGTTCAATTCTTCAAATATATAAATGCCTAGTTCTTTTTTATTTTATTCTTGCACTTTTCTGCTCAAATATAAAGGATAGAGTAAAGGATATTTCGTGAATTTAGTTCAAAAAAGAAAGACAAAAAAACCTTGATGATAAGATAAAATTTCAGTATAATGAGACAAATTTGTATTAATGTTAAAACCTCAAGGTGCTGAATACAGTTATCACATTTCCAATCCAATTTCATGCTTTTTACTTTTTGATTCTAGACTTCATTATTTTAATTTTATTTATGGACCCTATTCATCAAAGTGAGGACAATAAAATAAACTACAAGATATATTATACTTTTCTTTTTCTTTGACAATATTATAAACTAATTATCTAATTACCATACCAATAGAAACTTGGCAAGAAAGTTGCAGCAATCTTGTAGTTAGATATTAGTTGGGCTGAATGAAAAGAGTGTGATGCAGCAATTAACCAACCCTCCTAATTTAATAATCTGCTATATATAGCACAAAAATATGCTCCAAATCAACTCAAAAAACAAATGGATTCAGGTGAAGGCACAGGCAACATGACTCAAAGTCTACCCTCAACGAGGTAAGTTTTTAATGCACTGCTTCTCCCTTCAAATCCTCCATGTTTCTTTGTTTATTCTGATACTTTCAAGTTTTAACATTTAGGATAATTACATCTATGATGTGTTAATTGTAAATATCCCTAGTATTTATGTACCTTCGTTCTCTTCAGATTAACAGGAAAAGTGGCTGTTATAACTGGCGGCTCAAGGGGAATCGGAGCCGCCACGGCAAAACTGTTAGCCGACAATGGAGCCTATGTTGTCGTTGCCGATATACTAGACGATTCAGGTCTAAAACTAGCTGAATCAATAGGAGGCCGATACACCCACTGCGACGTCTCGATCGAACAAGACGTCGAACGGGCAATCCGTCTCGCTATAGAATGGAAAGGCCGTCTCGACATAATGTTCAACAATGCAGGAATAACCGGTCCAGAGGGAAGCATCACTAACCTCAAAATGGAAGAAATGACTGCACTACTTGCCATAAACTTGAATGGAATTGTGCATGGGATTAAACACGCAGCACGTGCCATGATTGAGAGAAACATCGCAGGTGCCATTATATGTTGCTCGAGCTCCGCGGGCATCATGGGAGGCTTAGCTTCCCACGCCTATACAATGTCAAAAAGCGCGATTCTTGGGTTAACGAGGAGTGCCGCCTGTGAATTAGGAGTGCACAGGATTCGGGTGAACTGCGTTTCGCCGCATGGGGTTCCATCTGAAATGCTCCTGAGTGCGTTTAGAAAGAGCCTTGGGCCAGACCTGCAAGCGGAAGATGTTAGTAAGATAGTGGGGGAGAAGGCGAGTCTATTAAGGGGGAGGGGTGGAAGGATGGAGGATGTTGCAGAAGCGGTACTGTTTTTGGCTAGTGATGAGGCAGGATTTGTGACAGGGCATAATCTTGTTATCGACGGGGGTTATACTTCTGCATGCAATAACATGAGTTTCATATACCAAGCATAAATTTCCTGAAGAACAAAATATATGTATATGTTCACATCTATAGACAATTTTGATCCAATTAAACGTAAAAGTGTTATGAGCAGTTTTTTTCAATTCTTTTGCTGTTGATGGAAAAGAACGTCAATGTTAATACAGAAGCAAGTACGATTTTACTACCATGAGCCAGAAGCTCAATTGTTGCCCCATAATGCAACACCGCAGCTAAAAGAAAATGGCTTCAAGGGTGGTTCAAAGCTGCTGACTTAAAAGAGTGGGGCAAAGTTTCTTCTTTGTTTCAGTGAATGAATATGTCTTTAGAATGAAACTCGATGGTAGAATGTTTATATACAAAGGTTCAAACCCCTTACTACTAACATAAAAGAGCCCGAGTTTGACCAAAATAGTCAAGTAAGCTACCCTCTCATTGAGGGGTGGGGTGATTTAAAGCATCTAGGAATCCTCTTAAACCTGAAACATAAAAACCCTAAAAGCCAAGGGGCGGTTACCTCTTTTCATCTTTTGCAAGTTCTCTGCATGTGATTTTCTTGGTCTTTACACCTTAGCACCATGTGTTTGTAGTTAATCCAACATTTTGCCAACTTGCTCTCCACAACCCTCAAGATTCTTCAGTACCAGCAAAAGGACTAGCAGATTCTGTATGTAATAATGTTTGATTGCTCTTCATCCTCGACATCTTGTACAACAAGTTTGACATCAGGAGTATATCCTCCCTGAGCCATCAAAGCCTCAGAGGTCATCCAGTAACCAACAAGCCTTCTTTTTACCATTAACAGACCCAACCACCAACTTTCACATAGTACACTCTACTTCAAAACCTCAACCCAACTGAAACCCGGGTCTTTTTTTAATCCTCCAGCTCCCATAGACTTTCTTATATTTCTCGCTTGATCCCACTTCCCCATAGAAGCATACACATTAGAGGCCAAGACGCGATACCCTGGATCATTTGTACTTAACTCAACAATACATTTTGACACACGTTCTGCAATTTCTAAGTCTCCACTTGCCTGGCTAGCACTGAGTAAAGCTCCCCATATACTTGCATCGGGCTTCAGTGGCATGGAAAGAATGACCTCCTCTGCTTCGTTTAAGAGGCCTGAGCGTGAAAGAAGATCAACTACACAAGCATAGTGTTCAAATCGAGGCTCAATATTATAGTCATTCTTCATTTGTTCAAAGAAAGTCCGTCCTTCTTGCACCAAACCCGAATGGCTGCACGCGTATATGATAGCGACAAAGACAATGTGATCGGGAAGAATACCATCTGCCTTCATATTTTCAAACGCTTCAAGTGCTTTTGCTCCTTCACCGTACATACCATATGAAGTGATAATTGACGTCCACGAAACTATATCTCTTTCTCTCATTTGCTCAAATACTTGTATTGAATTCCTCAGACTGCCTATATTGGAGTACATTTCAATTAGAGCATTCGCTATCGGAATATTGGACTCGAAACCCAATTTAAAGATACAGCCATGCAATTCCTTCCCTTGTCGTTTGGCAGTAAGATAGGAACACAGAGGCAATGCACTCAGAAGTGTTGTCACATCCAGCATCAGTCCTTCGAGTCTCATTCCATTAAGCATCCTGAAACCAATACTACTTTCAGAATGACTACATGCAGAAATTATCGAATTCCATGTGAATATATCTTTACTTTTCATGTTGTTGAACTCTTTCAGTGAATATTCAAGTTTGCCACATTTGGCATAAGCATCCACAAGAGCATTTCCTAGAATTCGAGTTGAGTCAAATCCTTTCTTGATAATATCACAATGGAGTTCTTCACTGTAATTTATGTTCATCAGTTCTTTACAAACAGAAAGAAGAGCCAAATAAGTGACATAATCAGGTTTCACATATCTCTTCATCTTCCTAAACAGCTCTACTGCTTCCTGATAAAGCTGATTTTCGATGTAACCATTAATTAATGAGTTCCATGACACCAAATCTTTGCTTTCCATGTTCTCAAAAACTTGCCTTGAGCGTAACAAGTCACCACATTTTGCATACATGTTTATTACAATATTAGTCAATAAGGTATCACACTCATGTCCATTTTTAACCATGTAATCGTGGACGTATTTACCACGTTCTAAGTCTCCCACGTAAGCGCAAGCACGAAGAACAGACGATATCGTCAAAACGTCCGGTTCAAAATGACCTACCATCTCAATAAACAACCGGATCGACTCTTCATAGAGACCCAAATCACAATATCCAACTATCATGATATTCCAAGTGACAGAGTCTCTCCCGATCATCTCATCAAAAATCGCCACACAATTCTCTACCATACCAAATTTAAAATACATCGCAAGCAACCCGTTACTCACAACAACATCCCTACATATCCCAACCTTCTCCACCAAACCATGAACTATCCGACCCTCCTCAACCTCTCCCAATCCACCACAAGCCAACAAAACCTTCGAAAACGTAAACGAATCAGGCACCAAACCCCCCATCCTCAACTGGTAATAAACCTCCAACGCTTCGTCAAACCGTCCATTCGAACTGTACCCAGAAATCAAGCTATTCCAAGAAACAATATCTCTGTCACGCATTTCATCAAACACCTCACGAGCAAACCCCACCTCCCCACACCTCGAGTACATACTAATCAACGCGTTCCCCACGTACAAATCCGACTCAAACCCATGTCCCATAACATGCTCATGAACCAATCTCCCCTTCTCCAAATCCATTAAACCCCCACACGCGTTCACAACAGAAGGGAACGTGTACTTATCAGGCTTCATGTTAACTTTCCTCATTTCCTCGTACAAGTCGAAGGCTTTTGCGAACAACCCATTATGGGTCATGGCTCTGATGATGCTATTCCATAAGTAAACATTTTTTTTATACAATGGGTTTGCATTAAAGACTAAAAAAGATGAATTCGGGTCCCTGAATTGGGAGTATTTTGAAACTAATGTGCCTGAGAAAAGAACGGATTTTTGTAAACCAAATGTGATTATGAGTGAATGGAGTTTGTGGAGATTTTTGGGGCTTGATGTTGAAAGTAATGCTTTTGAAATTGATTTGTAAATGTTTTGACTTGTGTGTGTCAAATTACTGCATGATTTAGCTCTCATGGAGGATAATGGAATAGTTGAACAGTGGCTTAGACTTCAATTTCCATATTATTTACGCTTTTATATATTGAAGACATAATTATTAAATTTGCTTGTAAGTTTTACTTTTTGACTTTTTTGACCATTTATTTTGATTTTTGCTTTTTTCTGCTAAAAATACTCAATAGGCTCTTGTTAAGACTTTCGTGCTTACGTGGACGCCAACATAAGTGTACACTTGCCTACCACGGTGACGGAAAGTTCGTACAAGAGCTCATTGGGCAATTTTAACGAAAAAATAAAATTCTACAGGGTAAAAGTCAAAATAAAAAATTTTGTTGACAAAGACCAAAAAGAGAAACTTAGTGGACAAATTTAACAATTCATCCCATAATGAAATACAGGACTTTCGTTTTCATTCTTAGCCTAATGATTTAAGTTCAACCATAACATCCAATAATTGATTTTCCAATTTAACCTTATAACTAAAGTACATTACAGCTTTTTGATTTTGAAATCTTATATCTAATTTACTTAATTATAAGACAGCCTCATAATTTTCTACCAAAATTATGGATTAATTAAGTCCACCAAGTACATGACTGCTTTAGAAATAGAAATCATTGCACATTATATGCCATAGGATGAAATAATTAAAACGTTTAATTTTTAAATTTAATCTTATAATTTCATGTACTTCATAATAACTGCATTAAATATTTTTTTTTTAAAAAAAGGCAAAATATTCAAGTGAATATGATAAATATGCATATATTCCTATTCAAAATTTATAAGACTAGGTTTAGAATCTTATGAAATGTATATTATTAAAATAATATTATTAGAACTAAATATAATTACCAATAATACTATTTCAATACACAAAGTGCATAGCTAGCTGCCTAGCTCACCGTGGTGTTTACAAACACTTAAAAAGTGCTTTAATTCACTTTTTATTTAAATAAGTGATTCTGGGTATTAACAAATTTAGCTTTTTCGATTACACAACTTTTTTCAAGTTAAAAAAATACTGTTTTTGACTTATGGTGGATATTAATAAAGAAAATAATTGGATACTTTAAAATTCTAGATTATTTTGCAAAGGCAAACTGCTCATATTTGTTCCTGCATTGTGGAGCACAATTGGAAAGTCCGCTCTTTTGTGATGTTATTAAAAGAATAATTTCATTTATGCCAACAATAGGAAATGTTATATTATTATATGAACTCTCGAGTGTACTCATCCCTACTTATTATTCAAAAGGAATCTTTAATAAAATAAATGAATTGTATGGCACTTTTGACAAAAAGAAAAAGTTGTAGATTGAGTTGAAATACTCCAATAAAGTTGGTAATTCTACACATCCTGCAAACTTCAAATTCCTGCAAACACATATTGAACATATATCTCTATTTAGTATTTACACATCCTGCAAACTTCAAATTCCAGCTATAATTCCAACACGCTGAATCACAAGAACTCAAAGGCAAATAAAAACAGCCACTCGGTGACATCAAACATCGCAGAACCACAAATTAAGATATCAGAAATCCAAACCACCAATTTCTCCACCAGATAAAGGTCGGAAGAGAAACAATATGTACATAGCTCGAGTTCTCGCACCATAAATTGCTCTAACGTTTCAGAAACAAAAGATTCAGTAACTAAAATATAGCAGCTCTATACAAATCCACACCATACTAAAGCTATTGTTTAATACCAGATTGCATGAGAATTCATCAGTACGAAACTAAAATGCAATAACACCAGCAAACGTTAGTATAATCACTTCCATCTTTTGAACCCACCGAACTTCCCCTTGTGCTTTCCAAACATCCCATGCCTGCCAAACTTCCCGTGTTTGAATTTTCCGTGTTTAAACTTTCCCCCGTGATGCCCACCATACCCACCCTGGTGACCATAATACCCACCATGACTATTATGGTGTCCACCATGTGCCAAGTGGTGAACCCCGTAGCCAGCAGCAGCAGCAGCCGCACCTCCGGCTAAGAGTGTTCCCATTCCCATTCCATGGCCTGCAGTAGTACAACATTTATGAGTTATTGAATTATGCATAGGCTCACATACATTGACTCAACAAAAGCAAGGGACAACAGCATTGACACCGCATGTAAGGTTTTGCTTTGACAATATAGAATTTCCCCCACTATTCTTACCAAAACATGAAAGTAAAGGAACATTATACTGCCATATCGTTTGAATTATTATCGACAAATCCCTGAAGTTTCGAAAAATATTACAGACGTGGGTGTTGTATATGTCACGATCCTAATAACTGTACTCTAGATGAATTCCCAGGGAAAAAGCACCCAATTTATGAATCCCTGCAAACAAGATATGTACTAACAACTCAAACACAAGAAAGGGAGATCCTCATAGTGATAGACATGATTTAGTAATTCACTCATTTCCGACTTGGGTGTTTGCTCGACCAGGTATAAGGCATAAAACGTTGTCGAGCCACAGAACTCTCTTTAAAATCAGTACAGTATGTACATGCATCATGAAAAGAAGTCCAATTCGTAAAAAGACGATCATACATGAGAAATTCTTGGGCAATAAAGCAAACAACTCGTAAAGCAGAAAATCGTCAGCTCGGGATTGGAATAGAGGTTACCTGAATGAGATGCACCGGGATACGGTGCTGGAGGATATCCACCATGGGGAGGATAACCAGCAGGAGGGTATCCCCCCTGAGGAGGGTAACCCCCATGAGGAGGGTAACCTGCTGGTGGATAACCAGAAGAAGGGTAGCCATGAGGATCACCCCCGTGAGGGGGGTACCCTTGTGGGGCATATCCTCCCTGGGGTGGATACCCTTGTGGAGGGTAAGGTGCAGGCGGATAACCTCCATAAGGTGGATGATTATGTCCGGCCCCGATTGCATATCCTGCAAGATTCGAGAAAAGCCCTTTGTCCTGATTATCATTCCCGTCAGCCATCTTTCTTTAACTTGGAACTAAAACAACGTAAACTGTTAAAAACGGTAGGTCAGTAATCCGAGATAACTAAGAAAAATACGCTTTCAACAGCAAACTAAATAAAGCTTCAGGGGAAGCCATTAAGTTATGAACACATCAAGCGCTTTTACCGAATCTCAACAAACTTCAAGTTCAAATTGCAAAAGAACAAGATGAAAAAAATAAAGTAAAATTATCACTGATTTGAATAAGGATATGCATACTTGGAATTATAACATCACTCCTTAGATTTCTTATTATATCATTATAGCATGAAGATTAATCTAATTAATACCAAATCCCCACCCACCATCTCTCTCTCTCTCTCTCTCTCTCTCTCTCCCCTCCCCCTTAAAGAATTACACACACAGATCTGAATTTCTTATGAACCACTTGTATATATTTAACATATCAAAATTCTTATATCATATTATTAAGATTCAGAACCTATATTATAACCACCACCAAATATTTAATTTCATGCCAATATAAAATAAAAATATACACATATTTCAGGTGCCATACAGGATCTACCCTAAACACTAAAATACTTAATTAACAAAAGGCTGATGCATCTGCTCCTCGTGTTTAAACTTAAATAAACATCAATCAAGTGCAAATTATCAGATTACTGATAACAGAGACAAAAACAGAAACAGGAGAAATAAAATATACAATAATCATAACAGTACCCACCCATCAAATTCACAAGAAGCATGTTTTTCAATAGCTAAATCCGTACAGAAACAATTTAATGTGAAGGAGCTACAAAAACGCCCAAATAACAAATTCGACAAGTTCACGATATCCGCTATAAATAAAATCACATACAATCCGAAATCATTTAGAAGAAATAGAACAAATCATTATAGCTTCGTAAAAAGAACAAAAAAAAAAAGATTTACCAAATTGAAATTGCTTATTCGGAATAAATTCCTCTGTGAAAAATTATTTTCCAATTGATCGAAAAAAAAAGCCCCTTCTGACGTTAAATAGAGGATTGTGACGCGTCCTGTACGCGTGTTACTCCAAGTTCTATTTTATTTTATTTTTTGGATTAAAGTTGAATTTATTGCTCTTTTTAATTTTTATACTAAAATGTGTGTTTCGCAATAGTTGGAAGAGATAATTAGAAGATTTCTTATTAGCTTACTCATTAAGTCAATATTCGAAATTTTTAATGGTTGTTTAATTTAGTTAGTTAGTCGTGCGTGTGACATTCGACTTATGAAATTTGTGAATATGAAAACTATTTATCAAATCAAAATATGAAAACTATTTTACATTATTTTATTTTTATTTAAATCTATAATTTGTGGAGTGGGTGACCTCGCGACGTACATAAGATCCGATCCATGTTGTTGTTATTCACGTAAGCGGATTATAAATTATAATATATAAAGTTAATTATTATATAACTATTTCTTTTCGCCTTTGGAGATTTCTAGGTGGTTGCAGCTGGACTAAAATGGTCAAGATATGTGTATTCTTAATTCACAAGTTAGACTCTGGACACGTTTTCTGGTCACCACAAAATGGTTTTAAATAAGGTATGTGCACAGGGAAAAATAATGTAGTCCTAAATAATTTATTGACTTTTAAGACTTTTTTTTTTCGACGAAAAATACTAAAATGCTTCTATTTTTGGTTTTAATAAACGAACTCACCAAGTATTTTTCTAACTTAAGTGCAATTACAATTTTTTCGAGTTTTTCAAAACATGTCGAAAAGATCTCGAAACATTGTTAAAAAGTTATATTATTTAGCAGACCAAATTATGCTCTCGAAACGAAACTTTGATCAATGTTCAAGAGATCTATGTTCAAGACCACAAAGAAGTTTTGATACTCGTGGTATCTATATGCTTAACATGTTTTTTTTTTCTCAACACCCTCCTATTTTACATTATGAACTAGTAAAAAAAAATGGTGAACGCGAAACCAATATTTCATTATTAACGTGTATCTTGAAGTTAAAACCACAACAATCAACCGCACTTCACATCTTCAACTCCTAACCCAATCCAGACGAACAATGTAATATCGATCTCACGATTTAAGTTACACAATTGCATAAAAATAATAGGTAACTCCAATACCAATTAGTATGAAATTCATAAAACTCAAATCTCAAAAAACTAGTTGCGATGTGGAACATCTTAAAAACATATCAGGCTCACACCAACATAGCAAACACACATTGCAACTACAATCGTAACAAAACTTAGTACTACTCTATACATTTTATGATTCGAGCAATGTTACCTGTAAACATATTTGTATCAATGCACAACTATAAATGATCATAAACTATGATGCACGGACACAAATATGCACAGGACGTTAGGACACAGACACTACAAGACATGTACATGGTGACACGATTTTTTTAAAAAAGTCCCTACCACAAGTGTGTTCAATAGGTGTCGGACACGTCGACAGGGCACTATACCAACACATGTGATTTTTTGAAGTGTTCGGTGCATTAACTTGGACGAAACTCAAAACGTCAAAAGTCACGACGACAACAATTTATCCACAAGTATAGGAAACCAAAAAGTGTCAAAATTGGTCCAACAATCTTTTGGAGTCAAAGAAAATATGTTTGGGCTAAACCAAAATTAACATAAGCCCAAAAAAGCCCACATATTATTAATCTCAAAATAAAAAAAAAAAAAAAGAAAAAAAAGAAAAAAACCACCTCGACTGTTGTCGTCCTCTCATCCTCAACTCCTTTAGACAAAAAAAAAAAAAAAAAAAAAAAACTCCTTCAGACAAACAATTCCATATTCTCTTATCCTTTTATCTTTAATAATACTATATCCATTTCTGCCATTTCCCATCACTCTGTTTCCAAATACTTGTCAGACTTGTATTTTTCTTATGATATTTAAGCTGTATGAGCTGCTCTGTAGTAGAAAAATAATGAAAAGGAAGAATTATTGTGTTAAGAATTCAATTTAAGTATGTGAATTTTGTATAGAGAGAAAAGGATGTCTATTTTGCTGCCACAATTCAAGTGCTCTCCTGATACTTTTGCTGTTAATTTTAAGTCCCAGTGCAACTCTATCCACCCCTGTAAGTTTTTTTTTTTTTTTTTAAATTGTTTTTATAGGGATTTGTTTATTTAAGTTAATATGACTTGGGGTTCAGCTTAACAGCTCTAATATTAATGGGATTTAGATAAAGTTGGATTCTTGATAGTGCTGCATTGGCTGTATTGAATTGCAAAGCTCAAATGGAGATGATTGAACTATTGAAGTTTATTATATATGTATATTTTGTTACGCCCACCACGTGACATATTTTGATAAGTGGGTATCGCTAGGATGCGGACTTAGGAGCTTCATTTGCTCTGCTAATTGCCGTCTCATTTTAAAGCTCTAAACTTCATGGGATTTAGAAAAAAGTTGAAGTCTTGATAGTGCTGCATTGGGTTGTATTGAATTGTGAAGCTCAAATAGAGATGATTGAAGTTGTTGTGTATATTTTGTTACGCCTCCGGCCCCCCATGCGAGGTATTTTGATAAGTAGGTAGCGGTTGGGATTCAAACTTTGGAGCTCTACCTGCTCCAGTGCCAAGTTGGATTGTCATCTCATTGGAAAGCTCAAACTTGTAAAGATTGACGTTTATTGGTATATGTTGATATTCGCCAAGGTGTAGTGTATAAGTGGAGTTTTTTAAGGAAATGACATTTGTCAAGAATGCTTATAGGTTGAGGTTCATTGGAAATTGTTGACACTCTTTTTGTTGTCTGTAAATATTACTCAAGATTTAAGATTTCTATTAGCGTCTGAGATCGGAAGTATTTATGTCTAATCGAGGGACTAGAATTTTTTGTAGATGGTGAATTATTTACTATATGTTATTCTAATCAGTGTATGTTACATTTTATCTCTTCATAGACATGAGATAACGCTTCAAACCGATTCTTTATTATCAGACAGTTTAATTGGAGCATTGCTCAATAAGCTTTATTGCACACTGTGTTTGGTTTTAACTGTCTATGTTCCTCTGATGTTTCTCCATCATTGAAAGTAGAAAGTATTCTCTAAAGCTTAACATTTCTCGGTCATGTTGCTTGACAGTTAGCAGTGGATTACTATACCAAGTTGGCATGGTATCTGCTTAAAAGCTATTTGTTGGAGTGGTCACATTCTGTTTTTACATCTAAGTTATCTTTTAGCGGTATCCTCACTCTGGATTAAAGCAACTGTTATTCATCAAAGATGGGTGGTTCATGGTTCGACACTAAAATTACGTAATTTTGTTAATTCATGACTGGATGGTTCATGGTTCATGGTAAGTAATAGTTTGCACCGTATATAAAATTGCAAATCTAATTCTTAAAATCATCTTAAAATGCAGCAAAAAGTAGAGACTCGTTTGTTTTCCGGACACACTGTGTCTTGTCTGCTACATCGACAGCTACAACTACATTGCTTGAGTTAGAAAAACTGCAGTTCCCATCATTAGAACACCCACGCTACTCTGTGACTGCTGATAGATCATGGAAAAGAGAAACATCAGCAGCTGCGGTGCTTGAATTGGAGAAGCTGAGTTTATCTCCGTTAGAAACAGAGTCAGTTTCTGTTGCCGCGAGGAATACATGGAGTTATAGTGAAGCAGCCAATTCACCTGCTGAGGTAGGATACAAGTATGCATAGTGGAGATATTTCTTTAGAAGTCCGCCGTAAATAAAATATTTGTAAAGACCGTTGAATCTAAAGTCGAATCAAAGTATTGCTTTTCTCATCAGTTATTAGCAAGTATATTGTTCATGAGATAGAGATTTCTCTATTCACTTTGGGGTGTCATCATAATTCACTGTGAATTTTGTTCTGTTGGATATTGACGCGCATTATGGAAGTTAGAATCCTTGCATCAACTCTAGTTAATCTTCTTGTTCCACCTTGAATGAACTTTGATGCATGTGCAGGCAAGTTTTGGAGCAGCTTTAGGTACAGAGACTCTTATTACAAGCGAAGAAGCTACAGTAGCTGCTGCTGCATCTGAAGCTCTTGCTTTGGCTAAGGCAGCATTCAGTGTTGCAAAAGATGCAGCCACCATGATCAGCCACAAAAATCCCGCCAAATCTGAGAATACAATGCATGTAAAGAGTTATCTTGCTGAAAGAACTGGTCTTAAAGAGTCGGCAGTTGCTGAAAAATGGTTGCGGGAAAATGATCCTACTCTTTCCCCCTTCACAGAACCCGAAAATGTTGACCCCAGTGCTGAAAAACTTGAGCTTCTCAAGGAACAACTCTCCAAGAGTATAACTGTAAGATCGAAGCGTCAGTCGGAGAGAAAAGCACGGAGGAGTAGAGCGGCAGAGAAGGCGTCAGCCGCCATTGTGTCTGTAAAGTCTGGTTCTTCAAGCAAGAAAAAGCGTTCTTCGGTACAGGAAGTGGATTATTCCGACCCTTTACGTTATTTGAGAGGGACCACTAGTACATCGAGGCTTCTTACTGCATCTGAAGAAACCACATTGTCAGAAGGGATACAGGTAATTTTTGAGTAAATGATTATTTTGATTTTTTTAAGTTTTAAGCTGTTTGTTCATTAAGTCAAAAAGTCACAGCAAATTTTGCTCATTATGCTTTGTCAAAGATCATAGAGTTAGAGACCTTACACGTTTTTTCTTATTGTTCTATTTAAAAAATCGATCTGTTTGTTGTTTTTCATCCTTTGATAGCGATGCACGATCACTGCAGGATCTACTGAAATTGGAAAGACTTCAGAAGGAGCTTACGGAACGTTGTGGGGGTCCGCCTACTTTCCGTCAATGGGCTGCAGCTGCTGGTGTTGATCAACAAACATTACGGAAGCGGATTAGTTATGGTACTGTTTGTAAAGATAAAATGATTATGAGCAACATACGCCTCGTAATTTCTATTGCAAGAAATTACCAGGGAGCTGGGATGAATCTTCAAGATTTGGTTCAGGTGCTAAATTTAACGTTTTTATTGCATTTTACCAAACTTTGAGTCTCATGCAATAAAGACCATGAACTGATGGTTCGATGTTCTACTAATAATTTTTAATACGTATTCAGGAAGGATGTCGAGGCCTTGTCAGAGGTGCCGAGAAGTTCGATGCTTCCAAAGGTTTCAAGTTCTCCACTTATGCTCATTGGTGGATAAAGCAAGCGGTTCGTAAGTCCCTGTCCGATCAGTCGAGGACAATCAGACTACCGGTAAATTATTCCTTAAAAATTCTCTCCTTTCCAAACATTATTTCTTATTTGCGAAAAGCGTCTCCACATTGTAGTACACTCTTTAAAGATTTCGGTCATATTTCATAATGGTTCGTATAAGAACTCAGATTTTGAATTGTTTGTGTAACAGTTTCACATGGTTGAGGCAACTTATCGAGTGAAAGAGGCAAGAAAGCAACTTTACTCAGAAAATGGTCGACTGCCTGATGACGAAGAAGTTGCTGAGGCGACTGGACTCACAATGAAGCGGCTCAATGCCGTCCTATTGACCCCCAAAGCTCCAAGATCTCTAGATCAGAAAATTGGAATTAACCAAGACATGAAACCCTCTGTAAGTCCTATCGATTCATCTATCTCTACCGTTACTCGTAAAACTCCTCATTCTAGCTGGGAAATCTACAGTTACAACCCTTGTAGTAGTTATTTCTACTTCTGACTTCATCTTCTATTCTCTTTTTTGTTTAGGACGTTATTGCGGATCCTGAAGCAGAAACATCAGAGGACTTGCTCATTAAGCAGTTCATGAAACAGGACTTGGCAAAGGTGTTGGACAGTCTGAATCCTAGAGAAAAACAAGTGATAAAATTGAGGTTCGGATTACAAGACGGTAGGATGAAAACGCTGCAAGAAATCGGGGAACTTATGGGCGTAAGCAGAGAAAGAATCAGGCAGATAGAATCGTGTGCGTTTCGTAAGTTGAAGAATAAGAAGAGAACTAAGCATTTGCAGCAATATGTTATGCCATAAAGCCAGTCTTGTTTTGTTCGTAATCACAACGAAGGGAGAAGGAGAATTCAGTTGCTCGATGAATTAATTCTCGTTTGAGTTCACGTTGCGTTGGGAATAAAGGAGTACTTGTTAATTTATTAGAGAAATGACCTTTATTCTTGAGGATGTTGCTGTTGGAAATCATGAGAATCATGAAATTTTTATTTGGTAGCATATTTTTTATACCTTTTCCTCAGACCTCCTCTTCCAGCAATAGGGTACTTAAATCATTTTCAGAGTTGTGCAATTTGTTTAGAAAACTAAATGTCGCATTTTTTGTATTATAGACATAAGATAAGATTTTTTTTTTTTTTGGTGGTGGTTGTATAAATTATAATAGTTAGAATTTCTTTGGGATATGAGCATTTTTTAAATTTATACTTTACTATGTAATGTTATTCTTGCATTTTATAACAACTAAATATTTTCCATGATGCACCGAAATCCTTTGAGTTAGACCTTTATGAAACGACGTGATTGTTTAAATTTTAATAGCTTTTTTTTTTTTTTTTTTTTTTGCTAAATGCAATGAAGGATTGCAATTAAGGACTAATAACTCGCTTGCTCGAGTTGCCCAAGGTTTTGGTTTAGCTAATAGAGTTCGTCTGATTACAAACTTAGTAGTTACCATTTATATATATTACATTGCCCATTTACCTTTTTTTTAGCACTTTAGTCCCTCAACTATCCCTACTTGTTCGAATTGCCTCCTGGCGCTTTAACGGCCAAAATCACCTGTAATATTCCTTTTAGATGTTGTAATGTATTATTTTTTAATTATATATGTAGTTTAGTAAATGAATGTCAATAGAAAGTCACGTCCTAAATATTTTAGTACATTAATATTTGTCAAATATTTTATTAAACCTATATTTTTGTAAATCGTAATTTTCATAAAATATTTTATTAAATAAATATTTTAGTAAATCAATGTATTAGTATGGAAATATATAATTATAAAAAGTAATACATTTTCAAACAAAAGCGTGATGGTCAAGTGGTGTAGAGTCTCAAACTCAAGTAGGATGTGCAAGTTTGAATCCTAATTTTTACAATTTGGAATTTTAATTATTTTACATAGATCAGGGGGCATGTCGCACATAATTTTATAGGTTGGGGGGGGGGGTAAAACATACATGATTTTCAAGAAAAAAAATCACGGACGAAAGTACCCTTTTTGGTGACACGTGAAGGGAATATTCCGGGCGAATTTGGTCGCTAAAGCGCCGGGGGGCAATTCGAACAAGTAGGGATAGTTAAGGGACTAAAGTGCTCACAAAAAAAAGTAAAAGGGCAAGCAATGTCAAAAAGGGACCATAGGATGGGGAGCTTGATGCATTTATCCCTAAATATATATATATATATATATATATATATATATATATATATATATATATGTGTGTGTGTGTGTGTGTGTGTGTGTGTGTGTGTGTGTATTCATAACACGATGATGCACCTTAGTATAAATTAAAGAGAACCAACAAGTTCAAATTCGAGACTGGGCCAATCTCCTAAGAAAAATAGAAAGAAAATAGAAATTCTTAGATAAAATTTGCATAACGTATTACATATCGTTCCTAGCATATTTATATAAACTGAAATACATAACTGCAAGTCTGCAACAATCCACTAAACCCACTACTTCATATATGAAATTATATTAATAAATAAAAGATACAAATTACTGAAGTTAAATATAATAATCTGGAAACCAGTTGGGCATTGTAATGGTGCGCGTCTGGGCCTAACAATATCATTGGGTTGTGATATAAGTTGGCATGTATCATTACCCCCTGCTGAAGAAATGACTAGTTCCACACGGTCCGTTGACTGAACGACCAACGACTCTGTGATATGGGTCGTCTGTGGCGAGGCTGCATCTTGGTCGTTGAGATTAGGGTGTTCGGCATATAAGAACTCATCATCCGCCCATTATGCTTCTTCAACACCAAAGCCTAGCCACTTCACTAAACTTTACCCGACTCTCACCCCATCTCTGAGAACAACTCTCTGATCTAACATCATCTCTGGTTGAATCACAACCCGTCCTTCTTCAATAACCTCCGGCAATACGTTCGACTCCATTGGAGGTGAACCATAACAAGCTTTCAAGAGAGAAACATGAAAGACATTGTGGATCCGAGTCGTGCTTGGCAAATCTAGTGCATACGCCACCCTTCCCACTCGTTTTGTGATGCAAAATGGGCCATAGAAACAGCGACTCAACTTGTTGACAGCGGCGGGGCATGCGGACAATTGGCAGTGATGGAGGATTTTTACGTAAACTCAATCTCCGACGGTAAAAATCGTATCCTCTCGATGTAGATTAGCTTGTTGTGTCATTCGATTTTGAGCATGAGCCATGTTTGCTTTGATGTTGCTAAAAATCTGCTCTCGAGTGTGAAATGTTGAGTCAATGCATGTGTTTTTAGAAGTACCCGGAATATATGTCGGCATCGGATCTGGTTTTCTTCCATAAAGGGCTTGATATGGTGTCATTTTGATTGTGCTATGATAACTTGAGTTGTATCACTGTTGTGCTAATGGTAAGAAACGAACCCACTTGTTAGGTTGGTCCATAGTAAAGCATCTCAAATAACACTCCAAACAACGATTACCCACCTCCGTTTGTCCATCGAATTGTGGGTGATACGTTGTGCTATAGTGTAATGATGTACCTAAGCACTTAAATAACTCTTTCCAAAAGGAACTTAGAAAGATAGTGTCTCGGTCAGAAACGATGGTCTTAGGTAGACCATAAACACTATAGATTCCAGTCATGAAAATATTGGCCAAGTAAGCTGATGAATATTTAGTTGGTATTGCAATAAAATGAGCGAACTTACTTAATCGATCCACCATAACCCAAACAGGTCTTTTACCCTGAGATAATGGAAGATGAGTAATAAAATTCATTGTGATATCCATCCAAACTTGGGTAGGAATGGGGTGTGGATTAAGTAAATTGTAAAGTTTAGAAGTCAAGTATTTTTGTTGTTGACACGTTGTGTATTCTTAAATGAATTTACTCACCCATTCCTTGAGATTCTGCCAATAAAATATGCTTGAGATGCGTGCAAGTATTGCTTTTATGCCTGAATGTCCACCCATGGGAGTATTGTGAAACTCGTGCAAAATTTTAGCATTCAATGTTGCATCATCAGGAACATATAATCTGTTTTTTAGTATAACAGACCATCATGTGTGGGATATTATGCATTTACTCTATTTTTCTTGCATTGCTGAATCAATTGTTGTATCTCATGCGAGGATTCCACACCTATGTTGAGTTCGGACAACAAAAAAGATGAAAGAGCAATTATCACCAAATATTCTGGTGTTTCGACCTTTGACAAGGCATCAACAACCACATTTTATCGTCCAGGTTTGTAACGCACCTCAAAGTCAAATCCAAACAACATAATCAGCCACTTACGTTGCTCCAGTGTATTAAGTGATTGAGTTAACAAATGATGTAAACTTTATTGATCTGTGTAAATAATAAATATACGACCCAACAAATAATGCCTCCATTTCTTGACAGCTTCTGTTAACCCATATGATTCCTTATTGTATGCAGAATTCTAGCTCATGCGAGTGGACATTTTTCGACTGAAGAAAGCAATTGGGCGCTGATTTTGGGACAACACAACACCAATGGCGACCGAAGAAGCATCAATTTTCAACTCAAAAGGCTCCTCAAAATCAGGCAGAATTAGGACTCGTAGCTTAGTCATTAAATTTTTCAATTCATCAAAGGCATGCTGAGCCAATGTACCCCATGCAAAAGACTGATCTCTTAATAAATAAGGGAGCAGTGCGGCGCAAGGGTAGCATAGTGGCGAATGAATTCGCCGACAATAATCAGTCAAACAAAGAAATCCCCAGGGCTATGTGAGATTTAGGCACCGACCATTGCAAAATGGCATCAATTTTGTCGAAATTGACTAACACCCCACCTGCTAGGGGTGAGTCAACGGGTTCGGGTTTCGGATACCCGACCCGACCCGATCGGGTTTTCACCCGATAAAGAGCAAAAATCGGTTAATTAAATATCGGGTTCGGGTACCCGAACCCGAAATTTATATTTCGGGTAGGGTTTCGGGTACCACTGGTCGGGTACCCGAAACCCGAAACCCGAACTCGAAATTAAAGAAAGCTGAAAAATATAACATATGTTTTAATTGGGTTGAGTAACGTTTATTGTGTAGCAAGTAGCACTTTCACTTTCACTGAATAAAGTCTTTACTTTATTCATCAGTTTTCACTTTCACAAAATAAAAAGTGAAAACCCTAAGTCTAGAAACATCCCTTCCGCCGCCGACCACCGTTTGTTCAAATCCCTTCCGACTGCCGACTCTCTGCCGTGAAAGCTTCATCGAAATCATCCCTTTCGACTACTGTGAGACGCCAATGAAGGTATGCAAAACAAATTATTTTATAAATGTTTACAAGGAACTCATGAAGCTTTTGATTCTATTGCTTGTAATTGAGAGATTTGAAAAGCCTAGAAGTCTTCTTGCATTTAGATTCCGCATTTTAGAAGTACTAATTGATCATAGATTGAAATGCTTCTTGCATGTGATGTGAAATTACTCTTTTTTATCCAAATTAGGCTCTTCATGTGAACTGTTTTACTCTTTTTTACTCTTCGTGTGAATTGTTTTTATCCAAATTAGACTCTTTTTTACTCTTCGTGTGAATTGTTTTGCCAATATGTTTAAGCCCACTAGTTATGGTTGCAGATTGTTGCAGTATATATATTGTTAACCGTAAAAAATAAATACGAGACTAAAAGGAGATATTATTCCTAAACAAGGCAATAATACATGGACAATACTATTGTCACGAGTACTTCCGATGAGATGTACCCACTCCTAATGAGGAGGCCCCTCGGACATCCGACCTGAAGCGTCCCTCGGTCACTGACCTGAAGCGGTGAGAAGTGACATCCGAGGAGATACTTAAGCGTCCCTTGGAAAGTCAACGATGAATAAAAATAGATATCGACGCGGCGTCGGAAAAAAGAGAAAACCCAATGGACCCGCGCCACTTCGATATCCATCAATGCGCCAAGAGGGACCACAACGGACCCAGGTCCCAGAATCTTACGAGAAAACTTCCTTGCTGAACACTCCTCAAACATCAATTACCCTCGGAACATCATTCCAAAGAACAAATGCTATAGTAAAGCTATATCTAAATACTAGAGTCCCAGAAGGCCTTCTACGAGGGCATGAGTCACAAAAATATCACTTCCCGAAGGCCCAGCAAAACCCTTGGAAATCAAATCAGACCCCTCGAAAACCCTGCCTAACCCGCGGGACCCGAGACCAAGATAGAAACACCTATCGGAGTACACATCAGAAGAAGGCATCCCAAATATAGACTGCTATCGGAATTACCACAGCATCGGATGAGCGTTCAGCCCCACCTATTCAACATTTTCGAGAGGTATAACCCATCGGAGAGAATAAGTCAGAAGAATCAACCTATCGGAGCCCATGGGAGCTATCGGAAAGGATATAATTCACCCTAGTCAGCGCCCCGTCAGCAGATATACCAAACAGATAAAACTTTATCTTATCTTGTTCGCTTTTAAGCGTGTCACGACACCTATATTTACTAGACACGTGCATATTGACCAAGTATTCAAGTAAATAGGGAGGACTCAAGTCACACACACCAACATATTGACCAAATTGAGGAGTGGAATTCAGTGAATAAAGGAAAGGATACTCTCGTACTGTTATTTTCCATAAATCATCGTTTTTTGAATCACGGGTAGGCGTTCCAACCCAAAAATATACTCGTTAAATAGGGAATAATATCCAACCCGTTAACAAAATGGCGCCGTCTGTGGGAACGCCATAATATCTGCCCTCGAGAGTATTCAACAAACGTGAGAGTAGTCACGATGGATGATCTGTTCAAAAGTGAAAGTCCTCAAACTCACCGCAACAACTCGGAGGAAACTTTGTCAAACAACCCATCAGGTACTAGAGATTTTATTAATATTCCCCGCTCTGTCTATGAAAGACTTGTAGATGCCACGGCTACGCCAGCGCTGCAAAGGAGGGAAAACTCCCGGAACTGGTCCTCTGTCTCCCTCGGACATAGAAATTTCCCATCGGAAGAAGGTACCCCTATGTGAGACGGAATCCAACTCCTATCCTCTGGCACCGCGAACCCCTGCAAGAGTCACAATGGTACGTTAGTTATGAGAGAACCCTGAGGAGGGGCCGAGGAGGAGAATTTTCAACAGAGCAAGCAACAAAAGTCTGAGCTCGAGAAATACTATCAAGATGATTGTGAAGCGGATCTAGAGGACAAGGAGTTTGATATATTGAAATGGTGGAAAGGAGAAGCTCAAAGATTTCCAATCATCTCTAAGATGGCTCGTGACATACTTCTTGTTCATGTCTCTACAGTTGCTTCGGATGCTGCATTTAGTACGGGATGACGCGTACTTGATGTGTTTAAGAGTTCCTTATCTCCTAAGATAGTCCAGACGCTTATTTGTTATCAGGATTGGCTACGGGAGGACTATGTGCCGATATTTGTAAAGGAAGACTTGTTCGAATTGGAAGATCTTGAAAAAGGTAGTATAAAATTATACGTATAGTATTATATTATTTTCTAAATTGTCGTTTTCTTATCTTATTTACTGAATCTGGCACTAATTATGTACTTATTTGTTATTTTGTAGAATTTAGTGCCATGGGCTTGGATTCTACAACGCTTGAAGAATGATAGGAAGACTTGCATGAATAGGAGGATCTTAAAAAAGGTACTATAATTATCAACATTCTGTTAGACTATAATTTGGCTGGTTAGTGTATGTTAATATATGTTTCTGACTCTTTCAACCATTCTATTAGGCTATAATTTGGCTGTTAGACTATAATTTGGCTGATTAGAGTATGTTAATATATGTTAGACTATTTCTAACTCTTTCAGCCATTCTGTTGGACTATAATTTGGCTGTTAGACTATAATTTGGCAGATTAGATAGAGTAT
This sequence comes from Linaria vulgaris, assembly GCA_948329865.1. Taxonomy (NCBI): domain Eukaryota; kingdom Viridiplantae; phylum Streptophyta; class Magnoliopsida; order Lamiales; family Plantaginaceae; genus Linaria; species Linaria vulgaris. The sequence goes on along the minus strand of OX415254.1, from coordinate 85,816,553 downwards.
GTTAATATATGTTAGACTATTTCTGACTCTTTCAGCCATTCTGTTAGACTATCTCTTTGGCTGGTTAGACTCTTTCAGCCATTCTCATTTACGGTTCATGATATGCAGTTTAAGTTATATTATGAATGTTGTTGCTCTGGAGTTATTAATTAATTTATCATAAGCCTTGTGAAAATCATGTATTATTGTATATTATGTTATAAATTATCGCTTTACTCTCTTATTTGTTGAATTTGACGATAGTTTTGTTATCTTGTAGAATTTAGTGCGATGGGCCTGGAGTCTACAATGCTCGAAGAATTTTGGGAACAATGAAGTCTTCGATGTTTTTTGCTATTGGTCATTTGTAATTGATGATGAATTGTGATGATCTGGTGGTGTTTTGTTGGAGTTTTTATTTTTACTTTTGTGTGAGACAAAGACAATGAAGTATTTTGTGGACCTGGATTGAGGATTGAGTCTTCAAGGCAGTGATGTTTTGCTTTTTTTCATCTTGACAATGGTGTGAGCTTGTTATTTTGCTTTTTTTCATCTTGACAGTTTATTTTATTTATAGTTGATTGTCTGCTGCCTTCAAGGTCTCAATTGTTGTGTGAGTTTTTTTTTTTTGAATGAATAAATAATGACATCTTAAGAAATAGTCGGGTACCCGATCCCGAAACCCGACATATATTCGGGTACCCGAATAGTCGGGTATTGTATGTGTAGAGTCGGTTATCGGGTGTTAAAAAATGTCACGCGAACCCGAAAAACCCAAACCCGAAAAACCCGATACCCGAAAAACCCGAACCGAACTCACCCCTACCACCTGCACTAATCAAATACCGTAAATAATTCACATAAGTCACTGCAAAAACGCACTTAGGCAACTTTGCAATATAATGATTAGTTGCCAATAGGGATAAAACCACCTCCAAATGCTTGTGATGCTCATTTTCAGAACGACTATAAATGATTATGCCGTCAAAAAACACAAGAACAAAATCAAGTAAATGATCCCAAAGCAGATCATTCATAACTGCCTGAAACATAGACGGAGCATTTGTCAGACCAAAAGGCATGACAACAAACTCATAATGGTCGTCACATGTTTTAAATGCAGTCTTGTGAATGTCTTTTGGAGAAACTCTGATCTGATGGTATCCAGATCTCAAATCCAACTTCGAATAAATACACGCCCTTTGCAACTCATCCAAAAATTCGTCAACAGTGGAAATATAAAACTTATCCTTCATCATGACATCATTTAAAGCACGATAATCTGCACAAAATGCCAAGTTATATCCTTCTTTTTAACCAATAAAACTGGGGATGAAAAAAGACTTGTGATGTGTCGGATCTGGCCCGTTCCTAACATTTCAGTGATCATCTGAGTCATAATTGGTTTCTAAAAGTGAAGGCAACGGTATGGTTTAGTATTGATTGGTGTTGTATTTGGTTCCAAATGGATATATTGATCATGTAAACGATGTGGTGGCAATTCAAATGGTTCGGCAACAAACTATTTTATACTGAGTAAGGAATGCGTCCACAGTGGGATCGGAATGCGTAGACTGTTACGCCTGCAGATTCATATATCATGGTATATATGAAACAGTAACTGCATGCATAAAAGATATAGAACCTTTATGAATCATCCACTTAAGTTGGGTAGGAGTAGTATTCCATAAAGCATATTCACCAATCAAAGTAACCAATTTGTCACCATCAACAAAACTAATTTTGGGTACATTGTAATTGGTTGAATAGTCACCCAATTGACACAACCACTCAACTCCAAAAATAATGTCAGCACCCTGAATAGGCAATACAAGCAGTGAAAGGTTGAATGGCGTACCTTGTAATTAGAGAATAACATCGTTGCATTGACCTTTGCATTGTATATCTGCCTCATTCCCAACCATCACATGAAACAAATCTCGAGCCAAAACAGGTAAATTTAATTGATTTGAAACCCGAGATTGAATGATGTTATGCGTCCTCCCCAAATCCACGAGTACATTAACATTGTTTCCATTCACCAATCCAGACACCCTTTACGTTTATGGCATTCTGAGCCCCATGTAAGCAGCCATAGACATAAAAATCTAAAACATTTTTGCGTCAATGTTGGGAGATAATAATCCAGTGGGAGGTACCATAGAGGGAAGGATTTCCACTTGTGGGGATGTGTCCTCCTCATCTGGTTCCACATTTTCTTCATGTTCAATATCATCATCAGCAATTAACGCAAGAAATTGTGGAGTATTGCATTTGTGATCAAAAGTTTTCCGTCACAATTATAACATAAACCTTTAGCCCTACGCTCCTGCATCTCAGTTTGAGATAAATGCCTAACTGGATAGGTTGAGGATGCATGAAGAACTGCCTCGGGTGGTTTATAAGTTGGTAAAATTGGGTCAGAACGATATTGGGGCGAATGAGGTGAAAAGGTAGATCGATTCTGGTTTTCGTGGACTTTGGCCTCAAGCAACTTAGCAAGATCAAGAGCATGATGAACATCCACTGGTTTCAAAATAGCCAATTCTGCTCTGATTTCCGATTTAAAACCAGAAATAAAAAATTCATCAAAGCATCTTCAGATAACCCCTTCACGAAGTTAGTCGTACGCTTAAATTCTTCATAAAATTCTACGACTGTCCCTGTTTATCTCAACTTAAATAGAATAGCCTGATAATTATCAAAAGTTGATGGGCCAAAACATTTAAGAAGATCACTTGAAAATTGCACCCAATCATGCAATTTGTCGTTATTCTCCATCCATTTAAACCAATTAATCGTTTTACCCTGCATGTAAAATGATACCAAGCCAATATAATCTGCCATACGAATATGATACAAACAAAAGTACCTTTCCGCTTGACCGACCCAATCCACAATATTTGATCCATCAAAAAAATTAAGTGTGACTTGAGGTGGCTTATGAACAGTAGGCGAAGTGGAAGTAGAATATAATGGATTCACGTTGTTAGAATGGGCTGAATTGTGTACAGTTTCGACAACGGGTGGGCGTTGTAACAAAGTTGCCATATAAACACGTAAATCATCCAGTTGTTGGCGATGTTCTTCATGAATTTTAGCGAACTCCTCACGAGATCCAGCACGTTGTACCACATAATCCTCTTGTTGTTGATCGTGAGCCACACACACCTTGACTAACTCTTGTTGCACTTGACGCAGCGACTCAGCAAACGAGACTTCATTTCTAAAATTTTGTGATGATTTCTAGGCGGCACATTGACAATGAAAGGACCAAATGATGCATCTTAATATAAATTAAAGTGAATCAACAAGTCTAGATTCGAGACTGGACCAATCTCTTAAGAAAAATAGGAAAAGGCTATAAATTCTTAGATAAAATTTTGCACAACACATTAGAGATCCTTCCTAACATATTTACATAAAGTGAAATGCATAATTGTAGCAACCCATTAAACCCACTACTTAATATATGGAATTACATTAACAAATAAAAGATACAAATTACTGAAATTAAATATGATAATCTGGAAACCAGTTGGGCCTAGTAATAGTGCGTTTGGGTCTAACAAATAACATTGGGTTGTGATATAAGTTAGCCGGTATCACACGATGAGGCACATTTTGATTTATCTAGAGTGCTACATGTGGTTAATTGACGAGTTAAGTGTACTTGAAAAGAGATTGGTGAGTAAAATATACCTAAGTTGGTTGGAGAGCGAGATATATGAGAAAGTCGAAAAATGACCTCCACAACCAATTTAATGGTCATGGTCAGTTCGACCTCAACACCTTATTCGAATCTCTAAAAGGATTCAACCATATATTAGTACTAGAAGGACATGTTCAACTTATGCTATACAATCTTTTAGATTAGAGTAACTCCAAAAACAAGACGACATATTTCTTTTGGCATAATCTAATGCATGTTTTGCTTGTGGCTACTTCAATGCTTAGTATGTATTTCAAGGTGCCAAGGTCCTTGATAGTGAATTTATTATCTATTTGTTTCTTTATATCACTAATCTCATCTATCTTATTTCTTATTAAGATTATATCATCTACATATATACAAGGTGGAGTAAAAGAAGTAGAATTGGATTTAATGGACAAAGATGAATTAGAAATGGACTGACTGAAGTCATATGCAGTTAAGCATTGGGATAGTGTATTGTACTACTCGCAATATGTGGTTTCAAAAAATATATACTCTTCTTCATGAGGCATATTATTGAGTCAAAGGCTTGGCAATAGCCTTGAAGAAGGCCTCATGTAAATATGTTCATCAACTTCTCTAGGTAAAAATGCATCGCTGACATCCAGTTGGGTAAAAACCAGTTCTTTGTTGCAGCTATTGCAAGGACTGTGATTGTAGTGAGTTTTGTCACTGGTTAAAAGGTATCAAAGTAATCCAACACTTCTTCTTATGTATATCATTTTTCTACTAGTTTGGTTTGTACCTTTCCATTGTTGCATAAGACTTGTGCTTGATTTTGCACAGCCATTTGCAACCAATGCAGTGATGTTATGCATGGAGATTGGTGAGTACCCAGATATTGGTTTTCTCTAGAGCTCAAAGTTGAGCTTCATGGCATCTTGCCACTATTGAGACTTCTTGTCTTGGTTGTAGTTTTTGGGTTCAGTATCAAGAGTAATTACCGCAATAAAGTTCTTACAAGAAAGGCCAAGTTTGTTAGAGGGAAGATGATTTTGATATAGGATATCATACAATGTGAGAATAAGTAGAATATTGATAGACTCATATAGGGACTTAGCCAGTGAATAATCATAAAGACTCAAGTATGAAGGTGGTGCAACTGTTCTAGTTGACCATCTAATAGTTAACTGAGAATTATCAGGAGGAGATGGATCATGGATACTTGGTGCAACAATTGGTTGTTGCACATTGTTGACACCAAAGTGTTTTAACTTTGAGTTGAGACTTCTAGAATGAAGATTTGTCCATATCCGGACTATGGTGAAGCTCGTGAGTGAGAGGAAGGTTCAAAGATTCCTCAGTGTTGTAATCCTGGTCAGAGGGGGCATAAGGAATGGAAGGATGATGATCCTTCAACTAAAATAAAAGAATTGTATAAAAGACTGATTGTCATTTTACGTAGATACATGAGGTGCCAAATTCTTAAATGGGAATATCTTCTCATGAAAAATAACATTTCTGGCATGTAGCCTTTTGTGCTTCTTGGATACCCTAAGAACACACTCTGAGTGGCCCTATGATCAAATTTGTTCCTATTGGCAAATAAAGTGGAAGCACAACACAAGCAACCAAAGGTCTTAAGTAATAAAGAGTCAGGAGGTTTATTAAAGAACCTCATAAGGTGACAATGCTATTGACAACCTTTGACGAAAGCATGTTAATTAAAAAATAACAGTAGAAATACAAAAACTCCAAAAGTTTAAAGGAACACCAGATTAAAACATAAGTGTTCTTGCTACTTGAAGCCAAGGCTAGTGTTTTCTTTCAACCAAGCCATTATGTTGTGGTGTTTAAACACATCTTGTTTGGTGCTGAATGCCTAAAGCATTGTAGAAATCCTTCATTAACTTCTACCAAGAAATGCAACACACGATCAACTTGCTGTAAATCAGTCATATGTTTGTTCACATTACAAATGCATAAGACATATGAGCATGAAACTATGTTGACTCAAGAACTTGTCCCATAAAGCTCTAACGGTGTTACAATAGTCATGGACAGAGGAACTCCCTTGAGTTACAATAGACAGAGATTTCTGGAGTTAGTACACTCTTGACCCATCATATCTCTCATAATTAGTCTTCATATCAAGACACAAATCATGCATTTGAGATGTTCAGTTAGCTTATTTTTAGTTTTCGAACGTGAAGTTGGAAGAATATAAGTGTAGTTGAGATTTTCAGTTCAAAATTTTGAATTGTGGTGAGAACTTTTGGTCCAATTGGTCCAACAACTACCTAATTTTAGGTGGTTTTGTCATATTTACCCTCACCACAAAGTAGAATTTTAAATTTAGTCAAATTGTCAAAGGGTAAAATAGGTAAACATTCTTAAAAAACTTTGTGAGAGGAAAATGTTTACCTACTATAAAGAATTAGAACATTGTGAAAAACTTTACATGCATTAGAACATGTAGTGAAAAACTTTACATGCAAATGCTAAATAAATTTCTAAAAGAATTGATTTTAAATGCACATATTCAATAAGTAGTTCTCCCATACATTTTTTTTATTTAACACGAAACCTCACAAACGAGTATTTATTTCACTATTTCTTCACGCACTCCACATGTGATGTATCATGACTTATTATTTGCTTATTTTCAATCCGCAACATTGACAAATTCAAACAATACCCCTACAAAATTGCAAAATTCGTAGCCCTACACCAGCCAGGTTAGTGATTTCATTAATGTTGATATATGACAGTGGGATGCGTCGTTGATTCAGGAGAGGTTCTAGGATGTGGATGTGTTGCTGATTTTGTTGATCCCTTTAGGTGCACGGTTGAACCGTGATGAGCAGATTTGGCATTACAGTAAAACTGGAGTTTTTCTCGGTGAAAAATGCTTACCATTTAATCATGGATCAATGGCTGATTAGGAGTTGTTCTTCGACATCGAGTAGCGAGGATTCAAATTGGAATTTTATTTAACGTATGAGGTGTCCAACAAAGATTAAACATTTTTTGTGACGTGCATGCTCCAATATCCTTCATACTAAAGGTATTTTAGCATTTAGATATGTGGGGACAGAGACAAAGTGTGTGGTTTGTTGCGGGATTTAGAAGACTCTCGCCATGTTCTTTTCTTTTGTCATGTTAAGTGTCAAGCTTGGGCACTTGCTCACTTTCCCCCGGTGATTATCTTGGAATGTGAAAGTATTCTTGATTGGTGTTTTCGAGTTTCAACATTTATGGACAAATTGCACTTTTCGCGTGCGATTATGGCGTGTTGGGCTCTTTGGAATAATCATAACAGAAATCTTGCGGGGGGAAAGTTTTCCACACATACGTAGATTGTGAATTGTTGCAAGGATTATCACTGGCAATGGATTGATCTTTACGACTCGACTTTTTGGTCTCTTCCTTTGTCTGTTGTTATATGGACTCAGATCCAACAAACTGTGGCTTAAGTACAACTTCAACGAACCAATTTTTGAGGATATCAAAAATTCGAGTATGGGGGCTTACAGAAAAAATATTATTTGAAGATCAAAAAGAACTTATCCAAGTTTCAAATTAGTTTATTGTTTGACTAGAAAGTCAATGGAGCCCGTTATTTACAAACAATACCACATTTTCAAGTGAAAACGCCCTCCTCAGCAATATTTAAAGACTAAGGTCTTTAACCCACATGATTTTTGACAAATTCGAAGATTTTGAGGGTTAAATATGCAGTTTATTATCTACAACGAGATTTTTTACTTTTATTTAGTTATTTAAGAGTCTTTCGTAATTTGACATTTTTTAGTTAGGATTTTCACTTTTTAAGTTGGTCGTCTTTGAGTCATTGTAGTCAGTTGATTGGATAAAAGAAAACTTAAACTTGAGAGTTTTCTCAACGAGTCTTTTTTTTAATGGATCATCTCAACGAGTCTTTGAACAACAGAAGAATTAAACGAGTCTTTGATTCTTCTGTTGTTCCATCTTTTTTCTTATGTCTTACACTTAATAAGAGAATGAACCGGATTAGACTGTTGATTTGTTTTGTCCCTGCTTCGTTTCTTTTGGTCTCTCATACGTAGCATGTTTTCGTGTAAACTTATGTTTGGCTTTTTGGCCAAAACTGATTTTCATTATTAAACGAACTTATTATTACATTTTAGAAACAATTAATGTTAAATACATATTCAAAACAAGTAGCTCTTCCATTAAATAAACATTTATGATTTAACACGAAATGTCACAAATGAGTAATGTATTTTAAATGTTCAACGCACACCACATGTGACATGGACTTAATATTATCTGCTTATTTTCAAACCACAACATTGACAAATTCCAACAATACCCCTACAAAATTGCAAAATCCCGTAGCCCTACACCACCAGCTGGTAGAGAGAGAAAGTGTGAACAAACAAACACGACTGTGGCAGACTGTAGAGAGAGAAAAATGAAAGGAGGCAAAAAGCGAACCACAGAGTCCGTACAGTCACAGTCAGAGGAAGAAGAAGAGGCTTACGAAGAAGAAGGAGATGAAGAAGAAGGAGAAGAAGAAGGTGACGGCAACGGTAACGGTACGGAAGCTGAAAAAGAGTACGAACAAATCGAAGAAAATGAGGGCGAGAGGACAAAGCTTGCTGACGGATACTACGAGATCGAATCCGTACGGCGGAAGCGTGTTAGGAAGGTGACTTTTGTTCGATTTATGTGATTTTTTGTTTCGATTTTGTTATTTTTGTGGTTTTGTTGCTGATTTGTGTTTTTTTTTGTGGATTATTTGAATGAAGGGACAAGTGCAGTATCTCATCAAATGGTGAGTGATTTACGTATTTATGATTATAATTAGTGAATTATGTTGAAGCTATGTGAGTTGCGAGCTGATTATTTGTGGTGTGTATGTATTTGTGGATAGGAGAGGGTGGTCGGAAGCAGCGAATACGTGGGAGCCGTTTGACAATCTGATGCAATGTTCCGACGTGATAGAGGCGTTTGAAGAAAGGTTGTTATCGTGTTTCTTTAATTTGGCGTTGGTAATGTTTTAAGCTTCGTTGTGGGCACGGTATATTTGTGAGTAGAAGCTCACGTTTTGTTTCTTGTTTCCGGTTTGGGATTCTTGTGTTGTTTGTTGCCATTTTGAAGTTTGAAGTCGGGGAAAAGTAGATGGACGCGGAAAAGAAAGCGCAAGAGTGGCATTACTAGCGTTCAAACCAAGAAAAAGCAACCACAACAGCAACAGCATTTAAGGTCCCCTGCCGCTGCGGGCACTTATAATGTGCCGTCACGTGTGGTGAGGATAACAGACGACCCTATTTCCATTCGCAAACTAAATGACGTGACACGTGGAGATCAGAATGGGGAGACTAGTGCTAATGGTGTGAGCTTCGTCGGGACCTCCAAGAAAGCAAATGAGAATGGTGTGAGTATAAGTTCCTCCACAGGGGAAGAACAAGAAGAACAAAAAGAGCAAAATGAGCTGAATTTGAAGATCCGTGAACTGAGAGGAGCTACATCTGCAAGCATGGAAGCTGCGGATGCGATAACTATGGCCTCACAAGAAGGTCATGTAACAGGAGCAAATACGTCGACAAATGGATTCCCAAAGACAAATGGAGCAGATACTTTGGCAAATGGACTCACGAAGACAGATGGAGCAGAACCTGCCCAATCAGGTCGCTTTACCGGAGCCAAAAGGAGGAAATCTGGTTTTGTCAAGAGGTTCAAGAAAGATCCAGCATCGTGCTCTTTAGAAGAACCTGTTGCTCCGTCTGACGAGAATGTTGCTGTGGGTGTTCAGCATCCGAATATCCATGCGAACGACACAAATGGCAAGAATAAACAAGACGATAATAGCATGTTCACCATCACTGAGATTATCAGGCCTATAAGCTATAGAGCTTCTATATCAAATAATGTCCAAGAAGTCTTATTAGCCTTCGAGGCTCTGAGGTTTGCAATTCGATACCAATGTTCTTACTTCATATCCCTTAAGATGAATTTTATGAAGGAAGAGCTTATGTTCTTCAGATCTAGTAAACTTGTGTGCTATAAGCATTGTTGAGAGAAATCTAAACTCATGGTTGTTACTTGTCTTGCAATGGTTTACTTATTCTTAAAAATGGAAATAGAATTGCCATAGAAAATGTGTCAAAACAAGTGATTTTACTGGGAATTTACTGATTATTGGCATGCTTCTTGTCATCTTTTTGTTTCTGCTCGTCATATTATTATTTTTTTTTTCTTTTTTGAGTTTCGTGGAACACTTCTCTTCAGAGCATCATTTACTTTGTTACTGTTGAAGTTACAATAATGGGCATGAGTGAAACTATATCGTGTCGTCTTGTAGACTTGTAGGTACACGTCGTGCTGTGCAACGAAATATTTGATGTTTCTATGGATTATGGAAACTAAGCAAAATAGATCAGCAAGGTTATATGTGTGTAGATAAATGTATCTAGTTGGTTATCTGTTACATGGTAGTATGTATGTGAATATTTTGAACATATTGGGAACATTTTTTTCACGGCTCTTTGTTTTTTAGTACTCTTGGGAGTCTTTATAGATAATGAGTACAAGGTTATTGGTTCTTTTGCTGCCTGATTTGGCCCTGATTTTATTTTAGGTTGTCGAGAAGTGCATGCTTTGTATTTCTTTCGTTTGTTATGACTCCTGTAAATTTCGTTGTGGCAGGTCTGATGGAACCACAGTGACAGTGGATAACAAGTTTTTGAAGGCAAACAATCCTCTTCTGGTAAGTGTTTTAAATAATTCCCTTATAACCATTATCATTGTGTAACTTAAATCTTCAAATATATGACTTGTATTCCATTATTATGCAGCTGATAGGCTTTTACGAGAAAAACTTACGCTACAGCCCGACGTGATTAAGCTCTGATATCCAGTGGAGCCGAATAGCAGCAGCAGGCAGCATGGTTTTGGACTTCTTGATGTATAGAGTCTTGTAGTTTTCTGGTAACTGAAAGCATATAGCAAACTTTCCATTGGGGTTGATAGTCGTCGGGGTCTGGCGGTGGTAGGGGGAGCGTGGCGTAGCATGGTTTTAAAATACTAAATAGTGTTAATATTGCAAAAGAACTGGTGTGCTTGCATATTCAGTTTGTTCATCAACTTAACTACACCATGGATCAATATATTCGATTTCACTATGCAAGGGTCTATAACTACTGCAGTTTCTTACATTTCTTAAAAAATGTTTTATAATTCAATAGGTCTAAAGTGTTGTTTTATATAGTTTACTGTATGTGATTCTATTGCTTCTGTCAAAGATCAACAAAGTTTGCAGTGAACTGTATAGGAGCTTATTTTAGATGAGAGTATCGAAACGATATGATTTAATTTCCTTAAAGATTGAACGCAGTTCAAACTTCAAATGTCACTTGAGTCAGTTAATATTAAGGTATTATGAATTTCGTATACATACATCAAACCCATAATCAATAAAAAACTGAGCAATTCAATTCGGTTTTTGCATACTATTATACTAACGATCTATGACTCAAAGGGTGAAACATATCCACGGGAGATACTATTATATTGCTATTGGCCTATTGCTGCTTTGCATCTTAATCACAACTCCCTTTGTAATGCGCAAAAGAGGGAGGGGATCTTATAACAAATAAATAGGCATATTATTCCTTGTAATCTTAAAATGGTGCAATATATTCTAAGGAGGTGTTATTTCCTCTTAGAAATTTATTTTTTTTTCAATTATTTTCACTTTAAAATACAAGAGATGAAATAATATAATATTTCACTAATATACTAAATAAACAAAAAATAGATATTTAAATAATGTAATTTGACAAAGTACAAATAATGAAAAATTTTGACAGGGAGGCATTGTGCACCAACTTTAAGATTACATCGGGTAATTCGCTTATTTTAAGATTACATGTAGTAATGCACTTATTTAATAGATTACATGGGTAATTTGTCATTTATTTCATCTTAATTAAAAAAGTTATGGCCGAGAGCATTGGCACGTACTATCTCTAGTCGTTTTATTTTGTCCAAGGAAATGTAGAACTTCGTAAGTTTTGTCGACAAATTATTGTAGTTTTGACGTGATATTGTTTTACATAATTTATCATATAAATCATATAATAGTGAACATATGTATATAATTTTAAGATATGCTTTTCTTTTGTGGAAATCTTAAAATATGCTTGACAACATATTCAAATATAAGGCATGACAGGTGCCTAGCTTTAAGATTGTAAATTATACTTTCGAATTTTGCAACAATACGAATAACAAAAATCATAAAACACGACACATGGATTCATTTATCAAGTTCGTCTATAACTACATGTTGGAGACACACTTAGTAAGAATATTTTCATAAAATTACAATTAAATTAGATAAATATTTATATTAAGTATAATCCTAATACGAGTTTTACATGAACCATTGTCTTGGTGTGTAGAGTACCCGGCTTTGATTCAATAATATTTCAGACTATATGCCAAATAGTTAATAAAGGGAAATTAGGGATAATGTTTCACATCAAAATGCATAAATAAAATAACTTACTTCTTCTTTATTACTAACATATAAATAAATACGTACATACATTTAATATGCATATACATATAAATAAATATGCACACACATAATAGAGAGAGAAGCTTTACGTGGATATGAATTGCCAGTGGCGCGAAAATCTCTCTCCATCGTTCCCCACTTCACTCTGTAACACACACAAACGCACACGCACACAAAATTCATTTTCTAATTCGAAATTTTATTTTCGCGATAAGCATTTAGGTCAATTGATTTGGCGCCATTGGTGAGATTCCGTGTTCGATTTTACTTTTCTTCATCATTATGAATTTATGATGAAGATTAACCTAATATCGTAAAAATATAGTTGTATAATTTTGGTATAATACCGTTATTGGATCTGATTGTGTTGCCGAATTACTGGCGCAGGAGTTTATCTGTTCCATGATTGTCGTATTGAATGAATGCGGAGGATAAACTTGTTGTTTCGATTGCAGCGAAAAGCTGTTACTCGGTGAATGCTTATAGTTTTCTCGATGCGACAAAATGTTCAAATCGCAGTATATTGGCGGACAGAAGGAGAAATTCGTTAGGTGATTGTTTCTCAATTTGCTCATGATATGCTCTACACATGTTTGCGGTGTCGTGTTGTTTTAGCGTAAGATGTTGTGTTGCGCGGATATTTTAGCTTCTTCGTTTCGAGGTTTGTAGATGTGGTGGTCGTTTAAGTTTGTTTCTGTTTGAATTTCCGTTTTGCTGGTTGTTAGGCGAGGATAGTACGTTATTTTAGGACTTACTGGATTTTGTTAAACTAATATCTCGTTTATTCGTTGATGATGCGAATGCGCATTATAGCTTCTTCGAATTTGAGGTATGTGGATATGGTGGCCTTTCCGTTTGTTTCTGTCTGAGTTTTCTGCGTGCTGGTTGATAGTTGAGGAAAGAGCGTTGCTATTACTTGGAGTGACATTTTGGTACCGACTATAAACTGATATCTCGTGACTTTATATGTACTCTGCAAATTATGAAGTAATTTTTTAAGAATAAACTGCTCTGTTGCACACATGCTTAGCTTTGTTATTTTGAGGTATGTGGATATGGTGGTCATATTATTTGTTTATGTTTGAATTTCCGGCATGCTGGTTGTTAGCTGAGGAAAGCACGTTGCAATTACTTGGAGTGAGATTGTGGTACTTACTAAAAACTGATATCTCCTGAATTTGTCCTTGATGTCTCTACGCATTAAAGAAGTAAAATTGGAGCAATTGTTTTCTGTAGCATAAAATGCAGTGTTGCAAACATGCTTAGCTTTGTTATTTTGAGTTATGTGGATATGGTGGCCATTTTGTTTGTTTTTGTACGAACTTCCTGCGTGCTGATCGTCTGCACTACATTTGGAGACTTGCTAAATCTTGTATACTGATATCATGGTGCGGCAATGCTATTTGTTGTAGGTTGAATGATTTGGACTCATCATTGTCTTTCAAATCTGATATGGGTGCAAACAAGAGAGGTGTGTTTAGTTTAGAGGCATTCACTGCTCCCATGCGTTCCAATAACAATACTAATACAGCATCAAAGTCGTTTAGAGTAGGATTCCAACACGGATCTGAAGGACTTCTCACGTTGGGACGATCACTGAAATCTGGAGTCACGAGAGCTGTGTTTCCGGAAGATCTCAAGGTTTCTGAAAGAAAGATATTTGATCCCCAAGACAAGAGTCTTCTGTTCTGGAATAAACTTTTTGTCATCTGCTGCATTCTTGCAGTTTCAATAGATCCCTTGTTTCTCTATCTTCCTGTTTTCCAGGATGAAAGGATGTGCCTTCATATAGATAATAGTTTGGCATATATAACCACAATATTGAGGACCATAATTGATGTTTTTTATGTTTTACGCATCATTCTCCAATTCCGAACAGCTTTCATTGCACCATCATCTCGGGTTTTTGGGCGAGGCGAGCTCGTGATTGATCCAAAGGAAATAGCACACCATTATCTACATCGTTATTTTTTCGTGGATCTTTTTTCTGTACTACCTTTACCACAGGTATGGATGTCGGTCATCAAAACAAGCACAATTACTCTGGCATGTGAGTTATCACATAAGTGGTGCTGAAGTACTTTTAATAGGTCCAAAATGAAGTTTTCTAGTCGATCCCCTAATCCAACCCCACCCAAAAGAAATTATAAAGAAAAAGGAAATATATCCGTTCAAGTACTGTTTTTATTGCTTAGAATAAGCTTCTCTATAGGGCATTGTTGCTTGGCTATTTACTGGATGTCATGAATGTGGAGGATGCTACTTACCACCTTACTTTTTGACTATTTTTGTAATCTTCAGATAGCAGTCTGGAGGTTTTTGCATCAATCATCAGGTTCAGATGTATTGGGTACCAAACGAGCACTAGTGATCATTGTATTTCTTCAGTACATTCCAAGATTCTTGCGCTTTCTACCTCTTACTTCAGAGCTAAAGAAAACTGCGGGTGTGTTTGCCGAAACTGCTTGGGCTGGTGCAGCTTATTACTTGTTATGGTTCGTGCTTGCTAGTCATGTAAGTTGCGAAAAGTATCTGAAAATGCTATCATTTCCATGTTTGTGCATTTTATAGGTTAATTTCGTTATATATATGAAGTTTCTTGTGATGGCAGATGACATGCCAAATTTGTCTCCATATGAGGATATTTTTGGCATTCACTACGTAAATCTCTCTTTCCAACTAATTTTAAGTACTTGTTGTTTGAAAAATTCACATTTTCGTTAAACATTTTGAAAATGACAGTTCGAAGCAGAAAGGCAGAAAAGTTTTATTGATTTAAAAACCGAAATTGAGACAACAAATATCACTTAAAATAAGGAAATATGTTTCAAGTGTCGAATGCTGCAACTATTGTGCCACAGAGAGTGCCATATGCATTTACTAGATTATCTAACTATGTGGCCTGTGGCCAGCGTGCTTCCCTTATCTTTCTTTGGTAGGACTGGTTCGCTTTCAGAAAATGTAGTTTATCTGTCGTGGACTGGTGATGTTAAGTTTATAGTATGATTGAACTATTACCATAAATTTTCATACGTTGAAGTTTGGCATTCCCATCATCATCTTTCTATTCTAGTACAGCTACGTATATAGAGATTAATGTCGATTACTGCTTTAGCATACCAGAGAGTGGTCTAAAATGAAACGCTGGATATGATTCTATTACGCGCTACTGAACATGGAATGATGGAATTTCACAAAAAAACCACATATTTCCATGCGTCTCATGTCTGTTGCTGGCTAAACTGTACTTGCTGGGTTTCAACTGCGAAGTATAATAGAATGTAAATAATCATAGTTACCTTTGATATGCATTTCATTCCGCCATTTCTAAATACGAGACCAATTTCCCACCAGTTTCACAGTACAAATCTATTCTAACTACATTGAACTCATGATGTCTGTTGCTAATGGCATAACAGATATTTGGGGCCTTATGGTACCTATTAGCCATTGAACGTAAAGATACGTGCTGGGACAGAGCTTGCAGGGAAAATCAAAACTGTAACACGAATTATCTATTTTGTGCTGAGGAGGCTTCAAACATGACGGAATGGATAACACTCAGCAAGGCCATTCTTGACCCAAAGTGCAATGTCAATGGTGATGATGCACAATTCAATTATGGAATTTATGGACGAGCAGTAAAATCTGGTATTCTTGAGACTGAGAACTTTGTCCCAAAGTACTTCTTTTGTTTGTGGTGGGGCTTGCAAAATTTAAGGTATACCTCTGAACTTTTGCAGTCTCTCATGTTGTATTTCAACAGATGACTTTATGGAGCATTTGTTAGTCTATCTTTATAATTAAACACTAGAACTATTCCTTACTGATAGCAAATAATATTACTAAATCAGCTTATCAATAACGGATTAACATATAAATTTTACATAAGTGCAGATAACTATATAGGCCTTTTGTAGCAGTTTTTAATACAAAATCTCAAGAACTAGTTACCTTCAGGTCTGGGAAAAGCTACTATAAGTATTTATTTTATTTGTTTTCCAAACTTCACAGTACACTTGGTCAGGGGCTTGAGACCAGTACATATCCTGGAGAAGTTTTATTTTCTATAGCAACATGCATTGCCGGGCTCCTCCTCTTTGCTCTTCTCATTGGTAATATGCAGGTGCGTGCAATTAGCATTTTTGGGGTTAGTTTAAGTTAAATTATTCTTTGACAAGCTTAGTTCAATTATCGGTTCTCAGTGGGATGCATCAAAAAGTCATAAAAATATGAATGACTCTGGTTAGTACGACTGATTTTGGCTAATGGATCAAGAATAATGAGTGCAGCTTCATTTTGACTTGCCAATATGAACAAAATTGAAAATCAAGTTAATCTTTGTTCAATTTAGAGGTTGGATTACCGTTACATATGTTCATTGTGTTACAGCTTTGGGATCTCCTTCACGGATTTCTTTTGGTTGCTAGTAGATTGTGAGCTCTAATACTGATTAATTTTTATTTTACGTTATTACTATATCAGAATTCCTATACTTGGAGTGGAATACAATTGACATGATGGCAGTTTAGCGGAAACCAAAGCTTTGTTAATCAATTAATTAATCCTTTATTTTGTTTGATGGCTGCGTTATCATAAAAATCATTCTCATTTCACCAGATTCAACAGATACATACTGACGCTATATGTCTTTTAAGAATCTTCATATTATGGTACTTACCTTTTCTTTATTTTTGTGATTCTTGCAATAAGCATAGTTGCACTTTTGTAGCTTATACAAAAAATAAAATAAAATGGCAATGATGGTGATCTGAGTACTGGAACCCTGATATTATTTTTGAGTCCTGATATTATAATATAAGTGCGCCATTACATTCATTCTCTTCATGTTCCATTACATTAGTCGAAAGTGTTAAATTTACTTTGTGGCTGAGTGCTAAGTTTAGGGGAACTTATCTTTCGCTACAGATGTATCTTCAGTCGCTCACAGTTCGGCTGGAGGAGATGAGGATTAAAAGGCGCGATTCCGAGCAATGGATGCATCATAGAGTACTGCCAAATGAGCTAAAGGAAAGAGTTCGGCGCTATGATCAATATAAATGGCTGGAAACTAGAGGAGTTAATGAGGAAGGTTTAGTCCAAAATCTGCCTAAAGACCTTAGAAGGGACATCAAGCGGCATCTCTGCTTGAACCTTGTTAGAAGGGTAAGTATAAAATATCACTTTTGCATCCACTGTGGTTTAGTTTAATTGAAGTTTGCATAATTGCATAAACATCGAAGCTTTCTCAGGAACAGTATGAACTCAAACTTCGTGTTTTTATGTTGTGCTTCTCTAATTATTTCAATAGTAAAAGAAGTTTTTGTAATTAGACCAAACCTCAATAGTGTAAATCTAATTACCCCTAAAAACACTAAATCAAGATTTTGGTAGAAAATTGCAGCTTTACATGTGCTGGCAGGTGCAAAAGTATGCAACCAAAACTGTGTTGAAAGCAATTATTTACAAGAGAGAAGATATCCTCAACGTGTATCTTTACATTCTATATTCAGGTCCCTCTTTTTGCCAACATGGACGACAGATTACTCGACGCCATTTGCGAAAGACTCAAACCAAGTTTGTACACAGAGAAAACGTACGTACTTCGTGAAGGCGATCCGGTAGATGAAATGCTCTTCATCATCCGTGGTCGCCTAGAAAGTGTCACGACAGATGGTGGAAGATCAGGTTTCTTCAACCGTGGTTTCCTAAAAGAAGGCGATTTCTGTGGCGAGGAGCTTCTCACATGGGCTCTGGATCCCAAAACCGGTTCAAATCTTCCCCCATCAACCCGTACGGTTAAAGCTTTAACGGAAGTTGAGGCTTTTGCTTTAATAGCAGATGAGCTGAAGTTCATCACTAGTCAGTTTAGGCGCATTCATAGTCGACAAGTTCAGCACACGTTCCGCTTCTATTCGCAACAGTGGAGAACGTGGGCAGCCACATTTATTCAAGCTGCATGGCGTCGTTATTCGAGAAGGAAAATTGCTGAAGGACATAGAACTGAAATGGAAGATGACGATGATAGCCATAGTTCGGGAGGAGAAAGTTTGGGAGGAATAGCTATTGATGATGAAGAAGATGAAGCGCAAACTGGATTGATCACCGGTACTTCAACGAGATTCGGGGCAACAATGTTGGCGTCGAGGTTCGCAGCGAATGCTCTGCGTGGAGTTCAGAAGCTTCGCGGTAAAGCAAGTTTGAAGTTGCAGAAACCACCCGAACCTGATTTTGCCGAGGAATAAAGGTAACTGGTATTTATTTAGGACTTAGGAGCAAGTATTTTGAAAGAAAATTGCACTTGTACATTACACAAACACAACACCATCCCCGCAGGTTTGGTCTAGTTGCGCAACTATCCTTTTTTGTTTCAATAATTAAGAACACACCTATTTACTAAAATTAAAAGGGTAAATTACGTTAGGTCCCATGACGTATACCGTGTTTCTCACTTTGCCCTTTAAGGTTTCAAAATAGCAATATGCCCCAAGGTATGTTGAATACCACTCTGACTAAATCTCACGAACAAAAATATGAATACGTGTCCAAAATAAACAATTGATTAAACGGCCTACAAGGGTATTAAATATATTAAACATACTTTAAGGGTACATTGCTATTTTTAAAACTGTAAGGAACAAAATGGAAGTGCTACAAGAGAAACATTGCTATTTTGAGATTACAGATATTTTTGTGTTCCATTCTTGGGGAAATGGAGTGTTATAGCATGCTATTTGTGCTAAGTAAATTTCTCATTGTTTATACAGATTCAATCCCGATTTACGTTTTTTTTTTCTTTCTTATGAGACCCGATTTACATTCTTGATAATATGATTTAACGGTATCTTCTTCCAGATGTTAATCTCGTGAAGAACATCAAAAGAGCAAACGATGGACTCCAGCACAGAAGACGTAGGGCGATGACCGTGTACATTTTATACATGATACTGGAAATATCACACATTCAAGTAAGATAGTGTTGTCTAAGAGTTGTAGCTTAGTATTGTGAAATAGCTTAAAAGTTGGTTCATCCATAGTGAGGATTTTTGTACTATTTAGTATTTCATTGGACAAAAGCACTTTTCAGTTTAGGTAAGTAACAATGATCAAGGCATGTAAATTTATGGATAGACAAATACAAATTGCTATATACAATAACGACTCAAGGCAAAGGAAAGGAATCAACAGCAAGAGCATCGATGCATTGACCGTTTCACAAGCATTTTTCGATATATTAAAAAAAATGTTGTAAATCAAAATTTAAAATGTTTTGGTGCCAAACCTTTGGGTTCATGGATACATGATTGGTGAAGGACTTATGAAAACCTCTCTTTAGCTTAAATAAGAAAATAAGATTACAACTCAACACTTTCAGGAAGAGAAGTTATACCGCAATGTTTGCGGGATTTCATCTTCAATGGTCCTACAATGATACAAATTAAAAACAATAATGACAATAGACAATAAGTAAGCTACCCCTTGATTTAAATGTTGCTAAACCAAGAACTTGATTCTAGCCATTGTTCGCCGATTGATTTTAGTAGGCATGTTTGATTTATTGATTCTTATAGCTCCTAATTTGCCTCGACTTCAAAGATGTAACGCAAAAACGAATGTTCCTAAAATCTAACTAAAATAAACACTCTAAAACCCACCATATACCTTTCAGGTATACGTTTCAGTGAATCTCGCAAATGAGGCTCTACAAGGATCCTCCTTTGATATCTTCTTGGCAAGTGATAACCTGTCAAAAGATAATTTGTTTAGACAATGAAGCAGAAGTTAACACCAACACGAAACATAGTTCTTCCGAATCAATTCTTACTGTATCCTCAAGAACAGTGCCATCGGGAACTACTATCTTCGACTCTGGTTTGGCAAGGATCCTGACTTTTCCCTAAAAAGAAAAGAATTACCACGGAAGAAGAGAACACTTGAGGTAACACCTTAAAGATTTAACAGGAACAGTAAAATATTATTAACATAATAATACCATTTTAAACCAACTTATGGACCACTGCTGATATATCATATTTTCATATTAATGCAGAAGCATCGAATACCTGAAATTGCTTTTATAAGAATCTTAGAAGTACATCACTTCACCCCCACTATTATATAGATCAAAGATGGAGCTAACTAGAAACATATCTATTCTTAAGCACAGAAAACAAAAACAGCAACGACTTTTTTCCTACTTGCTTTCCAAATCTATTTAAAAGGCTTCCCAACAGTTTCCAACAAAGTCCAAATTTACAAGTCTAGATACAGTTTCACAACAACATTGTATCATAGAGAATATTGATAACCCTTGCAAGCTAACACAGGAAATGTGATTGTCAGCTATATGAAAAAATTCACATTCCACAGAGATCGATAAATTACTACCTACCTGCCTGGATGTATCAAATAATTACAAATGGGAAATTAGTCAAATAACAATATGATAGGTTGATTTGTACTATTTACTCTCTACTACCAAAGTAACCACAATAACTTTTACGAATTTGCAAAAGTGTAACAGGCATCACGCACAACTAGTTACTTGCTAGGAAAAACTGATTAAAATGGCTTATGCTGCTTGGCCATAAAATTGGAAAAACTAAGATTCAAGACTGTTGGTTACAGAACACTCTAAACCTAAAAGATCTGACTAGAAATATGCCTAAAATTATGATTGGGTAAAAAAATTGATACCTTAAGAGTGATAGCAGTTCCAAACCAAACATCACCCATCACCTCCAAGCTGTCGAGCTCAAGAATACTAGGAACGGACTTGAAACGCAGACGAAAGTCGTTTATCTAAGAGGGCTCAAATACAAAATTAGGGAACTCAAATTAAAAACCAAAGCAATGAATTGAAAATAGGATCCAAGTTCAGAAAGCAATACCTCTGCAAATTCTGGTCCAAGTTCAATAGAAGGGTTGGCAGGATTTTCTCTGGCTGCATTGCGGGTCATTACACCATCTGTAACGTTGTACAAATCTGACTGCAATACATTGAAAGTAGTTATAGAATGAGTTAAACTTTCAAATACCATTCCAAGAGCTAATAGCAAAAAGAAAAACTGTGGTAGGCAAAGAGGCAAAAAGACCCCTTGAAAAAATAAAGACAAAATAAACATGTTCAAGGTGCCAAACAATAAGAACTTGTAATTGATGAATAGGCAAGTATGCCATGGTTCTAAAGGAAAAGGCAAACACAAAAAAGTAATAGAAGGGCTTTCTACCTGCAATAGAAATAGGTCAGATGTTGCTTCAAATGGAAGATATCTCGACGTGGGAACACTTAAAGCAAACTGATCAAACAGCTGAATATGTACCAAGGAAAAATAAATAATAAAACGAGTTAGTAAACTTAAAATAAATGAAATTTGACAATGCAAGAAACAAAAATTGTTAGGTAAATATATGTCTCTCTCTCTCTCTCTCTCTCTCTCTCTCCCTCTCTCTCTCTCTCTCTCTCTATATATATATATATATATATATATATAATATATATATATATATATATATATCGACATTTACAAAGTTAATACATTTTTAACCTGTGAAATGGTGAAGCTCTCTTTCCCTTTACGTTTTGGAACAAGACTTTCCATCGAATTGAGTTGCACCCACCTGCGAGAGTTCGCAACCCGTGAGTAATAGAAACGAAAAAAGTAAGTGTTTCTTTTTAAAAGAGGAGGGTAGCAAAGGTACTCCAACAGCAATAACTTACATTGTATTAGTGAACTTGCAATTTTTTGTCGGTGCTAGAATCTTCAAGTTGCCCACAAAGGAAAAACATTAGACAAATATCAAAATTCTGACATTGAAGTTAAAGGAAATACTGACAAAAGCTTTGATGAAAAGCGACAAAAGGATAACATATATGATCACTTAGTCTCCCGGCTACGCTTTCAAGTAAGATTCATATTCAATTTAAAGTTTTAAATAAACTGGTTCTGATAAAGCAATCTAATATTATGCACCCACCAACAAAACTAGTCTAAACTCTAGTAGTAAAGGTTGTTACCGGGATGAACTATGAAAGGCAGCTTGGCAGGATGCGAGATTGACTACAGGACAAATAGTAGCATAATCATTGAGGTGGATTTCTAGTGCTCATAGACAATAACCACAAACAATTGCATTGAGCTTGCTTTTCGTTAAGATAGTTTTCTTTCAAACTCGTCCTCCAAAGGCCAAGGTCTATTAACTCGGGCTTTTAAATAGTCACCCTCATACTTTTGCTAAAATGTAATATATTTGTAGAGGAATCAACTTGCACCCTCGATTAACAAACTAATGAACCTTGCATACAATACTCTTACAAAAGTATAACAAGGTATAGCATAACCAACCCGGGTATCTTCTTTGTTCAGCGGAAGGCTACTCTCTTCTAGTTCCGAGGGGATATGCATTACCTGCATCAAGTGAAGACTCAGAAAAAAATTATCAGTAAAAAAGAACCGGGAAGTAGGATTTTGGGCATACCTCCAGGCAACACTTAATATTGTTCTGAATCAAATGGTTTAAGATTTCTATACAACCTCATTAAGGAGTACAATTGTCACAGTGACATTAGTTTATGTCACAGGAAAGCAGGAATTGAAAAAACAAGAATGATTATATTCCTTGTTGAGGATACTTGGGTCAACGACATGCGCAAGGTTATCTGAATTCAACATCAGAATGTATTCTTTACCCTGTCAGGAAAAAGAACGCTTATCAGAAATTGATGTTCCTGAGAAAAAGCATAACTTAACTCTTCTACATATGGTGGAAATACTACACGAGGTGAAGGAAAAATGATCTAACCTGAGATAGTAGCCCGTCAAGTTTTCCACTTTTTATCAAAGGGAGGAAGACCTCACCAATATCGAGAGAGTCCCTTCACAAGTAAGAGGTAAAACTCTGGTAAATTTATGCGTTTTTGAAACATTTACACCTTTAATAGCAGGCAATCATGTGAAGAATCAGAGTACATTTTGCATCATACATCTCCCATTTGCATTACAAGGTGAAGCAAACAATATGGTGTCTTGTCAGCAATCTACTGCTTACAAGGAACAACTACAGGCATTTTCTGTGTTTTCATCAGTAGGTGAGTTAGACAGTTCTATAGAGCAGCAGCTTCAGGGTGGGGACTGGGGGGTTGTTATCACGTTTGTACCTTAAACTGGAAAATAAGAAGAGGATTCATTGAGTGAAGAAGTCCAAGGGACTTGCTTTTCAGACATCGTATTATACAGGTGTAATTTTGTAAAGATGGAAATAATCGACCTGGATGAGAACTACACTCATGGTCATACACTTCAAGCAAAGCGTCAAAAATAGGAACCAGTAATAAAAGATTAAGGTGGTGCGGTCTTTCAACATTAAATAAACAGAAATAATATCATGTCACATAAAACTTAAATCAACACAAACCTAAATCATAAACCTAAGTACAGGAGATAAGATAGACGCTCAACGAAGTTAAAGGTCTTCTTCTTGAAAATCCCACTTTCACTGCCAGATCTCTCACAACAATGGTTTTGAAATAGAAACAGAAAAAAATGGTCTCATTCCCATTTAAACAGAAAAGTGGTCGAGCAAGAGAAAAAAATAACAACTTCTAAACAGGTGTAATTTATAGGTGGGCCCCCTTTCCCAACTGGTTCCGATGATGAAAGCAGGTCATGCTTAAAATTCCACCTCAATTGCTGGAACAGAAGTTCACTTGCAGGTGTATAATGCAAATCGTACGGTTCATTATTTCATGTATGAAAACGCATTTGCATAGGAGAATTTGAAGCTATCTAAAGAGCTCCAACCCATACTAGAGATACAAGCATATTGAAATGCAAGGTTTATTTGAAGTGTTTTTAAGAAAGACATAACATACATTTCATCTTGGGTAACACGCCCTTCGGCTGAGTGAGGCTCAGACTCCCTGATTTTTTGGTGAGTTTGGCTCTGTATAAGACATTTGGGTTCCAAAATAAGTCAAGATAAAGCACATCGACCAAAGTTAGAAATGGGCTTACAAATATTGTAGACCTACAAGCATACAAATGTAGAACCTGTATAACAGAATGAATGTTCTTGTTCGGGTGCTTTTTCAAGACCTGACATCAGAGAACCGCAGTTATCAGTTTCCAACACAGAGGAGTATCTGAATACGCCAGAAAACTACCTTCAAAATATCGTCAAGTGTATCGACTGGATTAACTGAAATCAGAGGAATACTGCAACCATATTTAGCATTGAGAGCCTATAAGAGTAAGATAATCAGATACTCAAAATCAGACTGTTGGGAATCTAATAATGAGTGGGAAAAAGATATAGAAGAATTATATGGCACAACAAGTATGACAAGACGGATCAGCATATAACCTCAATTTGGTTGACAATCAAGTCTAGACAAGTCAAACCACCACCCATATCCACTGTACACCTGCATCACATACAATTAAGTGTGAGAAGTTAGCATAAATTTGCATGCACTAAGTGGGGTCATATATTTATGTTTATTCGGGTTCAAAATATTTGCAACCATTACACGCACAACAAAAAAGTAAGAACTCTTATCCTTAGACAAACCATCTGAATATCTTTATCCTTGAGGAACGGAATACTGAAATAACAAGGTAAATAATTCTTTATAGTTTGCCTGAAAAAAGTTTTTATAATAAGTGAACATCGAAAGAACATATTTTGAAATTCTTTATAGTTTGCCTGTTATAACTTTTATAATAAGTGAACATCAAAAGAACATATTCAAAATTCTACATAGCTTGCCCGTAATAAGTTTTTATAATATGTCAGATAGCCTATAGCATCAAGAGAAATTCCCCAAACAGCATCACTTGATCAAGTAATTTTGGTTCATGTAATACTAGTTTTCATGTGACCTAAAATTTTAGTAACTCATTTTTTGAATGAGAAACGTGGCGTGGACACACAACTTAACACGGGATGGTCTGAAGGAAATGATCTTTCCTTAAATCAGATAATCAAGAGTAAAATTCACTGATACCAATATATAACATAGGGACATAAAAAGTTCATAAGACCAGCATCTCATTCTACAAATATATTAAGATTCATGTCCGGATGCAGTAATCAATTCTTAGTGTGCCTGAACATTTAAGAAAAAAAATTACGGTTGTCAAAAGAAGCATGTCGAGTGTGTCATGAGCTTTCTTGAACACCGATTGCACTGATCAAACAAAATGCATCCAAGAAAAGCACTTACTTGGGGCCATTAAAGCCAACCTTAGTTCCCATATCACCATTAAACTTCAAAATGACAAGCTTGTCTAACAGCTGCTTAGTTTCTGAGATATCTGCAGTAATGGAAAATATCAACATGCGAATGTGAAATATCGCTCGAGGGATATCAAGGTACAGAAATTACATGCATACTGGGCAAGGTTAACATGAATAACCAAAAAAAAGAAAAACTAATATTATGTTTAGTCTTTAGTTTTTAGTTTAAGAGGAGAACTACTTGCATCTAATTGTCCTTTTATATTATTTGGGAATACAAAAAGAAGAAACTGGTCATGGTTAGATCATGAGTTTATTTCAATACTGATGAATGAAATGGTTCTGATACCTAGGACAACAAAACAGTATTGTGAGAACTGTTCCATGATTAAGGCAAAATGTGTTCAAGAACAGCTCAGCTAATCTACATTACTAACAGCAAACGAGTGCCAAAAGTAATAAGCAAATGCTTTTCCTATTCTTTTTATGGAAGGGGGAGGAAAGACAATTGTGTAATCAGCCTATTTACCTTCGGGAACTGCCTGTAGGCTTTCATAAGGAAAGAGGAAAATGTTGTCCTTCTTAACGGTCTTATTGTCCAGCTTCACATCCTCCCTGCCAATGCATCAATCCAGTAAAGAAGTTAGTACAAAGTAAAGTGCAATAAAACAGGAACTTCAAATTATCCCCATGTACTCACCCCAGCACAACCGCTTCCTTCTCCTTATCAGCTCTCCCCTCTTCCTGCTCCTTCAAAATCGTCTTCGTAATCAAATTACAAAACAAGTAAACAAACTCCACCGAATCATTTGCAGGCACCGGATACGTAATCTTCCTAAACGTCTCCCACGGCATGCTCGAGTCCACCAGCCCTACAATCGGAATCTGCAGCCTGTTCGCCTCCTGAATCACCGAGCTCCTCCTCTCCGCATCCAGAATCACAATGCAATCCGGCGGCTGCACCGCGCTCAAATTCAGCTTCTTATTCCTCCCGCGGAACTTCTTCGGACTCGAACTGTTCGTCAGAAATCCTCCGAGGCGCCACGTGGTGTCATTTTTGATTCCGATCGTTCGCGTCATTTGATTGATGATCTCATCGAAGATCGGATTGGTGTTGACGAAGAGGAAGCGAGCGTCCGCGCGTGCCAGCTGTCCGATGAAGTTGCAGGCGCTGCGGAGGCAAATTAGGGTTTTGTCGGAGTCGATAACGCCGACGGAGTTGCGGGTGCCTTCGGAGAAGATTTTGAAGTGGTGCGTGGTGACGTGGCGGCCGATGTGAGCGTTGGTGGCGAGGAGCTTTTGGATTAGTACGGAGTGGAACGACATTGTTGTGGAGCTTGAAGTGAGAGAAAGAGAGTGAGGGATCTGTGGGGTTGCAGGGTTTATGAGATGAATGGGAGAAGAGTGTAAGGTACAATCACTGAAGCCTGTGGTACAAGTACCCACCTAGAATCTTTGAGGGTTTTTTCAAAGTTCTATTAACTAACAAGCGAGCTCAAAAGATTAAGCCCCCGTTTGGATTGAGTTTCACTTGTTTCGCCCATTTGATTTTTGGTTGGGATTTTTGAAGATTCTTTTGAAACACGTGCAAAGCATTTTTGATTATGTTTGGATGTAATTTGAGTGTTGGAATTATAGGGGGAAAATAGGTATGCAAATGTCAAATCAATAGGTTGTGAATATAAAATTAATTGATTAAACTATTACACATTTGACTGTTGTTAATTTTGTTATATATTTTTAATATCTTATATTAATAGCACCAAAAAATCAATTATGTAGGATATATAATCAGTGTATGAGTAAAAGCTATGAGTATTTAAAATTATATGTCACTTTTGTTCTTTCTAATTTATATTCACCTTTTATGATAATTTAATTATTATTATTATTAGATGGATTTTCATCGAAATATATTAGTAGCGAAAAAATTAAAAAGTACAACTTGTCGTGTATATAGATACAAGGTTGATGATAACTATACTGTATTTACAATTTTTGTTACGGGAAGGCTGAAAAAACGCATTGATTTAATTTAATTGTCTTTCACATATATACATATCATATCGAGTTGATATAACTTAAAAAAAAATTACGTGGTGGTAAATGTCATGCAAATATGAGATCTTCTTATCTGCTTTTCTTATCTGCTTTTCTTAAAAGGGTTGTCATATCAATATAGGTTGTGAATATAAAAATAATATAGTAACTATTACACTTTTGATAATATAGTAACTATTACACAATAGACTTTTGATTCAATAATATAGTTTTAGTGCTAATAATTATATATATATATATATATATATACTACATAAGGACGTACACATGCTGCCCCTAATTTTGTACATATTATTAATAAAATGAAGGTTAGTCTATTTAGTATTTTAGAATCATATTCACCAATACAAATCCATAATGACTTATTCATAAATCATAACGGCTTATTACTCTAAATAAAGTTATAAATCAATATACAAGTCACATTTGTGGATCCCTTAGCATTCGAGTACATCTGATTATAGTAAATTCAAGGTAAAGTTATTTAGTGCGCGGGTCCTTAAACCATTAATTGCTAATTCGTATTACATTAGATGGACTCCAATCGATTAACACGCGTAGGCCCACAAGGTATTTATTACTTCAAAACAAGATGGACGATGGAATGAGTTAACTTAGAAAGCTTTTTGGGCAAAAATAAGAAAAATTAAAATTTGAAGGACTGTTTTACAATTTATCGTCGGGCCCATAAGTAAAAAAAGGAAAACTTTAAAGGCAAAATTAAAAGAGTTGAAAACTACAAAGACTATTCTGTAATTTACACAATTGAAATGGCAAAACAGGAAGAAAAATTGGTTGATAACAATCCCCTTATTATTATAGTATAGATATATTAATATAATATACTTGTCTGATTTCTCATTTCTATTTTACAAATATTATACAACATGAACATTTAAGATCTAGATAAGCATGACCCACTACAACACTAAGCAACGAAATAAATCATAATTTACATGGATCACACATATTTGGAGTTTGGACATAATGCATGGTGCATAGTTATACCCTAAATGAAAGCGTAAGTTATTATACGTCGAGACTAAAGTATAAGTTGTGGCATGTAACCATCTGACTTACGTGAGCTACATGCGTTTTATTTACGAGTTATAATCTATGTTGCCCGAGCACGGATATATGATCTGACTTACGTGAGCTACATGCGTTTTATTTACGAGTTACAATCTATGTTGCCCGAGCACGGATATATGATATGGATACGAAAACACATATTTAAAAAAAAGGTGATATGATACAAGGGGAACACATCCAAATAAATCTAAATTAATATTTAAATTATGTATTAACATAACTAAAAGTATATTAATAGACGTAAAAAAATAAACAAGTACGTGCAGAAAACCCCGTAACACAATAAAATCTCACATGCACAAAAGAAAAACACTCGAATGTGATATAAATTATAACAAATAAAAATCTTGGAATATGACTAAGTCTAAACACTACAAGAATTATTGTATATAAGAGGCGAGTAATGGCCTCCTATAATCCTGTAATCGCCTCTTATATAAATTATAGGAGGCGATTACCTGCCAGCCAGCTGTTGCCTCTTATATGGCTGCCTTTTACCATATAAGAGGCGATTATTTGCCTTCAGTATTCTGCAGGCGCGTGGGAGTGGATAAATCGCCTCCTATATTCAGATATAGGAGGCGATTAGTCCGCTGCATAATAAGTGGGGTCAGACGTATATTTAATATTTTATATTGAGATGGGAGGCGATCTATCACCTCTTATATTTAATTTATTATTTAAATATAATACGAACGATGGGAGGCGATTATTCGCCTCCTATATTTTATTTATCATTGAAATATAATTTCGGCTTATAATTATTATTAAAATATGAGAATGGTGGGAGGCGATTATTCGCCTCCTACCATTTACAGAAATGTGTAAAAAAATTAGCGGCAAAATATTGCCGCTAAATTTTTTCACTAATTTTCATTTGAAATAATAGCTCCTAATTTGATTATTTTTTAAATTAAAAATTAAAATTGAAACACAACATGATTTAATTCATCAATATTTATATATACAAAAAATTATTACTAACATTACAAAATGATGAGATTCATATAATTTCATTATATTATTTAATTACATTTGGTAAATACTATGACATGTAAATAGTATAATACAAACATAATTAACTTGCAATATATGTCACTACATTCCAATACATTATATAATAAATCTCAAAAAAAAAACTATTTATTGTGTTCATAAATAAAACTAGCTAGCAAAAAAAAAAAAGAATATGAACACCATCTTCATCTTGCATTAATACTCCTTGTATTCTTCCTTGTATCTTTGGTAATAACTTCATCTTGTGAATGTTGGTGAAGATTGAATATGAACACCAAGAAGAATGTTGCAAATATAACTTTGTTATTTGGTTCGTAAACAAATGGCTAAATTGAAATTTGTGGACAAACGATTAAAATCTAACATAAAATTGAATTTTAGTCACAACGTTTTCTAATGGAATTGGTTCAAGTCAAATTTTTTTATTTTTTATTTTTTATTTTACTTATTAGCTCGAGTTACAACATATTAGTGGGGTAATATTCAATTTATTGTGGTAATATTATTTACTGTAGTAAATAGAGCAATAAATGAAAATGGAACAATAAATAATAACTATATGGACCTATGCCTAAGAGCTACAAAGTCACATGTGAAGACTGTTTAAACTTTTTTCCCAAGTTTCTGACGTTTCTCAAATTTGAGATGAAATCAAAAATTGAAACACGTTCCAAACTAAATTCCAACCGGCGAAACTTTGAAAAAGTGAACCAGAGCTGATCCAAACGGGGGCTAAGAATTCATAACAAAATGTTACACCAGGGCCAATACACCGAATTGGTTGAGGAAAAAGAAACCCTAACGAGCAAGTACTTCGCCCCGAAGCGGAGATCGAAGAGTTACCACGTTTTCGTGGAGACGTCTAACAAATAAACGAACGCCCTCTAAGTTTAACATCTTACCTATTAATGGGTTGGGAGAGGGTAGGTGACTAGGTGCAAACGGGAATGACGCACACACACACCACATTAACGCAAGGATACTAGTTTATAAATCAAATTGCTACCATTAAGGGTTACTATGAGGAGGGTAAGACACGACATTATGACACTAATTTTTAAAACAATATGTACTACTAGAAAGTGACAGACTTAGTGTCAAACACGCCTATATGATACGACACGACATGAACGCATGTACTTTTTATCTCGAATAGATCAGAAGAATTGATCCAGCATCAATATGAGCTGCTGACATATTATTTATTTCTAGGGCATTTCACCAAAGTCCCGCTAAGATAGTCCAGTTAGGACTTTATTTATTTTTTGTTTGTTTGTTTAGGATTTAGACTATAGAGTAGACGTTTTTTTGTCTCACAGATACTGAGACAACAATACAAGTAGGCCAGTAGGGTACTAGTGTATGGTACTACCAAGAACAATCGCACATTTCCTTTAAAATTATGAATACAAATGAATACGATTATTTATTTAGTGCTAATAGTTATACATTGACAAACGTAATTAAATATATAGTACAGAAACTTATTTGTAAAAACGCATTATTCATTTAGTTATAAACTGAAAACGGATAAAATAAAAGTATCGAACATCTTGTGCTTGCTTGGAATCCATTGTATACGGGATCTAAACATCAAGAAAATGGTCAATTTCTAACGTGTATAAGCAAAAGTCAAAAAAGAACCTATAACAATTGAATGTATTTACAATTATATTCTTTTATAAGAATTGAACTTAGCAACAAAATAAGAATTGAACTTAGCAACAAAATAAGATAATTGAAAATGTAAATGAAAATTACTCGACTATAATGTGACTCTTCATACCGAATGTAAATGAAAATTACTCAGACTATAAAGTGACTCTTCAAACCGAATGCATTCAACATGATTTAATAAGCGAACAATTCACAAAACCGATGTACATATTCCGTTCCACACAGCCACAAAAGAAGAAGCAATGTCAAACTCACAAGATTTAAAGGATTTAGAGCGTTGGATGAAGAAGGAACTTCTCAGAATTAGAGGCTACAGTCTATATTTGAATTTATATTGTACTAGAAGAGGAAAAATGCCATTTATAACCTGTCCACTTCGAATTCCAAATATAGAAACAAAAAAAAAATGGTGGAGGGCTGAAGAAAATTGACTAAGAACTTTTTAAAAAGATGGATGGAGAAAACAGCATTCATAACCCTCCATACCCACACATCCAGGGACTCTCGGAAATGGTTAGAAAACGATTTAGCAGGGTAGGGGGCATCCAAAGAGGGTAGAATCTTCACACACTTGCATGTAGTAGTCGTCAGGGCAATGGGAGAGGCAGGGGTACTCCATTCCTGCCACTAGCACCAGGAATATGCCAAGTTCTACAAGAAATACTCGGGAGTTCTCCGAGTCACATCAGGTTCCCCTCTCCTTGGAGCTGGCTCAAACTGCATAATCACAGGAGAATATTGTTAACTATATAAGACACCATAGTCCTAATGCAATACTCGTCTCTTTGGTGTGTGTGTTTTGGTGGGAGGCAGAAAGAGGCGAAACCTGGATAAACGTATGCTCTTTGTTATCATCAACTTCCAGGATGGATGCCATGTTTCCACAACGATAACAATAATTTGGTGCACTAAATATAGTGACAACCTTTTGTTCCTGTGATCGAGAAGAAACTCAATAAGAAAAACCCAACCTCAACATATACGAAGATAAAAACTATGGAAGTATGATAGTTACATGGGCCCAGTTATATCCCTCCATAACCAGCTGATGAGCTCTAGCAATCAACTTTAAACTGTTTGTATGATTGAATTGCTCCGATATGTCCTGTCAGTACAAGTAGGAATATCAGACATTAATTCTACTGGATTAGTTAGTTTTATTGTTTAATTAAGGATGAATTGTAACACCATATAAGAAACATTAGATTATCAAGTACACAGCAAAGTGTTCCAAGTTCGACTAGACTATAATCACATACACGACAAAGTGTTCCAAGCTGAAATTACCTGGCCAAAAGTGTATCCAGCACCACGAGGGGAGATACCCCAACCGCAACGATCATCAGGATCAGACCACAATAGATCACACATTGGACCTTCATGTGGAACCTCTTGAACACGATCAAAGTTTCTTATGTTGTCTAGGGTTTCGATAGAGGGGGACAATCCACCATGCAGACAGAAGATTTCGGATTCAACCTACACAAAGATTACAACTAAGAATGAAAAACTTAAGACTCAACAAACAATTGAAATTATGAAACACACCTTTAATAGCATATACCATTTCTTTTATATCTTTAACATGTTTTCACTGTTTTAATATAATTGGGAGGGCCACACACAATATAAAGAACATCTTTCAATAATTTGGGTCGAAAAAGAGTCCATGTACTAATTGGTTGGCCGAGTTTATAGCAAAACAAGGAGTAGAAGCAATGGCTGTACAAAAGAATTATCGCCAAACAGCTGATAACAATAATGAAAAATTCACTAACCAATGCAGTCAGAGGGAAATAGTCGAACAGATCAGTAAATATCTTCCAAACGTTGGCATTTCCATACCTGGAATGAAATGGGATTAACAAGTGTTAAGCATATGGCATGATGAGGACGATTCACTTGAGTAAGTTGCATTTGCACTCAACTTCTAAACTCTCAACAGAGACACATATAGGCTGGCAAATGAATCAAACGCCGTAGGTGTTATAGGTAATCAAAAGCAAAACATTAGAAACTCCAAGTTACTAAAACTGTCAACCTTCTTTCGGCGCTATGGTCTTGACAGTTCGACTTTCACACGTTCATGTGATTTTTTGTGATGTTATATTAGTTTTCTTTTTTCTCAGCTCAGAGATGTAAAAACACTCAAGCAACAAATTATTCTACATATAATTTATGACATATCATATATACTAATGTATTTCATCAGAAGAATGTTTGCATGCAGGAAACATAATTTAACTGCGTAAAAGTTTCCACATTGTAAACAGAAATAACAAACGCCACCAGAATTCTCTATAATGAACGGCACCAGTGGTGTCAGGTGACTTAGCTTTACAAATCGCATGAGCAACCATGTCCTTATCCAATAGCTCTTTTCTTAACCTTAGAAATTGCTCTAAATGATGTCCAATGTTTCTTAGTGACATCTTTTTTTTTCACAAATACCTTCTCAATAAAAATAATAACGTAAGACCACAAACTATTAACAAACTCTTAGGGGCTGCATACAATAATAGCAGGGCACAGCTTCAACTTTTAGAAGTAACTTTGTGCAAAAAGTAAGTAAGTTACCCTTCAAAAAGGAAAAAGGCTTATCAAGCCATTTTTTAGTCCATATACTACATTAAACAATTCTTTTTGCCAATACCATTGAACGAGAAAGTAAAGTATAATGAGAAGGAAAAAACTCAAATGCAGTTGGGAACAGATCAGATAGAAACAAAACAACACTTACTTCCGCAGGCATTCATCGTAAAACCCATAGACCTGTGTGATCTGCAAAACAAAAGCAACCAACTCAATCATCAGCAAGAACATTTACCAGTGCAAAGAACATAATGATTCCGTCTCCAACAGGACCAAGCTACTTTTGTAGACAGCAACTAACAAATCAAATTTTGCAGTATAGAACAAGATGCAAATGCAAGAAATAGCAAATTCCTCTAAGATATAAATAATAATTAATTCCACCATAATACAAGACCTAGCGGCATGTTTTACATTCATGTCTGAGAGACTATCTCACTGTCCATATAGAAAAGTCGTACCGATCAAATTGAACCTGGCTACAGATATTACAACTTTACAAACAAGTATTATAGGTTCCTAAAACAAATCACGACGGTGTGTGATCACAAAGTTACAATAAAAAATTGTTCTTAAAGGGTTATAAAGACGGGGAAATTGCTTAGTAATAATACCTGTCTACTCTCATGATTTCCTCTAAGAATTGTGAGACGTTGAGGATAGCGCACTTTCAGAGCCACTAGAAGCTGCAAAGGATAATCTCATAAGCGCCTATCAATAAAGCCATTTTAATGAAAAGTTGCAAAGCATACTATAAGGTAATATACTAACACACGCATCACGGCCCACTCTAAATCTGCCTCACCAAAAAAAACAGAAGAGGTGCGGAAAAATCTAAATACAAAGAGACCCCAAATTAGCCAAAGCAGTTGAACTTGAACCATTCTCTAACCTGATACGAGAAAGCAGTGATATTCTTAAGAAGAACTAATACTTAGTACTTACCGTGACAGTTTCAACCGAATAGTACCCACGGTCAACATAGTCTCCCATGAAAAGATAATTTGTGTCTGGACACTGCCAAAAAGAAATTAAAACATATTAATACTGACGAGTGATGATGCAGCCGCTTAATATAAAACTGACATCCAGTAAAGTGAAAAAAAGAAGCCATAAGATAATAAGGACCACAGCTTCTACAAAATAAAATCTACTGCCAAAAGAACGTGCCACAAAAACCACTCCAGGGAGACAATCCTCCAGGAAGTAAATAACTGAAGACCGTAAGGAATACCATGAAAGGGAAAAGCAGGGACAAGAACAAAATCAATCTTTTTATGTTTATGAGTTTTAGGACAGCATGCCACTCTAAACGAAGAACCTGTGGTTGATGAAATTATACTTTTATCTGATCTCAATCTAATATCCTATTTTTGCAACACAAAGTCCATTCCATGCCCAATAGATTCAGCTCTTCTATCATAGTAGTCAAGACGAATGCAAGCATATGTTTGTCAGACACAATTATAATACCTTTCCTCCAATACGGAAAAGTTCGGCAAGATCGTGAAATTGGCCATGGATATCACCACAAATTGTGACAGGACTTTTTACTGGCTGAGTAAAGTGAAAAGATATCAGTCCACCATCATGAGAGACAAACTATAATCTGTAGCATATAAAAGAAAATGGCATGCATAAAAATGCAAGAGTGAGATACATGTTACAGGCATATATATCATCTGTAACAGCAAATAGCCAGAATATGGAAATTCCAATATTTCTAGGGAAGGCAGCAAAAGAACACTTCTATAAAGCAATATATTCATAACAATAAATTTTGATCTTTTCTAAAGGTTAAAAAGTCTTAATGTTGTTACTAGAGAAAATTGATACTTGTCTCTTGAATGATTGATGACATCTTAAGTCAAAATCCTGAGAGATAGCGTACTTTAGTTAACAAATTTAATTAGTAGTAGTAAACAAAAATACCAAATTCATACCTGGACATTACTTTCCCCCATCAGTATCTCTTTGGCCTTCTCACATAAGCCTCTAACCTATATTTGTTAAATAAATAAGACTCAAGATCGATTGCTACATGTTGTCATCAAAACAATAACAAAGTTGAGCATAAAACACTGTATTTACTGATAAACTATAAAATAGATAGATACTGAATTGCAGGGTCAATCCATCTAAAAGTAATTAAGTGCTGTGTCGTGATTTTTACATAATTATAGTAAGCTAAAACAAGAATGTGTGGTTGCTAAACTAAATACACACAGTTGAATAGAAGGCTCAGTACAGTAGATTTCACGCAACTTGCACATCTCAAATTCAATAAGAAGCAATCAGAAGTTTATATATTGTATCATCTTGTACCATTCCAGTCCGTGAACGAGGGGAAACAAGTCTCATTTATCCAGGATTGTCAATATTTGTAATGTGTGATATAGGACACCAACATGGTGTCGAGCTCAGCCTCTTAATACATGATAAAAGGACACTAGAAAGACTAATCAAAAAGTTCCACTTATAAACTGATTTGTCATGATCATGATCACATTTTGCTGGAGAAACTACACTTCTGCCTTAGAGGGAAGACCTCAGAGAAAATACCTCAAATTTTGAAAAATTGGCTTTTACTTGTACTGAATGGATTAAGGCCACCATAATGGACTTCGTAAGCATTAAACATCCTTAAAAATAAAGGAGCATATAGTAGAGACAAAGTCGCCATCCATTTCACATGAAAACAAATAGTACACAACTTCTCCACGACAACCAACCGTGGATTCAATAGGTGCCACATCTTCGAGAAACTTACATAAGCCAACCTTTCTAGTACCTTTATTACATATCTTCCAAGAATTGACTAAAGCTAAACAATCCATACATGACACTAACACGCCGCACCTCTTTTAATTCGCTCTTCCAACTACAAGGCCCTGTAGTGGCTTATTCATACATATTGTTGACATCATCAAATTAATTATTTCAGGCGTGATATGCTGTTGGACAACCCATACGGCTACAATGGACAGGACGTGTCACGCATCAACATAGTATCCCCAAGTTCTGAAGAAATAAAGTGTGAAATCCAGCCACCTGTGTCACGTTCTAATCTATCGTGCTCTCTCCTCACTTCTACACTCTTTCTATATCTCGATTTCCATAAACTCATCTCAACTATATTAAATCCAATCCCGTAATCAACAGAAGTACCTTATCCCCACCACCACCACCACCAACACAACAAACATTACAATCCTTAATCAGAGAGCTACCAACATAATTAACCCTAAC
The DNA here is from genome assembly GCA_948329865.1 of Linaria vulgaris. Classification (NCBI taxonomy): domain Eukaryota; kingdom Viridiplantae; phylum Streptophyta; class Magnoliopsida; order Lamiales; family Plantaginaceae; genus Linaria; species Linaria vulgaris. The sequence continues at coordinate 85,779,423 of OX415254.1, read as the reverse complement.
CGATACAAAATGACGTATATCTACAATAAAACCCCCAAATAGCAAAAATCACACGCATAACGCAACATTTCAATTAACTTTCGGTATCATCCAGATCTGTAAGAAATACGAAACTAGATTCCTTTACGAAGGTGAAAATGAAATGGAACCTCAGGTTCAGTCAATGGCTTGCACTGCATGAGCTGATCGAGCTGCTCGTCCAAATTCCCGCCAGTGCTCGGAGCAATCAGATCCGTCGCCATTTTCGCTTCTGTATCAGATCCAAATTTGGTCTGCAATGCGACAAATACGATGTCGCTTCGATTTATTCAATGAATAATGGCGCGCCTCGAATCGATGAGAGTCATGAACCCTAGGCCACAACTGTAAATCCCCTTTTGAGGATATATGTATAGATTTGTATGTATACGTTAAAAAGAGGGAGATTTGATTGGGTTATGTAAAGCTTTATATAATATATTATTATTATTATTATTATTATTTAATATACTTTTAAGAAATATTAATCCAAACTAGTCAAATAAATACAAGGAACTCATACTAAAATTCTAAAAATAAAAATGTTAAAGAGTAGAATGTTAATTAACCATTTTAAAAGGGTTGCAAAGGTCAATGTTACGTACTTTTGGCATTTGAAATACATTTACAATGCAAGAAATATGTGTAAATCTGAACATTACTTTCAAACACTTTCCGTTTGGATGTATTTTCAATAATTTTGATTTGTTCATTTTAATTTGGGTGTTTGAAAAATATTTTGAAAAACGTGTTAGAAAATTGAAATTCAATTTGAATGTAGTTTCGGTGTTTGAGTGTTTGAAAAAAAAAGTAGGTGTATGAATATCAAATCAATGTGATAAGTATGAATAAAAGTAATAATTTTATTAGTTATGATTTTTTGTTGATTAATAATATTTTAGATATTATTTTTTTTAAAAAAAAGTGATAGTGTAGCTTTATCTTTAAGAACTAAGAACAATACGCAAGTTTTTCTTTTTCAGGTTGTGAGTTTTTGTCATATAATGTAGTTGTTTTACAAAACTAACAAGGAACTTTTTATAGGATGCTTTAATACAAATAACTATTCAATTGAAAATGCAGCATAACTATGTGTATAGGCCTAATTTTCTAATCTACCTTTATTTTTATTTAAATACAGTGAAAATATACTTTCACCCAAGTTATATATTGCTCAATCTCCTTAGTATGTAGCATAAAATACATTTGATCATCATTCTCTTATTGAGAAATTATTTAGCTTTGTTGACTAGTTTTATATAAATAACAATTTACTATGATTTAAAAAAAAAAGTTCTGGCTATCATAGAGTAATTTTGATCAAAGATGTACTGCATTCATAATTTTGTGAATGCAATAATGTAAAAATTCATGGCGTTTGGAAATCTAAAGTATGTAGTAAAATTGAATTTTTTTTTAAAACAATTTATATGATTTGATATATATATTTTGATTATTTGACCACTACGGTCATGCTTCTATATATAGTTATAATCAAAACTATTACGAAATCGATACTTTAGTTGGACAATACTAAAATAAATGATATATATATATATATATGTATGTGTGTGTGTGTGTGTGTGTGTGGTGTATATATAGCGCAAATGAGAAGAACAAATTATATATATTAGAAAATGAAGTTGTCTTGATTTCTTCCTAAATAAACATAAGCACGTCGTTTTTCAGAGGCGAGTATCTACAAGGCAAGTTAGCTCGATTTTTGACATTTTTGGATTATTTTCATGAGTGATATTTGATGTATCCTTTAGTTTTGGTAGTACAATAAACTTATAATTTACAGTTTAGGTTATTTATTCGCATGTGCCAAATTGCTCAGCACATTACTTGTCTGTATTCCTTTAGCAATTATACATTCTTTTTTTCTTTAGCAATTATACGTTCTGCATGAGCATTATCCGTGTAATACAATATGGATATGCTGCACAATTTTATAATAACAGAAAATGGATATAAGGATATTTAATTTTCAAGCATATTAGCACTCTACAAATCTTACAAGAAATTAAACATGTTGCAATAACCAAAAGAAAAGGGCAAAGGATCCAGTGGTCTGCATGAAAAATAGTCTCTAATGGCTGCACGATGAGCAAACGGAGTGGGAGCAGTATCAACCCCATCACCAGCCAGCGGAATAGACTCCGTATGAATGACTTTTTCATCTTCCAACACAAACCCCTCTTCTTTCCTCTTCCACATCCCAAGTCTCTTATGCTCCTCATCAGTTAGGAGCACATCACCCATCCAAATTTCACGTTGCTCCTTTAATGATACAAAGGGATCATGAGCAGCAGCCACCGTCTCTGTGGCATATTTTAAAGAACCAGTAAGCGAAGGTTGAGCATCCACTGCCAAATCCCTCTCCATATCGAAAGTGGAAAGGCCGAAGTCCAGCCTCAGGGCATTCAACTGCTTAGCATGGAAAACGGCTAATTCATACCCCCTCTTCATGCCCTCAACAACCCTTTGCACTGACTTGTTCTCCCACGTAGCAGATTCAAACAATTCAACAACCACTTTAACTTTCTGCTCCATGATAAAAACGAAACAGTTAGAAAGGGCAATGTCACCACTATTATAAATTAAAAAGGCATGAAGGCTAAACATGGCTGAACCGCATTGGCACCCTGTCTGCTCTACAGCTTCAACATCAGTTTTTAGCTCGACACTCTTGGCATTTGCTTCGACAGGATTATTCACATTCACCATTATTCCGTCATCCTCCAACTCAAACCTCTCGTCTTCCTCTTTCTCCTCCCAAGTCTCTTCTTCCTCATACTGCTCTTCATTAGCTCGGAGCAAGCCGACCATTCAAATTTTACACTGCTCATTCAACGATACGAGCCATCCAAATTTCACGTTGCTCCTTCAACGATATGAAGGGAGCATAAGCAGCATCAACCGTATATGCGACCAAAAGGTTGCTCAACCACTGCCAAATCATTGTCCAGTGACTTCAATGCCATATTGAAAGTGAAAAGCTTGAAGTCTGGCCTCATGGCATTCAACCGCTTAGCACGGTCAAGGGCTAAGCCATACCCCCTCTTCATGCCTTTAATACCCATTTTCAGTGATATGTACTTCCAAGTAGTTGATTCAAACAATTCCACAATCACCCTAACTTTTTGCTCATCACTCAGCTCCTAAATAAAACAAAAGAGTTAGAATGGACAACATCACCAAAATTTTAACTTGATAGACATGAAGGCTAACCTCGGTTGAAACCGATTGGCCCCCTGCCCTCTCTGCAGTTTCAGCATCAGTTTTTAGCTTGGCATTCTCAACCTTCACTTCGGCCAATTCCCTTCCCAGATCAGCCATTCTCTCTACCTCAATCCATAATGCCACTTCTCGTCTCCGAACGATAGAATTAGCAACAACTAGTTTGTCTTGGACAGCTGACAACTCAGTCACAGTCTTCTTGGCCTCTTTTTGTGCTTTCTTGGCCTTTTCCTGGGCCTTTATGGCATCCTTGTCAGCTTTTTCCTGCTGCCGACATGCATTACGAGTTTCCTCCTGAGCTCTCAGTTTTGAAACGTTTGTATTGTTAGCAACATCTTTCCAATGCTGAACCTGCTTCTTGTGGTCAGCATGGGACTCAGTTATTATGTCGAATTTCTCGAACATGGTTTGAACTAACCCATCTGTCTACACAAGTGCCAAATGGTGAGAACTGCGGATGGCAAACATATAGTAAAAGAACAATAGAACTCGAACTTACCTGAATACAAGATAAGGCAGTCTGAAGGCACAACCCATCAGCGTTGAGCATGGCATATAGTGCATCTCGATCCAGGCCCGGCCACATAGTCTTCATCGACTGTGTCGCGGCGGATTTCGAAAGCCTAAAGGGTCCGGTCCGATTAAAATCCAATGGAACATCATCTTATAAAGTCCTCAGCCTCATAGGTGTAAGACGAGTCGCTTACTAAACGCTTTCACCGAGCTACTTCATCCCTCGAAGAGGCGGCATGACGCTTTTGCCCAGCATGAGTTGCCTCTGCAGCAGTCTCGTTCTTCAACAAACTGGTTGTCTCGTGAATTGAGATTGGTTCATTTCCAAGCGTATCTTCCTGCAACATATGAGACGAAGGAGCATCAAGAAGACACGAAGAACAAAAACCATATGATAGTAACAATCACAGCTTTAACAAAGTAAAATATACTCCCAAAGAAACATGCCAAAAGGACCAACTACATGCAGACAAACCTCCAGGCAAGTAAATAACCGAAAACTGTAAGATATACCATGAAAAGGAAAAAAAGTAGGACACATGGAACAAAAATAGTTTTCCTTGTTTATAAGTTTTAAGACACCATGCGAAACAAAGCTGATGATTGATAAAAGTATACCTTTTATTTGATCTCAAACTGATATCATACTTGTAACACAAAGACCATGCCAATACCATGGTTAAAATAAATTCAGTTATAGTATTTCACAAGACAAAAGAAATGTGTGCATTATAATATTTTTCCTCCTATATAGGAAAGTTCGAATGAACGTGAAATTGGTCACGGATATCTGACCACAAACTGCAACGTGAAATTGGTCACGGATATCTGACCACAAACTGCGACAGGGATTTTTACAGACTGAAATACAATGAAAGATATCAGTCCACCATCATGACAAACAAAATATCTTCTATAGAATCTAAAAGAAAATGACATGCAAAAACATGAAAGACTGAGATATTTGTTATGACTTATGAGCATAGATTTCACGTGTAACGACCAATAACCAAAATATAGAAATTCCAATATTTCTAGAGCATGGAGCAAAAGAACATTTCTATAAGGAGCAATTCATAACAAAGAAATCTAATTCTTTCTTACAGCTACATTTAAATATGAAACAATTGATACTTGTCTTTTGAAAGGTTGATGGTGACTTATGTCAAAAGTCATGAAAGGTGGTGTACTTGCATAACAAACTTAATTAACAAAACGAAGATTTTAAAATCTATACCTAAACACTACTTTCTCCAATCGGTATCTCTTTAGCCTTCTCACATAAGCCTGTAACCTACAATTGGTATAATAAATAAGAATCTAGATCAACATTGATGCACGTTGTCTTCAAGAAAGCAATAAAGAGCCTAAAACGCTAACTTCTTTGAGAAATCAGAAATTATAGATCTTGAATTAGAGGGTCAAATCCATCTAAGACTAATTACCTAACATTTCATAATTTATGTAAAATTGTAGTGAGCTACAAAAAGAAAAAGTGGTTGTTAAAGTTAATACAAACGACTGAACAGAAGGCCCAATAAGTAGATTTGTGCAATTGACACATCTAAAATTTTACTTAGAAGCAATCCAAAATTTATATATAAAATAGTCACAATCAACTTTATCGTACCAGTATGTGAAGGAGAGAATAAAAAAAACTACAAAGAGAATCCCAGTTACCCAATATTGTCAATCTTTGTGAAAATTATAAAGGATACCAACATGAGTGTCAAGCTTAGTCTCACAATGATAAAAAGGCCTATGGCAAAACTTATCAAAAATCAAATAGCTCCAGTGTAAAGTGATCGTTCATAAACTACAATGTTGCCTTGGTAGGAGGACATAATAGATCTAGAAAATGTGAATGGATCAAGGTCACATGAATAGACTTCGAAAGCATTAAACATACACTTAAAAAATGAAGGATCATATACTAGACACAAAGTCCTCCGCCATCCATTTCACATGAATATTACAGATACTGCTTCACGACAGCCATTGTGGATTCAAATGGTGCTACATCATCCTGAAACTTACGTATCTCAACCTTTCATGTACATCCATTACGTATCTTCCAAAAGTTGTCTAAACCTAACAACTCGTAACAACGCTCATTTGATCACTATACACACAAATTGAACTTCATTTTCACCGGTCATATTTCTTTAAATTTGCTTTTCCAACAACAAGAGTTATAGCTTATTTTGAACAGCATGTACCATGTGTTAACATGTTATACCCAAGTGCGAAATCCAGCTAACTACGCGTAAAACAAAATGTGTAATATCACATTTTAAACTATCTTGCTCTTGTCTCACTTTGATTCTCTTTCTATACATGGATTTCCTTCCATACACCATCATCACCTAATTAACATCAATTATATCAAATTACAAGCTGCATTCGACAGAAGTATAACAACAATCATCTCCACCAAATAACGTAATTGTTTAGCATAACATTATAGTGAAAAATGGTCTATGTATTACGATATTTAACAGATTCATGTGGGAAAAAATACTTCAATAGAAAGAGAATAAAATGAACCTCAGGCTCAGTCAAAGGCTCGTGTTCACCTTTGCTCTTCAGTACGAAGTCGTTTCGCAGGAAGAGGATGATCATCAACGCTAGCTCACCACCATGGAGGCCGCAATATATGTGTACTAGTAGAGTGTTATAAATTTTGAATTGTTCTCCATAACATTATTACATTACCGAGCTATATTATATAAATCATTTAATAATAAATAAAATCATTAAAAGTAAAATTGACTGGAATATTACTAAATGGGAGAATTTACCATCTTCGTTAGTAATATATCATCGTTTCTACAAAATAAAGAGTAGTATATCTAAAGTGACTTTATAGCTTATACTCGACGTTAGTATTATTTAATTGCTGCATACTTTTAGCGCCAATATATACTTATATAGGTTACTAAAAATCATAACACGCGGTTTTCGTGTAGATATTATTTTCACAATAAGATTTTGTCACATTTTATGTATGAGAGATTATGAAAAGACATATTATGAAAAATGTTAATGAAGTAAATAACGCAAGTATAAGATTAAAAGTGAAAATCAAAAGTTTGATGTGCCAATACGTCCAAATCAACAAATTGTAAAGATTCACAAGAAAATCAACAAATTGTAAAGATTCACAAGAAAAGATGTGCACATAATACAATGATGTCACACGTTTTTTACAAAGTAGACATCCTTTCCTAAAGTTTGAGAAATAGTACTTTGACATTTCTAAACATTTTGCATGAGATTTATTTGAAACTTGTTTTAATTTTCACAGAAAAGCATCACCATTTTAAGTTTTTAACTTGTGTGCATACGAAGAATATCAGCATTTCACTAGCCTTTGTAATTTTTAGCATTCTCATGTCGGAATGAGCATAGCTTTTGTGAACAATATTAGCACTGCTGCCCCTTACATGTAAAGAAAATTAAAGCTCATTGGATAATTAATTAATTAAAATCTACATTCCCTTGAAAGTTGAAATATGATCTAATTACAGAATAAATCATGTCTTAAAGTTTGAAAAATGACATCCCAGAGCTTTAAAACGTTGAATGTCCCAGTCCTACTATAATGTATAGTGTTTTCCAAAACTTCAGGAGAGGCCTCTATAATTATTCAAACTTCAGTGCTTTCATCATGAACTATTAATACATCAAGAAAGTTTCTATAATTATACAAAACCCCGTATGATCATCCCAAAATTTCTGCGTATCAACAGATATCACGATACGTAATTTTCTTTCTAATGCATTCGACAATCCTACCAGAAATCAAACAAGTTGCAATAAACATTGGTGTAAACGCAGAAAGAACTATGTATCGCAGAACAGTATCTTAAGCATGCGCCTCGGATAACACATCTGTACTTTCTTTGCTCTTTCTCTTGGATTTGGCTTCGAGTTTAGTGTCATTCCCAATAGCTTCAGAAATAGCCTTTGGCAACCAGAATCCAGGCCGCTCTAGAAACGATGCTCGATCAAGTACCAAAGGTTCTCGTTGAGTGATCTGGATGCCATCGTAAGTCCAGAGGGTTAAGTTTGCCTCACCTTTCAGACCCAAAGAGAACCAACCTAAGCCAGCCACTGCAACGTCGAGGCTATTCACGTCCCAGCTCATTCCGGATGCCTTAATGTCTCGTTTTTCCCATTCGCCCAATTCAGAGACCCGGTCTACGCCGACAGGTGGCTAGAAAAAAACATATCAAATATTGTGAATAAGTTAGGTATAATAACAGTTGCAACTTCTACTACAGGAACCTCTACGACACTTTTGAGTCATTATAAAGCTACCCTAAAGTTTGAAATACATAGACACACTCTTGAATCGAAATTTTGGTAACAAGACCAAACCTCAGGAGTGTAGATTTAATTATCCAAAAGATTATGGCTCACAAGTTAACCAACTTACGTTGGAATGCTTTACAAATTACAAGTTTAGCCAGACATATAGAAAGTACAGCAAGAATGACAACAGTGGAACATATAAATACATATTTACGAGGACTGCAGTACACTAGTACTTTTAATCAGTTTGTTAACTGTTGGAGTTTTGTTAAATCCAAGCAATAATGTAACCCTCGGTACCTATATTTCATATTTTCCTTTTCAATATTATTTTTTCCAATTTCGACAAGTAAATCATGAGAATCCTTTCATCTATGCCCGTACATACCTGCAACCTAATTCCAGCATGCTTGCTCCTGGTCTCATCAGCATTTTCGATCTTTCCCAGATGTAGAGAGACGCTCGGTGAAGCCCAAACCGTGACATAGATTGTTTGAACGGAAGCCTGGTTAAGATCCAGTCTGACTAAACCACCGACATGTATAGCTTGACCGGCCTGCATACGGTGAAATGTTGAATTACATAAAAAATAACAAGGGAACAACGATACAATCACACGTAGATGCCAGATATTACCATGGAGAACTGTTTTAGTATTACTTGAGTTAATTTCCACCATACGATATGTAAGCATATTCAGGGAGCAAGAAACTAGGAGACGAAGAGTTTCAGACAGATGATATATGACTGGTATATTCCTCACAAACGACATGCTTTCATTTCATGCACTACTCCTCATTCCACCCCTTGACCTAAAGCGATCTAATAGATAAAATTACACTTCATGTGTCATAAATATTACTTGTCAGATTATTGTGCAATAACAATGGAGGTTAATCATACGATTACTTTGACATTTGTAACAGAAAATTCCCAAACTCTAGGTGAGTAGGTTCTAATGCTCAATAATAAAACTACTTGCCTTTATCCTAAAGGTTCGAGGTTGAAGCTCTTTTCTTATCTCAACCATCTTCTGCTCATCCCTGTTCAGTCTAATGGACATTAAGTACGGGTGCAGGAGGCCTGGAGTATCATACATCTTTGCCTTAGCAGGCAAAACCCCTGCAATCCTCAAGATCCCGAGTGTAGTTCCCGGAATAGCAGCTTCCGTAAGCTTTGAGACCTTCACTCCTTCCTTCTTGGAGAACGCGTTGATCAAGGTAGATTTCCCCGCATTCTGAGCCCCGATCACCCAAACATTCCCTCTAGGCCCAGCCAATTCCTTGATAAAAGCCAACAAGTTCCTCACGCCCACATCTTTCCGAGCACTGACCATATAGACCCCACTAAGCTTAGGCGCCCCGTTTGCCTTGGCACGGTGCCTAACCCATTTATCTAACCTTGCAGGCGAAATCTGAGAAGGAAGAAGATCAACCTTCGTAGCAACAAGAACAAGCCTCGGTAACTTTTTACTTGTTTTTGCACCGTCTCTCCCCTCTTCCAGTGCTCTGAACAACGACTTCGACGCACGTTTAGGGAACGATCCATCAAAATCAACACAGTCGACTACCATGACCACAACTGTAGCATCTGCCTTCCCAGTGGGTTTCATCAACCTCGTACTGATAAGCCGGTCGAAATCAAAATCGGGTATCAAATTCTCAGCCCCTTGATTCTTGACCTGCCCGTAATTCCTGAGGGAATGACACCTTGCGCAAACGGTAACCTCCTCCTTCTCCACCCGAGCCTCTCTAGCCATCCTTTTCCTCTCTGCCTTCGAGAACCTCTTCCTCTTCCCCTTCTCAATCGTCTCCTCCGTAACGTTTCCATACCCAACACCCGCCGGAGTAAATCCGTCCAACTCTTTCAAACGCTCATCCTCCTCATCTTCAAAATCCGATTCCCATTCGTCTGAGTCCCAATCAATCCCTTCTTCATCATCACTTTTCTCCAACTTTCCCTCAATATCATCCTCAAAATCCTCATCCTCGTCACTTTTGTCGAACTTTCCCTCAATATCATCCTCGAAATCCTCATCCTCGTCACTTTCTTCCAACTTCCCTTTAACATCACTGTCAAAATCTTCGCCCTCATCGTCTAAATCATCAATGTCCTCGTCCGACAAGTCCTCAATATCCTCTCCCAATTCATGTGTTTCGACTTTTCGTTCTTGGTAATATCCAGGGAGATTTTGGTCTTTATCTTGCATGAACACCCCACAACCAGGGCATATAAGTCCATAATCCTCATCTTCATCTCTCCCTTCACTCAAAATGAAACCTTTATCAACTCTCCTCAAATTCATCCTATCCCTTTTCTCAGTTTTATGAACAATTACTTCATTGCCCTTCACTGAACACAAACATTTATTCTGCAAACTGTACCTTTTTCCTAAATTATGACCTGTAAATAAAATAAAATAAAATCTAGCTTATTACACAGTGAAAGTACACATTAAAAATTAAATAAATAAACTTACAAGTAAAAAGGTGAAATCTTGATAAGTATTTAGCTTCAGTATTGTAATTCAGAGTTAGCTGGAATTTGGGATTTGTGGGAGCTGAAGAGAGAGAGATTGTTGACAGCAAAGTTGCCATTGCTGTACTTTATTCACTTCAAAATCTTGTGGGCTTTCAGCATTTGATTATTGATAGCTTAATTTTGACTTTTCTGTATCAGAATTGACCTTCAGTACGACGTCGCTTCTTTATAGTGGAGTATTTTAACCAGAGGTTTTGGGGACAGGGTTTAGCCGTTCATGGCGCGACAAGGGATTGGGGAAGGTGTTGGTATTTCGAATAAACAAAATGAAATGAGATAAGATTTTATAATTATATATTGTTAATCATTGTCGATAAATTGGTTTTGTAAATGATTAGTTATTGTTAGAATTATTTTAAAAGCCTAGATATCCATGAATTACTTGAGTTATAAAGCGTCGATAATCAATACCAATAAATTGTATTCACTCGTTAATTTTTTCAATAAGGAACTTTTTCCTTCGCATAATATCTCATCTCATCAAGTGTCGTTAAGTGTCGTTAAGTCTTTATATGATAGTGTGTTCACTACACCTTCGTTCACCTAATAATTTTATATTTGACAAGATCGTGGAGCTCTTGTATAACCGTGTAAATAGCATCTATGTTGGTCTTTCAAACGATATTGTACTTTGATATTTCCAATTCAGAGCAAAAGTCCTTCAGCCTCCTTTATACATTGGAGCTCATCACCCAAGTCTCTACTTAAATAAGAACGGATCAAACATATTTTTAAGTTGAGAGCTCTCTTGTTGCTACCATCCCATTTATTGTAGCGAGTCCTCCACCAATCTAATTGCGTTGGTCTGGATCGGTACAAGATGTATTATCTCCACAACGACATCACTAACGTTCACTTATACCTAGTCATTTGAGTTATCAGTTAAGTTTAGACTTATCTTTTCTATCTCTGATTCTATGTGTGTTTTTTACTCCCAAGTTATTGAAGATGTTGATCATATTTTCCTTCACTGTCCCTTTAGCTCAAGCCTTTAGATTGGTTCTAAATGGAATATCTGATGTTCGAACGAGTGATTTCAATAATTCGTCTATCAAAGATTGGCTTAAGCTCTTCATTAACATGGAGGATAACATATTCTCTTCTCCTATGGAATTCTTAATTTTTGCTGCCATCTTACTTAATCTTATCTGAAATTACAGAAACCAACTAATCCATGGAGGCTCAAAATGGACTATCAAATTCATCATGGAGAAAGCAAATCAATTCATTGTTGATCATCTCAAAGCTAAAAAACAATTGCAATTCACGAGGAAACCTCAACCCTCGAGGAATGGAAAAAACCTCCTCTCGTGTGGCTTAAAATCAACTGTGATGCCTCCTTCATAGATGGATCAACCTATACTGCCTTAGTCATCAGAAGTGGCAATGGCTCCATCTTATTTGCCTCATCATGCCATCACCTCTATATTGAACCTATAATTACACAAGCTTTGGCTCTTAAAGATGCATGCTCTTTCCTCCACAAGGCGAATATCCGACGTGTCATTTTTGATATGTTGAAGGTTGCATCCCATACATATATATATCAATACCGCAACAACCGAGCCTAGCTCTAATCATTGATTCTACCTCTTACTTCTCTCTTCCGGAACTCATTTTTCTTAACTTTTGATTTATTTGTCTCTATTTATCCTATATCTTTATAGTTTAATGTCTAAATAGGGAGTTTATGGACTTTATAGGATGCTCTCTTTCAAGAAATTAAGAGGATCTGGCCAATTTGGCCAAAATGGATTTTCATTTATTAGACACAATTCTAATTTTGGGGCCCACTCTTTGGCCGAATGAGCTATAAACTTTAATTGGAACAAGCCCATTTCCCTTAACCACCTTCATGTTGACTGTTTTATGGATGGTGGTTATCCCATTATTGCTTATACGAACCTCTATGATTTGCTTGATTAATATTATCTCTTGTAGTTAAAAAAAAAAAAAAAAAGTAGCGAAGTTCAAAATAGTGCACGTTGACCACTCTGCAATTCAAAAAATGTAAAAAGACATCACAATTATAAAAAAAAACATAGACAAAAGTGTGTGCATGTCATCGTTCTTCGCATCTAATGTTCTTCTATCTCGAAATTCCTCGCTTTGCTAAAAGGAACAAAACTTAACAAAGTTACACACAATAGTAATACAGTTATTTGAACATATATTTGAACTCATTCATTTGTTTTCGTTATACAGTTTTTAAGACAAATCACATATCGAAATGATTCGCTTTCTTATAACTGATTAAGAATTTAATTTCTCATAATTTTGGAAATAATTTGTCTTCTATATTTAATAATTTATCTTCTATATTTCTATATAGATGTATAATGCAGTAACTACTAATATACATGTAGATCTCCGATTTTTTTATAAACTGTAGTACATATATAAAAGGGATAATTCTATCAAATCCCCCAAACTATGGTACCTTCCACCGGACGAGGTCAGAACTTTTATTTTAGCACCAGTGCCCCCTAAAGTATCATCGTTTGTGCGAACGGGTTTTGTGCGTTTTTCTTGGGGGTGAAGTTGTCCAGTCACTTAAAATAATAAATTCAAAAAAAAAGTTTTTTTTTATTATTTTGGATTTATTATTTTTATTGCCCTGTCTTTTTCTTTTGGATTTATAAAATAATAAATCGAAAAAAAGAGATTTATTTTATTATATTGTTGATTATTATTTTACTACCGTCTTTTTTTCTGAATCTATAAAATAATAAATCGAAAAAAATGATACGATACGATAAAAGAATTAATTTTTTTTTTGAATTTATTTCCTTTTTCCGATTTATTATTTTATAAATTTTAAAAAAAGACGATACGATAAAATAATAATTCCAACAAAATAATAAAAAAATCTTCTTTTATTTTTTTACGATTTATTAATTTATAAATCCAAAAGAAAAAAAATGGGGTAATAAAAATAATAAAAAATTCATTTTTTTCTTTTTTTTGAATTTATTATTTTAAGTGACTGGACAACTTTACCCCCAAGAAAAACGCTCAAAACCCGTTCGCACAAACGATGATACTTTAGGGGGCACTGGTGCTAAAATGAAAGTTGTGACCTCGTCCGGTAAAAGGTACCATAGTTTGGGGGATTTGATAGAATTATCCCTATATAAAAACACACTTGTACGTACTGCTCTACACTTGCCGATCATATATTCATTATTTTGCAAACCTAAAGGCAATCATCTATCAAAGAGTTAACCGTGCGAAAATTGACGCAAAATCAAGAGTTGAAAGATCTAGGGAATCACACTCATCCATAATGTACGTGTCTAATAAATGCAGAAAGATGTTCCCACTCACGTTAGATGCTAGACGAGCACACACTAACGACTGTGGAATAACCATGAGTTGATTTGGGTCGATTATTCCACAATTAATTTGAATTTGCATATGTCAATTTTATGTTCAATTGATAATGTTATTTGGATTGTGTATATAGGTTAAACTATTAATTAATTACGGGTTCACAAATGTACATATTCCATTCCGTCTTCAATCGAATGATCTGCGAGCTTGTTATAGGAGTAGTAGACATGGAACTTAAAATTTTGCGATGATATCTGTTATACTGACATTAAAATGGAAATCAAATCATCAACATGGTATTTCATAGGCTAATATAAAACTGTTTTGGTTGGTTAGATTATAGGGGGAGAAATGACGGAGGAAATGCAACACCAGGCAACAACCGAGACACAAAAAGGAATTAATAGCATTTACAAAAAATATTCAATTTGTTTAATTTTTTTTATAAGCCCTAATTTATGGGGTGAACAATTAGATAGAGCATTAATAAGCTTAAATATACATACCACTGAGCAATTTAATGTACTAAATGATACAAAGAAAACAAAAAGCTATTGTTGGGCAAGTTAATTGCACCGAACCCCCCCAAATTTGCAACAAATGAGGTTGGAAATGTCGCTGCTGTGGAGAGGTCAAACGAGCGCAACCGAATTATCGCCGCTGAAGCTAAAAATGGACATGGCTGGAAAAACGAATGTAAGGTAATAAGTTCATTATGTTAAAGTAGTATTGGTAAAGAATAGTAACTAATTAAATATTTATTAGAAAGTGGCATACAAAGTGGCACAGTAATGACTAATGGAATAGAAAATCTCTCCCTCGTGGTTTCAAAAACTTTACACAAAATCTCCATCCGTTAAGTTTTAGCTAACTCCGTTAACTTTTTGGTAAAATGACTAAATCACCCTTACTTTATTAATTATTAAATGATATATTATATATTATTTATTTTAAAAATAAATTTATATTTGTAAAAAAATAATATTTGTAGAAGAATATCAAAAAATAAGAAATATTTTCTTATGTATTTTTTGAAAAAAAAATACAACATCTTATAAAAAATAAATTAGAAAAGGGGATTTCGTGCAAGTTTTTGAAACCACAAGCGGGTTCCGGTGCAAGTTTTGAAACTACAAGGGGGTTCCGTGCAAGTTTTAAACGACATGAGGATTTTGTGCTAAACATCTTAAAGGGTAAAATAGACATTTTAATAGGTAAAAAAACTCAATGGGTAATTATTACAAATGTTTCTTTAATTATTGCAAATATATATTTATTGCCCCATAATATACTTATTTTATTTTCATTTAATCCTTAAACACCAAACAAAAATGAACTATTCTCATTAGATTCAAGTGAAAGTGTCAAAAGTCTATATGAAGATTCAAACCCATAAACGAAATTGTTGATATAGTAATCTACAAATTGCACACATATAAGCGGGCTTGGAAAAGATATATAAAGATTGATGTACTTTTTTCTTAAATATCAATTAACTCTTGTTGACCAACGGTTGTTGGCTCAAGTGGTAAGGGACTTGAGTTCACTTAAGCAAGGTATCGGGTTCGAGTCTTGTGGATGTAAAAAACACCACTGGGAGAGTCGCCCCCTCAAAAAGGGTCCGACAGTGCTTGGCTGGATTAGTCGCATAAACGGACACTAGTGATGAAGGGGATATTTTAGATTGGCCCACTGAAATAAGCGCATCGAACAGGCTTCGTTCGATGCAGCTACGCATCGAACAATTTACGTTCGATGCAGTTTGAACATCGAATCACCACGATTCGATGTACTTTCCCAACCACCCACTAAGCCCCGTGGACTGGGCCTATAAATATCCCAGCCCTTCACACTTCACGATACGCATTCAATACTCACACAAACTCACTACACATCGAACATACGCATCGAATACCGAGCATTCGATACGTCTCTCATCGAACTCCAAGTATTCGACTTACACACTGCATCGAAAGTCCTGCATTCGACATTCATCCAACATCGAATCAGTGTTATTCGACATTCCAAAGTCGACTCTACTTCAACAGAAGGTCACTAGTGTCGAACCACCACCGTTCGACACGTCCGCATTGAATGACCCACGTTCGACACGTCAATCTATACTTGGTAATTTTACAGTTTTCACCTAGTAAACTTGTATAAGGTGTTCCAGACCAAGCTAGTCCGTTTATTATTCGATTAGCATTATTTTGGCTGTTTATTCTACATATTGTACTCTTTTTTACGGTGTTTATTATCTCGACGAAATAAGACAAAAATAAGTGAGATATCAAAAAAATTAAGTCTTGTTGGCGCCAAAATTCAAATTTTCCATACGTGAATGTAACAAATAAATATTACTACTATTTGCATCTCTATCAACGTAACTGGCATGGCCCACTTCGTTAGGACCTCAAATCCTCTCCACCATACTCCGGGAACTTCTGATATACATCACGGGATAATACTCCTTGCACTCACAGACTTGTGGGCCCAACTCATGTGGGTCCCACGTGGAGCCCACAAGTCTGTGACTGCATGGAGTATTACCCCCGATCAGACAATTCCACCATACTCCTCCTCCACTTTTAATAGCATGACACTTGTCCCATAAAAAGTACCTTTTCATTCATTTATTTTTTCTTTCCTCATGGGTTGCGTGCTACCTGCTAAAAAGAGAGTGAGAGAGAGTGCACATAATTTGTTTTAGGTTATATAATAAAGAAAGAGGGATTATAAGTTATTAAGTGATTTTAACTTTTAAGTTCCTTAATCACTACAAGTAAAAGAAAAAACAACGGATATTCTTATTTTGTAAAATTAGTTATTCTGTAACTGCTCCTTTTTTTCTTTTCTTTTTCTTTTGTAAAGATGGGCAAATATTTTTTCATAGAATCAACATCGGTGCATATATTAAACATACAAAATTAGGCAAATCAAATAACTTGTACTTTTTAAAAGTACTATTCATAGATTAAGAAACATTAGTTAAAATAACCCAAGCATTTTACTAAAGCGCTTGCAAGAAAATAAGTCAGAGGTAGCTAGTTAAATTTGTAAAGGAAAAGTCAAAAATTAGTAGCCTTCCCCAAAAATAGTACTTTTTCCATTCATTGCTTTTTTTCTTTTCTCATGGGTTACGACTACCTGCTAAGAAGAGAGAGAGAGAGTGCACATAATATATTTTATGTTATATAATAAAGAAAGAGGGATTATTTATTAAGTGATTTTAAGTTTCTTGTTCACTACAAGAAAATGAAAAGAAGAAAACCATGTTAATTGTTATTTGTAAATTTAAGTTTTTTTCTAACTGATTTTTAAAATAAAATTAATGGGTGAATCTTTTTTTTATAGAATCATTCCGGTGCATATTAAACATACAAAATGGGGAAAAAAATCCATTTCGTCATTTAAGTTGGCTCATTCATCAATTTCGTCCATTAAGTTGGGAGGCCTTTAAATTGGTCCATTAATTTGGCAAACCTCATCAATTTAGTCCATTAACCCCAACTGCGGTGGTTCCCAGCACCAATTGATGACATGGCCGTCGTTGACCCGTTGACCCAAAATTTTTAATTAAAAAATCGCCACATGTATATGCCACCTAATAAAAAAAAAAAAAAAAACATAAATATAAGCGTGAGAAGCTTGCTCGATGGCGAGGCGCGCTCTCCATAATTTGACAAATTCGACGAAAACGAAGGACTGTTCGAAGGCGAAAGAGTCGACGAGCCTCGGTTTTTCCTCAACCGCAACAACTCCTTCCACAACACCGTACACATCGGCGGCCTAGGCGACGGATCGTCGTCCAAAAACCAGTTGATTCTGCTATCCGGTTCCTTCCCATTCACCTCCATTTCGTCGTCGTCGTCCAATTTTTTCTCGATTTGGCGGTACGGAAGCAACTTGCCTTCGGAGATTAGTTCGTCGGCGGTTATCATCATGTTCGACGAATTGATTGAAAGGAACTCGAAATCGGCGACGGCGCGTGGTGGTGTGGACTTGTGTGTTTCGGCGGCGGCGTAACGGCTAGGGTTGGGGCAAATGGAGATGAAGTTCGATTCGTCGAGGAATTCGCCGGAGAAGGAGATCCGAGGGCTGCAAATCGGGTCGTCACAGCATTTGGATCCGGTTTGTTGTTCGGTTACCATTTATGTTTTTTTTTGTTTTTTTTTTTGTTTTTTGATTAGGTGGCATATACAGGTGGCGATTTTTTAATTAAAAATTTTGGGTCAACGGGTCAACGACGGCCATGTCATCAATTGGTGCCGGAAACCACCGCAGTTGGGTTCATTGGACTAAATTGATGAGGTTTGCCAAATTAATGGACCAATTTAAAGGCCTGCCAACTTAATGGACGAAATTGATGAAGGAGCCAACTTAAATGACGAAATGGATTTTTTACCCTACGAAATGAGGCAAACCAAATAACTTGTACTATTCTAAAGTACTACTCCGAATTAAAGAAACGTTGATCAAGATAATCCAAGTATTTTATTAATGCATTTGTACGAAAATAAGGCAAAGATATGTAAGCCTACTTAGATTAGATGCAACTACATTGAATAAATAAATTTAATATTGTAAATAATTAAACTAAAGAACATAAATAATTAACAGGGTTTTCTTCTTTTCTTTTTCTTGTAGTGAACAAGAAACTTCAAATCACTTAATAACAAATCCCTCTTTCTTTATTACATAACATAAAATATATCATGTGCAACACTCTCTCTCTCTCTCTCTCTTCTTATTTCAAAACTTTTGCCACGTCATTTGTCAAATAGAAAAGGCTGACTTTCATTTAACGTATATTAAACCAAATAAAGCTGGTAGTACCACAACATCGAATCCACCCACAAAGCATGTGCTAAAATAAAAGAAAAGTAGTGTATGTAGTAGGCATGTGCTCGATTTGTAGACCTAATGATGATGATTTGGCTTCATTCATCATTTTTTTTTTTGATAATACTGTTTCATTCATCATTAAGTATTATAAACGGCTACATTTATGAGAGTCCCTAATTTGGCCGATCATACAGTCTCTACATTCAACCAATCAAAATTAATAGTTACTTGATACCAATCTCTCCTAATAATAAGTTGATATGGAGCTATGGACTCTTTATTTTTTCTTTTATATGGAGCTAATCTCTCCATATCTTTTTTCCAGCATTAACTATTTATGATCATTCCAAAAAAACCTTAAATACTATGAACCAGGGGCGGAGCCAGGATTTTTTTTGACCCCGAGCTACAATTAACTTAAATAAATTATATATGCACGTATATTAAAATGTCTCCAATAGAATGATATATATTTATCGTTGGTACAAAATGATAAAAAATACATGTTAAATAAAGATGTTATCGAAGTTAAACTCTATAATTCTATGGAAAAAAATTAATTATTAGCACTTGCAAGCGCGTTATTAGGAATATACATTCTTCTCCTTTAGTTGAAATATTTTATCTATAGAACTAGAAGAAGATAACTTTGATTGACATATAAAATAGATTTAATTATCTTACTTTAAAGCGCCAATAAAATAATAAGTTTGATTCAAATGCACAAGACCATCATCTACTAGAAAGAAAATAAAACAATAAAATTTATTATACACCTTGTATATAATAATATAATTTTGTACAACATGCTAAATATCTCTAGATTTGATGTTGAAGGTTTGAGAGAAAGATGAGAGTTTTTAAAGTGCAACAAAATTTAAAGATGACTTTCTTTTACATTTGTTGATGGATTTGAGATCATTTGAAGATATTAATTTTTTTAGTTATTTGTGATCTTTAAGGAAAATTTTAACAAATTAAAGAAATTTATTTTTTGCTTCCAATTTTCGAACTCGTGACCTATGAAATGCAATGATAATGCTAATACTGTTGTACCATAACCACAATTTATTAGATCCTTGTCGAGCAAACAGTCAAGCGCTAAGAGGTCAAGCATGTGAAAGAATACTTAATCAAATAGAAAGGACTCTTGGAGGCAGAGGTGAGCTAGGAGATCGGGAATGAGTTATGAAAGATTCAGGACGAGATTAAGTGTTTCAGAGTTTCTAGTCGTCAGGGACGTTGCCTATTCGGTGAAGGAAGATTTCACGAGCGGCCACACTTTTGCCTGATCTGGCAAGCAGGGGCCCTGCATTATCCATCCAGCGGCGTGCGCCAGGCACACAAACAGACCAAAGTACGTGTGACGTCACATGCACAAGGGACCCGCACTTTGGGTGACCGATCCAATAACGAGAGTTCCAGGGTTGCTCTAATTTTTTTTCAACACTCAAACTCTATCTTGTAAATATGCCATCTCTAGATTCTTCATTGTATATAACAATGTTAGACTTCTCTAGAACGTGGCTAGATTGACCAACTCATTTTATTGAAAGAAAATTGTAGAACCTTTATTTAGCCTTTAAGGCCTTTAGATTAGATTGGTCTCAGCCATTTATTGAGCTCACATACTTGTATATATATGGCCTAGCTTTCACTTATTCACACATCAAGAAAAACCTTTCAACTCATATGCGTAACTTTCAACAATATTTTTGTCTCTGTTTTCACTAAGTTCCTCTCTCTAAGATCTAAATGGGACTGTAGCTATACAGTTCTTAGCATTGAAAATTATAAAATACACAGCCAAACACACTCTCAACAAAAAAAACATAGAGATGTTTCTTCTTCTACTAGTTTTGGTTTCCACCGCCACCGCTACAAACCACCACCACCACAACCGCCAACACCACCCAATATGAAGGAGAATTTTGCCCACCACCTCCTTGCCCCCCAGAAACACCCCCCACCTCACGTGATGGAGATTCTCCTGCAGCGCCGCCACAGCCTCTGGAACGGTAATTTCTGACACCATGACTGCCAAAACTACTTTCCTTCTTCTTCTTTTCATTTCTTCTTCCGCCGCCGCCGACACCACCGACACCACCACCACCACTACTAACACCACCACCACCCACTACGAAGTGATCTACACCGGATACACCCCGCCTCCCCCTCCCCCATTTTCACATTTTCATCCAAGCTATCCCTCGACGCACTATAGGCTAGATACACCGAGTTCAAGAGGAAGAAGAAATTGGGCGACCACCTGAAAATCATAGGTTATTTTTTCTCGGGGCTAGGTCTTTTAATTAATTTAGTTTTTGCATTTTTTATTTTCTCATTGTGTTGGCGGGGGGAGGAGAGTCCCGGTACTCTTACAGACAGGATGATGCAGGCTGTTGGAAGTTTGGTCGGATTCGCAAAGAAGAAAGTGGTTGTTGAGTAATTTTGTGATTTTTACTGTCTTTGGATCATATTGTGTAGTTTATTTTTCCGCGTAATGAGATATTGATGTGAAATTGTTGTTTATCGGTTTTTTGAGCTTGTGTAACTGAGACAAAGAGTTATATTGAGCTTACATTGCACTGTTCTCATGCATGACAGATGACAGGTTAAATTGTACTGTTGCTTGTTGATATTTTGCTATTTTTACATATGATAATTGTTATTATCCAGTCCTTTTACTCCTCTATCCTGTTTTGCGTTTATTGACATTCGAGAGTTTGTAAATCATTGAGTGTGGGATTTTGGAGAGGCAAAATAGTGTGGAGACAGTGTCGAGTTGGCAGGGGGAGGTGGTGGAGTGAACAACGACGTCGATCCGTCAGCTAGGATATGAAATTGATGAGTTGTTTCTTGCTTGGACAGAAATTAGAGGTACTTTTGATTGCAAGATTGAAATTTTGTTTAAAGTTTGTGAGCATTCACTACTTGCTTGTTGAAGTTCGCAAATGACACCTTTGCACAAGTTGATTCTATGATATTGCCTAATGTGAAGCGGTCTCTTGAAAGCTTTCGTGATGTAAAGGAGCTTGAATTGGGACCTTGGTGCATCTAGGTGTGTATGTGCATGCCCAGCTCTGTATTTACCATTTGTATTCAAATGCTTCTTTTGGATAGGATTGATGATATTATTCAGTTTTATTTTGTCACAAAATGCTTCTTCTTTTTTATTGGTGCCCGTGTTCTAAAAATGCAAGCACGAAATGTGGATTGATAAAATATCAGTCATTTGTTCTCTTAGTTAGATATCCATATCCACGTGCATTTTTTGCTCCTAAATAAGTGTTACTTTTGCTTATATGCTGAAAAATCGTCTTATACGTATGATCCAACAATGAGGTTCTATCATTTTGACGTTAGCTATGACATGTTGAAGCATATTTTTCCTTTATATTTTGGAATGATTGGGTAATTTTGAAAAAAAAAATGCATTCTTGATAAATGGATTGAAGATGTAGTGTCGTACTGTTGTAGATGTTAAGCCTTTTCTTTGCTACCTCATATATGTTAAGTCTTATAAATTCGTTTTTTGGGGCTCGTCGACTTAGTTACACAAAACTTGATTATACATTTTAGATCATCGAACCACATGGTTGATATTAAGAAAAGTTCTTTACTTTGCATAATATGTCTATCTCCTTTACCTTATATTATAAATTTGGTGCATCAAGAATATGATTATAAACATGATTAGAAACTCTATCAATACCCTCTCCAGATTAGGATTTGATAAAATTAATCTCAGTTTATCATTAAATTTTAAGAATGTTGTCTAACTTCTTCAGTAAAGACTTAACTTTTGTCCCCTATTAAAGTTGCTTGACTTTTTTCTTTTTTTTTGGGGGGGGGGGAGCATTGCTTGACTTTTTGATAACGATATTAGAATTCAGAATATAGATTCACAGTAATTCACTAATTCGTCCATATTGTACGTGCATTAATTGTTCTTCGCCAACTGATTTTAGATATGTAACCGTAGCATGGAATACACGCAAGCATTATATTTATATATCAATTTAGAAAATTATAAGGCGGGGGAGAAGATATGAACTTATGAAGGTTCGAAAACAGTTCCCAGAAAGAAAAACATTTTTTCATGAATTAAACGCATGGTAATAAGAAAAAAGTAACTTGCCAAAACTACGCCTCTTGTGTTACCTAAATCAGAAAGTAACCTTGATGTAATTTAAATATTAGCAAATACTCTTTATTCAAGTACTTTAGATCGAGAGTCCATGTAAAATTGATATTAGAAGTTTGCGAAATATAAATAGCCCTCTAATGTAATTGTAACCCTACTACAAAAACATATATAAAGTAAAAACTCATGGCTTGGTAACTCATAGGAGGGTAAACAAAATCTTGTGTCTTTTTGCTTTTCTATAATTTTCTGTTTCTCGTATTGTTGCGCAACAAAAAAGGGTGCTTTCTGGAATTCGTTACCGTGGCTAATAGTTAGTAGTAATGGCGGAAGACCCTCCCACGAATTTCAGCCATGCAGCAAAATTTACAAAATCGACGAAAAAATATCGTATAAAGAAAGCAGTGGATAGGCTAAGCACGTTTCACGATTCGTTGCTACACCAGATTCTTTCTCTTCTCGATACAAAAGAGGTTATAAGGACTTGTGTGTTGTTGAAAAGATGGCGGTTTCTTTGGACCGATTCGTCGTCTCTTGTTTTACAGGACACGGGCGGAGTCGCCGTCGACACCATGAAGATTTCCAACTAAACCAGATTGACAACCAACAGACACGATGTTATTTAATGTCAGAACTCAAATTTATTATTGCAATAATCAACATAAGTCGTACAACTTAATTCCAAATTCAGTTTGCCTCTTCAAAGAGAAAATAGAAAAATGGAGAGGAAAAACAAAACAAAATTCCCCTTCCGGTACAATGGAATATACTTACCTCCCACAATGGAGGATCACATGAAAGTACAAGAAAACAACATTTTTAGTCTCCAAAAATACAACAAACATGAATTTTATTTATGATATGATTATCTTTCAAAACTTTAAGCTTGCTTTTGTACAGTAACTAGGAAAGTGATACATATGTATATCGTCATAATTAGCTCTATCCTTCTTCAGCTTTCTCTGATTCCCTTCTTACATGTATGGTTCCCACATAGTCAAGCACATGGTACCTGAGAAAATTAAAAAGCAAGCCATGAATGCCTCCTACAAATTCCACATAGTAAAGCATCAGCAGCTGAGACATTTATTATATGAAGAAAAAAAACCATTTAATTATCCTATACCCCCATAGGTAAAGTTAAGCACAAGCAAGATTTGCGCAGCCTTACATAATCTGAAGTCCAACGCATGGATTCTAAATGCTAATACAACCTATCAGATCGGCGGCACTGGGATTTTCAGGGAGTTGCTTCAACTATTGTGAGGGAATTTCAGTTATTGGAAAGTCCAAAGCGTATATAGACAGAGAGAAAACAGTTCTAAGATAGGGACATGCAAGAGTGCTCCCTTTCTTTCTAAGCTGCACCATTGGGACACACCTATATATAAACTAAAAGCTTACTTGTCCCAATGCAAATCAAACAATGTAACTCCTAGAGCAAAGTGATTTTCGGAATAGAAAACAGTATATGCACATAAATTTACATCAGAGAAACATACATCATAATTTACAACAGATAACAAGTCCTAGCCTCCAATATGTATCATTGGTCGGTTTGGTGTTTTTGCAAGGTCAAACATCCCAGCATGAGCCGCTTGCTTTCTTTTCACCTGGTGATCAAACAAATCGTGAGATAAAAATATTAGAAAGTCCCTAGAAGCACAATGAAACCCGAAGCGTTCCATAGCATTATGGGGAGAAACTCTGACAACGAGAGATATCCCAACTCCCTCCATCAACCCCCTACATAATCAATAGCCCTTATTCTTTGGTTTGGGGCCTGAAGTGATATGAGGTTGGGAGCCTGGAAACTCCAAGGCACGTAGTACTCTTTTACATTATTATAAGAGAATGATTGCGACACATACCGCTGCTCCAATGATCTCCTTAAGTTCATTATCATCAACTCCACGACGAAGAGGGTCCCTCAAACTAACCTGGAGAGAAAAGGCCGTGTCGTCAGAACGAGATGAGAATGTATGATAATCTTAAGCTTCAGAAGAGAGAAATTCAAGTTTCACATCTCTCATATCTAATAATGCCAAATTCCATGGTTGTTATAATAGAATATGGCAACTGGTTCAACAAATTGCTGTTTGCATTACAAACATGCTCCAGTGAATAAAAGGATCCCTGATGGTTGACCATACATATTAAGCAATCATCAAATTAAAATTAAATTTTGAAAAATAATATCTGGCTAAAGATCTTGTAGTTGAATTTTTAATTTATAAGAGCATTCTGAACCTGCTCTGGTCCTTAGGTTTATTATCCTAGGAGTAGTTTTGCAGGGGCTTGTTTGTGATGCACATGAACATAAAAAAAGAAATGGCGGTATATAAGGTAATACAACAAGCTCCAAAAGAATGAGAGAAAAACGATTCAACTTTAGGACATACAGGTTTTTAATGAATGCTAAATGCGGCAATGGTTTACCTCCGAGGGCAAACTTTAAAGTTCCCATCAGCTAGAAGTCTCAATCTATTACAACCAGCACAAAAATGCTCTGTCATTGATGTGATGAAAGAAACTGTAAATTCTTAGCTGTTTCTATGGGGTGATCCCGAGTGTAGTTCCCGGAATAGCAGCTTCCGTAAGCTTTGAGACCTTCATTCCTTCCTTCTTGGAGAACGCATTGATCAAGGTAGATTTCCCCGCATTCTGAGCCCCAATCACCCAAACATTCCCTCTAGGCCCAGCCAATTCCTTGATAAAAGCCAACAAGTTCCTCACGCCCACATCTTTTCGAGCACTGACCATATAGACCCCACTAAGCTTAGGCGCCCCGTTTGCCTTGGCACGGTGCCTAACCCATTTATCTAACCTTGCAGGCGAAATCTGAGAAGGAAGAAGATCAACCTTCGTAGCAACAAGAACAAGCCTCGGTAACTTTTTACTCGTTTTTGCACCGTCTCTCCCCTCTTCCAGTGCTCTGAACAACGACTTCGACGCACGTTTAGGGAACGATCCATCAAAATCAACACAGTCGACTACCATGACCACAACTGTAGCATCTGCCTTCCCAGTGGGTTTCATCAACCTCGTACTGATAAGCCGGTCGAAATCAAAATCGGGTATCAAATTTTCAGCCCCTTGATTCTTGACCTGCCCGTAATTCCTGAGGGAATGACACCTTGCGCAAACGGTAACCTCCTCCTTCTCCACCCGAGCCTCTCTAGCCATCCTTTTCCTCTCTGCCTTCGAGAACCTCTTCCTCTTCCCCTTCTCAATCGTCTCCTCTGTAACGTTTCCATACCCAACACCCGCCGGAGTAAATCCGTCCAACTCTTTCAAACGCTCATCCTCCTCGTCTTCAAAATCCGACTCCCATTCGTCTGAGTCCCAATCAATCCCTTCCTCGTCATCACTTTCCTCCAACTTTCCCTCAATATCATCCTCGAAATCCTCATCCTCGTCGCTTTCATCCAACTTACCCTCAATATCATCCTCAAAATCCTCATCCTCATCGCTGTCTTCCAGCTTCCCTTTAACATCATCGTCGACATCCTTGTCATCCTCGTCTAAATCATCAATGTCCTCGTCCAACAAGTCCTCGATATCCTCTCCCAAATCTTGTGCTTCGACTTTTCGTTCTTGGTAATACCCCGGAAGATTTTGGTCTTTATCTTGCATGAAAACTCCACAACCAGGGCATATAAGTCCATAATCCTCATCCTCGTCTCTCCCTTCACTCAAAATCAAACCTTTATCAACTCTCCTCAAATTCCTCCTATCCCTTTTCTCAGTTTTATGAACAATTACTTCATTACCCTTCACTGAGCACAAACACTTATTCTGCAAATTGTACTTTTTTCCTAAATTATGACCTGTAATTAAAATAAAATAAAATCTAGCTTATTACACAGTGAAAGTACACATTAAAAATTAAATAAAAAAACTTACCAGTAAAAAGGTTAAATCTTGATAAGTATTTAGCTTCAGTATTGTAATTCAGAGTTAGCTGGAATTTGGGATTTGTGGGAGCTGAAGAGAGAGAGATTGTTGACAGCAAAGTTGCCATTGCTGTACTTTATTCACTTCAAAATCTTGTGGGCTTTCAGCATTTGATTATTGATAGCTTAATTTTGACTTTTCTGTATCAGAATTGACCTTCGGTACGACGTCGCTTCTTTATAGTGGAGTATTTTAACCAGAGGTTTTGGGGACAGGGTTTAGCCGTTCATGGTGCGACAAGGGATTGGGGAAGGTGTTGGTATTTCGAATAAATAAAATGAAATGAGATAAGATTTTATAATCATATTGTTAATCATTGTCGATAAGTTGGTTTTGTAGATGATTAGTTATTGATAGAATTATTGTAAAAGCCTAGATATCCATGAATTACTTGAGTTATAAAGCGTCGATAATCGTTACCAATAAATTGTATTCACTCGTTAATTTTTTCAATAAGGAACTTTTTCCTTCGCATAATATCTCATCTCATCAAGTGTCGTTAAGTCTTTATATGATAGTGTGTTCACAACACCCTCGTTCACCTAATAATTTTATATTTGACAAGATCGTGGAGCTCTTGTATAACCGCGTAAATAGCATCTATGTTGGTCTTTCAAACGATATTGTACTTTTTGATATTTCCAATTCAGAGCAAAAGTCCTTCAGCCTCCTTATACATTGGAGCTCATCACCCAAGTCTCCACTTAAATAAGAATGAATCAAACATATTTTTAAGTTGAGAGCTCTCTTGTTGCTACCATCCCATTTATTGTAGCGAGTCCTCCAACAATCTAATTGCGTTGGTATGGATCGATACAAGATGTATTATCTCCACAACGACATCACTAACGTTCACTTATACCTAGTCATTTGAGTTATCAGTTAAGTTTAGACTTATCTTTTCTATCTCTGATTCTATGTGTGTTTTTTGCTCCCAAGTTATTGAAGATGTTGAATCATATTTTCCTTCACTGTCCCTTTAGCTCAAGCCTTTAGATTGGTTCTAAATGGAATATCTGATGTTCGAACGAGTGATTTCAATAATTCTTCTATCAAAGATTGGCTTAAGCTCTTCATTAACAGGGAGGATAACATATTCTCTTCTCCTATGGAATTCTTAATTTTTGCTGCCATCTTACTTAATCTTATCTGAAATTACAGGAACCAGCTAATCCATGGAGGCTCAAAATGGACTATCAAATTCATCATGGAGAAAGCAAATCAATTCATTGTTGATCATCTCAAAGCTAAAAAACAATTTCAATTCACGAGGAAACCTCAACCCTCGAGGAATGGAAAAAACCTCCTCTCGTGTGGCTTAAAATCAACTGTGATGCCTCCTTCATAGATGGATCAACCTATACTGCCTTAGTCATCAGAAGTGGCAATGGCTCCATCTTATTTGCCTCATCATGCCATCACCTCTATATTGAACCTATAATTACACAAGCTTTGGCTCTTAAAGATGCATGCTCTTTCCTCCACAAGGCGAATATCCAACATGTCATTTTTGATATGTTGAAGGTCGCATCCCATACATATAGATATCAATACCGCAACAACCGAGCCTAGCTCTAATCATTGATTCTACCTCTTACTTCTCTCTTCCGGAACTCCTTTTTCTCAACTTTTGATTTATCTGACTCTATTTATCCTATATCTTTATAGTTTCATGTCTAAATCGGGAGTTTAGGGACTTTATAGGGTCTTTCGATTGAATCAGTGGAGCTCCCAGATTCCCTCAACTGACAAATTGACGCTCTCTTTCAAGAAATTAAGAGGATCTGGCCAATTTGGCCAAAATGGATTTTTTTCATTTATTAGACGTAATTCTAATTTTGTGGCCCACTCTTTGGTCGAATGAGCTATAAACTTTAATTGGAACAAGCCCATTTCCCTTAACCACCTTCATGTTGACTGTTTTATGGATGCTGGTTATCCCATTATTGCTTATACGAACCTCTATGATTTGCTTAATTAATATTATCTCTTGTAGTTAAAAAAAGAAAAAGTAGCGAAGTTCAAAATAGTGCACGTTGACCACTCTGCAATTCAAAAAATGTAAAAAGACATCACAATTATAAAAAAAAAAAAAACATAGACAAAAGTGTGTGCATGTCATCGTTTTTCGCATCTAATGTTCTTCTATCTCGAAATTCCTCGCTTTGCTAAAAGGAACAAAACTTAACAAAGTTACACACAATAGTAATACAGTTATTTGAACATATATTTGAACTCATTCATTTGTTTTCGCGTTATACAGTTTTTAAGACAAATCACATATCAAAATGATTCGCTTTCTTATAACTGGTCAAGAATTTAATTTCTCATAATTTTGGAAATAATTTGTCTTCTATATTTAATAATTTGTCTTCTATATTTCTATATATATGTATAATGCAGTAACTACTAATATACATGTAGATCTCCGAATTTTTTATAAACTGTAGTACATATATAAAATGGATAATTCTATCAAATCCCTCAAACTATGGTACCTTTTATCGGACGAGGTCAGAACTTTTATTTTAGCACCAGTGCCCCCTAAAGTATCATCGTTTGTGCGAACGGGTTTTATGAGTTTTTCTTGAGGGTGAAGTTGTCCAGTCACTTAAAATAATAAATTCAAAAAAAAGTTTTTTTTTATTATTTTGGATTTATTACTTTTATTGCCATGTTTTTTTCTTTTGGATTTATAAAATAATAATCAAAAAAAAGAGATTTTTTTTTATTATATTGTTGATTATTATTTTACTACCGTTTTTTTTTCTGAATCTATAAAATA
The DNA here is from genome assembly GCA_948329865.1 of Linaria vulgaris. Classification (NCBI taxonomy): domain Eukaryota; kingdom Viridiplantae; phylum Streptophyta; class Magnoliopsida; order Lamiales; family Plantaginaceae; genus Linaria; species Linaria vulgaris. Next base: position 85,749,724 of record OX415254.1, on the reverse strand, counting down.
ATAAATCGAAAAAAAGGATACGATATGATAAAAGAATTATTTTTTTTTTCTGAATTTATTTCTTTTTTCCGATATATTATTTTATAAATTTTAAAAAAGACGATACGATAAAATAATAATTCCAATTAAATAATAAAAAAAAATTCTTTTATTTTTTTACGATTTATTATTTTATAAATCCAAAAGAAAAAAATGGGGTAATAAAAATAATAAAAATAATAATTTTTTTCTTTTTTTTTGAATTTATTATTTTAAGTGACTGGACAACTTTACCCCCAAGAAAAACGCTCAAAACCCGTTCGCACAAACGATGATACTTTAGGGGGCACTGGTGCTAAAATGAAAGTTCTGACCTCGTCCGGTAAAAGGTACCATAGTTTGGGGGATTTGATAGAATTATCCCTATATAAAAACACACTTCTACGTACTGCTCTACACTTGCCGATCATATATTCATTATTTTGCAAACCTAAATAGTAAAGGTAATCCTCTATCAAAGAGTTAACCGTGCAAAAATTGACGCAAAATCAAGAGTTGAAAGATCTAGGGAATCACACTCTCCATAATGTATGTGTCTAATAAATGCAGAAAGATGTTCCCACTCACACTAGATGCTAGACGAGCACACACTAACGGCTGTGGAATAACCATGAGTTGATTTGGGTCGATTATTCCACAATTAATTTGGATTTGCATATGTCAATTTTATGTTCAATTGATAATGCTATTTGGATTGTGTATATAGGTTAAACTATTAATTAATTACGGGTTCACAAATGTCCATATTCCATTTCGTCTTCAATCGAATGATCTGCGAGCTTGTTATATGAGTAGTAGACATGGAACTTCAAATTTTGCGATGATATCTGTTATACTGACATTAAAATGGAAATCAAATCATCAACATGGTATTTCATAGGCTAATATAAAACTGTTTTGGTTGTTTAAATTATAGGGGGAGAAATGACGGAGGAAATGCAACACCAGACAACAATCGAGACACAAAAAGGAATTAATAGCATTTACAAAAAAATATTCAATTTGTTTAATTTTTTTTATAAGCCCTAATTTATGGGGTGAACAATTAGATAGAGCATTAATAAGCTTAAATATACATACAACTGAACAATATAATGTACTAAATGATACAAAGAAAACTGTAGCAACAAAATTTTCTAAGTCTTTAAAATAGAAGACAAGAAAAATTAAGTACAAATAAAATTTGTATTTCTTCAACCAATATGGAGTTACAATCTCTAGTAATCCTCTAATTATTTTCTACAACAAATAATCTTGAAATTGGTTGATTTGAGAGTGGATTTGATTTTGATATCTTCCACGTGTATTTGGGTTGAACGTCAATCCAAGGGCTTTTGAGCTTAATCTTGAATTAACAATCTACTTGATTTGATCTTCGCGACGAACAATTTGATCTTCGCGATGAACTTGTTGAACGTCAATCTTCTTTAGAGGAATCTTGATCTTCAAAAATACTTGGATGTAAGACAAATGTTGATGCGAGGGCTTGGCAGCTTGATCTCGGATCGAACAAAAACTTGATTTGGAATTTGATTTGAAGATTGTTGAAGAACGATATGATCTTCGTCTTCAGTTCTTCGGATATTTGGACTTTGATCTTCTTTGAAAGGGACTTTGATATTCAAAACAGTTTCTCGAGGGCCTTGCAGCTTGTTCTCGAATCAAACGGACTTTGGGCTTGAAGATCGTTGAAGAACGGTATGAACTTGATGTCGAATATGTTAAATTTGTTGAAGCTCGATCTTCCTCGGCACAAGCGCGGTCTTCTTATTTGGTGGACTTGAGGCTTGATGATGGATCAAACAAAGGTTTTCGCGAAGAACGCCTTGAATCCCGCGAAGAACGCTTGAAGATGGATGAACTTGGTGGAGCGAAAAACTTAGAGCTTTTCCCTCTTCAACTTGTGAATATTTGTGTCTTTTTTCTTTATGAGAGGACCTCTATTTATAGTTGTAAAAACCTAGAGCTCCTTGCTTGTGATTAGTCAGTTTTATTTTCAAGATAATCATGGAATTAATTTGGCTTGCTTATCATGAAACACATCATATTTTCACATGTAATAATGTGATTGGTTGAAATTCTCTATCTTTTCCATGGGGCTTTATTTGATTGGCCAATCAAATAGATATTAGAAAATTAATTGATTAACCTATTAATCATTGGAATTTAATTTAGTAAAATTCCAAATTAAAAATAGAAATAATTAATTTAATTTCTAAAAATTTAATTTGACACTTGTCAATATTTAATTGGAGTAGACAAAATTTATTTGTCTACAAATGCCCCCTTGCGACTTGTCACGAATAGCATTTAAAAATGCGTCTTGAAGTGAATTTTGTCGCAACATATTTTTTCCGTGGCATCAATGAGATTGATATAAAATTGTGTACTTAACTTTAAGCATCACAACTTTTGTGGGCCTCCATATGAATTTCCTGAGGGACCATAGTGAAATTTGCGCACCAACCCTCCTTCCACATGCAACGTGCCTGCTATTCTTTTTTTCTTTTTTTCTTTTTAAAGTGGTTTACATGGACCAGGACACAGGGTTGTTCCACTTTTCTTCACAATTGAATTGCGCAGGGACTTTGCAACTTCCTCAATTCCTTCAGCAATTCAAACTTCTCCCTTTGAATTTCCAAACAGATCAACACTCATAATCAAAGAATAATCAAATTTAAGAGCTTTGTTTCCCATTCCAACAAAGGCTCGAAACCGATTCAAATTGCTAGACGCTGAAATTTTATTCTCACTTCATGAACGTAGAAAACCCAAACCTCCTGGTGGATTAGAACTCTTGAAGCATTGGTGATTAAATCAAAGTCCCTCTAAAACTTCATCAACTGAATTTAACTTCAATTGCAACTCTTCCAAGAAAATTCTATAAAAGGATCTAAACCCACGATTTCTTATTCACCACCAAAGCTTTGATTTGTCCCCTGTATTTTTTTTTTCTTTCTGAATTCGACTTCATCTAGCGATGGAGAAGGGCTGAAAGTTTGGGTCCGATCTGACGACAAGGTCGGAGAGGAAAGCTTCAAGCGCCTGCTTCCCTTTTTTTTGCTTTGGCTTTGTCTGTCTTGTTTTTTTTTCTCCTTATTTATTTCTCTTTTGCTGCTGCTTTACTCTTCTTTTTTTGTTTTGTGTTTTTTTTTCTTTTGCTAATCACCCTTTTTTTTCTTTTAGCTTTAATTTGTTAGGAGATTGCAGCAGGTGACAAACTTCCAAGAATAAAAAGCGTTCTCATCCAGACTATATTTTGCTCCTCCTTCAAGTGAGATGGAGAATTACTTAGCATGCATAACGAAAGTCAATCGACAATGACAAGACAAAAACTTGCGACACAAACTTGGAGCTCTTGCAATTGAAAATCATATGAAGTTGTGGCAAATATTGACGAACTTCGGTCAATTGAAGTACCCAAATCTTCTCGTAGATTTCAAAGCCTTCGGTGCCTCGTGCTGGACGACACATTGCCAATAGAAGATGCTACGGAAAGAAGACAACCTCGGTTGGTGCAAGAGCAAACGACCTCCACAAAGATACATGGCAACCCTTGCGTTCATATTCACATAAATTGCAACTTGGAGATCACGAAAGCTTTATGCGTGCAACAATACTTGACAATTTCTGGATCTCTTGCAAGGAGAGGAGAAGCATACTCAAACCTTAATCGACACAACATCATTGGTGAGCTTGAAGGAGGAGACACTCTTTTCACGACTCGGCATTAAAGAAACCTTGAAGGAGAAATTATCCTCAAGACTTGGCTTCAAAAGGCATCCGAAAAGAAGAGACTTGCTTTCGAGACTTGGCGTCAAAGACGTTCAGCAGGAGTGGACTTGTTTTCAAGGCTTGGCGTCAAAGACATACAGCGGGAGTGGGCTTGTTTCAACAACCCTACATCAAAGACATCTTGAGGGAGGAGACATTATTTTCATGACTTGGCATCAAAGACGGCTTCAATGACGAGACTTGGCTTCAAACACATGCGCACCCATCTTGTTGGTCATACTCATGCGTTCTTCCCATTAAAGATGTCGGCTTTATTCGTCAAAGAAACATTCAAGATGACTAACCCCTGGAAGAACTTCACAAATTCTCTTCGTTGGGCAAAGCGGAATGGCGTACTTGTTGCACTCCACCCTGAATTTTCAAAGAACCTCGCCGATATGGGAGTGGTCAAACGACATACTTGTCAAACTACATTCCATCTTCTTAAAGGACTTATCTAGTTAAACATGCAAGGCATATCCTTTTCATGATTGGAATAGTAGTTTGGAGGTATCGACTTTGATCTAACAACACAAAAGATGTCTAGTCAATGATCAAGTGAGCTTGGAGCACGATTGCAGCTATCCTCTTGGAGCAAAGTGTTTGAAGATTGGAATCAAGGCATATAGTAAAACATCCGATTGAAGTTTGCAGTGTCAACTCAAGAATCACTCAAAAGCTTGGAGCACAACATTCAAAGCATTGACGTTCTTTATCTCCTACTTGACGGAAGCTTTACTCGTCTTATCAGCACATCATACCTCAAGGAGTTTCATGTGACATCTTCAACTCAAGATAACTTGGTGAAAGGATATGACTGAACTTAGAAATTCTAAGTTGCCTACGTATCCAAGGAATCAAGTCACAACGTAGTTCAAAGTATATTAAATTTGATTTAGAGATGATGCAATTTATACTCATGCAAGCCAGGAGTAATGTGCAGTTTAGACTCGTGCGTCATGAAGCAATTGACTTGAAGACTTGGACACTTGAAGAACATGCAGACCTTTTTGCTCGTGCCTAGGAGGACTTGGAGACTTGAAGGATTTGCAGACCTTCGACGTGTCTAGAGGACTTACGCATTTGGTTTGAAGACTTGAAGGATTTGTAGACCTTTTGGCTCGTGTCTAGGAGACTTGCGCATTTGGTTTGAAGACTTGAGGATTCGTAGACCTTTTGGCTCGTGTCTAGGAGACTTGCGCATGTGGTTTGAAGACTTGAAGGATTCCTAGACCTTTTGGCTCGTGTCTAGGAGACTTGAAGACTTGAATTATTGCTTTGGAGACTTGGATTTGAAGAACATGCAAACCTTTTTGCTCTTGTCTAGGAGGACTTGAAGATTGGAAGGATTTGCTTGAAGACTTGGATTTGAAAGATTTGCAGACTTTTTGGCTCGTGCCTAGGAGAACTTGGAGATTTGAATGATTCGCTTTGAAGACTTGAAGAATTTACTTTGAATTCAAATATGCAAACAGTTTATACTCGTGTTAAGGAGAATGTTGATAGTTTACACTCTTATCAAGGAGTATACATTTTGGCACTTAATTTGAAGATTTGAGATAGTATAGGCACGTATCAAAGAGCATATGTTTTGGCACTTAATTTGAGGATTTGAAATAGTTTAAGCTCGTATCAAGGAGCATATTGGTTGTAATAAAATTTGATGTTGCACCCTCTTCATCGCTGGTGTCATCCGTATCATCACCTTCAGTATCAAGGACATGAGTTGAGCTTTCTTCTTTAGTAGAGTTCATGCTTGTTTCAATGTCATGCGCACGTGTCGCCAACTCTTCAAATGTTCTTGGTTTGATTCCTTGAAGTATGTAAGAAAGACCCCAATTCATCCCTTGAATGCAAATCTCTATGGCTGAAGTTTCGGACAATTTCTCTTTGCAGCTTAATGATAGATTTCTCCATCTATTGACGTACTCAATCACTGGCTCATCTTCTTGTTGACGTGAATTCACAAGCTCTATTATGCTCACAGTGCGTCGAGTGCTATAAAAGCGATTGAAGAATGCACTTTGTAGATATTTCCAGTTGTCAATGGAGTTTGGCTCAAGATTAATATACCAATCAAAAGCGACGTCTTCTAAGGATCGAAAAAATTGCTTGACTAGAATATCTCCATCAGTTCTGGCACTACTGCATGTTTCGACGAAGTGAGCAACATGTTGCCTTGGGTTTCCTTTTCCATCAAATCTTTGAAACTTTGGAGGTTGATAGCTTTCTGGCATTTGCAATTGCTCGATTCGTTGAGTGTAAGGCTTCGTATAAGATTTGAAAGGCTTATGTTGAGCTTTATATTCCTTGGAAACTTCTTCGATGAGCTTCTTCAATTGACCGGTAGAGATGTGACCTTGCGAAGATACTTGAATTTGTTGGCTTGAGGACTTAGAAGGTTTTCCAACTTCAGCATCTTGAAGGGTTTCTTCAAAAGATTTTGTGTGCATCATGACGTCTTGCTCTTCCTTCCTTGAGAAATTTGACTTGTGGAAAAGAGAAGTGGCTCGGATTCCTTCACTTAGGACTTCACCAAATTCTTGAGCTTCAATGCCTTGAGTAGCCTTTTCATGCGTCGTGCTTCGATCGTTGCCTGTTCTGTGTTCTTGTTTTGTGAGAAGAGTGGCAACTTCAACTCCTTTGCTCGAAGGTTTGATGCATCCTTGAATTTCGACTTTGTCAGCGACTTCTTCAATGTTGTGATTTCTTTCTTGGATCTCTAGCTTTTGGAGAAGACAATTCAAGCGCTCTTCACGTCTATGCACTTGTGTTGTAAAGCTCTCAATAGCTCTCGCCAATGCAGCAACTCGCTCCTTCATTGAAGATGCTTGATTATTTTCTTTAGCTTCATGTCTTGCCCCTGGTGCGAGTGTAGCTTTCACCATTGATTGTGAAGAGCCTCCGCTTGTTGCCCCCATTGACTTGTCCATTGTTGAGCAACGCTGACTTCTTATGACTTCAAACTTGCACTTGCTAGAAAAGAGATGAGAGGTAGAGATGGTCCCACTGGGCGTGCCAAAATTTTGTAGCAACAAAATTTTCTAAGTCTTTAAAACAAAAGACAAGAAAAATTAAGTACAAATAAAATTTGTATTTCTTCAACCAATATGGGGTTACAATCTCTAGTAATCATCTTATTCTTTTCTACAACAAATAATCTTGAAATTGGTTGATTTGAGAGTGGATTTGATTTTGATCTCTTCCACGTGTATTTGGGTTGAACGTCAATCCAAGGGCTTTTGAGCTTAATCTTGAATTAACAATCTACTTGATTTGATCTTCGCGACGAACAATTTGATCTTCGCGACGAACTTGTTGAACTTGTTGAACGTCAATCTTCTTTAGAGGAATCTTGATCTTCAAAAATACTTGGATGTAAGACAAACGTTGATGCGAGGGCTTGGCAGCTTGATCTCGGATCGAACAAAAACTTGATTTGGAATTTGATTTGAAGATTGTTGAAGAACGATATGATCTTCGTCTTCAGTTCTTCGGATATTTGGACTTTGATCTTCTTTGAAATGGACTTTGATCTTCAAAACAGTTTCTCGAGGGCCTTGCAGCTTGTTCTCGAATCAAACGGACTTTGGGCTTGAAGATCGTTGAAGAACGGTATGAACTTGATGTCGAATATGTTAAATTTGTTGAAGCTCGATCTTCCTCGGCACAAGCGCGGTCTTCTTATTTGGTGGACTTGAGGCTTGATGATGGATCAAACAAAGGTTTTCGCGAAGAACGCCTTGAATCCCGCGAAGAACGCTTGAAGATGGATGAACTTGGTGGAGCGAAAAACTTAGAGCTTTTCCCTCTTCAACTTGTGAATATTTGTGTCTTTTTTCTTTATGAGAGGACCTCTATTTATAGTTGTAAAAACCTAGAGCTCCTTACTTGTGATTGTCGGTTTTATTTTCAAGATAAGCATGGATTTAATTTGGCTTGCTTATCAAGAAACACATCATATTTGCACATGTAATAATGTGATTGGTTGAAATTCTCCATCTTTTCCATGGGGCTTTATTTGATTGGCCAATCAAATAGATATTAGAAAATTAATTAATTAACATATTAATCATTGGAATTTAATTTAGTAAAATTCCAAATTAAAAATAGAAATAATCAATTTAATTTTTAAAAATTTAATTTGACACTTGTCAATATTTAATTGGAGTAGACAAAATTTATTTGTCTACAAAAACAAAAAGCTATTGCTGGGCAAGTTAATTGCACCGAAAACCCCCAAATTTTCAACAAATGAGGTTGTAAACGTCGCTGCTGTGGAGAGGCCAAACGAGCGCAATCGAATTGTCGTCGCTGAAGCTAAAAATAGACATGGCTGGAAAAACGAATGTAAGGTAATAAGTTCATTATGTTAAAGTAGTATTGGTAAAGAATAGTAACTAATTAAATATTTATTATAAAGTGGCATACAAAGTGGCACAGTAATGACTAATGGAATAGAAAATCCTCTCCCTCGTGGTTTCAAAGCCTTTACACAAAATCTCCATCCGTTAAGTTTTAGCTAACTCCGTTAACTTTTTGGTAAAATGACTAAATCACCCTTACTTTATTAATTATTACATGATATATTATATATTATTTATTTTAAAAATAAATTTATATTTGTCAAAAAATAATATTTGTAGAAGAATATCAAAAAAATAAGAAATATTTTATTATGTATTTTTTGAAAAAAACAATTACAACATCTTATAAAAAATAAATTAGAAAAGGGGATTTCGTGCAAGTTTTTGAAACCACAAGCGGGTTCCGGTGCAAGTTTTGAAACTACAAGGGGGTTCCGTGCAAGTTTTAAACCACATGAGGATTTCGTGCTAAACATCTTAAAGGGTAAAATAGACATTTTAATAGTTAAAAAACTCAAAAGGTAAGTTCACTCTCGTATAGAACGAGTGACATCTCTCTCTAACGGAGTTGGACGAAATGAGGATTTTGTGCAGGGTTTTTGAAACCACAAAAGAGTTTTGTGCAGATTTTAAACACAATGGAGTTTCGCGCATGTTTCTGAAACGACATGGGGGTTTTATGCATTTTTCCTGTATCGTGTAAGTGTCAATTGCAACGGTTTCTCATTGATAAAAAAAAATTTAAAAATTTATTTCAAATGTTTCTCTAATTATTGCAAATATATATATTTATTGCCCCATAATATACTTATTTTATTTTCATGTAATCCTTAAACACCAAACAAAAATGAACTGATCTCATTAGATTCAAGTGAAAGTCTATATGAAGGAAGACAACATTGTTATTCAAACCCATAAACGAAATTGTTGATATAGTAATCTACAAATTGCACACACATAAGCGGGCTTGGAAAAGATATATAAAGATTGATGTTCTTTTTTCTTAAATATCAATTAACTCTTGTTGGCCAACGGTTGTTGGCTCAAGTGGTAAGGAACTTGAGTTCACTTAAGCAAGGTATCGAATTCGAGTCTTGTGGATGTAAAAAACACCACTGGGAGAGTCGCCCCCTCAAAAAGGGTCCGACAGTGCTCGGCTGGATTAGTCGCATAAACGGACACTAGTGATGAAGGGGATATTTTAGATTGGCCCGCTGAAATAAGCGCATCGAACAAGCTTCGTTCGATGCAGCTATGCATCGAACAACTTACGTTCGATGCGGTTTGAACATCGAAGCACCACGATTCGATGTACTTTTCCAACCACCCACTGAGCCTCGTGGACTGGGCCTATAAATATCCCAGACCTTCACACTTCACGATACGCATTCAATACTCACACCAACTCACTACACATCAAACATACGCATCGAATATCGAGCGTTCGATACGTCCCTCATCGAACTCCAAGTATTCGACTTACACACTGCATCGAAAATCCTGCATTCAACATTCATCGAACATCGAATCAGTGTTATTCGACATTCCAAAGTCGACTCTACTTCAACAGAAGGTCACTAGTGTCGAACCACCACCGTTCGACACGTCCACATCGAATGACCCACGTTCGACACGTCAATCTATACTTGTAATTTTACAGTTTTCACCTAGTAAACTTGTATAAGGTGTTCCAGACCAAGCTAGTCCGTTTATTATTCGATTAGCATTATTTTGGCTGTTTATTCTACATATTGCACTCTTTTTTACGGTGTTTGTTATCTCGACGAAATAAGACCAAAATAAGTGAGAAATCAAAAAAATTAACTCTTGTTGGCGCCAAAATTCAAAATTTCCATACGTGAATGTAACAAATAAATATTACTATTGTTTGCATCTCTATCCACGTAACTGGCATGGCCCACTTCGTTAGGACCTCAAATCCTCTCCTCCTCCACTTTTAATAGCCTGACACTTGTCCCATAAAAAGTACATTTTCATTCATTTATTTTTTCTTTCCTCAAGGGTTGCATGCTGCCTGCTAAAAAGAGAATGAGAGAGTGCACATAATTTGTTTTAGGTTATATAATAAACAAAGAGGGATTATAATTTATTAAGTGATTTTAACTTTTAAGTTCCTTAATCACTACAAGTAAATGGAAAAACAACCGATATTCCTTATTTTGTAAAATTAGTTATTCTGTAACTGCTCCTTTTTTTCTTTTCTTTTTCTTTTGTAAAGATGGGCAAATATTTTTTCATAGAATCAACATCGGTGCATATATTAAACATACAAAATTAGGCAAATCAAATAACTTGTACTTTTTAAAAGTACTATTCATAGATTAAGAAACATTAGTTAAAATAACCCAAGTATTTTACTAAAGCGCTTGCAAGAAAATAAGTCAGAGGTAGCTAGTTAAATTTGTAAAGAAAAAGTCAAAAATTAGTAGCCTTCCCCAAAAATAGTACTTTTTCATTCATTGCTTTTTTTTCTTTTCTCATGGGTTACGACTACCTGCTAAGAAGAGAGAGAGAGTGCACATAATATATTTTATGTTATATAATAAAGAAAGAGGGATTAGTTATTAAGTGATTTTAAGTTTCTTGTTCACTACAAGAAAAAGAAAAGAAGAAACCCCTGTTAATTGTTATTTGTAAATTTAAGTTTTTTTCTAACTGATTTTTAAAATAAAATTAATGGGTGAATCTTTTTTTTATAGAATCATTCCGGTGCATATTAAACATACGAAATGCGGCAAACCAAATAACTTGTACTATTCTAAAGTACTACTCTGAATTAAAGAAACTTTGATCAAGATAATCCAAGTATTTTATTAATGCATTTGTACGAAAATAAGGCAAAGATATGTAAGCCTACTTAGATTAGATGCAACTACATTGAATAAATAAATTTAATATTGTAAATAATTAAACTAAAGAACATAAATAATTAACAGGGTTTTCTTCTTTTCTTTTTCTTGTAGTGAACAAGAAACTTCAAATCACTTACCAATCCCTCTTTCTTTATTACATAACATAAAATATATCATGTGCATCACTCTCTCTCTTCTTATTTCAAAACTTTTGCCACGTCATTTGTCAAATAGAAAAGGCCGACTTTCATTTAACGTATATTAAACCAAATAAAGCTGGTAGTACCACAGCTTCGAATCCACCCACAAAGCATGTGCTAAAATAAAAGAAAAGTAGTGTATGTAGTAGGCATGTGCTCGATTTGTAGACCTAATGATGATGATTTGGCTTCATTCATCATTAAGTATTATAAACGGCTACATTTATGAGACAGTCCCTCTACATTTAACCAATCAAAATTAATAGTTATTTGATACCAATCTCTCCTAATAATAAGTTGATATGGAGCTATGCAGTCTTTCGGCACATTTGGATGCAATAGGAAGCCAACATACATATTATTTAATATATGGATTAATAGATAAATTTGTAAGGTGGATGTGGGCTTAAATTATCTAGGGGGGAGGTGAGATAAATAGTAGGGGAAAATGCACAAAGCTGGCCCACAACGAACGGGCTCCTACCCATCTGGATTGGGCATCTGAGATAAAGTGCTACAATTTTATTAATAAGGCCTGTAAACCCCATCCAAATGCGCCGTTTATCTTTTCTTTTATATGGAGCTAATCTATCCATATCTTTTTTCCAGCATTAACTATTTATGATCATTCCAAAAAAACCTTAAATACTATGAACCAAGGGCGGAGCGAGGATTTTTTATGACCCCGGGCTACAATTAACTGAAATAAATTATATATGCACGTATATTAAAATGTCTCCAATAGAATGATATATATTTATCGTTGGTACAAAATGATAAAAAATACATGTTAAATAAAGATGTTATCGAAGTTAAACTCTACAATTCTATGGGAAAAAAATTAATTATTAGCACTTGCAAGCGCGTTATTAGGAATATACATTCTTCTCCTTTAGTTGAAATATTTTATCTATAGAACTAGAAGAAGATGACTTTGATTGACATATAAAATAGATTTAATTATCTTACTTTAAAGCGCCAATAAAATAATAAGTTTGATTCAAATGCACAAGACCATCATCTACTAGAAAGAAAATAAAACAATAAAATTTATTATACACCTTGTATATAATAATATAATTTTGCACAACATGCTAAATATCTCTAGATTTGATGTTGAAGGTTTTAGAGAAAGATGAGAGTTTTTAAAGTGCAACAAAATTTAAAGATGACTTCCTTTTACATTTGTTGATGGATTTGATATCATTTGAAGATATTAATTTTTTTAGTTATTTGTGATCTTTAAGGAAAATTTTAACAAAGAAAATTATTTCTTGCTTCCAATTTTCGAACTCATGACCTATGAAATGCAATGGTAACGCTAATACTGTTGTACCATAACCACAATTTATTAGATCCTTGTCGAACAAACAGTCAAGGGCTAAGAGGTCAAGCATGTGAAAGAATACTTAATCAAATAGAAAGGACTCTTGGAGGCAGAGGTGAGCTAGGAGATCGGGAATGAGTTATGAAAGATTTAGGATGAGATTAAGTGTTTCAGAGTTTCTAGTCGTCAGGGACGTTGCCTATTCGGTGAGGGAAGATTTCACGAGCGGCCACACTTTTGCCTGATCTGACAAGCAGGGGCCCTACATTATCCATCCAGCGGCGTGTGCCAGGCACGCAAATAGACCAAAGTACGTGTGAAGTCACATGCACAAGGGACCCGCACTTTGGGTGACCGATCCAATAACGAGAGTTCTAGGGTTGCTCTAAAAAATTTTCAACACTTAAACTCTATCTTGTAAATATGCCATCTCTAGATTCTTCATTGTATATAACAATGTTAGACTTCTCTAGAACGTGGCTAGATTGACCAACTCATTTTATTGAAAGAAAATTGTAGAACCTTTATTTAGCCTTTAAGGCCTTTAGATTAGATTGGTCTGAGCCATTTATTGAGCTCACCTACTTGTATATATATGTCCTAGCTTTCACTTATTCACACATCAAGAAAAACCTTTCAACTCATTTGCGTAACTTTCAACAATATTTTTGTCTCTGTTTTCACTAAGTTTCTCTCTCTAAGATCAAAATGGGACTGTAGCTATACGAAGGAAAAGGGAAGGTTTATAAAAGAAAATAAGAGGGGGTACTACAAAGGGATCCGTGTGATGTACCCACTCACTCCGTAGGACTGTAGCTATACAGTTCTAAGCATTGGAAATTATAAAATACACAGGCAAACACACTCTCAACAAAAAAAAAAACATAGAGATGTTTCTTCTTCTACTAATTTTGGTTTCCACCGCCACCGCTACAAACCACCACCACCACAACCACCAACACCACCCAATATGAAGGAGAATTTTGCCCACCACCTCCTTGCCCCCCAGAAACACCCGCCCCCCACCTCCCTTCCCCCCAAACACCCCCCCCCCCCCCCCCCCCCCCCCTCTCACGTGATGGCGATTCTCGTTGAAGACATCTTGTCCAAATCAACTGACAACACATTATTTCAGTTTATCACTAACTCATGGGCAGTTCTTAGTGCCGTTTGGGCACTATTTCAGGTTATATGGTTTTTGAAGAAGAAGAAGAAGAGGAGGAGATAGAGTTAGGTCATATTCAGGAATTGGTTTCTAACTTAAGTTTGTTAAAGCATATTCAGGATACAAGTTATTTTAATTGGATTAATGTTGTTCTTCCTCCTGCACTGTGTTTTCCTTTTAATATTTTGGTTTCAATTTATTGGGAAAATACTTGTGCAGACTGTATATGTAGCTCATCGAACAAAAAAATAAATTAAAAGAGAATCCCAGATAGAGCTAGGTGCTAGGTTGATTTTTTATTGGTGGTTCATTTAGTGGTACACAATGGTGGTGTAGAAGAATTGGCTTTAATTCCGTGAGTTGCGTTTACTGTTGCGTTCACTGCCTAGTGGCTGAGGAAAAATGGGGCCCAACACTTCTATGTCTATTCAGCTTTTATCTATAAAATACATAAATTACATGTTAGTCATTTTCATTGTAGAGATAATAATTGAATATTAGAGTTGCATCTTTAATATTGATTGTTTTGGGTGAAGTACTGATTTGCCAAAAAGATATAAAATAAATAAAAGAAGGATCACGTAATGGTGTAAATATTTATCAATGGCCACAGGTTTAGGAAATAATGAGATGGGGATAAATTTCCTTTTGAAGTATACCAAGTAATATACAAAATATATATATATATATATAAATTAACGGAAAATTTTACTATTTCCTAGAATTATGGAAGGAATTTTCTTTAATCGTGGATGATAAATTAGATATTCTATTATTCTTCCATTCTTTCAATTTTGAGAAGAATATAAGAGGAATCTTATTAATTTTGCTAGCATTTAGAAGATTTGCTCTTTCTATATCATTTACCTTCTCCATAGGATCACAATTAAAGATTTAGGAAACTAAATGTTAAGATAATTTCAGAAATTTGTGTTTGGTTTTATTAGACAAATCCATTTTTTTCTCCCCAAAATCCATCATTCACATTATAGTTGGAAAAATGAGTTTACTATAACGTGATTTTAGATTAGATCTTCGTGTTTTTTTTTTGTTTAACTTTTGTAAAACATGAATAACTATTAGTTACAAGTAATTCCTACAAAATCTTGGATTACATATTGGAATTGTAGAATTAGTACTTTTTAACCGTTTTTTTTACATAGTATGTAGTAATTTAGTAATCCAAAGTCCAAACTACAAGATAAAAAGTAATATTAATAATTATTATCCTAATTCTATTGATGTGATCCAAATGAACTATGTGAAAGATTCTATATATATTTGGTACAAAAAAGTATACATTATATAAAAATGAAAAGATTCTGGACTCATAAAAAATATAACAAATAATGAACAAGGAATAAATATGCATGAGAGAAAGGGAAAAAAAGAGTGCAGGTGAGGTCAAATACAACTCTGACAATCTTAAGGAGGTAAAAAAAAAAGTACAAAAGTTCTTGGTGCGCACAAGAGGGAGCATCGGGGCTACTGTTAACTGCACAGCAGCCAACCCCCATCTTTTTGCATAACAACCCCTTCTCCCTATTTTGTAATTAAAGAAGTCATCTTTTATGAAATTTAGATTTTACCCCGATAATTTTAAAAGTTCTATCTTCAGTTTTAATGGATAAAGTCCATCACGACCTTATCAGGCCCAACATGCTTCCGACCAAATAAATAAACAGCCCGAATTAAAACAATACCTCTTTTTGACCAAATTGTCATCGGGTTTTCCACCAGTTTTTACAGTCTCCTCGACTAACCACACGATCGCAACCGATGGTTTCTGCAATGGCTCCTTCAACGGCAACTAGCACAACCCTGGTTCTTTTCCTACTCCGGGCGTATAAGATACTATTTGTGGAACAGGCTGAATATTTAACGGGAAATATGCTCAAGCAATTGCCAGAATTTTATTTATAGATTGGAAACTTATTTGTTACAACCTTATAACCCTTATAGAGAAGAGTTACTTGTTTAGCTACTCATAGAGCTATGCTTCCAACACACATACACTCGTATTTAAACAACGGTATTGAAAAACTTAATACAAACTAAGCTCAGAATATTTTCTGATTACAAAATCTTGGGGTAAGAAAACAGAGGAGATTCTTCGATGCCCTTTGCTTCCTTCAGCTCTTCTTTATATAGATGAGGTCGCGGATTTCAATCGCGGACTTCATCATTTCTTGATAGTGGAATCGTCATGGCTTACATCTTGTTCCACTTAGCTTGCGGTCCCTCCATTATTTAACAGATAATGGTGCGGTTGTTCAAAATTCCTTGTCGTGGCCCATTTTATCATGACTTTTTCGAAAGTAGGGGTGGTCTTGGTTGTTAACCTGTCCTGCTCAATCACATGGCCTCCTTTCCTTTGTCAGAGAAGTTTGTCCTTTTCCCGGCACGAGGCATCTTTCCGGGCCTGGTAGAGCTTTCCCTGTCATATTCCCATTTGTCCTTTTTTATTGGGAATCTTTTGCTGAAAAGAGGCTCCTTTTGCTCGGGGCATTTTAGACAAATGCGATCTTTCCATTTATCGACATGCATCATGTTGCACGTTTTTCGTCCAGTCTCTGTCGTCGACGAAATCTCGTTTTTCCATAATTTTTGCCTTTTATTTTCGAATATTATTTCGGCAAACTGAGTGGTGGTGCTTGTCATAGAGTTGCGCATGAGTGATCCGTTTTCTGCGTTCTGGAACGTTTTGAACGAATATTTGACTTTGTCCATTTCTGTTAGACAGACTCAAAGTCCCCAAGCCCTTCTTGTTGTGATATCATCCTCTGATATCAGAGCAACTAGAAGTTGTTCATCTGGTGGTGGCTTTATGAAATCTAAAGCTTTCATGTATGGTCTCTGTAGCTTTTCCATTGATTTCTGGTGCGGCTGAAATGAATTTCAGTTCTAGAGTTTCACCTCGTCCGAGTGTGTGGTTATTTTTCCATGATCCATACACTCCCTCGTAAATCCATCCTGGCAATTTCGAAATTTCCAGGAACCCTGGTGATGTAGTGAAGACTGAGGCTAAACAGCCAAAGTCGAACCACTCTCGTACACTCTCTGGTTTTGCACCTGGTAGAGTCCAAACTCGTGGGTATTTTCCTGACCAATCAGCTAAGGATTTACCTGGGACAAGTCCCATTCTTGTATACAACCTCTCCCATGTCCTTTGGTATTCCATCAATGGGGATGGTTTTATGTTATCACCTTGGACCTTAGATTTTCCAATCCCTGGTCTAAGATTAAGCTCGTTGATTTCAGTCTCCAATTTTTTAGACTGATCGGATTCTTCAAATGTTTCCATCTTATAATGTTTCTTGTTTTCAGAATCCCCTTCATCATCGTAAGGATCCTTTCCTGTGTTTGGGATGATGGTACTTGAACCACTTTCCCATACTTTCTCATCTTGTACTCGTATTTTAGAGATCAGTCTTGACTCTGATGCATCTCGCATAATGGGGCCATAAAGGCTGTCCCATAACATGGTGCTATGAAGCCTTGCGGCTATCATTTTAGTCTGGACCTTGTTAAGGTCTTTCTCTTGCACATGTCCAGAAGCCTTTGCATTAACTGCTAGGTTATCTATTGCCTTGTTTAGTTCCTCAAGGTTGTCGCTGTGATGCCTCCACCTTGTAAGGATGTTGTTGGCTTCACTGGGCTCCATCTCGTGTTAAGAAATCTGCAAGAATATTTTCATAAGATTTAATAATCACAACGTCAAAATCGTAATACTGACACTCTGCTTGCCATCTTAAGAGTCTGACTTTCTCCGGTTTACTTTCTATTTTGTTTTTTAGGAAAGCCTTAACACTTGTATTATCGATTTTTAAGGTAAATTTCTTTGCAAGTAAGAACATATGCCATTTTTTAAATGCACTGCGAACAGCAAAGAACTCCTTCTCGTTAATGTGCCATCTGGCTGCATTATTGTCTGCGAATAGACCACTGCAATATCTGCATGGGACTTCTCTTGTTGGTTCAACCTTCGTTAGAACTGCCGCCCACCAATGATCGCTAGCATTTGTATATAGTACCAGATCGTCTTCATCGTTAGGTATAGCGAGTTTGGGAAGGTTTTGGCACAGCTTTTTTAGTTGTTGTACCGCTCATGTATGTTCATCCGTCCATTTGAACTCAACATCCTTTTTTAGTAAGGGACTGAATATCTTCCTGTAACTTGCAAGATTGTTAATAAACATTCCTGCAAAATTAACTAACCCCAAAAAGCTTTGGAGCTGTTTAACTGTTTTGAGATTATCCGGGCAATCCCGTACCTTTTCAACCAAATGAGTTTGGAGGATGATACCTGATTCGTCAATCTCGATGCCAAGGAATTCAATTTTCCTTGTTAGAATTACTGCTTTCTTTTGAGATAACACTAATCCATTCTCGAAACAGATGTCTGAGAAAATCTCTAGATGTTTGAAATGTTCTTTAACTGTCTTGGATGCTATGAGAATATCGTCCACATAAACAAACATAAAACTGAAGTAATCTTTAAAAAGATTATCCATTTTTCTTTGGTATATTTGGGGTGCGTTGGCAAGGCCCATTGGCAACACATTCCAAATAAAATGTCCTTGGGCTGTGGAGAAGGCCGTAAACTTCTTGCTTTCTTCCTGCATCTTAATCTGATAGAAACCAGATTTACAATCAAATTTAGAGAATACCTTTGCGTTTTGGACACAATTGATTATGTGTTCTCGACTTGGAATGTAGTAGCCATCAAATTCTAGGATCTTGTTGATTCCTTGATAGTTGATGACTAGTCTTGGTTTTCCTCTTTTCATCTCGCCATGGTTTCTTACCAGAAAGCATGGGCTACTATAAGGTGAGACTCCTGGTGAAATCAACTTAAGGTCAAGGTGTTCCTTAAGAATCATTTGCATATCCTTACGATCACTTTGATTCATCAGGATGGGCTTGTATCGTACGAACTCATGCTCTTTTCCCTTCTGGAGTTTCAAGGAAGCTTGGAGTTCATTCTTGTTCCACCATGCCAAAGGATCTTCGTTGAAATTCCTCTGAATCTTGTTTTTGATATCTTCAAGTGATTTTTGCTCTTCACTTGTGATATCTGTTTGCGAAACTCCTTCCATACTAACCTTGAGCAGCTTGATTGTTGTTTCTTTGATCCTATCTGTATCTGGATCATCTTCTCCAATTAAGTATGCTCTCAACTGGAGTATTGCTTCTCCATACTTGCGTTGATCTGTCATTTTTGGGTGTTGGAGCTGTCCTTTATCACCACGCTTGCTGCAAAAATTGAAAGGCATTTTGCGGTGAAATGCTTCCCTTAGTCGTTGGATGATAATCTTATGGT
Source organism: Linaria vulgaris (assembly GCA_948329865.1). Lineage (NCBI taxonomy): Eukaryota > Viridiplantae > Streptophyta > Magnoliopsida > Lamiales > Plantaginaceae > Linaria > Linaria vulgaris. The sequence goes on along the minus strand of OX415254.1, from coordinate 85,730,656 downwards.
CACAAGGCGTTGTGAGAATAAGTCTTCTTGTCTCATTGTCCTGTGTAACCCTTTTAAAGTCCTGCAGGAAATTGTTGCCTAGGAGAATATCTGCTCCTGTGTCATAGAAATAGATAGGCGGCGTTTTGACCTTGTACCAAGGGCTACCTCCTGCGCCTCCTATGAGTATTTCTGCTTGCTTGATTCCTCTCTTAAAGGTAATAATCCTTTTAGAGAAGTCTCTTCCTGCAACCGCTGGTAATTCTTCTTCGAGGTTGGGAGGAAACACGTTCTTTTTTGCCGTACATATTTCGGCACCTGAATCGATGTATGCTACAAAGTACTGTGCCCTGTATCTTTCATATAACATCCCAACTGAGATGTATATGGAGAATGGACTAGTGGTCATCGAATTCTGTATCTTTTTCCTTCCACTGTAAATTCCATTCCATCTTGAATCCTTTCCCAAGGTTTATGGGCCTCGAGAAATCCAAGTTCGAGTATTAAGTTCTCGGTTAATCTTCCTGCAATTCCCTGGATTATGAAATCCATACCTCCCAGTTTTAGACGTCCTTGATATCTTCCTGGTAAAGGCTGTTGGAGATAATACAAAGCGTTGCTTGGAAAGGTATTATCTTTCTGAGTAATATCGAAAATTACTTCGATTATACTCCATCCTGCTGGACATTGAAGCTCTCCTTCGGTAATGAACTGGCCTGGTCCTGTAATAGCTTCAAGAATATGTCTCTTTCCAATTCTTTGACTTGTCCTTTGGCTTATCATCCAATTTTCACTAAACGAAGCTCGTCTTTGCTCAAATCCGAGGCTAGCTGTCTGGTTTAGCACTGGTTGATCCCTGATAATCATGTCCATCTCTTGAATATGGGGCAGATCAGAAATTTCTGGTTTGACCGCTTGGGCAACTTTCTCGAATATTTCTGGGATTTCAACGAACCCCTTTCTCTGAAATACCTCAGAATGATGGGTATTAGAGAGTGCGTATGAGATGTTGTATGTAATAGAGTACGGTCTATTTCCTTCTTTCATCAGATCTTTGTTCTTGAAATCCTGATGAAGGGTTAGCGCTCTATTGAAGTTTCGATCCGCCAGGTTATAGGCAATCTTTGGATAGATGAACATGGCCACCTTTCCCGCAAATAAGTTGCCGGAGATTCCACATAGACATGCATCTTTCAAATTTTGAATTCTTCTATCGAAGACTGCAATGTCGATTGGGGAATTGACTCCTTCTTTGAACGTTGCTTTGAGAAAGATTCTTATGGCTCCGATATGGATCCATGACATCTTTTGGGCAACTTCCCTGTTGAGTCTGTTTAGTTCCTCTTTGATTTCCATTATGGGAACCAACTGCATCTCCATCACATTACTGGTCAGCTCCATTGGGATTGCCAGCTCCCCCGCCGTGACTTTGTAAATGATATGATGCTTACTTTGCCTTAGACTTAATTGTGTCAAGGCTCTCTCCATTTTGCTGATTGTGAAGCCGTCATAAATGCGAAGTTTTGGATCCTCTTTCATAATTCTCATCAGAGCTTTATGTGATATACTTGTTTGTGAGAAAAACCCTGAGATATCCTCTTGCGTCTCCTGATGGAAGATTTCCTCTTCCTCAGTCTGATTCTGATTTAGAAGACTCATCGTCGTATTCTTCTTCTTCGTATATGCTTTCGTCTGAGGGGATGTCCTCGAACCGATATACTTGAATAAGATCTTGATAGTAAACGTCTTCCTCGATTTCTGGCGTTGCCTCGAACCGTTTTACTCCTTGGTTTTGATTTTGCGGGCAATCAGTAGAGATGTGGCCTCGAGCCCCACATGTCCAACAATTGCAATCTTTAAAACTTTCATTAGCTCTGGTGTGTGCTCTTCTGTAAGTTCTCTTGGTGGAAATCCTGTTGGATCTTTCTCGTCATGTGGCTGGACGTTCTATGCATGGCCCCGATCGATGCCCCGATTTGTAACTTCGGGCTTTTTGTTTGGACCAGAATCTTCTAGGTTTCCATGAAGATCTTTCCTTGCCCTGCCTTTCTTCTCTGGCATAAGGGTATTTCTTTCTCTTCTTATGCCCTCTGGTTTCACCGACAACTGTTGGGATGTCGTTGTTTTCGCAACAAAGAGTAACACTTTTGTTGACCCTTCGAAGCCTCTTATAATTCTTTAGCTCAGCTGTCTTTTGGCACCATTCAGCAAGTTTGCTTTTGAGAAAAGACATACGTCTTGCCACGGTATCGATACCTTGGGGCAATTCGTATTCTTTTATCAGCATTTCCCTCCATGGACTTGGGATTTTGGCGAAGAACAGTGGGATGGCCGTAGCATCACTCACCTTTGACTTCCACTTGTACTCGATGAAGAGTTTTATGTATAGATCTATGTTACATATGTCGTGTAACTCAAGACTATACAATGCTCTTTCATATCTCCTGGCTTGCTCTCGGCCTTCTCCAAAGTTTCCTTCTGAGTCCTCGAAGTAACCAACTCCGATGAAAAGTATCTTGAATACTTTGGCCATTTTATCTACGATATTTTTCATAGATTCTCCTGCCGTCACTTCTTCTTTGGTTCCCTGGTCTATTTGTTCCCAGGTGATCTTGACTGACCCTTCCAAACTCATATTCAACAACAATATGAATGCTTCTTTGTTGAGATCAAGGGTTCCTGATGCAATCCTCATTGCTGAGGCCCAATCGTCGATCAGAAGCTCCCTGTTTTTGAAATCAAGGGTATCCAGATTGAGCATTAACCCTTACGGATGTATAGGGTCAAGCTGGGACTTTCCATATGGTGTTTCCCTTATGTCTGGTCTTCTTTGAGATATGGTTATGCCGGGCCTTATGAAATCTGGGTGTAGGTTTCCTCCGGGAACAAAGTCTCCTTGATGTGGCATGTGCTCATCTTGCTAAGGGGGATTGCTCACTCCGCTGTTTTTTGGTATTACTGGTGGAGCACGACTGGAAGACTCCGCCTGTTGAGTTATCTGATGAGTCTTGAGATCCACCAGATTTAGTCCGTTGAACGATTCTGCAAGGTCGTATAGATCTTGCAAATATCCAAAGTTGACCTCGTCGAGATAGATACGAGCGGTCATGGCTTCTTTTGAGGAACTGATTCTCCTCTTAATAAAGCTCTCATCTTTTCTCCTTCTGTCCACTCCCGTTTTACTTCTACCGTCTTGCCTTTCTGGTGTAGAAGTGGCTCTGTTCCATAAGATGGTGGCAACCATCCTCCTCGCTTTCTTCCTGAAGGATTGGGTTGTGATTCTAAATTATTCATTCTTTGCTGGACATCCAACAAGTTTTCCAAGACCTCCCTTTGACGCCTAGACATTTTTTCAAGTTCGTCTTGGAGTTCTTGAAGTTGCTCGGGTATATGGTATAACCGGTTACCATATGTTTGGACTGTCTTCTGGATTTCTCTGAGATCTTGGGATAGCTTGGTGCTATCGGTCTCAAGCTCGTTGAAACTTGGCAACGTCATATTGCTTATCTATTGTCTCTTTCGATGATCAATCTCTTAATCCTTCCGATCTCCGCCGTGAGACCATTAACCGCCGCGTACTTGGCTCTGACGTTGTGGATGTTAATCGGTCTTTAACTGGCCAGGACTTTAAGCTTTTTCATCAAAAGCTCAAGCTCGTGCTCAAGAGTGATACCAGGCATTATAAGCTTAGTATCGAACTCTGCTTGTTGACCTTTTTAAGGCTATCTTTTATTCGCTTGACCCCTTCGAGTCTAGCCTTGTTCATGGGACATGTTTGTTGTTCTAAGTCGCAACATAGAATCTCGTGATGTTCAATAAAAGTTTTTTGAACCGCAAGGCATTTAGTTAAAGTATTGATAAAATACTTAATACTTATGGTTTTCGGTCCTTTAAAAAAGAACTGAATTGGGGGAAACCAAATCTCATCAATTACTGGATTATTCATGTTTGTGAAATACTCTTCTCTTAAGTAAATTATAATTTTGTAATATAAGTTTCCAATAAATAAATAAATACTGGCTCTGATACCAATTTTATGTGAAAATAAAACTCTTAAATTTATGGGGTATAAACTACAACATTACAAACTTTAGTGGTCTTTAAAAAAAAGGTAGGGGTGGTTTTTGTAAAAAGTGGCCTTGGTTGTACCTGCAGTTAACAGTAGCCTGAACTTCTTCCGCACAAGACACTCTAATAGACTGTAAAAGGAAAAGTTTAAAGTAGGCTGACATGTGTCCAAAAGAAACACTTTTTAGTTTTTTCAGCCATTTGTTAACTCTCGTTATCTCACCTGTCCAATTTCATAAAGCTGAACCACATTATAAGAAGAAAAAAAAATGGAGTTGTATTATAGTTATATAATATTATATTATATAATAAAGTAATATAATAATATAGAAAGCGGATATGTTGCATGCCTTAATATCTTGATCCTCTCCATTTTCTTATTTCAAAACTTTTTGTTTTCCAAATGAAAAGGAGCTTTTTTTGTTAAAAAAAGTTTGTTCGATTGTCAATAAGAAAAGTGTTTTTTGTTAAAAAATGAGCTTTTATTTTTCAGACATTGTAAGTGAGGGTGTTTTGGTCCAACCAACACAAATTGACATTACTGTTATAAGAATGGGGATCCCCTGCGTTGAGCAGACTTATTCATAAAATTTAGAATCTTGTCAATCATTACATTTTCTCTCTCTTAATTTCTCTCTGGCATCTTCTGGCAATTGGCTGAATCCCTTCAGCTCTCTTTCTCTTAACATGCAACAAGATAAAATAGCTAGGGTTAGTGTTCCATTCATAACATTGGCCTCATAATGGCAGACAAAGTAGCTTCACACAAAGCACGCATAGAGGAACTCATGTTTCTTCTTCTTCTTCTAATTTTACTTTCCACCGCCACCGCTACAAACAACAACACCACCACCACCAACACCACCACCCAAGATTACGGAGAATCTTGCCCCCCACCAACACCAACACCTCCTTGCCCCCCAGAAACACCCCCCCCCCCCCACCTCATTTCTCCCCAGAAAACTCCTCACCACCACCTCCATTTCCCCCGGAAAATGGCATTTCTGTTCTCGTAGAAGATATTTTGTCAGAATCAGGTGACAAAACTATTCTTCAGGTGATTACAAACTCATGGGCGGTTCTCAGCTCATTTTTCGCTTTATTTCAGCTGTGTTGTTTTGTGAGGAACTAAAAGAAGAAGAAGAAGAAGAAGAAGAAGAAGAAGAAGAAGAAGAAGAAGAAGAAGAAGAAGAAGAAGAAGAAGAAGAAGAAGAAGAAGAAGAAGAAGAGATAGAACTAGGTTCTAGGTCATAATGAAGTCACTATGTTCGAGTTCCATTTTGTTAAACGAAGTCGGTTTATTTTTAGAACTAGTTTACTGCTAGGGTTCTTCTAGATTACATTGGTAGTTGTAGGTGTGGGATGGAATGGTTTTTTTTTTCTCTTTTGAGTTTTCTGGTAGTTGTAAGTTTTCATTCGAAAGATCAATAGTCAACATCTGCAAAGCAATTGATTGATTTGGGCAGTAGGGGAGATGACTCGGCGGCGGGGCGGTGGCGAATGGTGGGTTAGAGAATACACAGTGACAACAACCTCTTTCCTACCACCACCAACACCACCACCTCCTTGCCCCCCAGAAACACCCCTCACCACCTCCCTTCCCCCTAGAAAACTTCTCACCACCACCTACATTTCCCCCAGAAAACGACATTCCTATTCTCGTAGAAGACATATTATCAGAATCAAGTGACAAGACGATCCTTCAGGTAATAACAAATTCATGCGATGTTCTTAGTGCACTTTTCACACTATTTCAGTTGTATTGTTTTGTGAGGAACTGGAAAGAAGAAAAGAAGAAGAAGAAGAAGAAGAAGAAAAAAGAATGTCATAATGAAGCCACTTATTGTTCGAGTTCTATTTTGTTAAACGAAGAACGAATATTCAGTCAGTCGGTTTATTGATCTTGTATTTTTTCGAACTAGTTTACTCTTTAGTACAATACTCCTAGGGGTTTCCACCGACCATGGACCCATGTCAATGCCTTGTCTTGGATCTTGAAAAAGTAAAAGTGATGGGTATATATACAAATTGGCAACTCCATTGAATGACCTAGATCGTTTTAATCTAAAGATCCTCCTTTAGTGTTCTACAATATTCTAAATATGAACAATTCATATACCAGTCGCAATCTAGAAAGCTCCAACAATAAAACATACATAGAAGGGAAATTGTGGGGGCAACCCTAAAATTCCACGTGTTAGATCAGTTTGCCCTTGGAAGGGGCCATGTTGCGTGCGGGACGCAGTCGTGCGAATTTTGTGGGCAACGACTACTCAACATGGTATGGCCTCCTAGTGTAAGTTCCGCGTTTGGCCTCTTGATGCCTACGCACCGGATCGCGAAGAAGTGCGCCTTATATCCTCTCCCAATTGGATTACGGGACATCCTTACGCACGGGTTCCTCAAAATGCTTGAATCTCTTCCTAAAATTCCCAAAAGCATATGACTCATTTATATCACTCCGAGTCCTAACGTAATTTTTTCTGAAGTAATATGTAAATTCTAAAATAAATTTAATTATTTTTATCTTCTCTCTATCGTCTTCTTTTTTATTAAAATAAATTATGTTACTAATGGAAAAAATTATTCATAACAAAACAAGCAAAAATATATGTAAATTGTATTCATTTAGTGAATTACCCAATGTTATCTAACATTATCTTAATATATTTCTTATTGATATTGTAATTGGTTATCAATAAAATTGAAATAACATTTCTTACAAATTGCAATTGTATATTAGTCGTTTAGTCTGCACAGGAAATTTCTTAGTATACACTATATGTAAGTAGAGGTGGGAACATGTAAGGGAATTTCCCTTACCCGTCCCTTCCCGCGGGAAAGAAATTGGGATAGTTTTAAAATTTAAGAAAGTCTATAGGCCAAAAGAAAAAAGAAGAATTATGTTATAGCCAAAAAATTAAAAAACAATCACAACTCTTACCTCTCTCCCTCAACAACTCAGACGCACGCTCTCTCTATTCTCTCCGTCAAATAACCGTCGCCGCTCCACCGCGACAACTCTCTCTCCTCTCTCTCAAATCGTCACCTACTCACCGTGGTATTCCCTCCCTTGCACGCACGCACCGAACACAACCGTCCACCACCTCTCCACTCTCTCTCACGCACGCCCCCGTCGCGCCACCACCAACACAGTATTTTCCACCACCAACACACGATATTTGCTTCAGATCCTATAGATTGCACTCGATTGTGAGGCTATAGGAAAATAGAGGGATTCCCTGCCTCCATGACGGGATCCCGTCAATCCATAGACGAGAACATAATCAAGAATTTCCTTCCCGTCGAGGCGGGATCCCGTGGAACGGGATTGATCCGTTCCTAGGCCTATATTTAAGTATAGACATTGTCACCAAATACTAGCAATTATTTTGAAATTGTAAAATCTTATTATTTTGACCCGTTCTCAATGTTTACTATTTAAGTCACTATTAACGTGCTCAAAAAGCACCTCTACCAAATGCGGGCCCCACCTCCTCCACTTTAGCTCCAAATCTTTCATGGCCAAAAATCCCAAAGCTATCCTTAAAAAAAAACCTCAAAACTCCAAAACGACGTCGTAAAATGGCAGCCTCACCCTCAACCCTACGCCGCCTCTTCTACCACCCCGCCTTTTGGTGCCACAACTGCGACATGAGCATCGCCCTACCTCCCTCCCCCACCCCAAATGCCCTATTATGCCCTCACTGCCACCGCGATTCACTGGAGCAAATGGACCTGGATCGCGAAAATGACGGAAATACCCTCACCGCCTCCGACGACAATTTCCTCCTCTCGAGCCCCTACCTCCACCGCTTAATCGATTACCTGACCGCCACAAACGACGGCGGCGTACCGGTACCGATGGCCGCGGTTCGAAACCCTAGATCCGATCGTGTGCCGCAATCGGTGATTGATTCGTTGCCAGTGGTGAATTTTGATAACGAGGAGAGTGATTTGAGTGTGTGTTGTCCGGTTTGTAAGGAGCAGTTTGTGGCGGAGAGTGTGGGGAAAATGATGCCGTGTAAACATGTTTATCATTCGGACTGTATCGTGCCGTGGTTGGAGATTAATAACTCGTGTCCGGTTTGTCGGTTTAAGTTGCCGGTGGTTGTGGAGGAGGGGGCGGGTGAGAGTGGGGGTGGGGATGGGGAGGGGGAGGGGGAGGTGGCGTTTACGAGGCTTGACGAGTTGATGGATGACGAGGTGGAGTTGTTTGGGTTTAGGAATACATTGAGGCACATTGCGAGGAGTCATCGTTGGGACGACGATGATGGTGGGGCGATTGGGGGTGGCGGGAGTGGGAGTGAGGGGAATTTGTTCTCGCCTACGCAGATTGGGGAGGTGGGGAGAGGGAGTGGGGTTTTGGAGAGGCAAAATAGTGTGGAGACGGTGTCGAGTTGGCCGAGGTGGCAAGGGGAGGAGGGAGTGGGAGGTGGTGGAGCGAACAACGACGTCGATCCGTCAGCTAGGATATGAAATTGATGAGTTGTTTCTTGCTTGGACATAAATTAGAGGTATTTTTTGATTGCAAGATTGAATTTTGCTAGCATTCACTACTTGCTGGTTGAAGTTATTGTCTTTTTGTTTGTTTGTGTGATCTAATATTAAGGTATTTACTTTATTTATCGAAAAATTTGGAAACTTTACTACTTTAGTTAGGACATGATGATTGCTACATAAAAACTCCTCATTAGTCTCTTGAGCTTGAAAAGCACTTACTGTGATATTGTCACCACCGGAGTCGTTTTTTGTTTACCTGATATTTGTTGCTGATTCGAGTGTGGACTTTTTACACCACTTATCGTGGTTCATGAATGATAGTTATAATATATATAGAACCATGCTCATGGATTAGTCTCTTTCGAATAGAGAAGTATAATATGGGGACAGTATAATCCTTAAATAGGATTCCTTGTTTAATTCACTGTAAAATTCTTGCTGTAATGATCATTAGTTTCAATCTTTTTGTTGCCGCTGATATTAGGGACATGGTTTGTGGACAAATTAATGTTGGCTCTCTAGTAATTATGTGTCTGGATCACTCTTATGTATCTACGGAGTCAAAGTTTCAATCTTTTCGTTGCCGCTGATATATAGGGACATAGTTTATGGATAAAATGGTGTTGCCTCTGTGCCAAGTTCTTCAACATGGCAAAATATTGCTTATGTAGCAAAAATGCTGGAAATTACACTCCTTTGAAATGTAAAGTATGTCTAGGAGTACTATTATAGAAGACTTGAGGTTCTAGGCTTTTTCTTTTGAAAACTTGAGTTATATGATTTGTTTTGTTGTGGATTTTCAGTAAGGTAGACGTAATAAAGTGTCTTTCGGCTGATTTGACGATGATGAGTATTGGAAGTTTCTGCTCTTGAAAGTTTGCACTTACAGTTACAGTGTTTTATCTGAATGACCCAAGAGCTTAAGATGATGAAAAGCTGGAGTAAATCTATTGTCTGTGCTCATGTCAAGTAGTTCAATTTTTGATTCGATCAATGTTGCTAGTTTATATGCAACCACTCACACTAATAAACAGGTTTTTCCGTAGTATCTGCATATTCTTGTTCTTCCTTATAAGTTGCAGGATCTTAACATCTGAAGCACTCCGTTTTTTGTTTCAGGAGATGTATATTTCTAAGGAAGCCAATGGTATCTTACTGCGGATACGAGGCTTGTACAATGTAAATTTGCCATAAAATGACACTGCTTCTACTCAAGTACCAAATAAGTGTGAATTCTCTCTATGTAACTCTTGTAGCATCGATAGAGTGTTATGCTTGTCACGGTTTATGAATACTCTATACTGCAAAATTTTGGTTAATTGCTAACCAAATGATCTTCTGCATCCATTTCATCTTAAATTCCTTTTGATCAGTTTATCAGACCGCGACATTATTTCCCCTATGAATTTAATTAGAGAATTTCCCCTAAAGATAAAGGTGCTTGAATTTGAACATGTGACCTTATTTTGGTTCGATAGTGTACGACAAAACAGAATACCGGGAGCATCTCGCTTTTTTTGAAACCTTAGGGCGAAGTCCGATATACGGAATTCGATGGCTTAATGTGATTTACCCTTTCAATAATTGTTTAGATACCTAATGCAGTCAAGACTCAAGATCTGCCTAATACTGTTTGGTCAAGTCTAAACTTTTTGGTATCTTATCAAAAAAAAAAGTCTAAACTTTTTGGTCGGCTTAAAAGTGCGAACGATAATTTACTTTATGCGACCTTTTCTCAATAATCAAGCATTTTTTGTTTTTTGATTTTTTAAATCATTCCGCCATGCGACGTTGAATATTACGATTTTTGAACTTTCCATCGTGACACTTTTGATGTTAAAATAAATATGACACAAGACCAACTAAGTCATCTGACATTATTCAAATGTAAATAATGTAATCATGATTGCATAACAACAAATATTACAAATTTATTAATGCAACTATCATGAATAGAAACTAAAAGGGAATCCAGTATGAATAATCTGGAAGGTTTATAGGATCCTAGGGAGGCCACCAGTGGTCCTCCTTGTTTAAGATCGTGACAAGTGTTCCATTTTGATTGGCATGCAGTTGTTAATTAAAAGCCTAGCCTTAAGTTTGCAATATTTTCATTTTAGACCACATAACTTAAACGGATATAGTCCATTACGATCATATCAGGCCCAGCATGCTTCCGTACAGAACTTATAAAACATAACCGTAAAAGATACCTCCTTTTGACCGTACCACCGTCGGGTATTCTGCCAGGTTTTACGAAGACTCCTCGCCCTCAACCACTCGATCGCAACCGATGGTTCTGCAACAGCTCCTTCAACGGTAATCAGCACAACCCTGGTTCGTTTCCTACTCCGGTGTAAGAGGCAATCTTAAAATGAAATGTTTTAAAAGCTTGACATCAACGTACTCATGCGAAAGCAAATCTTTATTTATTTATGTGGAGATTTATTTATTACAACACACTCATATCTCCTTTAGAGAGGAGTAACTGGTTTTAGCTACTCATAGTAGCTAACTCTCTTTCGTACATACACTCAAACCGAAATCTAAACTTATTATACATATACTTGTTTTCTGACAGAATAAAATGCTCACACTATTACAAACTATGCTTCTCTCTTGTTTATAAGAAAACTAAGGAAAATGTTCGATGTCTTTAGCTTTCTTCAGCTTGTGTATTTATAGATGAAGTTCCGGATTTGAAACGCGGATTTCAGCTACATCTTGATGCTTTTCTTCCACTAGCGTAGTGGCCTGGCCCTCCTGTCATTTTAGTGGAATCTTTTCCACCGCAGCTTGTTGTCGTTTCCTTCCCACTATGATAGTGGTCTGGCCCTCCACTTATCATCATGTCGTTGTAGTGGAGATGGTCCTGAATCAATCACATGGCCACTTTAGCTTTGCCAGCTGTAGTAGCCCACTTTCCTGTCCCACGCGGCATCTTTCCTTGTCTCGAATGGCCCTCTTTGTCGTTTTCTTCTTTGTCCCGTTTCATCGGGAATCCTTTTCCAAAGAGGGGCTCTTTCTGATCTTGACACTTTGAACAAATTCTTTCCTTCCATTGGCCGACATGTGCCATGTTGCAGAATTTTCGACTAGTTTCTGCCGTCGACGAAATCTCGTTTTTCCACAACGTTCTTCGTTTGTTTTCGAACATTGCTTCAGCGAACCTTGTGGTGGTGTTGGTCATGCTATTAAGCATGAACGTTCCGTTTTCCTTATTCTGGAAAATCTTGAATGCGTACTTGACTTTGTCCATCTCTGTGAGACAGACCCATAGTCCCCAAGCTCTCCTTGTTGAGATGTCGTCTTCTGAGATTGGGGCGACTAACATCTGTCCTTCCGGTGGAGGTTTGATGTAGTCCATTGCTTTCCCATTTGGTCTTTGGAGTTTGATAAAGTGAAAACTCGGTAAAGACCCCTTGCCTGCGATTTCTGGTGCTGCGGAGATGAACTTCATTTCCAGAACATCGCCTCTTCCAAGTGTATGATTGTTCTGCCATGTTTCATACACATTCTTTTGAATCCATTCCGGTAGTTTGGCAATTTCCGGAAAGCTCGGTGATTCGGTAAAGATTGAGGCTATACAACCAAAATCAAACCATTCTCATACCTGCTCAGGTCTTGATTTAGGTAGTATCCAAATCCTTGGATATTTCCCCGACCAGTCTGCAATAGTTTTTCCAGGGACTAGTCCCATCCTCGTATACAATCTTTCCCATGTTCTTTGATATTCAATCAAAGGTGGGATTTTCTCGTTTTTGTTTTTCTTAGATGATCCCGTCTGGGGTCTAAGATTAAGCTCGTCCTCTTTAATTTTAGAGGTGTTTTTTGATTCCTTTGGTATTTCTACCTCCGGATCAACATGCTTCTGGCTTGTCGATTCTTTAGGTATTTCTACCCTTGAATCCGCTTGCTTCTGGCTCGTAGATTCTTTAGGTATTTCTACCCTCGAATCAGCTTGTCCTTGGGTGTCTTCCTCGAAAGGATCACCTGCTGGTCCAGTTTTACTTGGATCATCAAACTCGTATGTATTTGCTTGTATTTCCACTTCCAGTTTTGAAAGTGAAGCATCTCGAAAAAGGGGTGCCGCGAGGCTATCCCACAAACTCGTACTACCCAATAAAGTCGCCTTCATTGAGTTTTGAACCTTAGAAAGGTCCATTTCCTGTACATGACCGGAAGCCTGAGCATTGATTGCCAGACCCTCGATCGCTTTGCGGAGCTCGTCCAGGTTATCCCTGTGGTGTCTCCATCTCGTGAGGATAGTATCGGCCTCATGTACCTCCATCCCTAGTTAAGAAATCTGCAAGAACATTCTCATGAGATTTGATAACTTGAACATCAAAATTATAATATTGACATTCAGCTTGCCATCTTAATAACCTAGCTTTCTCGGGTTTGCTTTCTATCTTATTTTTCAAGAAAGCCTTGACACTAGTGTTATCAATCTTAAGTGTGAATTTTTTAGCAAGTAAGAATAAAGGCCATTTTTTGAAGGCCCTTCGAACTGCAAAGAATTCTTTCTCGTTGATGTGCCATCTTGCCGCCTCATCTTTTGAAAAGAGGCCGCTACAGTATCTGCATGGCACTTCTCCTTTTGGCTCAACTTTGGTAAGAACCGCCGCCCACCAATGGTCGCTTGCATCCGTATAAAGAACCAAGTCATCATCATCATTTGGTATTGCAAGCTTGGGGAGGTTCTGACAGATAGCTTTGAGCTTCTGTACCGTTTCCTTGTGTTCATCCGTCCATCTAAACTCTGCATCCTTTTTAAGTAGTGGACTGAATATTTTCCTGTAACTTGCTAGATTGTTAATAAACATTCCAGCAAAATTAACTAACCCCATAAAACTTTGGAGTTGTTTAACCGTCTTGAGGTCGTCGGGAAAATCACGTACCTTTTCCACCAAATGATTTTGGAGGATAATACCTGACTCGTCAATCTCGACTCCAAGGAATTCGATCTTCCTTGTAAGAATTACTGCCTTCTTTTGTGACAACACTAATCCTTCTTTGTGACAAACATCTGAGAAGATCTCCAAATGTTCGATGTGGTCTTGGACGTTCTTCGAGGCGATGAGAATATCATCTACGTAGACGAACATGAATTTGAAATAATCTTTGAAGAGATTATCCATTTTCCTCTGATATATCTGGGGTGCATTAGCCAATCCCATTGGCATGACATTCCAAATATAGTGGCTTTGCGGTGTGGAAAAAGCTGTAAACTTCTTACTTTCTTCTTCCATCTTGATTTGGTAAAAACCCGATTTGCAGTCAAACTTAGAGAAGACTCTTGCGTTCTGAACGCAGTTGATCAGGTGCTCTCGGTTCGGGATATAGTATCCGTCGAATTCCAAGATCTTGTTGATCCCTTGGTAATTGATTACCAATCTTGGTTTTCCTCTCTTGATCTCTCCATGGTTCTTGACTAAGAACCCTAGACTGCTGTAAGGAGAAACTCCTGGTGAGATGAGCTTCAGATCCAGATGTTCCTTAAGAATCATATGCATATCCTTTCGATCCTCCTGGTTCATAAGGATGGGTCTATATCTGACCAACTCGTTTTCCTTTCCCTTTTGAACTCTTAAGGTAGCCTTGAGTTCATTCTTGTTCCACCACGCCAGAGGGTCCTCTTCGTAGTTCCTTTGGATCTTAACTTTGACATCTTCAATTGAGATTTGTTCTTCGTTTGTGATGTCATTGTAAAGACTTGGTTCAAGGCTGGCCTTCAGGATTTCGATAGTTTCATCTCTGATTCTTTCGATCTTCCGGCCACCAAGGCTTTCAATCCTGAGCTGTAGGATTGCCTTACCATATTTCCTCTGGTCCTTCATTTTTGGGTGTAGAAGTCGTCCTTCATCACCACGCTTGCTGCGAAATTGAATTGGGAGTTTGCGATAAAACGCCTGCGTCAACCTCTGCACCAAGATCTTATGATCACAAGTTGTTGTGAGGATAAGACGTCTTGTTTCATTGTCCTGCGTAAAACGTTTGAATGTTTGCCTGATATCTACCAACAAATGGCTGCTTGAGATAATACAATGCGTCGCATGGTAACGTATTATCTTTTTGGGTGGTGTCGAAGATGACTTCGACTTCTCCCCATCCTCCTGGACATTGGAGTTCACCTTTGGTTGTGAAATTCTTTGGTTCAATCACAACCTCCATAATTGGTTTCTTTCCCCAGGTAAGGCTTTGCATCCTATTTTCCCGGAAAGAGACCGTTCTTGGCTCGAATCTTTGGCTAGTATCCTTGCCAAACACTGGTTGGTCGCGAATGATCAAATCCATTTCATGAATATGCGGCAGGCTGGAAATCTCTGGCCTGACTGCATGTGCGACCTTTTCAAAGATCTCCGGTATCTCAACAAACTCATTTCTCTGGAAGAGATCTGAATGGTGAGTATTTGAGAGCGCGTAGGAGATACTGTATGTAATGGAGTAAGGCCGGTTTCCTTCCTTCATTAACTCCTTGTTTTTGAAATCCTGATGTAGAGTTAAGACTCTACTGAAATCCTTATCGACTAGGTTAAAGGCGATCTTTGGATATATGAATGTCGCCACCTTTCCTGCAAATAGATTTCCTGAGATACCTCCGAGACAGGCATCTCGTAGGTTCTGGATCCTTCGATCAAAGACGGCAATGTCAATTGGAGAATTGATTCCTTCTTTGAACGTTGCTTTGAGCAGAATTCTTATGGCTCTGATATGGATCCATGACATTTTCTGCGCAATCTCTGGCTTGAGCCTTTTTAGTTCCTCTTTGATTTCGTTCATAGGAACTAGCTGCATCTCCATCACATTGCTGGTTAGCTCCATTGGGATAACAATCTCTCCCGCTGTAACCTTGTAGATGATGTGATGTTTCCTCCTTCTGAAGCTTAGCTGAGCTAAGGTTCTTTCCATTTTTCCGATGGTGAATCCATCATAGACTCTTAACTTTGGATCTTTTCGCATAATTCTCATCAAGGCTTTGTGAGAAATGCTGGTTTGTGAGAAAAATCCTGTCCTGTCTTCTTGAACTTCCTGATGGAAGATCTCCTCGTCTTCAGTCTGATTCTGATTCTGATTCTGAAGACTCATCTGGTCCGTCGTCTTCTTCATATATACTTTCGTCTGAAGGGATATCTTCAAACCGGTATACCTGAACAAGGTCCTAAAAGTAGACAGATTCTTCGAACTCCGGCGTAGCCTCGAACTGTCTAACACCTCTCTTTTGATTTTCAGGACAATCCGTTGAGATGTGTCCTTTGGCACCACATGTCCAACAGTTACAATCCTTGAAACTTTCATTAGCATGTGTTTGTGCTCTCCTGAAAGTTCGCCTAACTGGTGGTCTGCTGGTACTTCCTTGACTGGACGACGTTCTTCCACGGCTGGGTCCTAGTCCTAGTCTCTGCCCTGATTTGTAACTTCGGGCCTTCTGTTTTGACCAGAATCTTCTTGGTTTCCACGAAGATCTTCTGGTAAACTTGCTTCTTCGCTCATAGGGATGATCCCTATGCTTCTTCTTCTGACGCCTCTCCGGTGCTCCAACGACTGTTGGGACATCATCATCGTCGCAGCAAAGCCGGGCTGATTTATTGATTCGTTTCAGCCTCTTGAAATTCTTTTGAATTGTTGCCTTCTGGCACCATTCACTCAATTTGGCTTTGAGGAAAGACATCCTTTGAGCCACCGTGTCTATCCCCAAAGGAGTATATTCACGTAGTAACATTTCTCGCCATGGGCTTGGAATCTTGGCGAAGAAAAGGGGAAGCGCCGTGTCTTCTGCAATCCGGCTCTTCCATCTGTACTCGGTGAACAGCTTGATGTATAGATCAACACTACATATGTCATGTAGCTCCAGGCTATACAGTGCTTGTTCGTATCTCTTGACTTTCTCCTGGTCACCTCCTCCGGTCTGGGGATCAACAAAGTATCCTTCTCCGATGAAGTAGATTTTGAAAAGCCTCGCCATTCTATCGACGATGTCTTTGAGAGACTCGCCAGATAGGACCCCACTTCTAATTTCTGGAGTTCCATGTTCCCATCCGATCTTGACCGAACCTTCGAGACTCATCTGTAACATCATGATGAATCCTTCTTTGTCGAGTTCAAGCGTCGCCGCCGCAATCCTCATTGCTGCTGCCCATTCATCGATCAAGGCTTCACGATTCTTGAAATCAAGCGTATCCAGATTGAGCATAAGTCCGTACGGGTGGATTGGATCGAGTTGTGATTTCCCGTATGGTGTTCCATGAACATCTGGCCTTCTGGCTCTTGCTCTAGTTGGAATACGATTGTACATATTTCCCGCAACAAAGTCATGCTGGTGCGGCATGGCTTCTTCTCGGATTGGTTCTTCCCGAATTGGCTCTTCCCGAATTGGGTCTGGATTAGGGATGGAAGATCCTGCGCCTTCGGTAATTGTTGATTGTCCTGGTGGAGGACCTTGACTTGGTACAATAGCACCAAACGTCTGCACGTTTTCCAGGTTGAGACCTGAAAATGATTCTGCAAGATCAGAAAGGTCTTGCAATGCCTCGAAATTGAAATCGTCAATCCTGAATCTGGCCATGATTTCACTTGGTGCTGGGTTCTCCCCTTATCCTGGCTTCCAGCTTCTCGTTTGTGGTCATCTCTCTCTTGACCTGGACTGCTTTGCCCTTTTGATGTAGCAAAGGCTCCTTCCCGAAAGATGGTGGAAACCATCCAACTTTCCTTCTTTCGGACGACCTTGGTATGGATTCCAAACTTTTGACTCGTTGCTGGATCTCTTGTAAATTTCCCAAGATCTCCTTCTGTCGTCGAGACATGGTTTCAAGCTTGTCTCTGATTTCCTGTAGATGCTCAGGCACATGGTATTGGTGACTGCCATATGCTTGAACCGTTTTCTGGACTTCCCTGAGGTCCTGGGATAGCTTGGAGCTATCTGGCACGAGCTCGTGGAAATCTGGCAAAACTAGATTACTCATGAAGAACGGTTATTTCGTTCAGTGATTAATCTATTAATTCTTGCGATACTAGCCAAGAGACCATTAACTCTAATGAATTTGACTCTAATGGCATGGAGATCGTCTGGTTTATAACTAGCTAGGTCATCTAACTTAGTTATCAAGATTTGAAGCTCTTGCTCAAGTGTAATACCAGGCATTCTATATGCTTAGTATTGAACCCTGTTTGTTAGCCTTTTTTAAGCTAATTTCTACCAGTCTGATTTGTTCAAGTCTGGTTCTCTGGATAGGACATATTTGTCCTGTTTGTTCCATGCTACAACGTAGAACATCATGGTTCCTCAATTCTCTTTTGTGAAAATTAAGGTATCTGGTTAGGGCGACAATTCGCCCTTTAATACTCGTACATGCGTTTCCTTTCATAGGAGCCCATATGATGAGATCCCAAATGTCATCCATCACTGGATCACTCATGTTTTTGAAAAACTCCTCTCATAAGGTAATTAAAGCGTTGCTATAAATAAATAACCACATAAAATAAATAAACCATGCTCTGATACCATTTAACCCACGTGGTCATAAATGGAAAATGATAGGAAACTTTTGGGCTAGAATTGAAATTTTTGAAAATAAAGGTTTAGCCAAGCAAATTGAGTGCAAGTGGTCCTTGCCACATGTCATCATCCAAACAAGGGGTGCAGTGGTAGTCTCCCAAGGATCCTCAAAAGCCTGGAAATAAATGTTCCCATCAATAATTGTCTTGAAACCTTTTGTCTTACGCATGCATAAATCCTTAAATTATTCAATTTCGGTTGGATGGCTTATTGACATGATAACGACTAATGAGTGATATCTTCAAACAGACACTTGATAATAATTCAAATTTATTATTGCAATAATCAACATAAGCCATACATCTTAATCCCAAAATCAGTGTCTTTCCAAAAAGAAAATAGAAAAATGAAGAGGAAAAGCAAAACAAAATTCCCCCCTCTGGTACAAGGGAATATACTTAACTCCCAAATAGAGAATCCCATGAAAGTACAAGAAAATAACACTTTTATTCTCCAAAAATACAACAAACATGAAATTATTTACGATCTGATTATCTTTCAAAACTTTAAGCTTGGTTTTGTACAGTAACAAAGAAAGTGATACATATGTGTATATCTTCATAATTAGCTCTATCCTTCTTCAGCTTTCTCTTATTCCCTTCTTACATGTATGGTTCCCACATAGTCAAGTAGATGGTACCTGAAAAAAGATAAGGCAAACCATCAATGCCTCCACATTAAATTCCACATAGTACAACATCAAGCAGCTGAGACATTTATAATATAAAGAAGAATCCATTTAATTATCCTATGCACACCACAGGTAAACGTAAGCATAAACAAGATTTGCTCCTGAGAATCTAAAGTACAATGCTCGGATTCTAAATGCTAATGCAATTTATCAGATCAGAGTAATTGGATTTTTTCAGGGAGTTGCTTTAACTATCGTGACGGTATTTCAGTTATTGGAAAGTCCAGAGCATTTATAGACCGAGAAACCAGTTAAAAGATAGGGACATGCAAGAGTGCTCCCTTTCTTTCCAAGTTGCACCATGGGGACACATGTATATAAACTAAAAGGGTACTAATGAGAATCAAACCGCGTGACTCCTAGAGCATAATGATTTTAGAAATAGAAAACGGTATATGCACATAAATTTAGATCAGAGAAGCATACATCATAATTTACAACGGATGACAAGTCCTAGCCTCCAATATGTATCATTGGTCTATTTGGTGTTTTTGCAAGGTCAAACATCCCAGCATGAGCCGCTTTCTTTCTTTTCACCTGGTGATGAAACAAATCAATAGATTAAAAGATTGAAAGCCCGTAAAACCACAATGAAACCCGACCGGCTCCCAACAATCGCGAGGAGAAACTCTGACAATGCTAAACATCCCAACCGCCTCCAACCCCATATAAGTAGTACTTTTTTACATTATTACAAAGAAAATAATAGCTACACATACCGCTGCTCCAATGATCTCCTTTAGTTCATTATCATCAACTCCACGACGAAGAGGGTCCCTCAAGCTAACCTGGAGAGAAAAGGTCGTCAGAACAAGATGAGAATGTATGATAAGCTTAAGCTTCAGAGGAAGAGAAGCTAAAGAATGATTCAAATCTTATATAATATGAAGCCGAATTTCCATGGCTGTCATAACAGAGAATGGCAACAAACATGCTCCAGTGAAAAAAGATCATTGTTGGCTGACCACACATACTATGCAGTTAACATATTACATTTTGAGGAATAATGTCTGCTTAAAGATCTTGTAGTTGAATATTTTGTTTATAAGAGTATTTTAAACCTGCTCTGGTCCTTAAGGTTATTATTATCATAGGAGTAGTTTTGCAGGGGCTTGTTCATTGTGTGTGCATGAACTTAAGTAATGATGGTATAACGAAATGTAAAGAGCTCCAAAAGAATGAGAGGGGAAACATTCAACTTTAGGATAAGACAGGTTTTCAATGAATGCTAAATGCGGCAAAGGTTTACCTCCGAGGGGCCAAAGAGGCAAACTTTAAAATTCCCATCAGCTAGAAGTCTCAATCTATTACAACCAGCACAAAAATGCTCTGTCATTGACGTGATGAAAGAAACTGTACCCTGATGCCCATCTATTCTGAAATTCTTAGCTGTTTCTGTGGGGTGATCCAGAATCCTTTGAAGTCCTGTAAATTGTTTACCCTGTTCAGTAACATCGACCACTCAGGGAATGCATAAGAAAGTTTAGAAGCCCAAAAATGGGACAAGAAGAATTCTACCTTACCACAATATCCAACATTTCAGCGTATGGTACTAGTTTCTTCACATTCCAGACATTCCCATCAAAAGGCATGAACTCAATAAACCGGACATTGATTGGTCTCTCCCGGGTCAGTTCAACAAAATCACAAATCTCATCATCATTGAATCCGCGCATTACAACGCAATTTACCTGAGATAAAGCACCGTTAGAACTAAACTTATATTGTCATTCTGAAAATCTTGACAAGTAAACACTACTCTCTTCTAAATCCAGGTTCACGAGAGATTAAAAAGAAGTCTGCAAATGATATATTTAGGCCATTGGAGAAACATACTTTTACAGGGTTATACCCCAACTCCACAGCAGCATCAATTGATTTCATCACTCTATCATGTCCTTTCCTCCTGGTCATGAATTCGAATTTCGCTGGAACCAACGTGTCCAAGCTTATGTTTAGCAAATTGAGTCCACACTCTTTTAACTTTGGAAGTCTCTTCGCCAAGGTAATCCCATTAGTAGTCATTGCCAGCATCTTCAATCCCTTCAAATTCGACAACCGTAAGCAAATTTCTTCAATATCCTTCCTGATGCTCGGTTCCCCACCAGTCAGCCTAATCTTATTAACCCCAGAGGAGACAAACAGATTTGCTATCCGAACAATCTCGTCCTGTGAGAGAAGCTGAGGGTTTGGAGTCAGCTCTACTCCTTCGTCAGGCATACAGTATTGACATCGCAAATTACAACGTTCTGTCAATGAGATCCTCAAATAAGTATGTAGCCTCCCGAAGGAATCGGTTAACACGTCAGAAACGGAATTGTCCTTGGGCGCATCTGCCAGCAATGTTTCACTCGAAGTAGCAAACATCTTCGACATGGAATCATCCTTTCGTCCACTTCCGAAACTCAGAGGATTACTGCTTTTATGTAGAGTGAAAGGCACGACACAGACACTCCTGCTTCCCTGTAAAATAATCTTCAGTTTATAGCCCAACTACTACAAATCAATAGTTAGACGAAAGCAAATATTTTTCAATCATTAACGTATACCGGGAGGGAAGGATAAAGAAACACCCACTCTCCATGTGTAAACTTAACTTAGAAACGGAGATAAAGAAAGGGAACTTCACACTAATATTCATCGTTTTTTTCATACCAACCAAATGAAGACAACGTACTTCTCAACCACAACAAAGAATGGAAATGGAGAATTCATGGACCCGACCCGACTCGATGTGATTCACGTATGGTATGGTCCATAATATATTTTTCTGTTGCTTTTAAAACAACAAAAAAGATGTCAAACTGTATGCATGAAAATTGAAATAGAGCCAACAAACAAAAGCCTCAAATCTGTTGTTATGTCGAAACAATTTCATTAGGTTAAAAACTAATCGAAATATGGTATTATTTCCATTATAAAAAAAAAAATATATATATATATATATATATATATATATATATATCCAGGAGCAAAATCAACTAAATTATAATCCAAAACAATTGAAAACAAAATCTAATAATAAGGTTGAATAAAATTAGCAGAAAATCCCATACCGAGTTGAAATTGGTTAGGCCACGATGCCATCTGATAACCTTGGAGATGCAGGGCCGCATGGTCAAACAAAATCAGATTCAATCAAAATTAGGTGTTGTGTGAATTAAAGGAAGGAGAATGGCGGTTAGAGTTGGAATCTCAGCTCAGCTCAGCTCAGCTCAGCCGCCACGGAGGTGAGAGCTATGGCTTTGTGTATTGAGACAAAGGTCAAATCCAATTCAATCTCTCTGTTTTGTTTTGTTTTCTATTTCTTTTTTAGTGGTTTTGTTGGAGTTTGCATTGTCGTGACTAGATATATTTTATCATTTTGGGAAATTATAGTATATGGCAATTATTTTTTTCTTTTTTTTTTTAAAAAATGATTATAGAATAGGAATTTTTTTATTACTTGCATATATTAGTATTTCCACTTTCACTTCTCTAACAATTTTTTACTAGTTTTTTTTCAATATGTCCAAAAGATCTGAAAACATTACGAAGAACTTCTAAATAATGCTTAGATGAGTGAAATATTCATTGAAACTGGAACTTAGTAGGGCAGTCCCTTGATATAAAGAGATGGATATAAAGCAAATATACGACTCCAAACTTGGCGATCACATGGTTATTATGGTGTCTCAAGATTATCTGAGAATACGAATTTAATTGTTCTTTGTTTGTTACATAAAATGAGACGAGAAAAAAGAAAGGGTAACAAAGTCGAGCTGCTCAATCGAAACAATGGGATGAAAATTACCCATTAAAAACAAAAATCAGATGAAAGTGAACTTATGCTCGGACATGATCATTGCGTAATTCATATAGTTTGTACTAATTAATTGGAAGTTACAAGTTTGTCGTTTTTCTCGTTTTTATATAGAATAAAATGCAAAAATCTACCTTGTGTTATTCAAATTAGCAAAAAACTCATGTGTTATTTTTATTAGCAAAACTCCCAACGTTACTTTGTAATTAGCACACCTGACGCCATACCGAAAGTTGTTTTTTCTACTTACTTTCAATGAAATGTCACGTTTGTCCTTGTTAAAAAAGTTTTACATTATTTTAAAGTCATACTTGGAGATTATAAATAAAAGTTTCATGTTTTAAGTTTAGTTTAATATTTTTCTTCAAAAAAAAAGGTTTAGTTTAATATTCATTTTACTCTTTTAATATAATATGTCGTTGTTTGTTTGAATTATACCTTATAAAAAATTAAAAATAGGAAGAAAGAAAAATTAATCGACGCACCTTCGCCTACAGATTGGCAACACGTGGGAATACACATGGAAAGGTATTATATCAGCAATGTTGCAAATATCAATTTCGATTGTTGAACCAAATCGTTGATGATTTGATTGTTATTATTACAATATATTATTGGTCTATTCTCGATACAGTATACAAGCTATAATGTTTCATCTCAGTTATCAAGATAAGTTTTATTGTTTTGTTTTTTTTCATTACAATTACAACAAATAGCACTGGAAGAGGAAAAGTAGACATTACCAAACCTTCATACTTCTCTAAATATGAAAGTTTTTATACAATTACGATCTCAAAATTGATAATGAATAAACATGAAATAATCGCAATAACTTAACCAAACGATACAAGAATCTCACATGATTGACACATAAAATATTTCTTTCTTAGTTGGGGGTATTTTAGGACTGGGCCAGCAATAGAGTTGGGCTGGCCCATTAACGTATCGAATCAGGCCCATTCGATATCTTCAGCGCATCGAATTGGTATGATTCGATGCGTATTTTACAGCTGTCCTCGGGCCCCACAGTGCGAGCTGCTATATATAGGGCGATTTTGAGCATTCAGAGGGGATCGAACCTAAGTCCTGACCTGACCACATCGTATCCAACCATTCGATACGTCCCTCGGTTCGACACGAAACAAGATTCGATACGTACCAGCGTACTGTTAAGATTATATAGCGTTGGCTTGGCATCGAACCGGCACTATTCGAGGCGCGTATCGAACAACCGCGATTCGATACGCTGCATTTTTAGTGTTATTCTTGTATTTAAATCAGTGTAAGATCTGTAATAGATAGTAGGTGTTTCGGACAAAGTTAGTCCGGTTATTTCAAGTGGATTAACATTATTTTGGTTATTTATATTCCCATTGTATTGTATTACTGTGTTCTATTACCATGACGAAATAAGACCAAAATATTGGCGCCGTCTGTGGGAACACCGTAAACACTGTTTTTTAGATAGAGTAGCTAGGATGACACATAAAAGGCACTTGAATGTGGTTGAGAAACAACAAACAGAGAAAAAGTTCAGAACAAAATCAGATCCGAGGCAAGATAGGATTGAGCCTAAAAAACAGGATTGAGCCTAAAAAACAGGGGCAAGATAAAATAGAAAGTCAGTTGCTGAAGCAATGGCAAGAATGCAAGATGGAACCTTTGGGAGGATTCAAAATCGTACAGCTTTTCAAAGAAAGTTCTGAAAAAGTAATCAAGATTGGAGCAGAAATGGACTAGATGATAGAAGCAGCTTTGGTAGTTTGTCTTCGCCGTAATTCAGATATATTTGCGTGGTCTGATTCAGACCTTCAAGGGATAGACTCTAGAATCATTGTACATCATCTGAATGTAGATAATAGTGCGAAACCGATACGGCAGAAGAAGCGGAATTTCAGCAAAGAAAAGAATGAAGCATCCGAAAGAGAGGTGCAGGAACTCTTAGCAGCTCGACATATTTACGATATAAGATTCTCAGAATGGTTGAGCAATATTGTGTTGGTCTTAAAAAAGGAAGCTACATGGAGAATGTGTGTGGATTATACTGACTTAAACAAGCATTGCCCGAGAGATCCATTTCCTTTGCCGCGGATAGATCTACTAGTAGATTCTATAACAGGATGTGCATTACTGAGTATGATGGATGCAAAGAGTGATTTTCATCAAATCTTCATGGCAGTGCAAGATCAGAGTAAAACGACATTTGTAACTGATACCGGAGTGTACTGCTATAGGGTGATGCCTTTCGGATTAAAGAATGCGGGAGCAACATTTCAGAGGTTGGTGGCTAAAATGTTTTACCATCAAATTGGGAAGTCAATGGAAGTATATATTGACGATATGCTTGTAAAGAGTCTTAAAGCTGATGAACATGTGCGACATCTGGATGAGGCATTCACCATAATGTGGACATATGGAATGAAACTAAACCCTAAAAAATGCACTTTTAGAGTGACGGTTGGAAAGTTTCTAGGTTATGTGGTAAATGAGAGAGGAATCGAGGCTAATCCGGATAAAATAAAAGCAGTACTGGATTTGCCTTCACCTAGGACGGTGAGAGACGTACAATGCTTGGTGGGCCGCCTGACGGCCTTGGGAAGATTTATATCAACATCTGCCGAAAAGAACCTCCCTTTCTTTAAAGTGATGAAACAGAACAAAAATTTTATCTGGACTCCGGAATGTGAAGAGGCTCTTAGGCAAATGAAGAAATATCTAGTAAGCCCGCCGTTGTTAGCAAAACCAGAGGAGAATGAAATGTTGTATCTCTATCTGGCAGTATCTGCAAATGCAATCAGTACAGTACTACTTAAACAGAGAGGAGCTCAGCAACTACCAATACATTATGTGAGCAGAGTACTGCAGGGGGCGGAGAGAAATTATTTGGAGATAGAACTGTTTGCATTGGCGATTGTTGTTGACAAACCATTGAAGCAAGTATTGGCGAAACCAGAAACCTCTGGTAGACTGGTGAAATGGGCGATTGAACTCAGTGAGTTTGGGTTGGAATTTAAGCCGCGAGTCGAGGTCAAAGCGCAAGCCCTAGCAGATTTCATGGCCGAAACCTTGGGGAACAGTGTAGTGGAGACCGCATGTTGTATATTTTCTATATCAAACCAAGAAGGAACCAGTAGAGCAACGACGACATGGGTATTGCATACTGATGGATCTGCCACAACTCACAGGGGGGTGGAATTGGAATACATTTTCTGTCCCCAGAGCGGAGGGAATTTGAATTTGCCATCAGCTTGAATTACATGGTGACAAATAACGAAGCTGAATATGAAGCAATAATTGCAGGTATTAAAATGGCATTAGGACTCAACATCGAACATCTAGATGTGTTCACCGATTCGCTTTTGGTGGCAAATCATTTCTCCGGAAAATATGAAACACGTGAGGAAACTATGAAGCTATATGCTGCAAAAGTTAAAGAGTTGGCAAGGAGGTTCAAATTCTTTGATATAACTCAAATCCCCAGGGACGACAATGCCAAAGCAGATGCACTTTCTAAATTTGCAAGTTCTTCAGAAATTTTGGCAGAAAAAAGAATCACACTTATGGTTGCTGACAAACCTTCAATTGGGAAATCAAAATATATCACAACAGAAGTCAGAGTGGAATTTATATTGACAATACAAGAGGACCCATCTTGGAAGGATGAAATTATGATTTATCTTCAACAGGGCATTTTACCAGCGGATCCGAATGCTCAACGCAGGATGCGTTACAAGGCTTACAGGTTCACTATCAGTAATGGAGAATTGTATAAAAAGTCTTTCGAAGGACCGTTGTTAAGATGTTTGACCCCTACGCAAGCTGAATATGTCATGGAAGAGATCCACGCAGGTAGCTGCGAAAATCATTCCGGGGGCCGAGCATTAGCTCAACGAATATTACGTCAAGGATATTACTGGCCAACTCTACGTAAAGATGCAACAACTTATTCGAGAAAATGCGACAGTTGCCAATACCACGCTCGCCTTATTCACAGACCGGCACGTCAACTGCAACCAATCGACGTGGCATGTCCTTTCGATCAATGGGAAATTGATATAGTTGGTCCGTTTCCACCAGGCAAAGGTCAAAAACGATATCTAATAGTGGCAGTGGAGTATTATACAAAATGGGTCGAGGCGGAACCTATAACGTCAATCACGGAGAATAATATGATCGAGTTCATCTGGAAATACATTATATGCCGATTCAGTATACCGAGGTCCATTGTGTGTGATAATGGAACGCAATTTACTGGGAAGCACATTAAATCGTGGTTTGGGGAATTAAAGATATCACACAATCTCACGTCGGTATATCACCCACAATCCAATGGCCAAACAGAATCCACTAACAAAACATTGAAGGATTATCTTGAAAGGAGAGTCAGAGCCACAGGAAAAACATGGCCAGCAGAGCTTCAGGGAATATTATGGGCATATAGGACGACCCCGAGAACATCGACAGGGGAAACCCCTTTCGTTCTTGTCTATGGCACTGAGGCAGTCTTGTCTGCGGAAATAGGTATGCCAACGCGCAGAATCACTGATTATGATCCGAAACAATCAGCCAGGTTGCGACAGATGGATCTCGATATGATAGGATCCACAAGAGACGATGCTTATCAGCGTACTGTTGCATATAAAGCTGCAATGGCCAAAAGCTATGATAAGAGAGTCCAATTCAGAAGTTTTGAAGTAGGAGACTTGGTTCTTAGAAGCCTTGCAGCTAAACAGCATATCGGGAAGCTTGAACCAAAATGGGAAGGGCCTTTTAGAGTCACACGAGCAAGTTCACGAGGATATTATTATTTGGAGACTCTAAGAGGAGTTCAACAGAAACGCCCGTGGAATGTGCAACATCTCAGGCGTTATTATGCATAAATAAAAGAATTTTCATTAAATATATGTTTCTTACACACATATTTTTGCTGATTCTGTCTAGAAATTATTATTAACTGAAAATCTTTATTTGTTAAATGATGCAGAGAAGAACATGACGGAGGGGTAAGAATGCCCAAAGTGGTCCACCCACGCATATCAGAAAGAAGAATGTGACGGAGGGGTAAGAAGGCCCAAAGTGGTCCACCCACGCATGTCAAAAAGAAAAACATGACGGAGGGGTAAGAAGGCCCAAATTGGTCCACCCACGCATGTCAGAAAGAAGAACATGACGGAGGGGTAAGAAGGCCCAAAGTGGTCCACCCACGCATGTCAAAAAGAAAAACATGACGGAGGGGTAAGAAGGCCCAAAGTGGTCCACCCCCGCATGCCAGAAAGAAGAACATGACGGAGGGGTAAGAAGGCCCAAAGTGGTCCACCCACGCATGTCAAAAAAGAAAACATCATGGAGGAGTAAGAAGGCATAAAATGAGTCACCTCGCATGCCAAAAGGAGGAACATGACGAATGGATAATAAGGCCCGATGCAATTCATAACCTATGCAGGAATAACCCAGTTGACATGTCAATTAGGTAAAACAATATTACCCTAACAAAAACAGTCACAACTCAAAATGCTCATAATCTTACTGCAAACGAAAGTAGGATATTAATTTGGCAAAACCACAACAACGAGCAAATTGATGAAATATCGACTATGGAATACGTTATAAATACCATTTAACGAATGAATGCGTACCAAAAAGCAGATAATGTCAAACGGTTGAGTCATTTTCATTGAAAAAGCAACCATTTACGAATTACAAGGTTTTGTACAAAATATGAACTTAATAACCACAAAATAGTGTAGCCAAACTATCGCTACTCTTCCGATGAATGGGGGGACTCCTCACGAAGAACCAATCCCATTGAACGTGCAAAATTGGCACAATTGCCCTGAATCTGATCTTCTGTCAGGATTAATTCCTCAGTTTGTGCCCAATTGTCAGGCAACACAATTTTTGCTCTATCAGCAGGATCTTCGAGTTGATACCTACTGGGAGAAATCGTATACTGTGCATTAATTGGTAACCCTGAATCACCCCTTTTATTATCCAGCACAGGGGCCAAGTCACTCTGAGCAGAACATTTTCGACCTGGTAAGACTGTTGAGGGACCTGAGGCCTTAGACACACTGGTCCCCTTCTTTCTTTTAGCCGGAATTGTAGGGTCCTGAGGCCTTAAACCAGTTGCTTTCGGAGGACTTCTAAGAAGAATTGTAGATCTGGAAATTCTCGGTGGCAATTCTGGCTCTGTATCGCTCGAACCAAAAACATCATGAAGAACCCTATTAACATTTTCCAAATCGCCCGAAATAGTGCTGGGAGAAATCTTTTCTTTACCCTTGGAAGCGCGAGGTGATTTGGATTTTAAGGGGCTTGAATGGGATTTCTTTGGTTTTTTACGGTCACGCCACACGGTATAGAATGGATCACCGGAACGAGGTGTGTGTAACTCATCATCGTCATCATCATTATTAGCCTCGGGTGTTTCTATTTTTGCGTTACGCCTTACATCAAGCATGTCATTGCGGAAACCTTCCCCAAGATATCCAAGATGTCCAATCTGGCCAACGCATACGTCCATTCCATACTGCATGTCAGTAGCACCGCGTAATAATTCCAGAAATTTATATGCATTACTCTGCATAAATTCTTCAGCAGTAGCACATCTATATTCTTCAGATTCCAAATACTGAATTCGACGACGCAAGTTGGAAATGACATTTTCAGCATCAGTATTTGAAGCCGCGAGAGAACGATTCACGCGTTTTAGGGATTCATTATCCTTTTGCGTCCTCTTTGATTTTCTTGGCCTTCACTTCGGCGTCATGTTTATCGCGAGTGGCCTTAGATGCCTTCGATTCTGATTCCCTAACGCGTTTCAGGGCATTTTGGCGACTGTGTTTTCCACTGTTAATAGCAGTACGTAAATTGTCGACAACAGCGTTGTGTTGATTTTGCACTGCAGCTAGCCCGCTATAGTCTCTGCATAGCCGATAAACGGCTAAGGTGACAGCAGCAAAGAAAAGGCGCCCGAAGCGAGCCAAACCTTGATACCCCAACCGGTTAATTGTGGTTTGACGATCTAACTGCGGCCACAAACCTCGCATAATCTCTCCAGCTTGCTCCTCTCTTAGTCGATATCCGCCCAATGTGGCACTCAATGATTCTGAATTTTCATCATTGAGAAAATCGTAATTAATAAGGCTTCCAGGCGGAGCAGGTCTTGGATTCCCTGAAGGTCGAGGCCTCTTGGGTGGAGGTATGCTTTGAGCTTCGCGAGCGAATATATTCCCCTCTGATTTTCGTTTAGCGGTTTCATACCATGTCTCATCGATTGAACGGAAAGAACTCGCTGTTTCTACATTACGTTTTTTCCTGAAATTGGGATGAGCTGCATTAAACTTCGCCAAATTGCCAGCGATTTTATCGTCTTCTGCATCAATATCCTCCATTATCTGAATTTGGCGGTTGGTGCCAACTTTAATGCGTCCACCAATATCGGTCGGAGTCATCACCAGTCTCCTTGTAGCGAAATTTTCGTGACATTCAAAATCACTCACTAATGGCACCCGAGTGCCTGCACTAATACCTCCAAGCCTTATGGTAGAAGGATTTGGTGAAGGTCGATTCGATGGACCCGCACCTGAGGGCTCATTTTGCTCGTTTGGTTCGACCATTCCCTGAGCAGCGTGAATATTCTCAGGAGATAGAACAATTTTACTGCGGCTTCGAGATTTTATATGAGCCATATCAGCCTAATAATATAATTCTAATAATTTTTCTATGAATATAGATAATTGGTAACGTGTCGAATATCGATGATTCGATACGCTCCGTGTCGAACAGACTGCGTTCGATGCGGTCCAGAAGCAAACAAAAATTCTTCCCCGGATAAAAACAAGAAATGTCAGACATGTGGTCCCTTATATCTAGGCCCGTGGGCCGCAACTGTTTTGGACGCATCGAATTTTCATAATTCGATGCGCGCATCGAACGAATCAAATTCGATACCTATAATTTCACGCATCGAATTGTTATAATTCGATGCCCAAAAATTCTTAATACATAAATGTTGTGAGTTTGGAAGTCGTCATTATTCTATTAACGTCTCCCAAACTGGGGGGACTATGTGATGGGGGTATTTTAGGACTGGGCCAGCAATAGAGTTGGGATGGCCCATTAACGTATCGAATCAGGCCCATTTGATATCTTCAGCGCATCGAATTGGTATGATTCGATGCGTATTTTACAGCTGTCCTCGGGCCCCACAGTGCGAGCTGCTATATATAGGGCGATTTTGAGCATTCAGAGGGGATCGAACCTATGTCCTGACCTGACCACATCGAATCCAACCATTCGATACGTTCCTCTATTCGATACGTCCCTCGGTTCGACACGAAACAAGATTCGATACGTACCAGCGTACTGTCAAGATTATATAGCGTTGGCTTGGCATCGAACCGGCACTATTCGAGGCGCGTATCGAACAACCGCGATTCGATACGCTGCATTTTTAGTGTTATTCTTGTATTTAAATCAGTGTAAGATCTGTAATAGATAGTAGGTGTTTCGGACAAAGTTAGTCCGGTTATTTCAAGTGGATTAACATTATTTTGGTTATTTATATTCCCATTGTATTGTATTACTGTGTTCTATTACCATGACGAAATAAGACCAAAATAGTTACATAAGTTTTCTTTCTTAGTTACATAAGTTTTAGCATTACACAAGAATTAAAACACAAATTCATATCATACGTTGTAAATCAAAGATCTCACTAATCTCACTGCATAAAGAAGAGAGCCGTTCAACTCATAGGTCATTACTACTCATTAGTCATTACCACTCTGGCTTAATAAATAAATTTTCCACCTTAATATCCATCAGCTGCAAAAAATGACCAAGAATTAATATCTCAATATTCTAACTAAAGCATTTCTTCTAATATTTCCTTTCCATACAAGTTTCATAATATGACAGTTTATGCAAAGGTAACAAGGTTGATGAAATTCCCTAGTTCACAAGTAGAATGAGCAAAATGACACCTCTCTCCGAAAGTGCACGATCCATTCGCAAGCTTTTCACATATTTTCTTCTTGTACTGGCTTGGTGGAGTACACTGATCAAATGAACCCATTGTCCTTTCAGGTCGACCACTAGAAGCACTAATATTCATGATGAGCTCGTGTGACATAGCGCTAACCTCCTTGATCCGATCGAAAGAGCCTTCAAGCTCAATATTCTTTTGACTAGGATCTGTTTCATGGTCCCTAACAGAGAGCTTAACACCAGTTTCTCTGCAGATTTGCTTTGAGTTCACCCCATTTTCCCCTATAAAGTAATCTATCAGATAACAAGTCGTGATGGAATTCATAGCTGGAGCATGCAGTTATTTTACACGGCAGATTCCTAAAAGCATCGGGTTTTTCTCCCTTGTGCTTTCCACTTGAATATCTATGCATCATGATGCAGGAACCATAAAACTATTATTTCAAACGATCAATGTAAATGTTAGCAACAATAAACACGTTGAATAGCTGGATTACAACTTTCTTGGACACAGCATCAAACTTACTTAGATCAAAGCGTTCGCGCGACTTAGATCAACATGCTATTGCCAGCGGCATCATTACACAATATTTTGACATTCTTGATAAAACATATACCAATTACTCCGGATAGATCAAGATTAGAACCTGAAAAACTTGGTGCATGGCTTTGATTAGCTTTCTACACCAGTTGTAAAGGAGTCCATCTCTGTACCAAATTTCTGAACATCAGTTATAGATCTCAACAACTTGTACCTTCCATCATATGTCAAGGGTTGAGCATAATTACATAATCATGAATACCCACATTATCACCAAAGATTACATGTAACGATTATCCCAACAAAACCTATATGTTCTTTGACGGATATGGCCTATGAACACATTACGAGAATTCGCTTTTGTAAAATCCTTATTAGGAAGTTTACAGAGGAAAAGACTCCAAAAATACATAATCATAGAAAAATAACAGAGATAATTTTTTTTTTCTTGTGTGTACAAAGTACAACCATCAATAACTAAAAGAAAAATAAAATAAAAAATTGTATGAGTCCTAGCGTACAAGCAAACTCTCACATCACGACACTATAATCAAGCAGTAAACTCATTACATTCACTTCAATATACTTTAATACGTCATTAAATACCAAATCTAGCAAACCTAAAACGAAATTTATCATTAAAAAAGCAATAATCAGCATAAAATTGAAAGCAATACACTAACCTTTTCGCGATCGTTTAATTAAATCCCGCATTTCCAGAGAAAGCTGAGTTCGTTCTAAGGGTTATTCTTCCGACTCAGTCCACAATAACAAAAAAGAACAATCTAAGGGTTATTCTCTAAGGTTTATTCATACGAATACCACAACCGACACTTAATCATGCCCTGTGGGGACTGGCCATTAATATCTTTCTCATTTCTCATGAATATACATATATAGTAGCATTTATAATCTCCAGAGAAATGTTGCAGTCAAAAGTTACATGCAAGCGGTGGTGGCTGCTAGAATTGCGTATAAAACCAAGTATGATCACGCAGACCAACACTTGTTCCGTATTCAATAAGTTAACTACAGAGTAGCTAGCCCAAAGAACATTTATGAACACGCCTAAAAATGACCCAACTAAGTATATTACGAATAGAGCATGTTTCTACTTGTATGGGTAAACAGATAAAGTCAAAAAAGAAATGGTCAGAATAACTCAAATCGTGAAATGTAATGCTCCCACTGTAGTGACTAATAGTTGTTGTGCATCTGCACACTATCACTGACATTGTTGCTTGAACAATCATATTACATTAACGCCATAGAGAAAATAATTAATAGAAAATCTTTTCGACCTTTACGTCTATAACATGTACTTGAAGGCCAAAATAAATATAGGTCCCAAAGATGTACACACATGATAAATATGCGGGGATGTTTTACAACATTTTACTTCATGGTGAAGTTTATACAACGTGTAAATGGTGACATCACCAAGCAATGGCAGCGCTAATTCACATTTTGTTGGAATTGAACAAAAATGAACCACAAGGGCTACGCTGTTTAGCATAGCAACCAAGTCGGTTACCAACCACTATCTTGAGTACGAGAACTCACTCGGAGCATACAACATGTTTTCCTTTACCAACATACATTGAGTATCATCTAGCAGCAGCTTCAAGAAGACCTTCCAATTCTCTTCTCCCGAATGTCCTTCCAAGGGAAGTATCATCCTTGTGCCTTGCGGCAAAGTAAAAAATCAGCCAAGCAACCATAAAGTATACCTCCATGAAAGATTGGAAGACCATCGTAAAAACATCCCCCAACATCTTCCTCAACACCCACCTGCCAAGCGATCCACAAATCATTGCTTCCAACCACCTTATCTCAAAAGCAGGGCAGAACAATGCTACCAACATATGACAACCTTCCTTAATAATCTCTCTCCCACCCCTCCTCGAGTCCACGATGGCAACCCAGGAATCCACAGCAAAAATGAACCCCACCATCAAATCACTCAAGAACCAAACCACGATGAATCCCGCACTCTCCCATTCATGCCCTCTAACCCAAGGCGCGACATTGGCAAACGGCATAAACTTCATTCTCAAGAAAACCTTAAAGAAGAGATACTGATCTTCAATCTCCCCAAAAAAGTATATCCCCATAAGCTGAGCCAAAGCATCTCTCACCGCCCATTTCATCAACACAAACCCCGAAAGCCTCTTCAAGCCAAGATTTGACCCGTCCCACACCGTTCTAAAGAAAGACCTGTTACACTTCCCAAGCAAATGATCCACCACTTTAAGGAAAACAATCCCATTCACCCACGCATGCGTAACTATAAACGCCAACACGAGATACGCGTACGAGGCCGACAAAACCATAGCCAAAAAGAACAACGAAGTAGCATCCTCACGCCCCATTTCAAAACCCTTAATCAAAAAATCCAAATCCACCACCGCCGCATTATTCCCATCAACATCAACCAACCCACTCTCTTCTTCCTCCTTCTTAAACTCCGCCCTAAAACCAACGCCACCGGGCTTCACAACTTTCGGCAACGAGATTCCGTGATCCACCACGACGAAATCGGAGAATCCGAATCCGGATAAAACCACGAGAGTAGCATTGTGTAGGGGCTTCTTAGCGGAAGGATGAAACAAAGAGCGGTCGAAATCGGAATCGCCGGAGAAGAAATCGTCGTCTAGGGTTCCGACGCGAGAGAGGTGGAGAAAAGCGCGGCGGTGACGGTGACGGCGGAGGTGGTGGTGGTGCGGTGCTGCGACGGCGGTGAAATCGAGGCGAGAGAGGATCGATTTCAGGGCGGGATCACGGTCGATGAGAGAGGAGAGGTAATGCGATGCGGTGTGCACGTTGGAGCGGAAGGTGAGGAGGAGAGAGGAGAGGAAGAGGAAAGTGAGGAGGTAAGAGTGGAACAACGACGTCGTTTGCTTGAGGATTTGTGCGGTGGTTGTGTGGCGGATTATCACCGGCGGCGGCGGAGTCATGGCGGAGATAGATAGATAGATTTATTTATTTAGGATTATAAGATTATTTATTATTCAGTGCGACTCAGTGTTTGTTAAGAGACAGTTATTATTATTCAGCTTTGGTTGAATAATAATAATGTGACAGTAAGTAATGATATTATGTGTGGACCCCATCCAAACTCCGAAGTATAGATCAAAGTTTGATTTGGAAAGTATGATTTTATTTGTTAATCAAAGGAAGATATGGTCTTACGCCATAATGTCAAAACTTTAAAGTTTAGGAACATCGGAATGAGGGATATTTCAAAGTATCTCTATCCCCTATCAATTAATGCTGATTTGGCAAACACTATCCGCCACTCTATTCGATTCTTGAAATCAATCTCATCTTTATATTCAAATGGGAAGTGAAGTAACTTCTTGCAATCTTGCAAAATTCTTGGCTCGTGAGTTCGCCGTATTGATTCCCATTACAAGATCAAGGATTTATGTCGAGTGTGTTTCCACTTTAAGTTGTGGCACTTTTTCTTTTCCATGTCAAATCCAAATCGTGTTTGAGGGCTGTGAGTTATGTCTCGTTGACTCACGTAGCCTTAATCTTTTTTGTAAAGCCCAAATTCCAAGCTCGTGTCTCAATCAGATTATAGGACGCCGCCAGCTGCTGCTTCATTCATCCGCGCATTAAGACCGCCATCAATGTTAAGTTTCACCAAACCATTTTTCGGCTTTGGCCACTTCATACATGCGGTGTTAATTGGTTCATGCCTCCGTACGTTATGCATCTCAAATCTTGCATGTGTTAATCAAGAACATGCAACAATTGCTATTCATTACTTTGCCCTTGAAGATTAGTGAGTTGCGAGCTTTCCATAGATTTGAAAGTGTGCTTCGGTTTGTCAAATATTAGAAACTTTTCGCAATGTTTTGAAAATTTTGTAAAAATATAGTTGCAAATATTAGATAAATACTTGTGTGCTTCGATGGAGTCGAAAATAGAAACATTTCGGTACTCAGTAAAAGATTATTAACTATATTCGAGTTTAAATTTCAAGTCCGTATACCGCTCCTAGATAAATTTTTTTGTCTGCGATTCAATATGCTTAATTTGCACAAATTCGATAATTGACGGATTTCAATCGCAATTCGCAAAAGGTGAAGAACGAACTCGGCTTTCTCTGGAAGTGCTGGATTAAAAGATCGAGAGAAGGTTAGCTTATTGCTTTCAATTTTAATTGATGGTTTATTTCAGATTAACTTGGTTTTATTTATACAATTACAATCTCAATTTTTGATAGAATTACACAATAACTTAACCAAACGATACAAGAATTTCACATGATTAACACATAAAAAAATTCCTTATTATGAGTTACATAAGTTTTAGCAATACACCACAATCAAAACACAAATTCATATCGTAAGTTGTAAAGTCAAAGACCTCACTTAATAACCTCACTGCATGAACAAGAAAAAC
The DNA here is from genome assembly GCA_948329865.1 of Linaria vulgaris. Classification (NCBI taxonomy): domain Eukaryota; kingdom Viridiplantae; phylum Streptophyta; class Magnoliopsida; order Lamiales; family Plantaginaceae; genus Linaria; species Linaria vulgaris. Next base: position 85,694,112 of record OX415254.1, on the reverse strand, counting down.
TTTCAAGTTTCAACTAAGAGGTCATTACCACTCTGCCCACTCTGCTTAACAAATAAATATCCCACCTTAATATTCATCAGCGGCAAAAAATAACCAAAAATTAATATCTCAATATTCTACTAAGGCATTTCTTGTAATTCTCATTTCCACATAAGTTTAACAATATGACAGTGATGAAAGATAACAAGATAGGTCTCAATTGATGAAATTCCCTAGTTCACTAGCAGAATGAGCAAAATGACACCTCTCTCCGAAAGTGCACGACCCCTTGGAAAACTTTTCACACATTTTTTTCTTGTATTGGTTCGGCGGAGCACGCCGATCAAATGAACCCATAGACCTTTCGGGTCGACCACCAGCAGCACTAATATTCATAATGAGCTCACGGACCATAGCGCTAGCCTCCTTGATCCGATCAAAGGAGCCTTCGAGCTCGATATTTTTTTGACTAGGATCCGTTTCGTGGTCCCTAATAGAGAGCTTAACACCAGTTTCTCTGCAAATTTGCTTTGAATTCACCCCATTTTTCCCGATAATTGGTCCTGCATAAGAGGCATCTATGCTAATTTTCGCAGTGGCGGTTGCACCAAAGTTACCCCTAGAGAACCCATCTCCAGATGGTTCAAAACGCTGGGGAAAACGACCAGGAGGACCCATCATCCGTGGATCATCATATCCAGGGCCACTTGACCTACCGAGCTCCATCTCGCTGTGTGCAAATCGGCACTTGTCACCAAATCTGCATCCTTCTGGAGTGTTAAGTTTGCTGCAAAGCTTTGTTTTACCGGGTGGAGCAGGACCATCAGTAAAAGCTGCGTTCCTTCCAGGAGGTGCGCCTGTATTCCCGCCCATGTTTGCTAACTGGATATGAGCATTATAGCCAGGGAAATAGTGTAGGAAGTGACATGAATCTCCAAAAGAGCACCCATTCGTGCTGAATTGTCAAGAAAAAGTAAAGGAGAAATAAGAAAGGGATGCAGAAAATAGAACATCTAACAGTAAGAAAATTCTGAAACTAAAGCTCGTCAATAAAGTAATCATTCAGATAATGAGTCGTGTTGAAATTCCTAATTGCAGCATCAGTCAAATTTACACGAAAGATTTATAATAGCATCGGATTTTCCTCTATGTGCTTTTGCAGTTGAATATATTTGCTTCGAATATCATAATGCAGGAAAGAGAAAACTACTATATCAAAGGATCAATGATGATAGTAACAATAACAAACACGTTGAATAGCTGTATTACGATTCTCTTCGACAAGACACTTACAATAAAACTTAGATCAAACATCCAGTGCCTTACATAAACAATCACCATGCTTTTGCCTTAGGTTTCGTTACACAATGTTTGTATATTCTTGATAATACAAACACCATTTATTTTAGATAGATCAAGATTAGAACCTGAAAAACTTGGTGCATGGCTTTGATTTGCTTCCTACACCGGTTGTAAAGGAGTCCATTTCTGTACCAAAATTCTAAACCTCAGTTACATATCTCAACAACTTTTAAATTCCATCACATATCAAGGGTTGAGCATAATTGCACAGTAATGGGTACCCACATCATCACCAAATATTACGTAAAAAGCTGATTTCTAAACCTCAGTTACATATCTCAACAACTTCCGCAAATACCACGGTCGAGCATAGTGACATATTATCACCAAAGATTAATAAGTTCACAAGGATTATTATCTCCACAAAACCTCTCTGTATTTAAAGGCCATCAACACATTACGGAGCTCGATTTCGTAAATCCTCACTCGGACAGAAAGACTCAATAAAACACAATCATAGAAGAGAATAAGCGTCATAACTCATAACGCCGCGATTCTATATTTTCTCTAATTATAAAGGAATCCGCTGATGTGCATTTCTTCCAGTGTATACAAAGTACAAAAATGAACAATTCCAAAAACAAACAAAAAATTGTACGAGTCAACAGTACAACAAGAATCTCACTTCAGGGCACTATAACACATTACATTCACTTCAATATATACCAAATCTAGCAAAAGTAACACGAAATTAATCATCTAAAAAGCAATAATCAGCATAAAATTGAAAGCAACAAACTAACCTTCTCTCGATCTTTTGAATCCCGCATTTCCGGAGAAACCTGAGCTCGTTCTTCCTCTTTTCCGATTGAAATCAGTCATCGATCGAATTTGTGCAAATCAATTTTAACGAATTACAGACAAAAAAAAATTCTAGGGTTCGTGAGCGGGAGCGAAAATGGAGAGAGGCGGTATCGCGGACTTGAAATTCAGATTCAAATCCAGTTAATATTACAGCTTTGCGCCCGATTCGATTCTAAATTGGGCTTAAAATTATTTGGGCTCTTTTTGTACTAAACTAACGGGCTATTATGGATCTGTTTGGGCCCAACCGATACTAAAACAATATTTTATAATTGAAATAAAATAATTAAACCGAATTTTAATCCATGTATTTCCACGTACTAATTACCATTTAGTTTTTTAAGTTACAGTTTCATATTAGGCTTATGAAATATTAACATAAGTACCTTGTGACATCTGGTTGAGTTAGAATGATTCAGAGTTTGATTCGTATAGTCTCTCAAGTAATGATAACTAAAATTTTGTAACACAAACAATTTGATTTTGGAACTCAGAACACAAATGGCTAATAAGATATAATCTTCAGTGTCTTGTTTAGTGATTAACAATCATTGTAAATTATAATTTTTTTTTTCCTTACAACTGTGAAAGATTCAAACATCGTTCAGTCTCACGATTAAGATTCTTAAAATTTAGACTGAATAGGTCCACCTTACGACTCATTGATGAACAATCGAGTCCTTCCGGGGACATCCAAGAAGAATGGTGCAGAGAAAACTATGAGGATGACATACACAAATCGGGAAATGAGCTAATAAATGATCGAGACTCGATCAGATTATGAAACAATTCACAAGAGCTTCCTTGATAACTTCCCTCTTCAACTCATTCATCTTTTATTCTAATATATATTAGTATAATTCATATTATAATCCTCTCGTTTGAAAATTGATGTTCCCTCATACCAAGCTTCGGTTTTGATAGATAACTTTTGAGCTAGAAACCAGCCCATCCGGCAGGTTGGGAATCAAACTTACTCTCCATGTTTTTCGATTCACCAAAGCACTGAGACTTCTTCGACTCAACGGCTACATTTCGTTTTGAGTTAGCAGACGGAACTGCCTTAAAATTATCTGATCCAAACCCCAAAATGTTTGCACCTGAAGTAAGTCCAGCCGCCTGACCATTTCTTGTCGTACCAGAAGTGTGATCTTTTTTGGTTGTCAGCTTTGGATCAGCAATGAAGGCCTGCCACTGCTGAGGATCTTGCCTCAGAGAACTTCTGTCAAATAGACCCTCTTGGTCCTGCACAAAATGAGGATAATTAGAGGTTTACTCAATGAGGATGGTCTAATTATGGAAACTTCCTCAACTGTTTGTACAAGTAGAATGTATGAAGAAAGTTTTGGCAGAATAGAAGAATACAGTTGGGGCTCTTGCAGCGACAGCCTGCTTAAGGTTTTGTATCTCTTGTCCCTGTGACCTACAAATTGCAGAGAGCTTTTCGTATTTGAAAGTTATCTCCGCCTTCTCTTTATTGACACATGCAAGTTGCTCTTTCAGCTTTTCGAACTCAACCTCTAACTCGTTACCTGATTTTCGACAGCTACTGCTAGGACTTAGCTTACTGTCACTGAAATCGGCAACAAACGAATTATACGAATCCTTTTGAGAGAAAGGGGTGCCCTCGGGTTTAAATGGCTTCAATCCCTCATTATTATGTCTCAGTTCATCTGGAAAAAGATTGATGTTTAAGTTCTTAGCAGCAGCATTATCCAGCCTATCGACTGATCTTTGTGCATTTTGAGACTTGTGCTTGGTGGTGTCTTCTTCACGCTCAGATCTGGCGATGCCCTCTTGACCTTGTGAATCTTGTGCTTGGAGAGTGCTCCAGAAAGCACCAAATAACGCAGTGCTTTGAAATGAATTTGGATTGTTCGAAACTGATGATGCATTTTGGGGTGATTCAGTTGAGGGAGGAGGAGGCGCACTTCTACGAGGCATTGGACTAGACTTATTTAGCGGTTTTGGCATGCCTGTATACTAACAACTGTTAGATTCGTAAGTACCCATTTCTGAAAATATTTATGAAATCCAAATTTAATGAATTTGTATTTTCTGGAAAAGAAAACGGAGCCAAATGTCATCGTACTCGAGGATAACAGTTTGTTAAATTGTTAGTAAGGGGGTCATAAAAAACATAGAAACCTCACAACTTGTTATATTAGTCAAACATAGGGGAGGGGATGAGAGTGGTATTTATCCTACATTCCAACACTTAAATTACTGTATTCTCACCTGCAAGCCCGTCAGGTAGTGACTTTTGTAATCCATCTGGTAAAATATCATTAACACGAAACCAGACCTGCAACAGGAGGAGCAAGATAAAAACCAAAATGATAAGCATAACATACAATACTAGCAAGACATTCATGCATGCAACAATCTACAACTAACCTAAGTTCATGGAGAAGAATGCTCAATCGAGCGAAGTGCTTGCCTGCGTGATATCTGGTCTGTCCTCAGGAGAAGATTGAAGCATTTCTCTGATAAGGTCTGTAAGTGAGGCACTGTACTTGGGTAATTCAGGGATGCGATAGTTCCCATTTAAAATTTGGAGCTTTGATTCACCGTCAAATGCCAACTTGAAGTAACAAATGCGGAAAAGGAGACATCCAAGTGCCTGTAAACTATATAACTTAGCACTGAATATCTACTAAATTCGTATAACAACGAGGTGTTAACATATTCTCTCTGGATTAATCCAGAGTCCAAAAGATCGGCCACCTTACCCATATATCTACTTTCTCGTTTATAAGATCTCTCCGAAATAGATCCCACATCTACATAATTTGGGAAAGGGAGAACGAGTCAACAGTAGTAGCAGAACAATTTAATGGCGAGCTTGGCAGAGAAGTCCATCTACCTCAGGTGCTCTATATGCAGGTGTCGTGTGCTTCCTAATATTGTCTTCCTCTATTCCCATTTCTTCAGGCTTCTCAAAGCGTTTGTGTTTGGTAGAAGTACTACCATAATCACACAACTTCCATAATCGATCAGATCCCAGCAAAAGATTCTCAGCCTTCAGATCCCTATAAAGTTCAAATCAAAATGATGGCATGAGCCAAACTGTGAAAAAGGTTCAAGTCTCTGCAGCGTGGAAGATCCCAAATGCATTCTCCACGGGAACCATATAATCTATCATTAGAAATTTTACGATATTCCTTTCTGCTGGCTGGAAATAATGATAACATATAAGGAGATACAGCCTTCCACAAAGCAGTATGACAGTGCCATACCAATTCACCAAAAGTCGTATATTAAATGTCTAACCAACCACTTATTAGCAAATCAAGAAACAGAACAGCGGTTAATTACCAAGCCTTCAGTGATTGGTAATATGCTATCGGACCATTGCAAATTGCACGTAGAGAATATTTTCCTATTACCCTATTATGTCTTCCAAGCCAATTTTCTAGTTTGATTAACTTGTCGCTTTTTCTCCATTTAAAGAAGCTTCTTCTCTTTAAATTACTTTGCGCCTATGGCCATTGTTCTTGGAGGGAAACATATACCGCCCCAAGCCCCAGCAATGCACAAAAGGTCTATCACATACATACAGATCAAGAGCTTTCTCTTAAACGAATATTAGATAATTTAATAGTCCTCGGCTTGAATTCACGTAACAGAAAAATATCGATATGGCCTAAAGGTGGAACTGCAATTACCGGTGAGCTATCGGTGGACTCTGGCAGTGCATTGCAAATACAGCATTGCATACATCCCGGAAAATTGTAAGGATCTGCTTTTCCTCAAAGAACCCAGCTCCCCTGCTCTCCAGCACATTCACCAGGGACCTCTCACAGTACTCCATGAGAAGGAAAGCCTCTATGGTGCGACCCATATCCAATATAGCATCGGCATGGAGGGTGACAACATTAGGATGCCCTTTTAGTGATTTCATAACTGCAATCTCCTTCAACACTACCTCTTGCGATTCTTCATCATTGCACATGATGTGCTTTAATGCATACTGCTTGGAACCATGTGTGGCATCTCGAGCTAAGTACACACAAGAGAACCCACCTTCTGCAATGGCTTTAAGAATCTGAACCTTGAAATTGCCAATGTCAAGTACACGACCTTCAAGCCCAGTTTGTTCTTTAGGCATGAAGGGTTTGAATCTCCACATGGTTGGTGGGGATCCGTACACAAAACCAACCACTGCAAAAGTGATATCATTATGATAAGTTTATTATATAAAGCCTTTCCTATTACACCATTCCAACTACATCAAATAACTTGAACAGAAAAATAAACAATATAGTTTTCATGCGGACTGAACGAAAAGAAAATCACTATTAGACAAGCAGTTACTTAACAGGAGATTTGTGCACGTCAAAAATTGCATCATAAATGATTAGAGCTTGTCCGGTCGCCTTTATTCATAAGATCCACTCCGAAAAGGAATCAATTTCACCAATTTACTTTCTTACCACTCCGAAAAGGAATCAAACCTATAGAAATCAATCAATGCTCCAATTTGAGTACCTCTACTAGATAAACTTCAACAAAGCATTTACGACACATTGTCCTTATTTGTCCTGCATCATCAGATTTGGCCACGTTATACGTTTCTAAGTACGAACCATACACGGACAAATTTCAAACGAATTCCATTCTAAATAAGGCAATCCATCAAACTACCGCAAACACCGTACCGTCGCCACATTTCACCACACCTAATATAACCTCCTCCAACCAACACCAACACCAAAAACCATAAATACACAGATCTATACATAAACACGTACACAACACTTAAATCAAAAGATCTACACGAGCAAATACAACATAAATTAAATTTACCGCCAAAAACATCAATCTATTAATTTTGACAGTACTAAATGCGAAAAAAAAACAAAAAATTAAAACTGAAGTAAAGTAAATCGTATTGAGCTCTGCAATTACATACATTGCGTATTTGTAACGATGATGAGCGGATTCGGATCGGATGATTGGACTCCGATTGATCTGATGAGATCTGGATTGGATTTGGGGATTTTGATTAATTCGTCGATGTATGTGAAATTGTGAACTGAGGTGTGTGTGTGTGTGTGTGTATATATATATATATATATATATATATACTTGTTAGTAGTAACGGGTGCCGGCAACCTGAAAATTTGTATGGTGGGACACGTGTCACTTGTTGATTAATCAGATTTTTTAAGAAATTAATACTTTATAAAACATATGCATAGCATAACTAATAAAAAGTATTTTGTAGTTTTTTTTTTCATTCTAAAGCATCTCGAATATATTTAGAAAAGTTAGGAAAAGGGACATAAATGTAACTGAAAACATATCTGAATCATTTGCTTAAACTCTTGCCAAAAGGTGCAAATGAGTCAGGGAGCATACGAAAATCATGCGCTTATGATGCATCAACAATCTGAAAGATTATTCGTATATTCTATATTTTGTTCACTCCGTGTTAGAGACACGTGAAGTAGTAGTAGAAGTTTATTTAAAAATTCGCGTCACAATATTTGTGTTGTGTTCATGTTCACGTGTATGTCCGATGACTTACCAATATTTTTTACTTAAGAATAGTGATTCACCAAAATTATTACTTACTTTATTTGTGTAGTGAGCTATAAAGGAACTAAGAAGTGAATCGTCATTGCGCTTAAACCATTGTTTTATGTTTGTGTTCTTGTTTATTCAAATCAGACCCCTCGTGCATTACAATTTAACTTGCACCTATCTGAATTGATATTTAAAAACCAGAATGCATAGGTATAAAAGCTTTGCTTAGTGGTTACAAATTTGTCAAACAATTTCGACATGAAATAAAAAGTTGGAACATTTTGATCAAAATTGGCTTTCAATCAATTAGTAAATCAAGTGTCATATCTAGAGAAAAGGTGTAAACGAAGCATGCGTTTCATTGAGTTTTAGTCGCAAATAAGCCAAGCAACATTAGACATCTTTTTCCAACTCACTACTTGGAAAGGTAAGTGATTAACAATTAGATCTAACATATCTCAATTCTTCAAGTTTTTTTTTTTTTTTTTTTTGAGAAGCTAAACAACATTTGTAGAACAGTAGAACTTAATGATTAATGGGAATAATTTTGTTGAGAGCCAAATCTGGCATAAATCAATAGTGTTTATAATCATATTATTGATGCATTGATGCACTTAAGTTTCTGATCAAGGCTAGACAACAAATGACAGCCTAATAATCCTCCTAATTTAGAGCCAACTCAAATCAAAGTCCCTAAATTTTTCTTAGAATGGTAGACTTGGCTGATACGAAACACCTAAGTATTTTACGCGTTCATGACATTAACTGTTTTTGTAAAAACGTGCCAAAAAATCTCGAAGCATTGCAAAATTTTAATATAATTTACATGACAGAAACGTACACCAAAATCAAGACCTAAATCCATTTCAAATTCTACCCCCTGTTATCAAATTGAACTGAGCCCAGCACCTTTCCACGATCAAAGATCAAAAACATGTTTAACACTTAACAATATTAACTCCGGGGGTGGGTAGTATCCAATCACACTACAACGTCTAATATAAGGCTTCAGACACAAGTATAAGAGATGGGGAGACATAAATGTAGTGCAAAATAGATAACTGTTCTCAATAACAACTCTGTGATATTTCATTTACAAGACACTGAAAGAAATAAGTGTCCAATCATCCACAAACTGACTCTATTTATTCGATCAAATGAATTTGAACCACCTCTGTTTAGTTTACCAGAATCAAGAGTTCGTGGTAAGAACTATCAAAATGTATTTCATGATAGCATACACGCGGAAGTTCAATGGTCTAAAATGCATAATAATCAAGTATAACGTGAGTGTTAAGTAGTCAACGATCCCTAAAAAAAAGATAAACAACAAATTCACATCAATATCTCATTTCACAATGAAATAAACTGCAAAATATGATCCAAAGACAATGCTGCACTAGATATCAACCATAATCATCCTACAGTTGAAGTTAATAAAGCATCCCAACTACGATTGGCACTGGAACACCGATGTTTCACAAATGACAATGATTCAAAATGGATCAAGAGTAGAAAAATCACAAAAGCGACATTGATGATATCGAAAACAAAACCAATTCCGTACTCGTAACGTGCCTTGATAAAGCTATTGAAACGTGACTGCTTGACTAACGAATCACGACTATTGCTTTAGGCGAGGACCTAGGAAAACTAAACAATTTCTGCTTGAACTTGGAAAATTCCACGGAGCAAGGAGTGGCTGACGAATATGAAGTCACTGTGGTTGCATCTATGACCATTTTCTCTAAATTCGTTGCACTTTTGAGCAAAAGTTTCACAAGTGTTAGCAATGGTTCACCAGAAAGACCTGCCTCTGAAAAGCCACTGATGTTTGCAGTCTTCAAAGCACGTAAGACTAAATCCGAACTATTATCTTGTAATTGATTGTCACATATCTGATGAGAATTGAATGATAAAAAGAAGTTAGGCTTGAGGCTGAACACAAAATCAAATAATTAGATTAAATTAATTTTTATTCGAAACATTTTCTTTCGTCATGATATGTTCAATACTTTATTTTATGCGACTCGTGCTTTGACTTGTTTATAGAAACATCTTCCCCTTGCCCCTACCTTGTCGAATACACTACAATCAACTCATTCATCAACAAAACAAATTCCCTTTATATGGCGAGCATGCATAATGAACAGGAAAATCATGACTTAAAGATTACAAAATAAACACTTTGTTTGGATGCTGAAACTGACTCCCAAAGTTTGTAAAACTTGAACCCAGGCTTTAACTTGCTCGCAATGCTCCTCGAGCTCCTCAAGCTGATTACATAGCAACTTACTTGTCTATTTAAGTAGAATACTATAGTAGAGCTTATATCAAAAGTCCACATTAACCGAGTAATGTAATTTGGAATTAGAAGGCATCTACTCCTATGTCATAGAAATAAAATTAAACATACACTGAATTAAGGAAATATTTGCTAAAGTGTATGTACCAGATGGTGTTCAAAATTTGTCCCTTGTATGACCAACGACTCAAGGTTCGGGGATGATTTTAGAATGTTAAGGATGCCACCGATGCTTGTTCGATGCCTCCATACAGTTAGCGTCAAATGCGATCGGGTAGATGATGAAAGACGCAAGCTCTTCTCCTCCAGCCTTGAGAGGACCTTCATTCATATGTTACGGAAACAAATAATTAAACGTAAATAGGATAACAAAGAACAGCTTTAACATGTACAACATTTTGAAACATATCTCAACTTCTTAAAAAAAAAAACGTTTTGACTATTCAAATAAAAGATGCAGAGCTCAGACTACAAACCTCGACGCACCAAGGTCCCAATTCAAGCTCCTTAACTGAAGAAAAGCTTTCAAGAGATTGTTTTAGATTGGGATATCTCACGGAATCAATTTTTTTGAGGACATCAGCACTTGTCGTGAACTTATAATCAACTTTAGCTTTGACAAGAGACGGGAAGTCTCCAACGATGAAACACCGCGTTGGCCACTTGTCTGAAACCGACAAAACACGCAAATAAGGTGCTGAAATCATCAGACAACAACCATTTTTGTAATTCATCCATCCACTTATCACAAGTGTGGTAAGATTTGGAGAGCGAACTTTCAAGTGACGGTATCCTCCACAATCGGTTAGTTGCAATATCTCCAAAACGGGGCAGCCTTTCAGTATTTTCTGAACCAGACGCTGCGATATTCCCGCATAAACAATCTTCAAATTCTTCAAGAATCCCCATGCAATTGATCTGCGAGGAGCAATGGGACAAGAACCTATGGTCAAATCCGTGAGAGATGAATTGGAGTAGAAGCTTTGTGGCAGCTTGTAATAGTCTTGGTTGGAGTTTGTTAACAATAAAGTAAAATCTTTGATTCTATTTTTAATAGCAAATTGAACCCAAGTGGTTACAGACGCATCAAAGGAAGGTTGATACGTCATGAATTGAATAGATAACTTGTTTAGATGAATTCCATCGCATAAAAGAAGGATCCTCCCGACAGACAATGCAAAACTGACGGCATCTCCGCCCGTGTCCCGTAAAACAAGAGACGACGAATCGGTCCAAAGAAACCGCCATCTTTTTGACAACACACAAGTCCTTATAACCTCTTTTGTATCGAGAAGAGAAAGAATCTGGTGTAGCAAAGAATCGTGAAGCGCGCTTAGCCTATCCACTGCTTTCTTTATACGATATTTTTTCGTCGATTTTGTAAATTTTGCTGCATGGCTGGAATTCGTGGGAGGGTCTTCCGCCATTACTACTAACTATTAGCAACAGTAATGAATTCCAGAACCAGCACCTTTTTTGTTGGGCAACAATACAAGAAACAGAAAATTATAGAAAAGCAAAAAGACACAAGATTTTGTTTATCTGCCTATGAGTTACCAAGATGTGATTTTTTACTTTATATATGTATATATATTGTAGTAGGGTTACAACATGAGAGGGCTATTTATATTTGACAGACTTCTAATACCAATTTTACATAGTCTCTCGAATAAAAGTACCTAAATAAAGAGTATTTTCTAATATTTAAATTACATGACAGTTACTTTCTTATTTAGGTAACACAAGAAGCGTAGTTTTGGCAAGTTACTTTTTCTTATTACCATGCTTTTAATTCATTAAAAAATGTTATTCTTTCTGGGAATTGTTTTCGAACCTTCATAAGTTCATATCTTCTCCCCCACCTTATAATTTTCTAAATTGATATATAAATTTAATGCTTGCGTGTATTCCATGCTACGGTTACATATCTAAAATCAGTTGGCGAAGAACAATGCACGTACAATATGGACGAATTACTGTGAATCTATATTTTGAATTCTTATATTGTTACCTGTTGGACATTTTATTTATTTAATAACAATGTCGTCACTACTATCGAAATAATTTTACGCAGCGAAATTACGATACATAAACAATAAATTATTTATACTTATTTATACATTCGTAAGTCGATAGTAGTAGCGTCCCTATTATGTCGTTGATCCTTTGTGTCGAACTCGGCGGCGAAACCTTTGCGTTCCTTGATCTCGGCGGTGGAATATATTACTAAAGTAATATTCACCCGATCCACGAACTAAAAACCCCGACGATCAAAAATACACTAACTAATATATTAAATATATTAGAAAGAGAGAAATATATTGAGAAGAGAATATTAGCTTTTATTGGTGTTTTTGAACAAGGCCGAAGGGCTCCTTTTATAGCCTCACTTCGGAGACAAAGGAATGGAATTCTATCTTCTCTCCATCAATCATCCAACCACTTCAAATAAACTTCTCTCCATCAATCATCCAACCACTTCAAAAAAACAAAAGCCCATATGGCTGTAAACAATTCTCCCCCGCATGGCATGGCTGACAACATCTCTTACTCACATAGAGAGGGCACAACCCAGTCGTGCATCTCTAAGTGTATTTTCATCGTCTTCATACTAGTAAATAGTTCGTGCGACCACCGAGAATACCTGCTAGTTCGAGAGTACTAAACCAAATCTTCTTTGAAAGAAAACTAGAATAACACAATTCCTATGTCTTCTCGATATGCCCAAGATTTATTTGATCGCATCGATTTAAAGAATGCCTAATCTCTCAAGAGGTCGAACCTCAAGGCCATACTTTAACTCCAAACTCTCATGATATGTTCCATAACAACTTCGTTAATAATGGACAAATATCACAAATGTGGTGTCAAATAGTCTTCTTTTGCCCTCATGCCAATCGATTTTGGTTTGACCGCTTTCCCAGTAATGCCTCTTTAGACCGAATCAATCATGGTCATCGATAACATTCTAAAGTAGCTATCATCAAATCCTTGATGTCATGACATAGTCAAAAGTCAATAAGGGCACTAAAAAGATATGTAGCTCACACAGTGAGGAAACAGGGAGTCATTCGCTCACTCTTACAAATGGTCGTCTAAGCACATGTAGTATGAAACACATGCCGCGGTGGAATACTCTTTATTCATCATAGAATGTATGTCTATCGACACCGCACAGATCTCAGCGTAGTCATACCATGTGACTAGCTTGAATCCATCACTCTTCCGCTTCACATAGCGACGAAGAGATCTCACATCCGTCTTACTACACATGCTACATAGATCTTGGGAGAAGTCTATGTTTGATCCTTAATACTACGGATCTCATCTTAGTATCAAACTAAGGCGATGTATTCGTGTGTCAACCTCTCAACTCATCTTCTGTAAACAAGTAAGGGACACATTTATCTCATCTTTGCTTGCTCACCGAGCGGCAGAGGCGATCGCTAGTGTGAAAGAGCAGATCATGTCGGTTGACATACTTCAATGTGTATATAAACAGAAGTGCTATATGGAATCAAACTTGAAATGAACATCATATTGCATTAACATCCAAATGAAGTAAACAAATTAAAAGTCAACTAAAACAATCTACGCAATCCCAAACTTCTAACATAAGTTTGAAAGACATCTCTAGATATAGGTTAGGTTATTGAATCAGCAACCATGCGAGTCGTAGATATGTATTTTAGGACTACTTCATTTCTTGCAATCATGTCCCGTATGTTGTGAAACCTTAGATCAATGTGTTTGGTTTTTCCATGACACTTCGAATCCTTTGCATGGACCAGCGCCGCAGTACTATCAAAAAATATTGTTACTGGATCTGAGGCATCAGTTACAATATTTAAATGCGCAAGGAATATTCTCAACCAAACAGCTTCTTACACTACTGATGAACATGCTATGTACTCACTTTACAAAGTGGACAACGCTATACAAGGTTGTTTCTTGCTATTCCAAGTAATGACGCCATTATTTAGCAGGAATACGCACCCAGACGTGGATTTGCCCTCATCAAGGTCACTGCCCCAATCATCATCACTATGACCTTGTAGCTACAAATATGAACCTTGATAGCAAAGTACATAGTCCATTGTTCCTTTCAGATATCTAAGAACCCTCTTGACTGCTTTCCAATGAACAAGTCTTGGGTTCAATTGGAATCTGCTTACTAGCCCAGCTGCATAACAAATATATGGGCGAGTACACATCATTACATACATCAACCTCCCAACGGCACTAGCATAAGGAACACGAGCCATTTGCTCTTTTTTGGATTGAGTCTTAGGACACATTTCTTGGCATAAGCTCTCACCTTTGGCGATGGGGGTGTCGATAGGTTTGTAGTTTTGCATCTGAAAGCGCTCTAGAACCTTCTTCAAGTAAGTCTATTGGGACAAACTAAGAAGTTTCTTAGAGCGATCTCTAGAGATCTTAACTCCCAGAATGTATTATGCTTCACCGATGTCTTTCATTTCAAAGTTTGAAGACAACTACTCTTTAGTGGCTATAATCATCCATTTGACATTACCCGCCAACAGAATATCATCAACGTACAATGTTACTATTATGAAACTCCCTTTGGACCATTTGACATACACACAATGGTCTTCTTCAATCATCGTAAACTCATTCGTAAGAATAGCTTGATGAAATCTTAAGTGCCATTGTCTAGATGATTGTTTAAGGCCATAAATGGATCTTTTAAGCTTGCACACTTTGGGCTCTTAATCCTTGACCTCAAACCTCACTGGTTGATTCATATAGATCTCTTCATCTAGTTCTCCATTGAGAAATGCTATCTTTACGTCCATCTGGTAGAGTTCTAGGACCAAGTGAGCTACCATAGCTAGGATTAGGCGAATACCTCACACTGGAGATAAGGTTTCCTCGTAGTCTATACCCTCTTGTTGGGTATATCCTTTCGCAACTAATCGAGCCTTATACCTGTCTATCGATCCATCCGACTTGCGTTTAAGCTTGAGAACCCATTTGCTCCCTATAGCTTTACGTCCATGTGGTAGATCAACCAAGTCCTAGACTTAGTTTGTCCTCATAGACCCCATCTCATCTTTCATTGCTTTTAACCATTCTTCTTTAACAGGGATGTAAGAACTTCCTTGAAATTCTTATGTTCTCCATCATCCTGCGGAGCCACCATAAAAGCTTCCCCTTCAATCTCAAAACGACGACAGGGTATACTTTCACATGAGCTTCTACACAACTGAGAGACTTGTGATTTCTCTACAAGTGGAACGCTCCCACTCGGAGTCAAGTCACTCCCACTATCCCTAGGAGTGTGAAGATTTTCTTCTTCATTCTCAACTTGGCGACTTGGGGTCACTTCCTCTGAAATCTCTTGGAGTTCTAGACTCCTATCAACATCACCCTTGTTTGGGAATTCATTTTCAATAAAGTCCACATCTCGTGACTCAATTTCAGTTACACTACCATCCTCACGTTCTCCAAGCATAACATAGCCCTTAGAGTGTTTAGAATATCTTATAAAGATACATTTATTTCCTCTAGGACCTAGTTTCCCATATCTATGAGAATTGCTGAGAACGTATCCCGTAGAATCCCAAGGATGCAAGTTACTCAGATTTGGTTTCTCGCATGTCCACAGTTCGTAGGGGATAGAACTAACTGACTTAGAGGGCACTCGGTTAAGAATATAGGCAGCAGTTAGAAGAGCGTCACCCCAAAAGGATATTAGGAGACTAGCATGCACCATCACTGATCTAACCATCTCGAGAAGTATTCGATTCCTTCTCTCCGCTACACCATTTTGCTGCGGAGAATAAGGCATCGCCAACTGTCTCTTGATTCCTCTTTTATCACAAAGCCTTTTGAATTGCTTAGATAAATATTCACGACGATGGTCAGTTCGAAGAGCCTTAATGCTCGAATTCAATTGATTCTCTACCATTACCATATATTGTCTAAAGCACTCAAATGCTTCTAACTTATGGGAGATCAAGCATACATGACCGTATCATGAATAATCATCTATAAATGTAATGAAGTGAACACCACCGTGTCTTGCCCTCACGTTCATTGGTCCACATATATCAGAATGAATAAGTTGCAAAGGAAAAGATGCTCTTTTGGCCTTACCGAATGATTTTCTTTTTGCCTTCCCCATCAGATAGTGCTGGCATGTGGGAAAAGAGACATTAACGAGATTTCCTAATAGGCCTTCTCGAGCTAATCTTGCCATCCGATCTTCCCCTATATGACCCAGCCTGTCACGCCACACGTTAGAATATGCATTATTCGAAACAACATATAGAACAATAGATTCATCAATGATATGGTAATTCAAATCCATTATTACAAAACCATCACGAATAAAACCACGTCCATACAAAATGTTCCCAAGAAATATGGAATCATTATTGTTTTCAAACACAAAGCGAAAACAAAGCTTTAACAACGTAACCAAAGAAAGCAAATTTCTTCGAATATCTGGGGCATACAAAATCATGTAGTAAAAGAGTGCATCCATTGCGCAGATCAAGCTTGTACGTGCCAATGCCCAGCACCGCAACACTAGCTCCATTTTCTACTTTGATGTCTCGATTGCCAACAGGTACTTGACGGTACTCCACATATCCAATTCTATCCTGAGCTATGTGCTCGGTTGCCCCAGAGTCTACAATCCACGTAGGAGAGCTATGAGTAACCATAACATGACTAGTTACATAAGCACTTGGAAAAAAAATAGAAAGTACCTTATTCTGCTCAGTGCATTCACGAGCAAAATGACCTTCTTTGTTACAGTTGAAGCTACCCACTTGGTAGCTTTTGTACCACCACGCTTGCCCCTTTTACGGCGCTGGTTGGCGTTGGAGGTCTTTTGAACATGACCAACACGCACTTCTGCCTTTTTCGCGTGCCTGTTGCGTCTGGGCCTAGATGCCTCACGCGCTCTGGAAGACTCACCCACATAAACTGAACTGTTAGCATTAGCCTCCTCTAGGCGCTCTGCCTTCAACTCTAAATGACATGCCGCATCATCAAATGTTTTGATATGCTCACTATGCCTCATAGTTTGGCTCATGGTCTCCCAGGAGCCAGGAAGTGAACGTATCACCGCCTGAACCCACTATTAGCCAGTCAACTCGTTCCCATCAAACTTTAGTTCATGAATCATTGACGACATAGCTCTACGATGCTGCCTCATGTGTCAAATCTCATCGTTAAACCACGAAATCTGGTGGCCGACGTGCCTCCAAATCTAGCTTTCGCAGCATTCTATAATTCTTTCGTCGTGCCGTAATTTTCAAATTCACCAATTAGATCATTGTGCATGCTGCTTAACATAGTAAAGCTCACACATCGATCCTTTTTCACCCAGTTGTCGTAGGTGACAAAGTCTCGTTGGCGCCTTTCAAAATTTTCAGCAGTGCGAGCAGATTCACTAGGAGCCTCAATTGTATTGGTAAGAGTCTCTAGGACCTCTTGCTCGTTCAGGACATACTGGATCTTACGATGCGAGATGGCATAGTTTTCCCCATCCAATTTGTCTGCCTTGTTCAAATCAGCAATGATTCCCTTCGACGCCATTTTCACTACATAAATGGACAATTTGGGATATGATACACATACTAAATAATATGCCACGTTATCTAAAATTAAATAAGAATAATTAATACACGTCGCAAGATCAAAAAATTGCTAAGCTTCAAAATCATCTCTTGCGCCACATTGTCCAATTATAATTATTTAATTAAATATTCATGCAAATTAACTTATACAAGACTCAACCCGGACAGCCCTTCAGCGCAAAATAGTGCTCACTATAATCCCAAATTATATTTCTCAATATATAATTAGTAACATAATTAAATAAACAATTTCAACTTATTTATTTATTCTAACACCGAGTATCGAACAACGTAGGATCAAAGTAACCATAAACTCTGATACCAATGTTGGACATTTTATTGATTTAATAACAATGTCGTTACTACTATCGAAATAGTTTTACGCAGCGGAATTATGAGACATAAACAATAAATTATTTATACATTTGTGAGTTGATAGTAGCGTCCATTTTATGTCGTAGATCCTTGTCGAACCCGGCGGCGAAACTTTCACGTTCCTCGATCTTGGCGGTGAAATATATTACTAGAATAATATTCACCCGATCCACGAACTAAAAACCCTGACGATCGAAAATACACTAACTAATATATTAAATATATATTAGAAATAGAGAGAAATATATTGAGAAGAGAAGATTGGCTTTTATTGGTGTTTTTGAACAAGGCCGGATAGCTTCTTTTATAGCCTCCCTTGGGAGACAAAGGAATGGAATTCCATCTTCTCTCCATCAATCATCCAACCACTTCAAATAATCTTCTCACCATCAATCATCCAACCACTTCAAAAAAATAAAAGCCATTATGGGTGTAAACAATTCTCCCCACATGGCATGGCATGGCTGGCAATCAAATCCTAATCTGGAGAGGGTATTGATAGAGTTTCTAATCATGTTTATAATAATCATATTCTTGATGCACCAAATTTATAATATAAGGTAAAGGATATAGAAATATTATGCAAAGTGGAAAACTTTCCTTAATAGCAACCATGTGGTTCGATGATCTAAAATGTATAATCAAGTTTTGTGTAACTAAGTCGACGAGCCCCAAAAAACGGATGTATAATAAATTGACTACAAAATAAAGTACACGTCAACATCACATTACACCGTGAATCTAAACTGTACAATAGCTTCCACAAAAAAGTGTTGCAATGGATAAAAGACATAATGTTCCTATAATAGAAGTTAATCAAGCATCCCAACTATTAGTTAGCATAACTACATTTTCCTGCTCTCAGTCGCAAATTTGGACACTTTATCCGGGACATTAAATCAATAAAGTACAATGATTTAAAATCGGAGCAGAAGTAGGAAAACCACAAAAGCCACATCAATGATATCAAAAACAACAACAATACTATAGAATAATTTGGAACTAGAATGTATTTAGTCATAGGGGTAAAAGCATCAAACCCTCTAAACTATACACGTTTTTGCGACTTGCCCCTTAAACAAATTTAATAATCACTTTTCCCCTTAAACTATGCACTTTTGTGCGATTTGCCCCCTCGTGTGACTCCGCCCAATATTCCCCGAAATATTCCATTTTCGTGCGAGGCACGTGAGGGCTGGAAGGGCATTTTCGGTAGTCTAAATTTTTTCGTAAAAAAATAAAAATTAAAGAAAATACACTTAACCACTAAGTTGAGAGGGGGGGGGGGGGGGGGGGGGACTGAGAAGTCTAATTCCATACTTAGCCAAATTTCTGCAAAAAATAAAAATAAAAAATGACACTAGGGTTCTTGTTCTTAATTGTTCATCTCCGAAATTGCTTCAAATTCGATAACATTTACAGCCACCCACGCGATATTACCACATACCCAGTTATATCCAACGTTTTTCTAGCACTTGAGGCTTATTAAGTCTGAAATTCCAAACTTTTATCTTCTGTGAAACTCAAGGTGGTCCATTTCGCGTCAGGAAATGAGTTGAAAACTGAGGACTACCTTCAAATTCATACCAGATGAGAAGAATACGCCTATTTACGGTACGAATCCTCTCTTTTGCATAAACCCTAGTTCTGTAATTTTGTGCATTTGTCGATTTTTTTTGAGTTTAGTATTGTTAACATGCAATGATTGTGTAAAGTAGATTTTTTTAATTGTTTTGGAGCTGAAAAGGTTGTAATCATGTTTTTTTTTTGTGTGAAGTTTGTTTTTTTTATTTCCTTGTGTTGATTTGTGGACCACTATATGGTCCTGGCAGAGTAGCAATCATATGCACATGTGTAAAAATAATGATTCCTTAAGATTTGAAAACTAAATATGTGTTGAAGTTTGTCGAACACTTAAGTTTTGGATTTGTCCACTGACTTTATGCATTGTTTATATTTCTGTGAACAAAGGTACATGTAATAAACAATTATATTCATAAAGTACTCTTCATACTATACTATATTATATTCCTTAACTTAACCCTATTATATTCCTCAAAATTTGCCAGACCTATATTATATTCATTGGTAATGTAAAGATGAATTATTTATGCATTTGTATAGAAGTACCTTTACTTGTTTCTCTACTACTGCATGATGAAACATAAGCATTTAACAATGTAACCCTAACCCTAGTTTGTTGTTATTTATCTGCAGATCATAAGACCAATGACTACACAATAAGGTTGCATTACTTTGGCAAATTGTCAGTCATTGGAAAAAAAAATTTGTTCGGAAGGATGGGCAGATTGCTCATTTTGATTGGTGCAATCGAGACACCATGAGTATGATTGAATTGGAGGAGTTAGGAAAATCAGTGGGGTTTAAGTCAAGTGCTACTTTCATTGTTTCCTGCAAAGATGTTGACAATATAGATGATGTTGATTATTTGATGACAAATGATGATGCTGCAAGAATGTCAAGGTATATGAATGATGATAGGATAGTTGGAGTATTTGTTGTTGGTGGTGGACCACTTGGGACTGGAGATTCTGAAGAAGAAAATTTCAATGAAGTTGGACCATCAAATGCCAGGGAAGATGACAATGAAGCTGGACCCTCTTATGAGTGGACTGAAGATTGTGAAGCTGGTCCATCTTATGAGAGACCAGAAGAACATGAAGAAGGGGCATGTGGTGTTGAGAATGAAGGTGATGAGATGCAAAATTGGGATGATTTCATATATGATCAAGAAGTGTTTGATTCAGATGATGAGCAATCTGTTGGCACAGATTCAGATATGTCAAAAGCAATTCTGGAGGATGGAGAAGATGTCACAGATGATGAAGGTTTTTATGAAGATGTTGGTGAAGTAGGTGAATCAGAGGCACATAGGACTGGTATAGCTATCTCAAGAGATGCAAATAGAAGAGAAGGTGTTTCTGGTATGGGTGGGAGGACTGCAAGAATGACATATCAAGGTTATCCATTGTTCAACAAATCACTTGATATGGATAATCCTAAACTGCAGCTAGAGCTTTGTTTTGAAGATACAACAACTTTGAGAGCTATTATCAGCGAGTTAGCAATAAAATTGAAGAGGGACATTAAGTTTGTGAAGAATGATGGTGATAGGGTGAGGGTGAAGTGTGAGGATGATGGTTGTCCATATCATGTATTTGCATCAGATATTGGTGGTTGTGGGACTTTACAGATAAAGACATACAATGGGAAGCATACTTGTAACGCAGTTGACAAAGTTAATTGTGCTACCTCCACATGGCTTGCAAATAAATACAATCACACGATCAAGGGAAACCTTAAGTGGCCAGTAGAGGCAATGGAAGATAGTTTCAGAACTGAAACTAAGTGTGAGTGGTCAAAATGGCAGATGTATAGGTGTAAGGCAAAGGTGAGTACTTTGTCCATTGGCACAGAGACTGAGCAATACGCATTACTATGGAGGTATGCAACTGAAATCATGAAGAGTGATAGTGAGAACACTGCCATAATCAAAACTTTGGGTTCTAATAAAGGAATGGTGTTTAAGAGGTTTTATGTTTGTTGGGGATCACCGAAGAAAGGCTTTTTGGCAGGGTGTAGACCTGTTATTTGCTTAGATGGCTGTCATTTGAAGTCATTGTGTGGTGGTATTTTATTGACTGCAATAGGGATAGATTCTAACAACAACATGTATCCCATTGCTTATGCTGTGGTGGAGAAGGAGAGGAAGGATATTTGGTTATGGTTCATGCAGTTGCTGGTCAATGACCTCCAAATAACCATAGAAAATAGCAGTGGATGGATTGTGATGTCAGAAAAGTAGAAAGGCTTGATTGATGCAGTGGAAAAATGTATGCCAGATTGTGCACACAGGTTCTGTGTTATGCACATGTACATCAATTTCAAGCAACTCCACAGAGGCCTGCCAATGAAATTCTTGGTTTGGAAGGCAGCTAGAGCCACAACCATTAGAGCATTTGAATCTGCTCTTAAAGAAATCAAGAAAAGAAAGTTGGAGGCATTCACTTGGTTGGCTAAGAGACCTGCTACAAACTGGAGCAGAGCTTTCTTCAGAACAAATGTTAAGTGTGATGTTTTGCTAAATAACATGTGTGAAAGATTCAATGCCCTAATCCTTGAAGCAAGACCAAAAGCCATAATTGATATGCTGGAACATATAAGACTGATTTTGATGAAAAAGATCTATGTAAAGAGGGTTTTGGCTAAGAAATGGAGCAGAAAGATTGGGCCAAACATCATCAAGTTGTTGGAAGCCAACAAGGATGTTGCTACAAAGTGTAAGGCCCACTGGAATGGGCTTGAGGAGTTTGAGATTGATGGCCCAGAAGGTCATATGATAGTAGATTTGGGGAAAAGAACATGTAGCTACAAGAGATGGCGGCTGAATGGTATTCCCTGTGCACATGCATGTTCTGCACTGAAGTATAAGGAAATGGAGCCTGAAGACTGGGTTGATAAGTGTTACCTGAAGTCAACATATATGAAGACATACAAAAATTGTATGCACATCATGTCTAGACCTGAAGATTGGCCCCACTCAAACCTTCAACCATTTCTGCCTCATGTGCCTGAGAGGTTACCTGGTAGGCCTAAACAGGGTGCAAGGATTGTTAGTCAGGAAGAGGCCAAGGAGATCAAAGATAAGAAAAAGAAGGAAAGTGTAGAGAGAGTAACCGATAAGGTAACTAGGAAGGGGACCATCATTTCATGTAGACTATGTGGTGAGTTGGGCCACAATGTGAGGACATGATCCATTAGAAAGTGGGATGAAGGGGAAGATGAGCCTGGTGTTGATGTGCCCCCACAAAATCCAACACCACAGAACATGGTATTATACTCTAACATTACTGTTAATTATGGAGTGTTTGTTTTATTTAATTGAGCACTACATTGTTTCAGGACCAACCTAGTGAATGAGGTATGACTGAACCAACAATAGACCAGAAGATGTCAAGAAAGAAGAAGAAGGGTAAAAGCAAAAAAAATGGGAAGGAGAAAGAGAAAGAGGTTGATAAGATGAATGATGTAGATATGGGATCTGGTGTTAGCTTGACTCCAGATAATACTCCAAGGACTGTGGAGGTAACTGTCTAAAAATTTGTGTTTTTCATACAATCTTATATATAGCCTGGTGTTGATATAATTGTTGGTCTTATGGTAGGTTAATAAGGTGAAAATAAAAAGGGAAGATCAGTGAGTCTGGTATGAGGGCTGGTGTAAGAGTTTCACCCATGAGGAAGGCAAAATCTGTTGAGGTAATGTTATATTTGTGTAAATTAATGTATGCATAGAGTATTTTGAATGAACTTGTTGTAGTAATGTACTTTATTTTCTGTCATTGGGTGGAGTAGACTAATGGTAAAGGAAGTATAAGTGAGTCTGGTATGAGGGCTGGTGTAAGAGTTTCACCCAGGAGGAGGGCAACATCTTTGGAGGTAATGTTGTACTTGTATAAATTCTTGTATGCATAGAGTATGCTGAATAAATTTACTAATGTTCTTTATTTTTTGTCATTGTGTGGAGTAGACTAATGGCGACAAAGATAAAGGAAAGACTGAGGGTAAAGGGAAAAGAAAATTGGATGTAGGGGTTACTGATGAGATCAGTGATGCAACAGTGAAGAAGAAGGCAAGTACTAAAAAGGCAGAAGATGCGCTAGAGTCTCCAATTGCTTCAAGGACAGATACAAAAGTGGTAGAAGAACTGTTGGAACAGAGACTACCAAGAAACAATAAGAAAGTGAGCAGACTCGTAGAGGAAGTGAGTGGAAAGAAGAAACATATCCCCAAGGGGAATGTAGTAATGAATGATAATGAGTCACTAAAAGAGGCCATGGAAAAGGTAAATCTTAACTCATTTCATTGTTTATCATATTTTTCTCAACCATATGTGCAAAAACTAATCTAATGTATTCTTGTATATAGCTCAAGAGTAACGAGACAAAAAAAGAAGCAAAAAGCTTGCCCATGGAGGATCCAGTTGACACAACCAAAAGATACATAAAGAGAATTAGTAAGCCCCTTGACAAAGTCATTGCTTCCATGCTCAAAAAGTGAAGACCTTTGAGTTTCACATAGTAGCTATAGCGTTTTCATTTTGTGGATAATATTTTGTACTAATTTGGTCACTGTGGGAGGTCATTTTGGTGTGAATTGTAGGAATTACTATGGTTAATATATGGGGCCGTGTGCTAGCTAAGTATGATGTGCTTATTCATTTTGGTGTATAAGTCATTTTGGTTGTACTATGGTGAAGGTAATCTGGATAATATTTGACAAAAATGAATGAATGCAGTTGAGTAATGATTTATGCTTCTCAAGCACAACAAGTTGTTTATGCTACATAATTTAAGAATGTTAAGCTTTTCAAAAAAGGTAGTTAATGCAAAAAATGAACACAAACTAATGATTTTATGCATGTTTTGGTCAAAATTCTGTCAAAAACATAGTTCGGGGGGCAAATCACATCACAATAGTTTAGGGGTACTTTTCATAGTTTATGGGGGAAATCGCAACAGAATAATAGTTTAAGAGGGAACCTACCAAAAAATAACATCCCAAAATTGATACCAAAAATACCCCTTTGGTCCTCGCGTGCCTTGCACGAAAATGGAATATTTTGGAAAATATTCGGCGGAATCAGGCGAGGGGGCAAATCGCACAAAAATGCATAGTTTAGGGGAAAAGTATTGATTAAATTTGTTTAGGGGGCAAGTCGCAAAAACGTGTATAGTTCAGGGGGGTTTGATGCTTTTATCCCTTAGTCATATGGCATAAAAATTAAAATTAAGCGTATATACTCGATTCAAAGAATTATTTTGCTGAATTAAATGTACCAGAAGTGAATCAAAACTTATCCCCCATATGATCAATATCTCAAGGTTTGGAGAGGATTTTAGAATGTGGAAGAAGCCATTAATGGTTCTTTTATGCTTCCATGATGTTAGAGTGGCCCATGATGTTAGAGTGACCCGCAATCGGGTGGATCGTGAAAGATTCAAGTCCTTCTCTTCCAGACTTGAGAGGACCTTGTACATATATGTTGCAGATACAAATAAGTAACATATATGAGGTAGCAAAGAAAAGGCTTAACATCTACAACAGTACGATACTACATCTTCAATCCATTTATCAAGAATGCATTTTTTTTTTCAATTACCCAATCATTTCAGAATATAAAGGAAAAATATGCTTCAACGTGTCATAGCTAACGTCAAAATGATAGAACCTCATTGTTGGATCATACGTATAAGACGCTTTTTCAGCATGTAAGCAAAACTAACACTTATTTAGGAACAAAAAATGCACATGGATATGGATATCTAACTAAGAGAACAAGTGACTGATATTTTATCAATCCACTTTTCGTGCTTGCATTTTTAAGAACACGGGCACCAATAAAAAAAAGAAGCATTGAATAATATCATCAATCCTATCCAAAAGAAGCATTTGAATACAAATGGTAAATACAGAGTTGGGCATGCACATACACACCTCGATGCACCAAGGTCCCAATTCAAGCTCCTTTACATCACGAAAGATTTCAAGAGACCGCTTCACATTAGGCAATATCATAGAATCAACTTGTGCAAAGGTGTCATTTGCAAACTTATAATCAACTTTAGCTATGACAAGTAACAGAAAGTGTCCAACGACAAGAACCGGTGTTATTTTCCGATCTATAACCTTCAAGCAACATCAAACATCTTTTTTCAACTCACTACTTGGAAAGGTAAGTGGTTTGCAATTCGATCCAACATATCTCAATTCTTCGAGTAATTTTTTTTTTTTTAGAAGCTAAACAACATTTGTAGAACCTATTAATTACTGGGGGAAATTTTGTTCAGAGCCAAATCATGCATAAATTAATAGTGTTTATAATCATATCATTGATGCACTTAAGTTTCTGGCACTTAGCTTAAACGAAACCCACAAGTATTTAACGTGTTTATGACATTAACTGTTTTTCCAAAATGTGTCGAAAAATTTCGAAGCATTGCAAAATTTTCGTATAACTTACTAGACAGAAACGTACATCAAAATAAAGACTTCGATCCCTACCAAATTCTACCCCCTGTTATCGTGTCGCACTGAGTCCAGCACCTTTCCACAATCAAAGATTAAAAACATGTTTAACACTTAACGATATCAACACCGGGGGTTAGTAGTGTCCAATCACACTTCAAACTTCAAATATAAGGCTTCAGGCACAATTATAAGGGATGGGGTGACAGAAATGTAGTGCAAAGTAGTCCAATAACAACTATGTGATCTTTCATTTACAAGACAGTGAAAGAAATAAGTGTCCAATCATCCACCAACTGACTCTATTTATTTGATCAAATGAATTTGAACCATCTCTGTTTAGTTTATCAAAATCCAGAATTCGTGGTAAGAACTATCAGAATGCATTTCATGACAACACACACGCGCAAGTTCAATGGTCTAAAATGCATAAGAACCAAGTATAACGTGAGTGCTAAGTAGTCAACAACCCCTCAAAAAACCGATAAACAACAAATTCACATCAATATCTCATTATACGGTGAAATAAACTGACAGTGCTGCACTAGATAGCAACCATAATCATCCTACAATTGAAGTTAATAAAGAATCCCAACTACAATTTGGCACTGGAACACCGATGTTTCACAAATGTCAAAATGGATCAAAAGTAGAAAAATCACAAAAGTGACATTGATGATATCAAAAACAAAACCAATTCCGTACTGGTAACTTGCCTTGAGAACGCTGTTGAAATCGCGACTGCTTTTCTAGCGAACCACGACTATTGCTTTAGGCGAGGACCTAGGAAAACTTAACAATTTCCGCTTAAACTTGGAAAATTCCAAGGAGCAAGGAGTGGCTGATGAATATGAAGTCGATGTGGTTGCATCTATGACCATTTTCTCTAAATTCGTTGCACTTTTGAGCAGAAGCTGCACAAGTGTTAGCATTGGTTCACCGGAAAGACCACTGATGTTTACAGTCTTCAAAGCACGTAAGACTAAATACCAACTATCATCTTGTAATTGATTGTCCCATATCTGATGAGAAGAATGATAAAAGAAGTTAGGCTTGAGGCTGAACACAAAATTAAATAATTAGATTAAATTAATTTTTATTCGAAACATTTTCTTTTCGTCATGATATGTTCAATACTTTATTTTATGCAACTCGTGCTTTGACTTGTTTATAGAAACATCTTCCCCTTGCCCCTACATTGCAATACACTGCAATCAACTCATTCATCAACAAAACAAATTTCCTTTATATGGCCAGCATGATGAACAGAAAATCATGACATAAAGATTCCAAAATAAGCACTATATTTTGGATGCTAAAACCGACTCCAAGAGTTTGTAAAACTTGAACTCAAGCTTTCACTTGCTCGCAATACTCCTCGAGCTTCTCAAGCTGATTAAATAGCAACTTGTTTATTTAAGTAGAATACTATAGTAGAGCTTATATCAAAAGTCCACATTAACCGAGTAATGTAATTTGGAATTAGAAGGCATCTACTCCTATGTCATAGAAATAAAATTAAACATACACTGAATTAAGGAAATATTTTGCTATAAGTGTACCAGAATGTGTTTAAAATCTATCCCTTTTATAACCAACATCTCAAGGTTCGGGGAAGATTTTAAAATGTTAAGGATGCCACCGATGCTTGTTCGATGCCTCCATACAGTTAGCGTCAAACGCAATCGGGTAGATGATGAAAGACGCAAGCCCTTCTCCTCCAACCTTGAGAGGACCTTCATACATATGTTATGGAAACAAATAAAAAACGTAAATAGGACAACAAAGAACAGGCTTAACATGTACAACAATTTGAAACCTATCTCAACTTCTTTCAGCAAGAAAATTCAACTAATTCCGCAATCACCCTTCATTCCAAAGTATCAATGAATAATGTGCTTCAACATGTGACTGCTTATATCAAAATGATAGAATCTCATTGTTGAAATATACAGCATACACTTTAGATGTTCTTACAACACAAGCATATTACGATTATATAGGAGGAAAAGACGCACTTGGAGTTGGACTATAGATGTCGAACTACTAAATATTTACTTATATACTGAAATTAAACATGCTAAGAGAACAAATGCCAGCAACTCTGAGAACGCGTAAGACCATCAAATTGAAAACCTATCACATGACAACATAGAAGAGAATAAAATTATCATCCTATTCAAAAACAAGAAATGTTATGACTATAAAAGAAAAGATGTAGAGCTCATATCGCTCACCTCGATGCACCAAGGTCCCAATTCAAGCTCCTTAACTGAAGAGAAGCTTTCAAGAGATTGTTTTACATTGGGATATTGCATGGAAGCAACTTGTTTGAGGACAACATCACTTCTCGCGAGGTTATAATCGACTTTAGCTTTGACAAGAGACGAAAAGTCTCCAGCGACGAAACACCACGTTGGCCGCTCATCTGAAACCGACAAAACATGCAAATTAGGTGCTGAAATCATCAGAGAACGATCATTATTGGTGCGATTCCTCCATCCATCTATCACAAGTGTAGTAAGATTTGGAGAGCAAACTTTCAAAAAACCATATCCCCGACACTTGGTTAGTTGCAATATCTCCAAAACGGGGCAGCCTAACAATATATTCTGAACAAGATCCTCCAACAGTACTTCCGCATTAACAATGTTCAAATGCTTCAAAAATCTCCACTCAATCGATCCGCGAGGAGCAATGCGACAAGAACCTATGGTTAAAGCCGTGAGGGATGAATTTGAGTAGAAGATTTGTGGCAGCTCGTAGTAGTGTTCGATGGACCTTAGCAATAACGTAAAATCTTTGATTCTATTTTTAATAGCAAACTCAATCCAAAGGGTTACAGACTCAGCAGAGCGAGGGTTGTACATGAATTCAATGCATAACTTGTTTAGATGTATTCCGGCGCACAAAACAAGGATCCTCCGGACAGAAAACCTGAAACTGGCGGCGTCTTCACTAGTGTCCTGTAAAACAAGAGACGACGAATCGGTCCAAAGAAACTGCCATCTTTTTGACAACACACAAGTCCTCATAACCTCTTTCGTATCGAGAAGAGAAAGAATCTGGTGAAGCAACGAATCGTGAAGCGCGCTTAGCCTATCCTCTGCTTCTTCGTCCGATTTCTTAAATTTTGCTTTGGCCATTACTCACTCATGAGTTCTATTAGCAACGTTAACAAATTTGAGAACTAGAACCTTTTTGTCGAAAAACAGACAGAAATCATAAACACCGAAAAGCAAAACTTGTGGCTTTGGTAGGGATGCAGCCGCCAACTCAGAGTTATTAGTTATGTATATCTAGTGGAAATTGTGTATTTAGCTTCCTTAAATATAGGTATTGATAACTTAATAATAGGAATTGGATTACATGTAGAAGTAATCTCCAAGGATTAATAAATCTAGAAAGCCAGGGCTGTATTTGTCTTTTACGTGTAATCATAACTCTTCTTTTAATAATTTCTTATAAAAAATGAACCTTTCTTCGACAATATCATAGCTATTTTTTCAATTCTATTTTTTTTTTTTGTTCCTCATCAAGACTTGACAATCTACATCTACTGGAAGAAAAGATAAAAATGCAGCAATAATTCTTACGACATTGTAAAAGACAGTCTCAAATCGCTCTGAATCCAGCAGCGCTCATCAAACATCAAAAAACAGGTGAACACCTGACAATATCCAGGCAAGGGGTGGGTACAGATTATACCGTATAGTGTCCAATCACTCCACAAACTTTACCTAAACATATGCCGATCAAATCTTCAAATGGAGTCAAGTCTTCAGGCACCAACTATAAGGTAAAAGAGTCAGAAATATTATGCAAAGTAGAGAACTTTCCTTAATATCAACCTTGTGGTCATATGTTCGATGATCTAAAATGCATAATCCAGTATTTGAGTAACTAGTCAATGAGCCCCAAAACAACGTATGTCTACATTGACTACGAAACAAAATACACATCAACATCACATTACACAGTGAAACTAAACTGTACAATAGCATTCACAATAAAGTGTTGCAACGGATAAAAAACATGATGTTCCTACAATAGAAGCATCCTCAACTAGTTAGCATAGCTACATTTTCCTACTCTCAGTCGCAAATTTGGACACTTTATCCAGGACATTAAATCTACACTGATTAAGAATCGAGGCAGAAGTAGGGAAACCACAAAAGCTACATAGACTATATCGAAAATAACAACAACACTGTACGAAGAACTCGTCTCGAGAAAGCTAATCAAGCTGTAGCTGCTTGACTAGAGGACCACGACTACTGCTTTAGGCGAGGACCTGGGAAAATTACGTAGTTTCAGCGGTATTTCGGTAAACTCTGTTGAATAACAAGTGCTTGATGAACATCCAGTCGATATTTTTGCATCTATCACCATTTTTTCTAGGTTTGTTGCACTCTTAAGCAGAAGTTGCACCAGTGTCAGCATCGGTTCGCCAGAAAGACCTGCCTCCATAAAGCCACCGATTCTTACAGTGTTCAAATTACGTAACACTAAATCCGTACTATTTCCTTGTAAGTAGGCAGCAACTTGGTTATGACTATCAGGTACCTGAAGATAAAAAAAAAAAAAAAAAAAATGTTAGGTTGCAGGGTTAACACAAAAAAAGTTAGGTTGCAACAACTTATTTTTGATGCAACTGATACTTCGTCTAGTTTCAAGTAGATTAATACATCTCCACCTACCCCTATATCTCCACAATTCACTCAAATGACACAATTGACGTATTGTGCTATTACATAAAACTAACTCATAAGCTAAATGAAGTTCCTTCAAGTGGCCATCATGCAAAATGAACTGGAAATATCATTACTTGAAGGATAAACCTAAGATTACAAATTTGCACTTTGACGTTAACACCGACTCTGAAGTTCATAAGATGTTGATCCATTGCTTTCATTTTTCTAGTGATGTCAAATACTACATTATAATTTAAACTAAATCTTCTCTCATTAAGCCAGTAAAGTAATTTGGATCTAGAATGGGGTTAGTCGTATCTCATAAAAATAAAATTAAACAATATTCACAAATCAAAGAAATATTTTGCTAAATTAAATGTACCAAATGTGAATCAGGACTTGTCCCTTTTATGACCAATGTCTTAAGGTCTGAAGAAGATTTTAGGATATGAAGGATGCCAGCAATGCTTCTTTTATGCCTCCATGCAGTTAGTGTCAAACACGATGGGGTAGACTGGGAAAGAATCAAGCCCTTCTCCTCAAACCTTGAGAGGACCTTGTACATATGTTGCAAACACAAGTAAGTAACATAAATGAGGTAGCAAAGAAAAAGCTCAACGTCTATAACAGTAAGATACTACATCTTCAATCCATTTATTATGAATGCATTCTTTTCAATTACCCTGCATTCCAAAAATATATACAAAAACAGGCTTCAACATGTCATAGCTTACATTAAAAGATGGAATCTCATTGTTGGATCAACAACATACGTATAAGACGATTTTTTAGCATACAAGAAAGATTGACACTTATTTCAGAGCAAAAGATGCACTTGGATACCGATGTCTAACTACTAAATATTACTATTACAGCAAAAAATTAAACATGCTAAGAGAACATAGGACAGATTTTCATATTCTGCCAATTGGCATTTCATGCTTGCATCTTTAAGGGCACGATGAACAAATCAAACTAAAAACCAGTTTTTGACAAAATACAGCAAAATAATATCATCAATTGAATGCAAAAACGATATATTTGAAGCTAGGCGTGCACGCACACACACCTCAATGCACCAAGGTCCCAATTCAAGCTCCTTTACATCACGAAAGCTTTCAAGAGACCGCTTCACATTAGGCAATATCATAGAATCAACTTGTGCAAATGTGTCATTTGTGAACCTATAATCAACTTTAGCTGTGACAAGACACGGAAAGTGTCCAACGACGACAACCCGTGTTATTTCGAAGTCTATAACCTTCAAAGTATGCAGATAAGGTGCTGTGATTACCAAACAATGATTACTCTCAACATGCAGCCAACTATCTATCGCAAGTTCATTAAGATTTTGAGAGTAAATTTTCAGATGTTCCAATCCCCAACATCTTGTTAGCATCAAGACCTCCAAAACAGGACAACCCGCTAATAATTTTTGAAACACAGAGTCCTCCAATATCACATTGAATAACACCAAATTCTTCAAAGATCGCCAATTAATCGCTACACTAGGAGAGATGGAACAAGGTCCTAGAGCCAAAGTCGTGAGCGATGAATCGGAATACAACATCTGAGGCAACACGTAAAGGTCCTTCTTCTTGGACAAACAAATTAAACTGAATTTTTTAATTTGATTTTTAACAACAAACTGAACCCAAAGATTAACATTCGAAGCGAAGCAACTTTGATATGGGAAACTAACAAGTAACTCTTCCAGATGAGTTCCGCTGCACATTGCGAGAACCCTCCCAACCCAATCGACAAACCTGCCGATTT
The DNA here is from genome assembly GCA_948329865.1 of Linaria vulgaris. Lineage (NCBI taxonomy): Eukaryota > Viridiplantae > Streptophyta > Magnoliopsida > Lamiales > Plantaginaceae > Linaria > Linaria vulgaris. The sequence goes on along the minus strand of OX415254.1, from coordinate 85,661,624 downwards.
TCGAAATGTCACAACTGCGCTCAATTAATTCAAACTCTGAGGAATCGGTCCAGAGGAACTGCCATCTCTTCGACAAAACACAAGTCCTTATAACCTCTTTCGTATCGAGGAGAGAAAGAATCCGATGTAGCAGAGAATCGTGAAGCGCACTGAGCCTATCCTCTTTCAATCTTTTACAAGAACTCAATGCAAGATTATTGTACTTCTCACTATCCTCCACCATTTTTCAAAACCCTAATTCCTTATTTTTGGCGCGAATGTTGTGACAGTGAGTAAAGTGGTTACAGTACGCATACAGAATTGGATCGAGTTAGTTGCCTGCTTTCACAAACCTTTTGGGTCTATTTTGTAATTTATGTTACTTAGGAGTTAGGGGGACTAGTTCTGTCATTTAGCTGCTCAGCCAGCAAAGTTCGTGGGAAAAAACTTGGAAGCTTAGTAAAATTGGTACCTTAACTTGGCAATGATCGCATTTAGTACCCTATATTTGCATTTTCGCTCAATTTTGGTACCCTCGCGGTGGAGCTACACAATCACCGCCTCAAATACACATGTGGATCATCGTTGACTAGAAAATTGGGGGTTTTGACTTATTTTTACCACCTAAACATGATGACATGTATTATTTAATAATAAAATATTTAAACTAAGATATCTATATAATTTCTGCAGAGAATATGTTTATAAAAATAAAAATAAACCTGAGCTTTTATATTATTGTATTTAGTTTATTAATACTTTCAAATCATAATATAATGTAATTAGAGTTTTAAATTATGAAAAATATATTTTACAATATCCCAATTAAACGTAATCCCCCACAAAAAATAAAAATAGGTTGTGTTTCTTCTTCGTTAATCACCCACCACTCATCGAGGCGGCCACCCATGGTTGTTCAATTCTTCGTCAACAATCTCCACCCCCGATCTGGAGAAGCGGCGATGACTATTTTGACTGTAAGAGACACGGAGCGGGGTGGCGTGCCTGCTTGATGAAGCTTGGGGAGACGAGAAGTCTGGCTAATCGTTGATTGGTGAAGGAAATCGAGATTTTGGGACTTGTGGTGAGCGCACGCGCAGTGGTTTGGTGGAACTAGCGGCGATCTAAGTAGATGAAGAAGGTGGCGGCGATCCGTGCAGGTGGTGGCGATTGACGAACCTAATTTCTCGGCTTCTTTTTGTTTTTTTCAACAAATAAAAAATTGTATAACAAATTTTCTAAAAAATTTGTTATTAGGCATATAAAAAAATACTAAATAATTAATTGGTTTTAATAGAAATATTACATATACTTTTCTAAGAATGAATGAATTAAGTTTTAGAGGTGCTAATAATTGTTTTTTGAATTGTTTAATTTATAAATATATAAGTATTTGAGAATTAATCAAATTTTTAAGAATTAATTAATTTATTGTGTAAGATTAAACATATGAATTTCTAAGAATTGTTTTTTTTTTTAAATTTTTATTATGTTATACATGTCAGCAGGTTCATGTATCAAAAAAAAGTCAAAATCCCTAATTCTTAAGTCAACGATAGTCCACGTAGGCATTTAGGGTGGCTATTATGCAACTCCGCCATTGGGGTACCAAATCTGAGGAGAAAACTAAACTTAAGGTACCAAATGCGATCATTGCCAAGTTAGGGTACCAATCTTGCTAAGCTGCCAAGTTAAGGTACCAAACTTGATTTTTCCCCAAAGTTCGTTATAACAAACTTTGCCGCCAACGTGGCGCGTGTACATATAGTCGAGCTCTATTGTACGATTTTCATTTTTTTCTAATAATATTTTCTTCTATTTCTCTATGCTTTCGATTCCGATCGTCAACATGGTATCGTTAGTCACATTATTCCTCGTTTTCACCCAGGGACGGAGCCATGATTTTTTTCTATCTCGGGTTGCTATTAACTTAAGTAACTTTTTAAAAATAGAGTTAGTAGTTCGTGAAGAAGAAGATAGCACGTATGAGTCAAGAAGATAGCCAAAGCATCAACGTTCCTCCAGGTCCGAGAAGCTTTCCTCTATCTTACTTTGTTTATGTTATTTAGTTCTTTAGTGATTGTTAAACTCATGACTGTGAGGAGCTAACTTACTCGTTGTTTAGAGTAGGAGAGTAACTCTGATTTATAAATATGTTTATTTGCTTTATTTGATGTGTGTTTGATGAAATTGTATGTCTAGATTGAATAGTTTTGTATGTTGTGTAACTAGTCATGCTCTCGATGAACATATGCACTACACTGGGACCGACAGGGTGTAGATGTTAAGCTAGTTATATATATGATTTGTGACTTTGGTATACTTACGCACATGATGCACAACCCCCAGATGTAAGTAGGTTGCAGCTTGATTGTGGCTTTTAAGTATATGAAGATAAAAAATAAAAAAATGAAAAATAAAAGTTAGGTTGGAAACTTAAACACAAAGTCAAATAATTAAATTAAATTGATATGTACTCTAAACTCTTTACTTTTGTTGCAATACATTCAATAACTATTTTTTGATGCAAATCATGTTACGCATAGTTTCGACAATGATCAATACGTCTCCATAGGAATGTGCAAAGTGTATTGTGGTAAGCAAATTAATGTCGCAGATCTTTAATTAATGTACAAATAAATTGATTTGACAAACGATCATATCTCTAATACTCAATCAATATTTGATTTGGTATTTGGCATGAAGGATTGGTAATCGTACCAACCGAATACCAACTCTATGTTCCTTTGTTCTTTTCAAATATATTTAATAAAGTTCCTTGCCTTCTGGGTCTGAGCCTGTCACACATGGTTCGCCTAGTGTGGCTTAACTGGTTGGCGAGGTTTGCAGGCTATTTCGTCGACCCGTGGGTTTACCCGGTGCGCACCCGAAGGGTAGTGGCTGAGGGTTCCCGCGTCATCAAAAAAAAAAATTTAATAAAGTAATATTTTATGTTTAGTTTCTTTAAATAATTATATTATAGCACTATCTGATCACAATTGGACTTTAATTAAAGGCAAAACTAATACAACTAGACATGACCCAATCACCGCAACACTCCATACGACTCACGAATGTGTAAATTTAAAAAACACACTTTTGAGCACAAATAGAAATACACAAACAAAAGTGTTTCATACACAAATCATATCACCGTCAACCCCGCCATCACCTGCACTTCAGTCATCTCTTGTCATGTCGTCGTCACGCCCCTCTACTCTCATCTTTCACCTCTTATATCTCTGAATATTGATCATACACGATTATATGTTTTCAAAATATTTTTCTTCATTATAATTTTGATTTTTAATGTGATACGTTGTCGAATTTTATTGTTTCTCTTTTAGAAAAGAAAATTGAAATGAAGTAGAAATACCGTTTGGTAATTACCGAGCACGGTAATTGCCGAATCATATCGAATGCTTTTGATTTGGCAAACGATAATATCAAATCACACAATCTTACATGATGATCTCCACCTAGCATCTATGTTGCTAGAATTTAATTAAGAGGTGCTAAAATGGACGCCTGGTGCAAAACTCGTAAGTAACACTTTTCCTTCTTGTGTTGTGGCCATCATGCAAATTGAACTGGGAATATCATGACTTGAAGGAGAAACTTAAGATACATATTTGAACTCTTATGTTAAAACTGTAAAGAATTATTTGATTGGTATATTTCTTACTTTATGAATAATACAAGAGTACACTAATTTATACAAGTGACTAATCTAAGATAGGAATAAATCCTTAACTAAAATATACATAGATAAACTAGGAAGTAGATACGAGAGTATCTACTTTCCTAATACGCCCCCTCAAAATTGACGTTCCACCGGCTAAGGCGATTTTGGAACGAAGAAGTAAGAACTGAGAGCGATGAAGAGCCTTTGTGAGAATATCGGCGAGCTGATCATGCGTACTGATGTGGCAAACCCGAACAAACCCCTTTGCAATAATGTCACGGACAAAATGAATATCAATAGTGATATGTTTCATGCGGGAGTGCATGGCGGGGTGTAAGGAGAGGTGAGTAGCACCAATATTATCACAAAATATCGTCGGGACCGAAGGAAGCTTGACTTGAAGTTCGGTGAGCAAGTTTTGGATCCAACGAACCTCGGACGTGGCTGTGGCTAATGCACGGTATTCGGCCTCAGTGGAAGAGCGTGCAACGGCTCGTTGCTTGCGAGAGCTCCAAGAGATAGGATTATTGCCAAGAAAAATAAGGAACGTCGTGGTAGAGGACCGGTCGTGAGGGTTACCCGCCCAATCCGCATCCGAATAACCACGAAGGGTTAGTGGTGAGTCACGACGGATAAGAAGGCCATGGGTGATGGTGCCCTTTAGATAACGAAGAATCCGCTTGACCCCGGCCCAGTGAATGTCAGTCGGAGAGGAGACAAATTGAGCAAGGCGGTTTACCGCAAAGGCAATGTCGGGGCGGGTCAAGGATAAGTATTGGAGCTCACCAATAGCTTGACGGTAGACATGGGGATCACAACTAGGTGAGGGATCAAGAAACGTAGAAGCGGCGGAGGTGGCCATCGGCGTCGTGACAGTCTTGGCCCCGGTCAAGTTGTGACGGTCGAGAATGTCGTGGATATACTTGTGTTGCGAAAGAAGAAGACCCTCCTTGCACGGAAGGGCTTCAACACCAAGGAAATAAGATAAGAACCCTAGATCCTTGACCGCAAAAGTTTCTTGGAGTTTGGTGATGAAGTCCGAGATGAGGTGAGAGTTCGTCCCTGTGAAGATAATATCATCGACATACACAAGTAAGAAAATGACCGTGCAAGTACAACGAAAGATGAATAACGAGCAGTCGGAGCGAGATTGAATGAACCCAAGACGAAGCAACGCATCCCGTAAAGCATGAAACCAAGCACGTGGTGCTTGTTTGAGGCCATAGATGGACTTCCGTAGCCGACACACATGAGAAGGAAGCGCGGTATTAACAAACCCCGGTGGCTGGTCCATGAAGACCTCTTCAGTGAGAGTGCCGTGTAAAAAGGCGTTACTCACATCCAACTGACGTATAGGCCAGGAGTTCATGACTGTGAAGGATAGGATAAGGCGGATCGTGACTGGTTTGACGACGGGACTGAAGGTCTCCTTGTAGTCCAAGCCCGGTCGCTGATGAAAACCTTTAGCCACGAGACGAGCCTTGTACTTCTCAATGGACCCATCCGGTTTCCGTTTAACTTGAAATACCCACTTGCACCCAATAACATTAGAGGCCAAATGAGAAGGGACCAACTCCCATGTGCCATGCTGAAGAAGGGCATTGATTTCACTAGACATGGCATCACGCCAGTGAGGGTCCTTCAACGCAGAGGACACGCAAGTGGGTTCAAGAGTGGAAGGAAGGGGATGCTTGGTGACCACGGAGAACAGTTTAGGCTTAAAAATGTTGTTTTTAGCTTGAGTAACCATGTGATGACTGGTGGGGCACAAGGTTGGGTCGATGGTGCGTCGATGGGCTGAGCCGCGGTATGGGTCGACGGCGTGGGTGAGAAGGCCGCTGGGTGGGCCGGTGATTGGACCGACAGACTAACCGCGGGTCGGATGGATGACGGGGCCGCATGGTGGGCCGAGGATCAGACCGGCGGGCTGTCCGCAGGTCGGATAGGTGATGGGGCTGCAGGTTAGGCCGGGGATCGGACCGACGGGCTGGCCGCGGGTTGGATAGATGATGGGGCCGCAGGGTGGGCCATGGACCGGACCGGCGGTGCAGGGGATTGGGCCGCGGGTCGGGTGAGATGCGGGGTCACAGGTGGGGTCGTGGACCAGGCCGGAGGGGCGACGGGTTGGGCTGGATCGGGGTCGCGGGTTGCGGTAAGGGTCAGACCGACGGAGGAGCCACGGGTCGGACAGATGAATGGTTGAGAGGCGAGAGGAATTGGCTCTCACAAAACCGAACATGGCGGGAGATATATAGACGACGAGAGGTGGGATCCCAACATTTGTAAGCACTCTGCGAGGAAGAATAACCAAGAAAAATGCAAGGTCGGGAGGGGAAGGATAACTTCCCGGCTTCATAAGGCCTTAGCCACGGATAACATAAGCAACCAAACACTCGTAACTTAAGATAGTTGGGCGTCACGCCAAAAAGCTTGTAAAATGGGGTAGAGTTATTAATGGTCGAGCAAGGCATGCGATTAATCAAATAAACAGCTATTTGAAGAGCGTATGACCAAAAACTAGTTGGTAGTTTAGCATGATAAAGTAAGGCACGTCCTGTCTCAACTATGTGACGGTGACGACGCTCAGAAATCCCATTTTGTTGAGGTGTGTGAGGTGCAGTAGTTAACCAAGTTATGCCCGATTTTGCAAAAAATGATTTAAGTGCCACAAATTCACCCCCATTGTCACTGTAAATTTTTTTGATGGATTGAGAGAATTGTTTTTCCACGAGGGGTTTAAAGTGTACAAAAATCTCATGAACTTGGGATTTGGCGACCAATGGGAAGAGCCAACAGTAGCGGCTATACAAATCCACAAAAATCACATAGAAACGAAAGCCATCAATGGAGGTATCAGTAGGCCCCCAAACATCCGCAAAAACGTAATGTAAATGATGTAAAGCAACAAAACTAGAACTGTCAAACGGCAAACGGTGAGACTTGCTCACAAGACAAGATTCACAAGATAAGTCCTTCACAAAGGAATTAGTGTCAATTGGTAACTTAAACACATGAATTAAAGATAAACTAGTCTTGGTGGCAGGGTGACCAAGACGATGGTGCCAAGTGCTGGATGACGTCCGAACCCCAAAAGAAGCAAGCCTAGCTGCCGACTTCATGTAGTAAGAGGGGGGTCGGATGTGGTAAACTCCATTGCTACATAGTCCTTTCACCAGTGGAGCCCCCGTAGTTGTGTCCTTAACAAGAAAATAGTCAGCAAAGAAATCCATGGAAACTTTATTGTCGCGAGTAAACTGATGAACTGAGAGTAAATTGTGTTGTGAAGCCGGAACACGTAAAACATTTGATAGGTAAAATGTGCGAGAAGGAAACTATAAATGAGTACTACCAACATGAGTAATTTCCATACCATGACCGTCGGCAATTTGGACCTCATCAGTGCCATCATACTCGGAGTGAAACGTAAGGTTGTTGATGTCACTGGTGAGACTATGATTAGCACCCGAATCAACAAGCCAAGAACCATCACCTGGGCGTGATTGGGTAGTAGGGGGCGTGCGGGCCGTGTGTGCCGTATCCCGGGCGGACTCAAGATTGTAACAACAGAGCGTCGTGTGGCCAAGGCGACCGCAAATCTGACATTGGACATTGCTAAAGGGTGAGCCAGAATTGATGGATTGAGAGCCATGGTTACCTCGATTGCGACCGCGAGAGGAACGGCCACGGTTGTTGTTGTTGTGACGGCCGCGATGGGTGGATGGGCGGGATGGCCCACCATAGCCGTGATGAGGGCTAGGACCGTGAGTGGCAGTGTTGGCCGTGGCCACCAACGAGGAGGTGGCGAAATCTAGGCGGAGTAAATAGGACTCATGAGTAACGAGGGCGCTATGAAGCTTGGCAAACGAGAGCGGATGCTCTCTAAGGCGAACTGAGGTTGCAGTCACGATAGTTGGGTCCAAGGCCGTTTAGGACATACAAGGTAACGTCATCAGCACCTAAAGGTTGGTCGATCATGCCAATCTCATCGACTTTGGCTTTGATCTCTGCCATGTATGTGGTGACCGAACGATTCCCAAGTGAGACGGAATTGAGGGCGTCCTTGAGGTCCATGAGGCGGGTTCGGTCAGAACGAGCAAAATTGTGCATGAGACAAACCCATGCTTCGGATGACGTGGTGGCGGAATGAATTAGCGGAAGTAGGTCATCCGAGATGGCACCAACAAGGGCGCCGAGAAGGAGGGAGTCTTTTTGGAACCAAAGACGATAGGCATCAATTTTCGACGGATCGGGACGGGGAAACGTGCCTTGAAGATAGCCAAGGAGATTAAGGCCATTGCATTGCAACACAACCTGCAAACGCCATGATAGATAGTTGGAAGTGGTGAGTTTGAGGGGGAAGTGACTATGATGAGTCACATGAACGAGGCTTGATGGTGCCGTGAGGGCGGTGGGTGGTGGCGGCTGTGGTCGTGTCACGGTATCAGAGGAAACGCTAGCGGAGGGGTCATCGTTTTGTGCCATGGCAGCGACGGCGCGGTGGTAGGGCCGAACGAACTAGGTCGGATCGATGAGAGAAAATCGTGGGATATTTAGGCAAATCTTGATACCATGTAAAGAATGATTTGATTGGTATATTTCTTGCTTGATGAATAATACAAGAGTACACTAATTTATACAAGCGACTAATCTAAGATAGGAATAAATCCTTAACTAAAATATACATAGATAAACTAGGAAGTAGATACGAGATTATCTACTTCCCTAATAAAAACCTTCGCTCAAAGTACATTCATAAAATGTTGGTCTCATGCTTTGATTGCTCATGTAGAAACTAGAGAGAGGGAATCAAAAATTATTGAATTGAATTAACCAATCGAAATGAAACAAAGAAGAGTACAAAATATATGCGAAAAATAAAGGCGGGAGAAATTTTTGTAAGAGAAACAGCTAGCCCAACTAACAAACAAAAACAATTACTAATTGCCCCCTATATATTTGAATAAAGTGCAACTAAGTCCAAAGAGCCAAAATAACAAAATATAACTAATCTTAAAATTCCTCCCCCCCCCCCACCCTCTCAAGTTGGAGGTTGGTGAGGGTCACCAAGCTGCAACTTAAAACGCCAACGAGAGAATAAAGCAGGAGAAAGCCTTTCTGAAGAAGTCAGCAAGCTGGTCAGAGGCGGGGCAATGTTGAGGTAAAAGCAAGACTGGTTTGTAGCAGTTCCGCACCAAGTGGTAATCAATATCCATGTGCTTGGTACACTCATGGAATATGGGGTTCAGAGTGATGTGAACCGCATACTTGTTGTCGCAAAAGAGAGGAATAGGCACATAAATAGGTAACTACAAGTCCTTAAGAATGTAGGAGAGCCACTGCAGTTCACAACAAGTGTTAGCCTTAGCCATACTCATGTATTCTACCCCAGTGGAAAATCTAGACATAGTAGCTTGCTTCTTGGTCTTTCAGCTAATGAGTGCACCACCAAGAAATACACAAAAACCAGTAAGAGACAAAAAGAAACAGGATAAGAGCCTAGTTTGCATCACTGAAGGCAGCAAGTTTGAGAGAACTTTGTGAAGGGTAAAAGAAAACCAAGAGAGGGTTCCCTTTGAGCTACTGTAGGACATTTAGAGCAGTATTCCAATGATCCATTGTAGGAGAGTGCATGAACTGACTCAACTGATTTACAATGAAGCAAACATCTGATTTAGTCATATTGAGATACATTAGCCTCCTAGCAAATCTCATGTATTTATCAGGTGATTGAGTAAAGTAGCAGTGAACTTCAAACCAGTTGGACAAGGAGTAGAGGTAGGTTTGGCACCAATAAGTTCTGCATCACTCAGTATGTCAAACACATACTTGCGATGATTAATGTAAAAAGGTAATTATAAAATATATACTGAGTAAAACCAATGGAGATAAGACTGTTGGTGAACTCCAAGTTCCACTGTCTAGAATCCTGTTTGAGATCGTAAACGAACTTATTACGTTTTCACACCTCACCATGTTGAGCATTAGTGTAGCCTTCTGGATGTTTTAAGTAAACATCTTCATAAAGGAAACCATGAAGAAATGTCTAGCTGGTGTATATTTCAATTGAATTGTGTAGCAGCAGCTAAGAGTAATCTCACTGTAACTAACTTCACCACATGAGAAAAACTATCATTGTAGTCAATACCAAACACCAGATTATATCCTTTTGCCACCAATCTAGCTTTATGCCTCTCAACACAGCCATCTGGTTGAGTCTCAATTTAAAAATCCATATGGAGCCAATAAATCCATCTGGAGCCAATGGGATGCTTCTGAGGAGGTAAAGGCATCAAGTTCCAGGTGTTGTTGGTCTCTAATGTTGTTTTTTCCTTCTGCATAGCAGATATCCAGTGAGGATCAGTAGCAGCTTATTTGTAGGTGGAGGGCTCCTTATTAGCTTTATGTGAGCAAGGAAGCTTAGATGAGAAGGATAAAGAAATGTAGGAGGTGTGTGTCTAGAACCAAAGATATTGTTGCAAAGATGGTTGCCATAAAGATCTAAAGTACACTGTAGAATTGATAGAGATTGGGGAATTAATTCCCAGATTTCAGATTTTAGAGAGGTGAGGGAAAGAATAAGAAGAATGAGAAGAGAACAAAGAGAAGACAACAATTGCTCGGCAATTCAATAATCAATAATCATTCATAAACTGCCTAACAATAAACTCTTAGCCTTATATTTATAGGCTAAGTAACAAAAACATATCATAAGCAGGACTCCTAATAAAAGCAACTTACCAACATAATAAAATCCTAATTACGCAATATAAAGAAACCTAATTTAATAATACTACTAGAATCCTAATTAATATGGAAATACTCCTAATATGAGATATCATTAATATATTATTCTTGATCCTTATCATTCTCCTCGACTTGAAAAACTCGCGTCCCGAGAGTTTGCTTGAAGTGACGCTCCAAAAAATGGGAAAATGAGCACGGAACCTCGAGCCAAACATGTGACATCCCCATTAGGACGACCTTTCCATCGAACAAGATACAAGAAATGTCCATTTCCGACGTTGTTGACAATATATTCTTCCTTCACTTTCCATCGAACTAGGTACAAGAAGTGTCCATCTCTAGTGTTGTTGACCACATATACTTCCTTCATGACCAACAATAGTATAAGAAGTAGCTTAGGCACCAAAACTGAATAAGTCGCAAAACCACCTGTAGCACTAGCAGAAAATTTGGGAGGCTCAATAATACCTCGAGAGTGAGTTAAGTCCTTACTATTGAAAATTGGACTATTCGATAAATTAGGAGGCAAGTCTCGCAAATATGCATTAGAGCCAAAATATTTTAAGCCACAAAAAGGTCCTGAAATCTTAGAGAAAAACTTTTCAAAACCATATGCAACAGAATTATCAAGACAAGTTGGCCTAATCAAATCATCCCCTTTACGTAGCTCTAAGTTGTCACAGTGCATGTCAATAACCAATTTATAATCTTCATTACATTGTGCAACTATTGGTTGATGATCGGCATGCAACTCATGATCTATGTAACATGACACACTAGACTCAACTTCCTTTCCAATAAGATATGCAGAAACATCATGCAATTGTACACTAGACATTTCATGCGATGAAAGTTCTTGTTTATTCGCATTGGACTCGAGATGCAGAAAACTAGCGGGCAAATGGTCAATCTCTTGACATGAAGCACACACAACAGGATCACAAGGCGAATTAACGTTAACACTAGGCAGAGTGACGAAGTTATATGGATTAGATTCACTTTCTTGATTAAGCGGCTTATTATCGTGAAATGACTTGAATGAAGTATCAAAATCTTGAATCGTATCCTCAACTTGCGTAGGCTCCTCGACTTGAAAAGCCGAACTACGTAGAGGAGAAGACTCTTGAAAAACAGTTTGAATTTGCCTAGACTCCTCGACTTGAAAAGTTGAGGAGTGTAAATGAGAAGAGTGAAGGTACTCCTCATAATCTAAGGCGCTTTGATAGGCATCAAATAAAGTTCTAGGATTCACCAAAATGACTTCCTTTTGAATGTCGTACCTTAACCCCTCAATGAATCTATCTATTGTGATACATTCTGCTTCTATAATCTGCAATCTTTTCTTCAAGTCATTAAAAGTAGTAAAATATTATGTCACACTTGATGTCCACTGTGTCAACTCGAACCACCTAAATATTCATTGTGGCTTACGAAATCTCTCTCTCAGAATGTATTTCATTTCTTTCCAACTAGTTACTTGTGGGTCATGGTAGTAATCACACTCCTCTCGTATTTCTCGCCAATATGTCCTAGCACGCCCAACCAATTTCAATGGAGTAAATCGAATTTTATCAATGTCAGTTAAACCGTAATATTCAAAGTGGTCTCCCAAGTAAAATAACCAATCATCAATTAAAATACTCTTATTCTCTCCATCAAACTCAGGGATGTCATCAAAATACAAATACTTAGGATATTCATAGTAATGGCTTGGAGCGTGATGCATATGTCTATCTAGATGAGACTTATCTCGAGTGGCGTAATGGTCATGCTCTCTAAACCTATCATGGTTGTAGATACGAAAACTACGATGCTCAATGCAAGAACTCTTATCATCTACATGAACATGACCATTGAATGACTGAGTGGAAGACAAATACAACGACATCCTAGAATGCATTATGTTGCCGACATCAAGTCAAATTCACAAGTAAATCAATTATAAACTAGGTGTAAATTCACGTAGACAACTCAAAGGACAAGGATAATTATATGACTACGAAAAGTTTTTTTTTTTTTGCTTTATGCAATAAACTAAACTTGCCAACGAAAATTCTAGAGTCCAATATTCAATAGCAGGAGTACGTTACCGAAGCAAAATCGAGCCAACCAAATTATGATTGTGCATTGTGGTTCCACTTCTTTCCGATCTTGGGCTTCAGTACTCCAAAATACCACTGAAAATCAAGAAAGAAATATTATCAGCAAGTTGAGGAGTAAATAACCATAAAAGGACTGAAACTGCAATATGCGTCTTCTTCATCACTGGGTAGGTCCGTTCACTACGATCGGCGTAGCAGCGGGTGTAGGCAGCGGTGCTTGTAGGCAAGAAGATCTGGATCAACAAGTTCTACGGCGGAAGCTGCTGGGTGGCGACGGAAAACGTGTGGTGGAGCAGGTTTGCGGCGATTGTTGGTTGCGTGGAAGTGGGCGAACGGTGAAGATGGAGAGGTGGCGGTGAACGACGATGAAGAAAGAGCTGCTGGACGGAGGTGGCAACGAGCGGCGTTGACAGTTGTGACGGTGATGGCCGCGATGATGGCGAGAACGAGTGGCGGCGCCGAGCTGTGGTTGACCCGCGCCGTTGCTAGGGTTTGACGGCGGCGCACGCAGCAGTGTGTGTTGCTGCGTGTCTATTCCCTGCTTTTTTTTCTTCAGAAATTTGAAAATTGCAAAACACTCCCTAAACAACTGAAAACACTGGAAATTGACTCAACTTTTTTTTTTCGTTTTCTTTTTTCTCTTTTTTTTTTCTTTTTCGTAAACTCGATTAAACAAGAACTGAAATACTGACGCAGCGGAAAAAAGAAAGGATACGAATGGCTCTGGTGCCAATTTGATAGAGATTGGGGAATTAATTCCGAGATTTCAGATTTTAGAGAGCGATGGAAAGAATAAGAAGAATGAGAAGAGAACAAAGAGAAGACAACAATTGCTCGACAATTCAATAATCAATAATCATTCATAAACTGTCTAATAATAAACTCTTAGCCTTATATTTATAGGCTAAGTAACAAAAAATATACCATAAGCAAGACTCCTAATAAAAGCAACTTACCAACATAATAAAATTCTAATTACGCAATATAAAGAAACCTAATTTAATAATACTACTAGAATCCTAATTAATATGGAAATACTCCTAATATGAGATATCATTATCAAGAATATAATCTTTGAGGTGTACATGTAGGGATGAAACTCTGGTACTTCTTCTGGTCATTTGAGGTGGTCTGTTATAATCAGAGGTTGTGGTGAAGGAGTGGAGACTTTTGAGGGATCAGCATGAAGAGTAGAAGGTGAGTGGTGTAGAAGGTGAGTGGTGACTGCTTGGTGTAATAGGATCATCAGAAGGTGCAACATCAGGAGCATTGATATCATAATATCAGAAGGGAGCATTGACATCAGAAGAGAGATTAGTCAGTGGTGAATCAGTCCACCCATCAGAGTCATCAGTAGGGAAAGGCAAAACACATGGTTCTTGCATAGAAAAAGTATATGGAAATTTATCTTCAAAGAACTGAATATCTCTTGTAATGATGACCTTATTGTGAGGAAAGCTGAAGATTTTGTAGGCCATTTGACATGTCATGTATCTCAAGAAACAACCTTTAGAGCGTTTGGGCTGGCTCATTCTGGTTTTCTGGGAAAAATTATTATTATGTGTAAATGTTTTTCTTCTCTTTTGCAAAGATTTTCTTTCTTTTTCAAGAAAGTCTCAAACTGCCAAACAAGGAAAAAAAAAAGATTTTTCTCAATTTTTTTCCTATCCCCCTATTTTCCGGGGAAACAAACGGAACTTAAAAGTGGGTAGAAGTATACCCTTGTGTGAATTCCATGGCACGGTACTAGTACAAATGAGTCAAGTATATGTGAACATTTTAAATTCCTCTATATATATATATATCTATATTAATTTCAAGTAAGCTTTCCTTCGTATTTGCATTGATATATAGGTGGTGGGGTAACATGCTATGGATACAAGTATTTAGGGGCCACCGATCGAGCCTCAATCATGATTCGCACACACACTCTCTAGTCAAAATAATATAAACTTCCCGGACAAGGTACAAATTGATATATCCATGCACAAGTTTAATAGAGACGCGTCTTATTTTGTAACCACTGCATTTGCACCTTTCCAATATGCTAGCTAGCATCCAGGTTGTATAAGATTTGATTTCTGGGCTAATATTTACTATTTCTGGTTGACGTCGAGTTAATTTAATTTTTTGATTATATTTCTATATATTATACTCAGCGTATCGTTCCTTTCTAATTATAAGTATAATATTATGTTTTATAATGGGCTAGCGATATTTCCAAAGCAACAATTGTTGGAGCCAGAGCAAATCATCTAGCATCTCTAATTTGCCCTTCTTATTTTAAGAATATTTAGATCACGTACCATAACTACTCTTAAAATATAGATTTTCTTATTTAAAACCATCCCTTAAGGCTAGTGATATTGCCAAAGCACCAATTGTTGGAGCCAGAGCAATTTTTTTAATGTCTCTAATTTAACCTTGTCAACTAAGGAAACAAAAATCATATTTTCTTAAACACTTTGTTTCTTAATTTAGGCTCCTTAATAAAAGCAATTAGCATCTCTTTCTGCACATTCTCTGCCACTACTTTAATTTATATGAGGAATATACAAGCAAAATAAAATACCCGGTCATTTTCTAAGATATCTTTTATACTTCTAAAAGTAATTAACTTTTTTTTATCATTTAAAAGTAATTAACTTACTCCGCCATAATTTAACCTCTTTATTAATACTTAAGATACTTGTAATTTTATTTAAATTATGCAACTCCAGAGTCGTAAAATTTTAATTTTTAATTCTATGTTTTTTAATTCTACTTTTGGTGGCTAAAGTTAGTTTGATTACATTACAATAACGTTGTAATAATCTTTTTATGCAGATAAGAATGAAAATACAGAAACATATGAAAAACCAAATTTATATATATATATATGTGCATTAAATTCAAGTCGGTAACTCATTATAATAATTTACAACAATCCGAATCTCTACATTTAGTCGGATAAATTAATTTTAGTTAAGATGATAGTGTAATCATAATTATTTGTGGGTAAATACTAAATATAAATTAACAAAATAATAACTCAGTTGATTTAGGAGTACAACTTGTTAAGTTGACTTTTAATTCATTTTAAAAAATTATTAGAGAGAGAGAGAGAAATAGATTGATAACGTATTATGTTGCTATAGTTAAGGGATGGTTTTAAATAAGAAAATCTATATTTTAAGAGTAGTTATGGTACGACAGAAATAACACCAAAAGAGATACTTTAGTCTATTACCAAAAAAAAGAGATACTTTAGTAGTTTAGTTCACAATTCAGAAATAACAACCATACAAAAATTCTCACCTAAGTCCATTATTAATAAAAAGTCCCACATAAGTAGTCCATTTATTAGTATTGGTAAATCCTGTTTAATTTATGTCCGAAACAACAGTAGTCAACTTAAATAGTACTCGGTCTCAAGCCATTCTTCTTCTACCAACTATCCTACTCTGATTTCTCTCTTACAACAGCTGCTTCTCAAACAAAACATGTCTGAATTTCAATCCAGCGCACATATCCTGATCTTCCCTTTCCCTGCGCATGGACACATGTCACCCCTGTTAAACTTCACCCACCTCCTCGCCACCGGCGGCTTAACAATCACCATCATCGTCACCCCCAAAAACCTCCTCCACCTCCGGCCCCTCCTCTCCCTCCACCCCTCAACCATCACCCCACTCGTACTCCCCTTCCCATCTCACCCGTCCATTCCCGCCGGCGTCGAGAACACCGTTGATCTACACTACGGAGGATTTACAAGTATGCTTTTTGCCTTATCCCAACTTCACGACCCCATCGTCGACTGGTTCCGCCGCCATCCTTTGCCGCCGACGGCTATAATCTCCGACTTGTTCTTGGGCTGGACACAAAACCTCGCCGTCCAGCTCGGCATCCGGCGCTACTGCTTCTCCCCCTCCGGCGCCTTTGCCTTGTCGATCATGAACTCTTTGTGGCGGGACCTGCCGCACCGTGAAAACCCGGATGATGCGGTGGAGTTTTTCGATCTCCCGAATTCCCCAGTTAGCCCCTGGTGGCAGGTGTCTCCACTCTTTCGTATCTTCGTCAGAGGAGACCACTGGCGGATCTATGTAGGGGCTGGGGGGGGCTGTAGCCCCCCCCATTTTTTTTGAAAAAAAAATTCGAATATATATATATATATATATAGTATTAGGGAAAGAGAAAAGGAGCTGATCATATTTACATTTAAAAGCTGAGTCAAATAGTAAATTGCAAAAACTCCTCTTTTGTTATATTTAGTAAGAAAATAACTTATTTGTTATTTTAATTTACAAAAAATCCTCGTGGTGTTAAAGCATTAGCTTTAATCATATTTGTGAAGAGAACATTAGCTTCAAAATATGTAAAAATATATATACAAAGTGTATCAAATTTTCCTTTACTTTTATTTCGTTCAAATATGTCTAAAAAGTTTATAATATAGTCTATACTATTTACCTTGATAAATATATATTTGATAAAAAAAAATGTTTGTTTGGTTATCGTTGTTGTTATTGTAAATATTTATTAGTGAATTAAAACTAAAAGTTGATCCAAAAAATTTCTTGTACGCATTTATCTTCTCTAAAAACTCCAAAAAATCGGTTCAAAACAACATTTTTCTTTACTTAGTATTTCGATTTTTTTTTCCTCTTATTTCTTTCCTACTGTTCTCCAAAAAAAAAAATTTAGCCCCCCCCATATACGATTCCTGGATACGCCCCTGGAGGAGACCCACTTTCGGAATTTCTCAAAGGTAATTTCCGGGGTAATGCCGCTAGCTATGGTCTCGTGGTCAACACTTTTAGGACTCGTTTGCTTTCAAAATTAATAGTCGCATGACTATTAATTTACGTACCCTTACTAATATACTTGGGTATTATTATTATGTTGCATGGTTAACCAAATTGGCACCCTAGATTAAACCCAACAAAAAAAATAAAACTATGTTTGCTTAGGCTAATTGACCAAATATTTTTAATCTTGCCACTTATTTGTGTTTAATGACCTTCTTACCCTTATTCTAATTTTTAACTTCACTCTCACTTGTCATAACAAATCTTTTTACCTCAATAATGAGAACCAAAATTTTACATTTGGAGAAAACGGTCATTCAACATTTTTTTTTTGGGAGAACAAAATATTGTGGCGTTTGTACGGTTTTTTTTCCCATATGTTTGGTTTTTTTGTTTCCAAGCCGAATATATAATGACGTGATACATGTGTCATTATAAACTAATTTTGAAGTCATTACACAAATTAGTACCCTAGATAAAACACACACGGAGATTATAGTAGTGTGTTTGCTAGGAATAATTGAGTCGAGTTTTTTGATCTTCCAACTTATATGTGCAAAATTACATTTTTAAACCACGTTGTATATTTTTTTACCACAACCCTTTAGTCCTTGAATTCCACCATTTCTACCATCATTTAGCACAAACCCCCTAAAATCACAAAACTTCAACAATCGTAAACTATATTGAACTTATTAAGCTTAATAAAACTTGATCATAAATTTTAGTCTCGGATTTGATTATAAAATTTAGTAAAACCTAATTTTCGGTGTAATTATAATCTTCATAAGCAAAACACTCAAGCAACCCCTTCGTTAAATGTATCTACATAAACTTGGACAAAATATAGATAAGGTGAAGTTGAAGAATGTGTAAGTATTATTTAAAATAAAAAATATGTATAAGTATTCAATTCTGAAACTAGCTAGTTGACGATGAAACGTGTTGTATAGAAATCTAAACAATTAATTTTTATGATTTATTCTAAGAATGGTAAATCTGAGAAGGTAAAAAAAAATCCCAGTAACCCCTTTGACAATATAGTTGGTATTTAAAATATTTATAAGAAAAGGTTAAGATCAAAGAATGAATTTTCGTTTAAATAGGTGGAACATTAATTGCATTTCTAAAGAACATGAATGTTAATTTCACTTTATAATATTTCTCTCCTACGCAAAGAGTAGGTGATGGAGAAAAAAATAAAAATCAAGAAAAAACTATTTATCAACAACTCATAACCAATATTATTGGAGGCTAATCTAGTGATCCCAAAAAATAATTTATTGAAAGCTACTCAAGAAAAAGTAATGTAATTAGTGATCCAGGGCCAATCTAGTAAAAAATGCATAGAACATGAGGGGTATAATGGACTTTGTGAAGTAATCCTTATTGTGGCTTATTATGGTATTATTAGTTGGGGGGTGAAGGGTCCAATTATTAATCATAAGATTAACCTGCCACGTAGGCGAAACTCGATTAAAAATATTGCAAACCAAACAAACTTATATGTACGACTATTAATTTAATTGGAGGCTATTGGGCAAAGCAAACGAGTCCTTAGCGATTTGGAAAGGAGTTATTTGGATTATTTGAGGAAGGACATGGGCCCTGACAGGGTGTGGCCCATTGGGCCCATATGGCCTCCAGATGATGTCGGGTCGGGCTCGAGCGATGGGTTCCGTGATGAAGTGATTTCGTGGCTCGACACTTGTACGGACCACAGTGTGGTGTATGTCTGTTTTGGAAGTCAACCAGTTCTGAACAACGACCAGTTGGAGGAGTTAGCTATGGGATTGGAGAAAAGTGGGGTGAAGTTTATCCTAGCTTACAAAGGTCCAACCACGGGACACGTGGAAGAAGATTATGGGGTGATCCCAGATGGATTTGAAAATCGTGTGGCTGGAAGAGGTTTCGTTGTTAAGGGGTGGGCTCCACAAGTTTTGATACTTAGACATAGAAGCGTGTGTGCGCATTTGACGCATTGCGGCTGGAACTCATCGATGGAGAGTATTGTGGCTGGGGTGCCGATGCTGGCGTGGCCGATGGGTGTTGATCAATACATCAACGCAACTTTACTAGTGGATAGTTTGGATATTGCTGTTAAGGTTTGCGAAGGAGATGAAACCGTAATTAAGTCAGATGATTTAGCGTGCTTTTTGGTGGAGGCTACGAGTGAAAAGTGGAATGGTAGGAGGGCTCGTGCCATGGCATTGAAAAAGGCTGCCTATGGTGCCATCAGTGGAGATGGGGGTTCCTTTAATAATTTAGATAATCTTGTGAAAGTTTTGTCGTACAAAAGCCCTATGTAATGAAGTATGCTTATAACTCTTATAAATATGGTTATAAATATGGCTAGTTGAATATGGCTAGTGGACTACAATTACCAATTGAATTAAACCATTTTTCTATCAATAACCTCAAGTTCCAATAAACCTTACTGTTAACTCATTGGAGTAATTCTATTAATATTCAAGGAACGCCTTGCCCAAATAGTCAGCAATCAAGCTACAACACTGTGAGAGTAAGACAATCTATCCGAATAATCTTTTTATATGTATGCTATCACAGAAGTGTTATTGATGTTCCCCCCCCCCCCCCCCCCCCCATTTTGGTTATAAAGTGGGAGTATTTATAGCCATTCGGGAATTATCCCCCGTGAATTGGGTGGCAGAATAAGGGTACTTGAATGCTGATTCAGCTGTTGTGAGATTGCCACCTAATTTCTTTAATGTTGATACTTTACATCTATCGTTGAGTCGTTGACACCTGATTAATTTGGTGCTGATACATGACATTGATGATGACACCTGGTCTTTGCATGGTAGGAGCATCTCGAAGGGTGACACTTGGTTATTATTCTAGAAGCACTTCTCTTGTTTGCCTTCGGACGAACTTCTTTGCCATCGTGTTGATTGCTTTGGCCATCGGGTTACTCTGCCCATTATGGTGCCATCGAGTAATTTTGTTATTATCGTGCCATCGGAATGTCTCTCCATCGGGTCGTTGGGATATATACCCTGATATATCATTATAGTGGGCACCCATCGGGGGGAACATGTTTATCGTGTCACTGTTCCTTAGGATTGTTCACTAGCTAAAGCATCGGCGATTATTAGGCATCGTAGAGTCATCCAAGACTGGTAGTGCCTTTAGCATCAGATGCTCCGTGAGTGGTAATCCGTGCGTCATCGGAGATAAGGTTTGTAGACAAATAAATTTTGTCTACTCCAATTAAATATTGACAAGTGTCAAATTAAATTTTTAGAAATTAAATTAATTATTTCTATTTTTAATTTGGAATTTTACTAAATTAAATTCCAATTATTAATAGGTTAATTAATTGATTTTCTAATATCTATATTGTTGGCCAATCAAATAAAGCCACATGGAAAAGATGGAGAATTGCAACCAACCAAATAAAGCCACATGGAAAAGTGATGAGGTGATTCAACAAATCAAATAAAGCCACGTGGAAAAGATGGAGCATTTCAACCAATCATATCATTACATGTGGAAATATGATGTATTTCTTGATAAGCAAGCTAAATTAAATCCATGCTTATCTTGAAATAAAACCGACCAATCACAAGCAAGGAGCTCTAGGTTTTCACAACTATAAATAGAGGTCTTCTCATAAAGAAAAAGACACAAATATTCACAAGTTGAAGAGGGAAAAGCTCCAAGTTTTTCGCTCCACCAAGTTCATCAATCTTCAAGCGTTCTTCGCGGCATTCAAGGTGTTCTTCGCGAAAACCTCCATTTGATCCGGTTTCAAACTTCAAGTCCATCAAATAACCGTTTTTGAAGATCGCGCTGCTGCCAAGGAAGATCGAGCTTCAACAAACTCAACAAATTCAAGCCAAGTTCATACCGTTCTTCGACAATCTTCAAGCAAGAAAGTCCGTTTGATTCGAGAACAAGCTGCAAGGCCCTCGACAAACTGTTTTTGAAGATCAAGTCATTCTCAAAGAAGATCAAAGTCCATATATCCGAAGAACTGAAGACGAAGATCATATCGTTCTTCAACAATCTTCAAACCAAATTCAAAGTCAGAAGTCCGTTCGATCCGAGATCAAGCTGCCAAGCCCTTGCATCGACGTTCGTCAAACATTCAAGTACCTTGAAGAAGATCGAAGTGAAGACCGCCTTCAAGATTTGTCAAAAGTTCAATTCGTCGTCCTTGTAAAATCGAATCAGAGGATCAAAGAGATTGTAACTTTATAAAGTCATCAAATTCGCAAATTTTATTTGTTCAACTATTTTTCCGTCTTTTATTTTAAAGACTTAGGAAATTTTGTTGCTACAAATTTTTGGCACGCCCGGTGGGACTATCTCTACCTCTCATCTCTTTTCATCAAGGACAAGAAGACGCATCTACATGAGTTCAATAAAGACTCGCTCAATGACTCAATCAAAGGAAGACCAGAAGGCAAATATGACGGATGGGTTCGCACGCGACGATGATCAACGCGATGAAGCTGCTTTTCTTGAAGAGTCCGACAAGGATGAACAATCTCCTCCAACATCTCCACGCACTAAGTCAAAACCTCCTACCTCGGCAGATGTAGCACCCGCCATGACAACAAATGCTACAACTTTGGAGGAACAACTCGCTGCAATAACAAAGGCAATGGAGTGGCTTACGAGGCGTACTGTTGAGCAAGATGCAAAGATTGAGAAACTTCTAAGCAAAGGAGAAGTTGTTGAGACAACTGACGTAGCACAAAAGCGCCCGCAACATCTCGAGGAAGGGGAGACGTCTATCAGGCGCAGTACAATTGCAAAGGATAAGTCCACAAGTAAAGATCTCCAAGTCTTTCCCGGCGACATGATTCATGCGGCGCAGTTGAAAGAGTTCATCATGGGAGCCATCAAGGAAAACATTGGAGGAAGTTCTAAGTCCTCGTTCACATACTCAAAGCCGTATACTAGAAGGATTGACATTCTGAAGTTGCCAAGCGGATATCAACCCCCAAAGTTTCAACAGTTTGATGGTAAAGGCAGCCCTAAGCAACACGTTGCTCACTTTGTGGAGACATGCAACAATGCAGGGACTTACGGGGATCAATTGGTGAAACAATTCGTCCGATCACTCAAAGGGAATGCATTCGACTGGTACATTGACTTAGAGGCAGAGTCCATTGATTGTTGGGATCAATTAGAGCAAGAATTCCTCAACCGTTTCTACAGCACTCGGAGAACTGTCAGCATGGTTGAACTCACGAGCACTCGTCAATGGAAGGAAGAACTCGTCGTTGACTACATCGACCGTTGGAGAAACTTGAGCCTCAATTGCAAAGATCGGTTATCCGAGACCTCGGCCATTGAGATGTGCATCCAAGGAATGCATTGGGGACTTCGGTACATACTTCAAGGTATTCAACCTAGATCATTTGAAGAGTTGGCAACTAGAGCGCATGACATGGAGTTGAGCATGGCTGCAAGTGGAGCTGATGGGCCGCTTATAGGTGACCCCACAAAAGCACAAAGTAAATCGGAGCCAAGGAAGGGGGGCAAGTTCTTTGCTAAGGCGCCATCCAAAGACTCCATGGCCGTGACTACCGCACCTCTTAAGATTTCATCTAGGGCAAATGAAGGGAAGAAGTCATATGTGACATCCGAAAAGAAGAATTCCTCGCAAGACAAGGAACAAACAAAGTTGACTCTGAAAGAACTGCAAGCAAAAGAGTATCCATTCCTTAACTCCGATGTTCCCGGGATTTTTGACGACTTACTTGGATCTGGTCTTATTGAATTGCCCGAAATGAAGAGACCCGAAGAAGCTGGACGTTCAAGTGACCCAAAGTATTGCAGATATCATCGCCTTCTTGGACACTCGATTGAAGACTGCTTCGTGTTCAAGGACAAAGTTATGCGATTGGCTCGTGAAGGCAAGATAACCCTAGAGGAAGACAAGGCGACTGCAAATACTACAACAACCCCTCTCGAGACTTTGGAGAATGAAACAAGCAAAGAGAAGAAGCTAAGTTGGTTTTGTGAAGAAGACATTAGCAAATCATGCACCGTGACTGACGTACAAGATGCCTTATCAAATGAATCATGCCTAAAGACTTCCATGAATACCAAACAATGTGCGGCAACAATTTGCTTTGGAGATGAAGATCTCTTACTTGGTTCGAAGCCCCATAATAGGCCACTTTTTGTAGCTGGATTCAGTCGTGAGCAAAGGGTTAATCGAATCTTGATCGATGGAGGCTCAGCCGTCAACATATTACCCTTGCGTGTGATGAAGGAAATGGGAATACCAAATGAAGAGCTCACAAGTAGTCGCTTAATGATACAAGGCTTCAACCAAGGGGGGCAAAGGGCAATAGGCATCATACGACTGGAGTTGTTAATGGGAGATATGTCATCAAGCGCCTTATTTTACGTCATAGATGCCAAAACTTCATATAATATGCTTCTTGGACGACCGTGGATACATGAGAACGGTGTTGTCCCTTCAACTCTGCATCAATGCTTTCAATATCGCCAAAACGGGACAACAAAGAAGGTGCTCGCGGATGACAAGCCGTTCACTGAAGCCGAATCTCACTTTGCTGATGCCAAGTACTATCTTTCACAGATGAATGCGCCAAAGGTTGAAGCAAGATCATTTCATGAGGATTCCAAGAAGACAGACGATAAGAGCAATGATGAAACTCATTCGTTAGACGAATGCCCCGCGCAAGGCGACGTGTCCTCTCACAAAGATGTCTCATTGGAAGATCTGATTGTGCCTTTAACAAAGCTTGACATAAAGACACCATCTTGTCCTTCTCTTCTTAAAGGATTTGTCCGCCCAACGAAAGGCCCTCAAGTTGAACATGATCCTTCAATCGGGAAACAAGTGGGAAAATGTTATGATGCAAAATCATTTAAACTCTTGATCAAGGCTGGCTATAATCCTCGAGAAAGATCACACATGGGAAAACTTCTTCCTGAAGTCGTTATCCCAAATCCTCGAGCAGGTCTGGGGTTTCCTCCGCGAGAGCCTATGCGCATCACCATCAAAAGAGCCAATGCCAATTACATCGGTGAAGAAGATAATTTGTCAATAATTGAAGGGAAATTGTCGCAAGTATCAGTCTTTGATAGACTTGGCCCATTTGGTAAGACATTGTCTCGAACTTCAGTCTTTAAGAGACTTGGTCCTCGCAAAAGACCCATGCATCAAAGGTTGGGACCCTCGTGTTCATCAAGGCATCGAAAGGACAATCGTAATCCATGTTTTCCTGAAAGACTCCAAAGTGCAATTCCTTCTCGCATGAGGCGCCATGATGAGTTGATTATATCACACGACAAATGCATGAAGGTTAAGTGGCAAACAATTGTACTTACGCAAGCTCAACGCAAGAAAGAAGACGATGAGGAAAGCGTAGGATCATCACACCATATAACTCTGAAAGATGGGAACATCGAAGAGGAAGATGCTGAAGAAGCACCCCCGGAGCTTGAGGAAGGCGTCAAGAACACGGTTGACGAACTGAAAGAAATCAACCTTGGCGATGAAAATGATCCTCGACCAATATATGTCAGCGCACTGTTGAAAAGGGAGGAAGAACAAGCATATGTCGCCTTGTTGAAAGAATTTAAAGATGTATTTGCTTGGTCTTATAAGGAAATGCCGGGTCTAAACCCGAAAGTTGCCGTCCATCAACTAGCGGTAAAGAGTACGACACGTCCAATCAAGCAAGCTCAACGAAGGTTCCGCCCCGAGTTGGTCCCTTCGATTGAAGCTGAGGTGAACAAACTCATTGAAGCCGGATTCATTCGAGAAGTTAGATACCCGACGTGGATATCAAGTATAGTCCCAGTGAGGAAGAAGAACGGGCAAATTCGGGTTTGCGTCGACTTTAGGGACCTTAATGCCGCATGCCCCAAAGATGACTTTCCATTACCAATCCCAGAATTAATGATTGATGCCACCACGGGTCACGAAGCCTTGTCTTTCATGGATGGCTCCTCCGGATATAACCAAATCTGCATGGCCCCAAAGGATGAAGAATTGACAGCATTCCGAACTCCAAAAGGGATATATTGTTACAAGGTGATGCCATTTGGACTAAAGAATGCCGGCGCTACCTATCAAAGAGCCATGCAAAAGATTTTCGACGACATGCTACACAAGAACGTCGAGTGTTACGTCGATGATTTGGTTGTGAAGTCAAAGAAAAGAGAAGACCATCTCAATGATTTGAGAAAAGTGTTTGAGCGGTTGCGAAAATATCAGTTGAAGATGAATCCTTTGAAGTGTGCCTTTGGCGTGACATCTGGGAAGTTCCTTGGCTTTGTTGTTCGTCAACAAGGAATTGAGATCGAGCAAGCTAAGATTGATGCAATCCTCAAGATGCCAGAGCCACGAAACATACATGAACTCAAAAGTCTCCAAGGAAAACTAGCATACATCAGACGGTTCATCTCAAATCTAGCCGGACGATGTCAACCGTTTAGTCGCCTCATGAAGAAAGACGTTCCGTTCAAGTGGGATGAGGCCTGTACCAATGCCTTTGAGCGTATAAAGTCGTATCTGATGAAACCGCCCGTGTTGGTTGCGCCAGTGTCCGGACGCCCATTAATTCTATACATTGCCGCCCAAGAAAGTTCTGTAGGGGCATTGCTAGCCCAAGAGAATGATAGCCGGAAAGAAAGTGCATTGTACTACTTGAGTCGAAGGATGACGCCAAATGAGTTGAACTATTCCCCAATCGAGAAGTTGTGTTTGGCTCTTATCTTCGCAATTCAAAAGTTGAAGCACTACTTTCAAGCTCACACTATTCGTTTGGTCTCTAAAGCTAACCCATTGAAGTATGTCATGTCAAGGCCGGTACTCTCTGATCGACTTGCTAGGTGGTACTTGCAACTGCAACAGTTCGAGATAGCATACATCCCTCAAAAGGCCGTAAAGGGACAAGTGTTGGCCGACTTCTTAGCTGACCACCCAATTCCTGCTGAGTGGGAACTAGTTGATGATTTGCCCGATGAAGATGTCCTCCTAGTTGAAGTTACTCCACCATGGAAGATGTACTTTGATGGAGCCGCTCATCGAGAAGGCGCCGGCGCGGGGATTGTCTTTCTTACGCCTAATGGAGAAGTGATGCCCTATTCTTTCACCCTTACACAAAAGTGTTCCAACAATGTTGCAGAATATCAAGCTCTCATATTGGGGTTGGAATTAGCAATTGGAATGGAGCATTTGAATCTTGAGGTGTATGGAGACTCGAAGTTGGTGATCAGTCAAGTACTTGGTGATTATGAAGTGAAGAAGCCTGAATTGCTTCCGTATCGTGACTACGCTCGAAGGTTGGTTGAACAACTTGGGGGCATATCAATTGAACATGTACCAAGGAGAAAGAACGGACAAGCAGATGCTTTAGCGAAACTTGCTTCGACCCTTGTTATGACTGAAAAGAAGTTCAACGTTCCTGTATGCCAAAGTTGGGTGATACCATCTGCAATGAGTGAAGAAGAAAGAAGTACTGAAGAAAACCATGTTGTGGAAGTCTACGAGATTGAGAAGGAAGACTGGAGGCAACCTTTTGTCGACTACTTGAAGTACGAGAAGCTTCCTGATGACCCACGTAGAAGAGTCGATATTAGGCGCCGTGCTAGTCGCTTCCTATATTACAAAGGCACTCTTTACAGACGTTCATTCGAAGGGATCTTTTTGCGTTGCCTAAGTGATGACGAAGCTGCTCAAGCCATGGAAGAGGCTCATTCTGGAGTATGTGGTGCTCACCAATCTGGACCTAAGTTACACTTTCGAATTAAGAGGATGGGATATTACTGGCCCACGATGGTCATTGACTGCATGGAATACGCGCGCCGATGTCAACCTTGCCAATTTCACGCAAATTTTATTCATCAACCACCAGAACCTTTGCATCCAACTGTAGCTTCTTGGCCTTTCGATGCATGGGGACTAGATGCCGTCGGTCCCATGACTAAGTCTTCTGGTGGACATTTGTACATCTTGGCCGCCACTGACTACTTCTCTAAGTGGGCTGAAGCAATACCTCTCAGGGAAGTAAAAAAGGAAAATGTTGCTGACTTTATTCGCAATAATATCATTTATCTCTATGGAGTTCCGCGATACATCATAACCGATAATGGGACACCGTTTTGCAATAGCGTCATCAACAAGCTTTGTCAAAAGTTTGAGTTCAAGCAAAGAAACTCTTCGGCCTACTACGCTGCTGCTAACGGCCTCGCTGAAGCTTTTAATAAAACTTTGTGCAATTTGTTGAAGAAGGTGGTTGCAAAGTCGAAGAAGGACTGGCATGAAAGAATTGGAGAAGCTTTGTGGGCTTATAGAACAACTTATAGGACACCGACTCAAGCAACTCCCTACGCCTTGGTCTACGGAGTTGAGGCGGTACTCCCTCTGGAGCGACAAATCCCATCTCTCAGAATAGCGATACAAGAAGGCCTTACTGAAGAAGAAAATGCACGTTTGCGATTGGGCGAATTGGAAGCTCTAGATGAGAAAAGATTGGAGGCTCAACAAAGATTGGAGTGTTATCAAGCCCGCATATCAAGAGCATTTAATAAGAAGGTTCGCTTGCGATCATTTCAAATTGGTGACTTGGTGCTCGCTGTGAGAAGGCCTATCATCATTACCCATCGCATTGGGAACAAGTTCACATCAAAATGGGATGGTCCTTATGTGGTTCAAGAAGTCTACACAAATGGCGCATATAAGTTGATTAATGAAGACGGTTTAAGAATTGGCCCCATAAATGGGAAATTCTTAAAGAAGTACTACCCTTGATGATTGAAGCATGCTCCATGTCGCACGAGCTTAAACTGCATGATACTCCTGGCCCGCATGAGTATAAACTGTGCACGGCACCCACCAATGGTAAATTATGTGGTTAAAATGATAACTTACCCCACTAAAGGTATTTTATGTGGTTAAGTTTTAAATACCCCACTTTGTTCAAAGTGGTTAAAGAATGAATACTCCTGGCCCGCATGAGTATAAACTGTGCACGGCACCCCCCCAAATCAATCTTGGTTTCTTTTGAACTACGTTATGACTTGATCCTTTTATTAAGGTACGTAGGCAGCTTAGAAGTTCTCTAAGTTCAGTCGTGAAATTTTCTTAAGTTGGTTTTGTTGCATTATGCTACATTGCTCATAAAAAAAAAGGATGGTGCAAAATACGAAAGAATAATTCAAAGCGAGAGAAATAAAGGCAAATGTCTTATTAAATCTCAAAGTTCGATGATACTACGAGTACAAAGCAAAAGGCAAAACAAAATAAAGCAAACAAATAAAGAAAAGAACAAAAGACTCAAGCAAATGGTCTCGCATCCCTCAACTCGCGTTGTGCGGCTTCCAGCTCCGCTCTCAAGGTGACCAAGTCTCCGTTGTTGATCTGATCATCAAGTACCCTTAGCTCTTCTTCAAAGGTGGAGAGGTCACTCTCGGCAGCGCTAAACAATTCTTCTTGGCGTTTCAAGCAAGAGTTGAGCTTCTTTTGCTTCTTCTTCAAGCCTTGCAACCTCTTCACGATGCTTTGAAGCTCATCTTTGGTAGATTGGAGGTGGACTGCTTCTTTGTCTTTCCTTTCCGCGGCTCCTCGAATACGGTCTTTAACTTCACCACGTTGCACCTCGACTCGCTCAATAGATGTGGAATTCTCCTTGTCAAAAGCAGCAGCTTTCTCGACTAAAGGTTCCAGTAAAGCTTCCAAAGAAGAGATGTTTATGCCCTTCGTCTTAAGTGAGTCAAGAAGAAATTGAAATTCACCCTTCATAGAAGAAATAGCTTCAACGGGGGTACGTGAAATCCTCTCACTTAGGCGCTCCCACAAACCAGCGGCGTACTCCTTGTCGTAGTCACTTAGAAAACTCCTGCCGTCAAAAATCGAGGTAGCGGGAATAGGAGGCGTGTGTTTCCTCGTCGGGACATGTTGTTCATCACCAATGGAGATGGTTTCTTCCTCCAGCTGCAACAGATAAGCACGAGAACTTAGAAAGAGAAGAAAAACGAGAATCAAGCAAAGTTCAACCAAATACCTTTTCAGTAGACGCTGAATTTGCAGTACGAATGGTCTTGCTAGAGGCATCATTCTTCTCTTGCTTTGACGAACTTAAGTCCCTCTTGGATCTTTTCCAATGGCGATCGGCGTTGCTGCTACCACTCTCTTCGGGGGTTATAGTTTTTCGCTCCACCAAGTTCATCAATCTTCAAGGCGTTCTTCGCGGGATTCAAGGCGTTCTTCGCGAAAACCTCCGTTTGATCCGGCATCAAGCTTCAAGTCCATCAAATAACCGTTTTTGAAGATCGCGCCGCTGCCGAGGAAGATCGAGCTTCAACAAACTCAACAAATTCAAGCCAAGTTCATACCGTTCTTCGACAATCTTCAAGCAAGGAAGTCCGTTTGATTCGAGAACACGCTGCAAGGCCCTCGACAAACTGTTTTTTGAAGATTAAATCCATTTCAAAGAAGATCAAAGTCCACATATCCGAAGAAACTGAAGACGAAGATCATATCGTTCTTCAACAATCTACAAACCAATTCAAAGTCAAAAGTCCGTTCGATCCGAGATCAAGCTGCCAAGCCCTCGCATCGACGTTCGTCAAATATTCAAGTACCTTGAAGAAGATCGAAGTGAAGATCGCCTTCAAGTCTTATTTTAAAGTTCAAGTCATTGTCCTTGTAAAATCGAATCAGAGGATCAAAGAGATTGTTACACTACAAATTCATCAAATTCACAAGTTTTATTTGTTCAACTTTTTTTCCGTCTTTTATTTTAAAGACTTAGAAAAATTTGAGACTCAAGCAAATGGTCTCGCATCCCTCAACTCGCGTTGTGCGGCTTCCAGCTCCGCTCTCAAGGTGACCAAGTCTCCGTTGTTGATCTGATCATCAAGTACCCTTAGCTCTTCTTCAAAGGTGGAGAGGTCACTCTCGGCAGCGCTAAACAATTCTTCTTGGCGTTTCAAGCAAGAGTTGAGCTTCTTTTGCTTCTTCTTCAAGCCTTGCAACCTCTTCACGATGCTTTGAAGCTCATCTTTGGTAGATTGGAGGTGGACTGCTTCTTTGTCTTTCCTTTCCGCGGCTCCTCGAATACGGTCTTTAACTTCACCACGTTGCACCTCGACTCGCTCAATAGATGTGGAATTCTCCTTGTCAAAAGCAGCAGCTTTCTCGACTAAAGGTTCCAGTAAAGCTTCCAAAGAAGAGATGTTTATGCCCTTCGTCTTAAGTGAGTCAAGAAGAAATTGAAATTCACCCTTCATAGAAGAAATAGCTTCAACGGGGGTACGTGAAATCCTCTCACTTAGGCGCTCCCACAAACCAGCGGCGTACTCCTTGTCGTAGTCACTTAGAAAACTCCTGCCGTCAAAAATCGAGGTAGCGGGAATAGGAGGCGTGTGTTTCCTCGTCGGGACATGTTGTTCATCACCAATGGAGATGGTTTCTTCCTCCAGCTGCAACAGATAAGCACGAGAACTTAGAAAGAGAAGAAAAACGAGAATCAAGCAAAGTTCAACCAAATACCTTTTCAGTAGACGCTGAATTTGCAGTACGAATGGTCTTGCTAGAGGCATCATTCTTCTCTTGCTTTGACGAACTTAAGTCCCTCTTGGATCTTTTCCAATGGCGATCGGCGTTGCTGCTACCACTCTCTTCGGGGGTACTTTTTTCTCTTCGTCGAGTCCTCCACCTCAATATGTGATGAGTCTCGCGTGCTCTTCTTGGCAGAAATGGCTTGCTTGTCAACACTTGCAGCAACTTCTTCAACCCCGCCAAGTATCATGGGCTTTCGTGGAGAAAGCAAAGAGTCAACATTGTCCTCGAGGTAGCTCGCATGGATCTTGACCAGCCATGTTTTGTAATCCTCCGTGCAAGACCTTTTGGCGCTAATAGGAACACCCGGAACACAAGCTTTTGAGCAAGTCTTAGAAGAAGTACTCATTCTCCAATAACGAATTCCCTCCGCTAGAGTAGCCTCGCGTTGGTCATGCTTAAGTGCGCCTGGGACATCTTGATAGTATCCAAATTGCCGACTAAATCGATGTGGACTGTATGGTTCAATGTCAAAATTCTCGCCTTGCCTCAAAGTAAGGTAGCACGAACGAAAGTTGATGAAGTAGTCGCGCTCCGTCTCGTTAATGCTGCCATTCTCCACAAGCGTAACGTCCTTGATATGCGAAGGGACGTTGCATACCCAATTGGCGTAGTCGGCTCGATGAATCCTCTTGCGGGCTTCCATGGGATCAAAGCCCTTTGCGCCACCTTCTCCAGAGTATGAGGTCATTCCAGGCCCGCTCAACCCTTGATGTGTGGTAAAATGAGTCTTGAAGTATTGCGCCACCCAGCCATAGACGAAGTGGACTGGAAAAGGGACGTGATCGTAAGAAGGTTGTGAAGATCTTGATATTGTGTTGAGCCCTTTGTAGATGGATGCTAAAACCGGAATTGCGAGGCCTACACATTGCTTATTTGCCATGATACTCGCCATCTTGAACACGCCGGGACGGATAAAGCCTACATCTTTGACAGGGAGAACGAATAGGCACAACCAGCATGCCAAGTGTGCGGCTAAGTATGTCTCCTCCTTCAAACCTTCTTTGATGTCAAGCCGGGAAAATAGCGTCTCTTCTTGTGATGACCACTTCTCATAGGATCCAAGGTCGCCAAGAGGGTTGTGTGTTGACATGGGCCGGCGTGCACTTTTTGTCATCTTTCTCTCTTTGCGAGTTGGAGGTGGTTTGTACTTGATGCCCTTCTTTGACCACAAGTTGATCCACTCCTTGATCGACACTCGAGAATCATCATCGCCGTCTGCTCGAAGCATGTGGAATGCATGGAACAAGGCTTTGCATGATCGTGGAATGTACGGATCTCCTTTTGCGTCTCTCCCGCATAGCTCCCTCTCGCTGGGCACGACCTCATCGTATATGAACCCTCGCAATGGTAGACCGCTAAGAAATTCCAAGTCCCATAATGAGATTGACAGCTCGCCAAGTGAGGTGAGGAGAGTGTTTGTTGAAGGCGACCATGCTTCGCATAAGGCTTTCATGATTTCTGTGTTGCACTCGTACGTGAAGAGAGACGCGTAGACTGAGTTGTATATCTTTAGGGATTGAAGTGTGGTCCTGCACCGAACAAGGATGTCTTCTGTCCACTCCCAATATCCAAGAAAGAAGCGAACCTCGCCAGGAATGTGAAGAGAAGCGTCTGTCCACGCGGCGTCGCCTTGCATGATGCGTCGTCCCAAAGTTGAAAGAGGCGTGTGGTCGGTTGAAGGTTGGTGATGCGCAGCACGGAGCACCAACAGTCGGGAGGATCTACTCGAAGGTCGAGGATATTCTTCAGTCCACTCCTTTAGTTGACCGTTGTTCGTCAATGTAGGCCACGAGCTCGCATAATGTCCATCAATCGGAGTGCCCACCTTCAAGATTGTGTCTCGCCTAGTTGATCGACTGTCGTCGTCAATGATGATCAAATTCTCTGCGCCAGAGGAGGAAGAGCCTTTCTTGAATGAAACCATTATTCTGAAACGACAAGGGAGATAAGTTAGTAATTGACGGGAAGAATAGCGGAAATAGTCAAAGAAGAGAAAGCAAAAAAAAAAAAAAAAAAAAAAAAAGGAAAAGGGCAGCAAAACAAAAAAGGGGCGAAAATAATAATACCAAAAAAACTTGTGTTTTTTTTGCAATTATAGTGTGAGTTTTGCCAATCTCCAAGACCCGCTGCGACCTGCAAGAAAGAAGAAGAAAAGTGATCAGTGAAGAAAAAAAAGAAGAAAAGAGAACGCTGCCTGCAACAACAACAAAAAAGGAAGAGAAAAAAAAGAGAGAGAAGAAGAAGAGAAAGAAAGAAAGAAAAAAAAGGGGGCGCTTCATGTTTTCTCCCACCTTGCTCGTCGGATTTTCGCCGGTTTTCGATTTGCCTTCGTCTGTCGATGACGGATCAGAGTTTTGAAGAAAATATATATTTCTTTTTTTCCTTTTCAAAACAGAGAGTGAAGATGGTCGAAAAAAAAAAAATTTGAGGCGCCCGTTTTTTTTTTCAATTTCGTAACGTCTTCTTTTCGTCTGCTGAATAGAACTGCCGGATGGAAGGTGAATTGAGAAGAAAAGAAAAGAATTTTTATTTCTTTCTTCTTCAAAAGGGACGCAGAGAGTGAATTGATGCTTTGGTAGTGAAGAAGGGCTCGTGAGGTTTGGCTCTTTATATAGAACTTTCCGGAAGAGAAATTCCAGTTCAACTATGACTCTAATTCCGGAATTGTTGTCGAACTCGAATTAATCTCCTGAGAAGAAGTTAATTTTTGGATCAGGATTCTTGAAGTTTCAAATTTCTTCTTATTAATTCTACTGCAATTATAAGTCTTGTTGTTGTAATTGGGTTAAAACTCTTTTTGCACTGAATTAATTGAGGAGATATCAAATTGAAGATAGAAACAAATTTGCAGAAGCCTTGGTCCGTACGCACGCAGGTGACTTCCCTTTGGAGGAGATGAAGGAGTTTCTATTGCATATGGTGGTCTACATGGACCAAGTATAAGGAAAAAGTGGTGGGCTCTGTTCATTGAAGTGTTTGAAACTTTGAATAATGCATCTGTAACTAAGCCCAATTCTTATTCAAGAGAAAGAAAAAAAGGAACTCGGCCCAATTCTTATTCGAGAAAAAAAAAGAACTCAGCCCAATTCCTTGGTGTGGAGGCTTGATCGTCTAGATTTGGAAAAAAAAAAAAAAAAAGCAAAAAAAAGGAAAAGTAAAAGGAAGCAAGCGTGTCCTATATTATGGTGTGGTACAATTGCAATATTGTCCTTCAAGAAATTTACATAAAAGTCCCCAAATGTTGATCTTTTCCAAATGAAGTACATATATTTCATTAAATCTTAGTAATGACCCAAAAAATAAATATGTTGCGACATATTCACTTCAAGACGCATTTTTACGATGCTATTCGTGACAAGTCGCAAGGGGGCATTTGTAGACAAATAAATTTTGTCTACTCCAATTAAATATTGACAAGTGTCAAATTAAATTTTTAGAAATTAAATTAATTATTTCTATTTTTAATTTGGAATTTTACTAAATTAAATTCCAATTATTAATAGGTTAATTAATTGATTTTCTAATATCTATATTGTTGGCCAATCAAATAAAGCCACATGGAAAAGATGGAGAATTGCAACCAACCAAATAAAGCCACATGGAAAAGTGATGAGGTGATTCAACAAATCAAATAAAGCCACGTGGAAAAGATGGAGCATTTCAACCAATCATATCATTACATGTGGAAATATGATGTATTTCTTGATAAGCAAGCTAAATTAAATCCATGCTTATCTTGAAATAAAACCGACCAATCACAAGCAAGGAGCTCTAGGTTTTCACAACTATAAATAGAGGTCTTCTCATAAAGAAAAAGACACAAATATTCACAAGTTGAAGAGGGAAAAGCTCCAAGTTTTTCGCTCCACCAAGTTCATCAATCTTCAAGCGTTCTTCGCGGCATTCAAGGTGTTCTTCGCGAAAACCTCCATTTGATCCGGTTTCAAACTTCAAGTCCATCAAATAACCGTTTTTGAAGATCGCGCTGCTGCCAAGGAAGATCGAGCTTCAACAAACTCAACAAATTCAAGCCAAGTTCATACCGTTCTTCGACAATCTTCAAGCAAGAAAGTCCGTTTGATTCGAGAACAAGCTGCAAGGCCCTCGACAAACTGTTTTTGAAGATCAAGTCATTCTCAAAGAAGATCAAAGTCCATATATCCGAAGAACTGAAGACGAAGATCATATCGTTCTTCAACAATCTTCAAACCAAATTCAAAGTCAGAAGTCCGTTCGATCCGAGATCAAGCTGCCAAGCCCTTGCATCGACGTTCGTCAAACATTCAAGTACCTTGAAGAAGATCGAAGTGAAGATCGCCTTCAAGATTTGTCAAAAGTTCAATTCGTCGTCCTTGTAAAATCGAATCAGAGGATCAAAGAGATTGTAACTTTATAAAGTCATCAAATTCGCAAATTTTATTTGTTCAACTATTTTTCCGTCTTTTATTTTAAAGACTTAGGAAATTTTGTTGCTACAAGGTTATCTTACACAGATAAGCAATTTATCTTCCGATGGTAAAAGTCTTCTTGTCCTTCGATGATCATATATTCCGATGGCCATAAATTTCTTCCATGGGTTTACACCAGTCCCCCCAGTTCCTGGTGTATTATATAGGTAATCAACAGGAACTTAGAGTAAAGTGGCCATCGGAGAGTAATTTATCCATCAGGTAACGTGGTGAGTTGGCCACGATTAATTCTGCATTAATGAGAGAGAAGCCCAAGGGTTTGTAACGGCTGTTTTATTTTTGGGAAGTCGCGCCTTTTAATGCGGGTGCGTATTAACTTCCTACTCACACCGAATGGCTTCTTATATAAACCTCTTTTTGCTCTCACTTATCTTTGTCACCCCTTTCTTCTTAAACTATTTTGAGCAACAAAGCATTTCTTTCTCCTTGTTCTCTAATTCTCTGTATCATGGCAGCCGAAACTCAAGCCACCCCTCCTTTCTCCGTTGCTACCACCAATGTCAATGATGCTCTGCCTGCGCCTCCATTGGAACCCGTTTCCGTCCCGACTGCTCCACCGACTGTTGCGGAGGATGCCACCGCTGTCACGGTGGCGGTGCTACCGGAGAATAATCCTTCCGGAATTGAAACTTATCACCGTAAGAGGAAGGGTAAGGCTTCTGCCGCTAAGGAAGGTGAAACGGCGCGGGTTTCCAAACGACCAAGGAAATCTTTCGCCGCCATTGACGCTTCTGTTGCCCTAGGGAAACCAAAGGGTAATCGCCGTTATAAGGAGGTAGAGAACGTCGCGAGCACAGTTACTGAGGGAGAAGTCAATAACTTCTTTTGTGATTTTGGAGTTTCCTCTCTGAACATCCTTCGAAAAATCCCTTCGAATGACGATAGGGGGAATGCTCCTCCCGATGGCTACGTTACACTTTACCTAGTTCAGGTACGTGCGGGTCTTCGATCCTTTTATCCTCCTTTCTACTGCGAGGTGTTTAAAGCTTGTGACGTTTGCCCTAGTCAGTTAACGCCCAATAGCTTTACCATTCTTGCCTCCTTTGTATTTTGGTGCCTATCGAGGGGGTAGAGTGTACTGTGAGGAGATTGTTTTCAATTTTTACTGTTAGCGTTTCCTCTACTGGTCACCCCTCGTACTTTTTTGCTCATCGAGACCAAGATAAGAAAGTAGTCGTAGGGACTACTTTGTCCTACAACAGTTGGAAAGATAAATTTATCTTTATCAAACCTGTTGTGGGCAAGTGGGATTTTCCCCATTCTTGGCGTCAACCCGAGGCCCCCTCATATAAAGTGGATTCTTCTACTTCCTTCACCTTGGCTCTCGAT
Source organism: Linaria vulgaris (assembly GCA_948329865.1). Lineage (NCBI taxonomy): Eukaryota > Viridiplantae > Streptophyta > Magnoliopsida > Lamiales > Plantaginaceae > Linaria > Linaria vulgaris. The sequence continues at coordinate 85,624,944 of OX415254.1, read as the reverse complement.
GCCTCCACTATGGTGAAGTCTGCACATTTTCTACCTTTGTATGATACCGCGAGGCTAAATACGACGGCTCCCCTGGATGCTTCTCTCGTGGGGAAAGCGATCATTTGTCTCTCCGATGACACTCGGTCCACTTTTGGTGAGTTAAATGATTACCTTTCTTGTTCATTTACATATCCTTTATACTCGGCGTTTTCTCACTTATTTTTCTCTTATGCAGTGTCTTATTTGGAGGAGCACGAGAAGGATATAACTGATATTCCTCGCCTTGCTACTTCTCGCGCGAAGGGTAAGGGATCCAAGAAGGTTGTGTTGCCCTCGGACGATGATTCCCAATCATCAAACGAGGATTCCGACCCCGAGGAGTCCCATGGGGTTAACTCTCAGAAATCCGCGGAACTCGGTATCAGTGACGAGGGCTTTCAAAAGGACGTTGTTGACACCACAGTTGTTCAGGAGATGTCCGAGGCTCCTACCACCTTTGATGCCTCATCCACCTTGCCTTCGTCTCCTACTCAGTCTGAGAGAGCTATGGAAGATGTCCCTATTCTTCCTTCGCAGTCTGTGGAAGACTCCTTATTACCCTCACAGCCTTCTCAAGAAGCAAATATTGCTCAGCAAGAACCTGATTCCACCACTGTTCCTTCTCCTTCAGGTATATAGCAAGGATTTTACATTTTTCCGTTATCTTCGTAACATGTAACTCATTTTCTTTGTTATTCCGCAGCTGACAAAGAGAAGGCCATTCTGATCGATAGCTAGGATGAAGGTGTTCGAGCAGGTTAACTTTTCTTCCGTAATTTACAATTCACTTTTTATTAGCTTCTACTTTTTGTGCTCGGCTTGTGTGTTTACTTTTGTTTACTTTTGAGCAGGCACTTTGCCCTCGGATACTCAGCACCAGCCCTTGGGTCATCAGGACTTATCCGTTGATGACTTCTTCTCCTTTGAAGGTCTCGCTCCCGAGGGCAACGTTTCCGACCATTCTCTTCCAGCTCCTCCTCACTCAATCAATGTGGAGTTATTGGACGAACTGTTGCCCTCTTTGGTGAAGAAGCACGTATAGAATGCGCCTTCGGAGACTCCTGTCGGGACCTCTGCCCGCCTTTACTTCGAGGGGATGCCCTTCTCTAGTCGCTTTACTCCGACTGGCTCTCCTTTCTTCATCCATACCATGGGGGTTGAAGCAGAATCTAGCACAAGACCTAACGATTCGGATTTGAGTACGTCTTTTGATGTCGTTACTCGGTATTTGAATGCCACATCGGCGGCGACCCATCATGACGAACACACTGCTTGATTCTTCTCCGAGTGGATGGTCGCAATGGTAAACTTTTTTACTATCTTTCTTCATCGCAGTTTTATCCCTTTTATCCTTCTAGGTTCCCAAGATTATTCCCTCCATCTGGCGAGAGGTGGATGCTACTCAAGCGATCGGGCAGTCGTCTATGGAGAGGTTAGCCGCTCAAAACATAGCTTTGAAAAAGGCTTAAGATGAAGTGAAGAGCCTTCGGGAGATCTATGCCCAAAGTCTTGTGAGGGAGCAACTGTTGGAGTCCAAGTTGGATGAGACAACAAACACTCTTGCCGCGCGCACATCCGAGTGTCAGAAATTGAAGGATGAGCTTTCGATGCTTTCGGCTGTGAAGAGTTCATGGGGGGAACTGGAGCGCAACCTAAAGAGGGAAGTTTCTACCCTTCACAGTCAATATAATTGGCTGAAAGAGGAATTGAAGAAACCTTTTCCTCCCTCGGGATTTCTCTCCTCCGAGATATGGGAAGAGAAGCTATCTGGAGCTATCCGTCTTACAAAGGATGAAGTTCAGAAGCATTGCGAGGAAAAGTATCAACAGAGGCATCATAGTCATCTACTGGGCAACTTTTTACTCTGGTACCTTGGTTGCATAAACAAGTGCCGTGAGGATAGACTGTTCTCCCATCCTGAGAATTGGAGGAGACTAAACCCTCAGGTCCTGATGATGCGTCCGCCCTCGTCCCAAGAAGCTTATGAGGCCTACCAAAAGTTACTCGGTCGTGCTCCTTCTCCTGCTCCTTCTGCTGGTCTCCCGCCTTCTTCATCTCAACACTCGGATCGTCGCTTTTAGGCTCTCCCCTTAGTTTCTTTTGTAACTGCTCTATTTTATTTTTGTCATTTAACTTGTAATGTACTTTGGGCAAGTTTTACTATCATCAGATGAATGTACGGATATTTCTCGCCCTGTGAATTATCAAGCATTTTTTTGTCCGTATTCTCTTTATTTGTTCTGCAAGTTTGTCTTTTATTATTTCCGCACGTTTCTCTTGACCCATGACTTATGTTCAGAGAATGTTTTACTGTTCCCCATTATGAGAGACAATTTTCCTCACGTGTCCAGCTTGCCAACTGCATGTTTTATGATTTGTCCAGGTGTCGCCTTCCCCTTGACACGTTCCTTGCTGCTACTCTTGTATAGCTCTATAAATAGGGTTCTGATTCATTATGTCCATTTGCAGACGCCATTTTCTTTTAAAGTACACTCTTATCATGACTCCACCTCTTTCACGGTCCTCTTCTTCTCCTGATCAGTCTTCACTTCGTCATACAAATCTCGCTTCTTCGAATAGTAATTTTCAAACTAGGAGAACTGTTGGCGGCCTATCTTTGATCTTCAGAGGTTCTTCCATCATGAATCGGGTTGCAATTCCTCTCTCGAATGTCTGCATGGCTGATTCTCTACGTCTAACTTTTCCACGTCGAGAACCTTACCATCCTATAGATGGGTTTTCAATTTTCAATACCTCTTCTCTGAACGTTAATGCCATGATAAGGGGAGGTAAGGTTGGTTCTTGTCATAGTGTAGAATCTCAGGAATCAGTTTTTCAATTAATGCGCTAGTATAATTTGAACCCCGACGATTCTGGTGTTATCATCCCTCAGGCTCATCAAAGGGCTTTTGAACCTCCATTAGGTTATCTAACCATTTATTCTGAACAAATTCGATGTGGTCTACGTATGTTTTTCCATCCTATCATGCAGTCACTGTTCAAGTACTGGCAAATATGCCTCAGTCAGCTAACCCCTAATTCTTTGCGCCATCTATTAAGTTTTATCCTGAATTGATATCTTCTGAATATATTCGTGACTCCACATAGAGTAGGAGGTGCTTTTATACTTCGCCCCTGTCCAAATGGTCTCCCTTACTTCAGCTTAGTTTATCGAGATCATCATAGGAGCTTTAGTGTTCCTAGGCGACTATCTTTTGCTGTAGACTGGAAGAAGAGGTACTTTTACATTAAACCAAAAGGTTCATCTGCCAGTATATGGGATGTACCCATGTGCTGGGGTTTGGGATACGTGTTACCGCGTCCAGAAATTTCTGTGCGAGAAATGTCTTTCTTAGATTCTACTGGATTGTTCTCTGGATGTTACGACATTTGTTCTATTCTGACAAACTCATCAGCTTTGATTATGGCCGGTTTACAACATGGCGTCGAGCTTCTGAATTTCCCTTGTGGGCCTCTGCATTCCAATCCTATTTTTCGTAAGTCTCATCATTTTTCTGTAATTTTTATGTCTAGGGGTTTAATCTTTATTCTTACGTTCTCAGGTGCAAAGATGGAACAATATGCTATCAGGCCTTTTTCTGCTAGCCTTTTTGGCCCTTTACACAATTTCCCTCAATACTCCGATGACTCCATTTCCTCTTCTAGTTGCGAAATCATCGGATCCCGCTTGGGTCCTGAAGATTATGTAATGACTTCTGGCTTGGATTCTCTTTGCACTTCTAATATACCTACTATCGATGCTCTGTTTAATGGAGCCGCTTCCCCGTATCTTATAGATTGTCCCAACCTTTCTCCCTATGTGGGCTTAACATTATCTTTAGGAGTTTTGCCTGCACCTTCTGTTAATGTGGTTGATGGTGATATTTCCTCCCACAATGTTCCTCATGAGAACTTAACTCCTGTAGACAATTTTCCTTCTTCCCCACAAATGATCCCTCCATTTGGTGAAGGCCCTAGCCGGGTTCCTGAAGATACCAACAGTTTTTATCCAGACTTTCCGATACTTACTCATGGTGCCTCTTTTTGTCGGAATTTTCTCAGTGGTCTATTAAATCAATCTGATTACGAAGCTTTGGGTTCTACTCCAATATCCCTCCTCCAAGATAGACTCTGTCATGACCTTTGTGAGGTAAGAAGCATATACATTTATTTTTAGATTACAATGCCATCCTTCTCTTAACTTACTATTTTTTTTTATTAGGTATTCTTGATCACTGACGCACTCAGATTTCAGAAGGAGTCTTCATCCAGCAACTTGGGTTTTCTTTTCCGCCATCTAGCTGACTTAGAGAGAGATTTAGCGATGGCTCATAATAAGAATGATAATCTGCAAGCTCACTATGATTCAGACCAAGAAATGTTGAGAACTTTATGGAAGGAAGCCCAAGATACCTCTTTTCACTTGAGCCATCTTTTGATCTTCGAACGAGAACATTCTCAAGATTTAGAAAGCCGAATAGCCATCCTTCTGTCTCAAATCGAGGCTTCTGATGCCCTGATCTCTTCTCTATCTAATGAGATGGATGCGTTAGCTTTAAGGCTGATAAACTTGGAAAACTCCCACGAAGCAACTGCCCATTATGAGGCTGCAGCAGTACCTTCAAGCATCTCTCGGATGAGGGAAACACTCAGGGAGGAAATGCGAGAAATGGTCCTCATTGGCTATCGTATTTGCCAAAATGTTGTTAGGGAACTTCCGGGTTTTCCCCCCAACTTGACTATGCCTGATATAGAGATTAGTACCTCCTCCTCCCCAATTGCTCCTTCCTCGTCATTCCGAAGAATAGTAATCCCAACAGTAACTGTTATGGATCCCATTGACCTTTCCCAAGAGCAACGCCGTCACATTATTCGAGAAGGAAAATGCCCCTTCTTAGAATGATTTTCTTTTCTCGTGTATTACTCGTGTGGGTGCGTGATGTGTAAATAAATCGGAACTACGAGTGGTTTGATTCCCCGAACGTGGGATATGTAGGTACCTCGGACTCTATCCGAGTCCAACCACGTGTTATATGTGTGTATGCAAGTTAGTCGGGTTAGAAGGATGTATCGGAATGAATCGCGTTTGTAACTATGCACAAATTCCATGTATATAAATAAAAGCCATCTTTATTCCACCACGACTTTATTTACATGTACACTGGTATGGCTCCTATATTTACATTAGTTCCATATTTACAAGATATTAGGCATAATATTTTCTTAGATTCATGCATTCCAAGTTCTGGTAAGTACGATACCTTCAAGAGTACTTAGCTGATAAGTAGCGGGTCCGATGATTTTGCTCACCTTGTATGGTCCTTCCCACTTGGGCTGCAACTTAGCCACATTTTTTGATGCTCCTACCCGCTTAAGAACTAGATCTCCGACTTGGAATGTCCTAAACTTGACATTTTGTTGTAGTGTCTGGCCATTCGTGCCTTGTACCCTTCCATTCGTATTGAGGCTCATTGCCTCCTTTCTTCCAACAAGTCCAGGGCTAAGGCTAGATTAGAGTTGTTACTAACCTCCTCATATTCTCGGATTCTCCAACTTTCCTCCACGACTTCTGGTGGGATTACAGCTTCGCAACCGTAGGCCATGTTGTACGGCGTTTCTCATGTGGCTGAACTAGGGGTCGTGCGATATGCCCATAGTACACCTGGGACTTCTTCCACCCATCGTTCCTTGCGGTGGTACAATCTAGCCTTAATGCTCTTCAGTAGGGTTCGATTAGTTCTTTCAACTTGCCCGTTACCTTGAGGATATCCGACGGAAGCAAAACGATGCTTAATTTCCCAGTGCTTGCACCAGTCTTCTACCTGTTTATCTTCAAACTGGAGCCCGTTGTCGCTTAAAAGGTATCGAGGAATTCCAGATCGACATAGTATATTTCGCCATAGAAAATTGATAACAGCGCCAGCTGTAATTCTGGTCATCGGCTCTGCTCCCACCCACTTTGTGAAATAATCTACCGCTACTATCAGATATCGCTTCTGTCTTGGATTAGGCATCAAGGGTCCAACCAAATCTATCCCCCACTTGGCGAAGGGGAATGCCAGTAAACTTGGTTCCCATGGGGCCGCAGGTTGATGGATCTGTGAAGCGTGGGCTTGGCATGCTGGGCATTTGCGCTTGTATTCCTGGCAATCTTGAACCATCGTGGGCCAATAGTACCCTTGTCTTATGATACGATTGGCCATGCTCGTACCTTGCGAGTGATTCCCACATGTTCCTTCGTGCATTTCTTTTATCACCCCTAACGCCTCCTGTTCGTTTAGGCATCGAGTATGAGGATTAGTGTAACATCGTCGAAACAACACTCCTCTATGCAGGAAGTAACGCGCTGCTTTCCTTTATATCCTCTTTCTCTCTTTGTCGTCATCATAATATTGTGTGGGATCCTCTATGTAAGCAACAATATCTGACATCCATCCTATTGTCACTGGGGCCACGACGATGTTGGTGTCCTCCTGAGGTTCTTGCTTTTCTGAGGCCATAGCTTGCAGCAAAGTAATTTGTCGTGTTCCGACCATATATTGAGTTGCTATCTTGGATAACGCATCTGCTTCTTGGTTTTCCAGCCGAGGAATTTGCCTCAACTGGAATTCTTCAAATAGTTTTTGCCTATTTCGAACTGTTTGGGCATAAGCTTTTAGTCGTTCTTCTTTCACTTCGAACTCTCATATCACTTGTTGCACTATTAGTTGTGAATCACTGTGGATTACCATTCGACTGATGTTCCCTTCCATGGCTAACCTCATTCCGATCAAGAGGGCTTCGTACTCTGCTTCGTTATTAGACAGGGGATAATTAATCCTGACAGCAAAACATAGAGTTTCTTCTTCCTCATAATTCTTCAGGACTATTCCTGCTCCCCCGTGCGTTCCGATAGATGATCCGTCTACATACACATGCCATAGTGTGGGTAGCTTCTCATCTTGCATTTCCTTCATTTCCAATACAAAGTCAGCCAAAACATGTGCTTTGATGGCTGGTCGTGGGGCGTATGACAGACTATACTCGCTTAATTCTATTGCCCACTTTACCATTCGTCCTGATGTTTCCGGATGATTGAGTATGGCTCTTAACGGATATTTGGTGAGTATCATCACATGATACGTTAGGAAGTATGACCTTAGCTTTCTAGTCGCTGTTACGAGGGCTAGTATCAGCTTCTCTGTCTGCACATAATTTTTCGCCGCGCTTTGTAAGGTCTTGCTAACATAATATATAGGACGATGATCACCTCCTTTATCCTTCACCAACACTGCACTTACGGCTTCTTCTCCAGCCAATAAATACACGAATAACTTATCTCCAGGTTCAGGCTTGACTAGTAGCGGAGGACTCACCAGATAATTCTTCAGATTATTAAAGGCTTCCTCACAATATGGAGTCCATCGGAAATCTTTCACATTCCTTAGTATCTTAAAGAACGGTAGACCCCTCTCTGCTGATCGTGATATGAATCGGCTGAGTGACGCCATTTTTCCTGTTAGCCTTTGCACTTCTTTTATTGTGCTGGGGGATTTCATTTCAACGATGGCTTTGGCTTTCTCCGGGTTGACCTCTATTCCTTTCTCTGTTACCATATATCCCAAAACTTTCCCTCCTTTGATCCCGAAGGAACACTTCTTGGGATTTATTTTCATGCCAAACTTATCCATGATGGCTAAAGCTTGTCGTAAATCTTTCGGATGATCTTCTGCTCTCCTGCTTTTTACGATCATGTCATCCACGTAAACTTCCATCGTATCTCCGATGACCTCTGAGAACATCAGATTCACTAACCTTTGATAGGTGGTGCCAACATTCTTGAGTCCGAACGACATTACCATGTAGCAAAATGTGCCAACATCAGTAATGAAGCTGGTTTTCTCCTGGTCTTCTTCTGCCATTGGAATCTGATTGTACCCTTGGTCACCATCCATCGTGGATAAGAGTGCGCATCCTGCCATTGAGTCTACCAATTGGTTGATGCTGGGCAAGGGGTAACAATCCTTTGGGCAGGCATCGTTCAAGTTAGTAAAATCTACGCACATTCGCCATCGTCCTCCTGACTTCGGTACTAACACGACGTTGGACAGCCATTCAGGGTATATAACTTCCCTTATTTGTTGTAATCCGAGAAGCCGCAGTATTTCCGATTTGATAATTCTGTTCCTCTCTGGGCCCATGTTTCTCTTCTTTTACCTGATGGGTTTGAAGATGGGATTGACATTGAGGTGATGTTGGCATATTCTCGGGCTAATTCTTCCAGGTGGGCATCATTCCCATGCGAAGAGGTGCATGTATTCCCTTAGGATGGAAACAACTTCCCCTTCTATCGGCGGATCCATTCCCGTTCCTATCTTCACCTTCTTATTTTATTCTTCTAGTTCTACCAGTTTTAATTCCTCCACCGGCTGGACTCGTATTTCCTCCATTTTCTGCTTCTTCCCTGGATGGCTAAGTTCTTCCCCCACGCTTGTCGGTAGGGCATTCATACGACATTCCCTAGCCTTGATTTGGTTGCCTTAGATTTCTCCAATACCTGACATCGTGGGGAATTTCACTTTGAGGTGAAGGGTAGAGGGTATGGCCTCGAAGGCGTGAATAGATGGCCTTCCACATATAGCGTTATATGTTCGCGAGGATGCTTCTACGACCCAGAACTTCACATGCTCAGTACGTCTCATCGCTCCTTCTCCCCAAGACATCGGAAGTATAACAGTACCCACAGTTTGGTTGGTTTCTCCTAAGAAGCCTATCAAAGGTATTTCCGTGGGATCGATGTGTACCTTTTTTAGTCCCATAGCTCCGAAGGTTGGGGTAAATAACACATCCACCGAACTTCCCGTATCTACGAGGATACGTTGTATGTCAACACCCATTATGGTTGCGGTAATCACCAGCGGGTCTTCATGGGGATATACTATTCCCTGAAGATCTTCGGGTCCGAAGGATATCGGTGGTAATCTTACTCCTTGCACCGTGCAAAACGATAGCCATTGTCCTGCTTTTCTAGCTTCTTTGAGATATTTTTTCTTTTTTCCGGTAGGGGACACTGATATATTTCCTCCTTCTATCATGTTGACAGTTCTCCCCGACGGGGGGTATCTTGATACGTATCTGGTGGGGGAGGTAATCGTTGATCAAATTCGTCTTGCTCGTGTCTTTCACCGAGGGGAGTTCGGCGGCCATCTCGCCTTCTTCATTCTTGGCTTTCTTTCGATCCATCGATCGATCCTCTCTGTTATTGCTCAAGTAATCTCTCAGATATCCCAAGTCCAGCAGCCTATGAATTTTGTTCCGTAAATTCTTGCAACCATCGGTTGTGTGGCCATATGCCTTATGATATTTGCAGAACTTTCCCGAGTCCTTTTTCTTGTATGGTTGCCTTACTGGCATAGGCCAAGTGAAATCCTTATTTCCTCGCATCACGTTTAAAACTTCCGATTGGGTGATGGTCAAAGCTGGTAGCGGTACAGGTTGAAGATGCCTTTTCACTACTCCGGGATTGTCTCTTCGAGGCGGGGGGGCCTTTGGATTCTTCTTTTTCTTTTGGCCTTGTATTGGCATCAGCACTTTCTGCCTTCATCTTGGACTTTTCCGCTTCTTCCATCAGGATGTAAGTTTCTGCTTTCTGCATTAATTTATTCATATCCTTCACCCGATTTCCTACTAGATATCGGAAGAAATTCCCCGATCGTAACCCCTGGGCAAGAATGTCCGCTATCATGGTCGGGTCTACATTAGGAACATCCAATACTTCATCAGAAAAGCGTTTCATCTTTTTGTTGCTTTATGGTAAATAAATGGAATGCTGACTTTGGATAGCGTCTATTACAGGTGAACTGTCGTACGAATAAGCTAGCCAGTTGGGAGAAGTTGGATATGGTGCCCGGTGGTTAGGGCTGTGCAAAAAGAATTGGATCGATCGAATCGGGTGAAAATCGATCGAATGATTCGATCCGAGGATCGGATCGAATATTTGATCCGACTTTTGATTTTTGCCTTAGGATCGAACCCCCATTTGATTCGATCCTCGATTTTAGAGGCTGAGAATCGGATCGGATCGAATACTCATCTTATTTTTTAAAAATAAATAAATATATAATAGTATATATAATATTATATTTTATCTATAAAGTTAAGCCTATTAATGCTACTAAGATATTTCTATATATAATGTTAATATTATATTTTTATATATACACATACCTAACATCTTTTTCTTGGTTCATTTGAAGGCCATGTTTCTGTCTTTGAGAAACATATACAATTGTAAATTTGCAACACCTTTCTCTCACCATATGAAAGTGAATTTTGTAATTTAGTAACTCTGTTTGAATGTTGTGGTTTGTCCCATTGATATTAAATTAAATAAGAAAAAAAAAAGAGGATCGAAATCGAATCGAATCGGATCGAAATCGAATGATTTTGGATCGAATCGGATCGTTTTAAATTGATTCGATTTCGATCCTCATTTCTCCAGGATCGAAATCGACTTCTAGCCTCGATTCGATCCGATTCGATCCGATCCGATCCAAATGCACACCCCTACCGGTGGTATCTGCGTAAACCACGATTGTGCTCTTCCTGTCAGTGTAGCTCAGAAGATTCAACATAACGCGGAATCTGGGGCTGACTGCAGATCCATCGTTGCGATATACTGATTGATATGATCCTGCAGATCTTTTCCATCCTTCTCTCCAGAGTACATGGGTAGGTTAACCGCTCTTACGTGGGCTGGAATTGTAGCCTGTGCGATATCCGGTATAAATGGAGATCCATGGTATACTGGTTCATCTTCTGGTGTGATGACCATTTTCATGCTGAGCATCTCTCGTCGGAGATGGTTCATCATTTCCCAAAGAGCTGGCTCATTGCTCGAATGAGGAAACATGTTGGGACGATAGGGAGGCATTCAATCCTCGAAACCGTTCCCAAGTGGATGTGCCCCTCCTGGATATCCTTCTTGACGATACCCAAGTTATGGTGGTGGTATTTGCTGAGGAGTCGGCATCATTCTTGATCCTTGCTCTTCCACCCTATATCTTTTTATGTAGGGTAGTATGGGTTGTGGTTCTGGGGGTCTTTCATTAGCTTGAGCTCTTCTTAAAGCTGCTTCCACTAGGTCTTCAAATACTGTCCTCGGGATATTGATGTAGTCGGCATTAGGTGGCGGGGGGTTTTCAGGGGAACCCTCTACGGATTCTTGATATATACTCTCATTGTGATTTTCCGTCCGATGTTCGGAGTGGGCTGATCTTTCCATCTGTTCTGGAATATCTTAAGTGTCGAGACTCTCTTACTGAAGTAACTCGAAGGCAACAATCTATGGCGTTCCCACAGACGGCGCCATTTGTTAACTCATTGGAGTAATTCTATTAATATTCGAGGAACGCCTTGCCCAAATAGTCAGCAATCAAGCTACAACACTGTGAGAGTAAGACAATCTATCCGAATAATCTTTTTATATGTATGCTATCAGAGAAGTGTTATTGATGTTCCCCCTCCCCCCCTCCCCCCATTTTTCTGGTTATAAAGTGGGAGTATTTATAGCCATCCGGGAATTATCCCCCGTGAATTGGGCAGCAGAATAAGGGTACTTGAATGCTGATTCAGCTGCTGTGAGATTGCCACCTAATTTCTTTAATGTTGATACTTTACATCTATCGTTGACACCTGGTTAATTTGGTGTTGATACATGACATTGATGATGACACCTGGTCTTTGCATGGCAGGAGCATCTCGAAGGGTGACACTTGGTTATTATTCTAGAAGTACTTCTCTTGTTTGCCTTCGGACGAACTTCTTTGCCATCGTGTTGATTGCTTTGGCCATCGGGTTACTCTGCCCATTATGGTGCCATCGAGTAATTTTGTTATTATCGTGCCATCGGAATGTCTCTCCATCGGGTCGTTGGGATATATACCCTGATATATCATTATAGTGGGCACCCATCGGGGGGGGACATGTTTATCGTGTCAATGTTCCTTAGGATTGTTCACTGGCTAAAGCATCGGCGATTATTAGGCATCGTAGAGTCATCCAAGACTGGTAGTGCCTTTAGCATCGGATGCTCTGTGAGTGGTAATCCGTGCGTCATCGGAGATAAGGTTATCTTACACAGATAAGCAATTTATCTTCCGATGGTAAAAGTCTTCTTGTCCTTTGATGATCATATATTCCGATGGGCATAAATTTCTCCCATGGGTTTACACTTACATATCAATAATATCTCTCATGAAGTTGAAAACTACAAAAAAGATTGTACATTTTTGCAGCAATAATTACTTTCTAAAGTATTTAAAATATAATCTATCTATTTCTTTTAGGAAATTTACCCCTTGAGTTTCATCGAAAACCGAAAAATAATAATCCTTAAGTTGGGATTCAGACCGTGGTAACTCACTCGCATGCCCAATCCAACTTTAAAAAGCAACGGTTTTTTTAAATCAGTCGTCTATATATCTAAAATTCAATAGGTAAGAAGTGAAGGATTTTCCATGAATCTATAATTCTATGCTTTCAATTTTCATACTGTTATCTAGAATAAATATTTATAATGTATAAAAATACTGTCAAGCAATTTAGACACTAAATAAAAGTTGTATTATTTGATCAAAATTGGCTTTCAATTTGATCAAGTGTAATATCTAAGATAAAAGGTGTAAACTAAGCATTCCTTAAAAGGTGTAAACTAAGCATTCCTTACATCATACATCTTTTTCCAACTCACTACTGGGTAAGATAATTGATTTGCACATATCTCAATTCTTCAAGTATATCTTTTTATTTTTTTGAGAAAGCTAAACAACATTTGTAGAATGATAGTGTTTTAATCATATTATTGATGCACTTAAGTTTCTGGCGCTCATCAAGACTAGACAATTAACAACATATTACTAATAAAAAAAGACAAAAAATAAAAATAAAAAATAACATATGATAGCCTAATAATCCTCATAATTTAGAGTCAACTTTCTAAAATTTTCTTAGAATGATAGAATTGGCTGAAACCAAACACCTAAGTATTTTAGGTGTTCATGGCATTAACTGCATTTACAAAACGTGCCGAAAAATCTTGAAGCATTGCAAAATTTTCAAATAAGTTACTGAACAGAAACGTACACCAAAATCAAGACTTCAATCCATACCAAATACTACACCCTGTTATAAAATCGAACCGAGTCTAGCACCTTTCCACGATTAAAGATAAAAAACAGGTTAACACTAACGATATCAAAATCGGGGGTTGGTCTATTGTCCAATTACCCCCACAAACTTTACCTTCAAATGTGTTAATCGGATTATAGTAAGGCTACATGTGTTTTTAGACCCAGCCTGGTCACAGAATCGGTGAGGCTACTGGTTAGTGGGTCAGCAGGTCGAACCGGTTTGTTAACTTTAGTCAACATTCAATAAAATATATAATTCAAAGTTTCAAACTTCAATATATAAAAATATCATAACAAAATACTCCTCAACTACAAAATCTCTAAATAAATATACCATGCTATTATATTATCACAACTAATCACTATACAAGTAAAAAAAAAATTATTAAACAACTCCATTCGGTGAATCCGTAAAGGTTATTTATATTCAGTTATATGTTAAAATATATATTTCACATTTTTTAACTTTTGGTCTTTATAAAATATATGTGATCGCTACTAAGTTATATAATTACTTTCTATTAACCTAATAACTATCAAAAGTTCAAAACTTAAGTAATATGTTAAAAATCTGATAAATAAATTGAACCTATTGGTGTGTTAATTATAAACGTTATAAATTTTTATGTATGTTATATTATAACTGGACTTAAGTGAGATGTCTATGTCTTACTCATATTTTTCATAAATAAGTACTCTCAATTTAATAAAATCTTGATAGAGAACTAACAAGTTTATATAATTATGTATGAAACATTCTCTTTTAGTCTTTTTAAGAATAATAAATATACAAAGGACCAAAAAAAATAAAAACAAAAGTTGAGAGCCCATTAAAAAATGAAAGCCCACAAATACAAGATAAAATAAGTCATCACCTCATTAATTCTCTTTCTTCTATCCATCATTTTGTAGCTCTTCTTCTTCTTCCCTTTTTTTTTCATCCATCTTTGTTGTCCTCTCTTTCTTCCTTTTTCTTTTCTTTATTCCTTTTCTTTTCTTTCTTCTTTCTTCATTTTTTTTTTCTTTTTCTTCTCTCCTAATGTGTTTTTTTTTCTTCTTTTTGATGTCTTCCTTTCTTTTTCCACTCTTTTTTTTTCTTTTTCTTTTTCTTCTTTTTGATTTATCTGGTAATTTGCAAAAAACAGTTCGCAAGACCGAACCGGTCGACCGGTTCTCCGATCAAACCGGTCCGAGTCACTGGTTCGGCCGCAGCAGTTTAGCAACTCGTTTTTTGGGAAGACTCGGACCGGTAAAGCCACCGGTTCCCAGCCAAACCGGTCGAACCGGCCAGTCCGGTTCAAGTCTGAAAACAGAGCTTCAGACACAAGTATGAGGGATGGGGAGACAGAAAGATTGTGCAAAGTAGATAACTCTTCGTAATAACAATTATGTGGTCATTCATTTACACTGAAAGAAATGAGTGCCCAATCATCCACAAACTGACTCGATTTATTTGATCAAATGAATTTGATCCACCTCTGTTTTAGTTTACGCGTGCATTCATCAAGAGTTGGTAGTCAGTACGATCAGGATGCACTTCATGATAACGCACGCGTGCAAGTTCAATGGTCTTAAATGCATAATCAAGTACAATGTAACTATGTAAGTACTAAGTTGTCAACGACCCGCCAAAAAAAGATAAACAACAAATTCACATCAATATCTCGTTACACGATGAAACTAAACTGCACAATATGATACAAAGACAGTGCTGCACTTAATAACAACCATACTCTTCCTACAATGGAAGTTAACAAAGCATCCCAACTACTAGTTATCGTAGCTACATTTTCCTAATGCCAAAGATACAAAATTTTGAGGTTATTTGGCACCGGGACACCGATGTTTCACAAATGACAATGATTCAAAATGGGATCAAAAAAGCTATTGAAGTCGTGACTGCTTGACTAGCGGATCATGACTACTGCTTTAGGTGAGGATCTAGGAAAACCAAGCAATTTCAGAGAAATCTCAGAAAAGTGATGAGTGGTTGATGAATTTGAAGTCAATGTTTTTGCATCTATGACAATTTTCTCTAAATTCGTTGCACTTTTAAGAAGAAGTTGCACCAGTGTTAGCATTGGTTCGCCGGAAAGACCTGCCTCTGAAAAGCCACTGATGTTTACAGTCTTCAAAGAACATAAGACTAAATCCGAACTATCATCTTGTAATTGACTGCCAAAGTTCTGATGAGAAGAATGATAAAAGAAGTTAGATTTTAGAGGCTGAACACAAAGTCAAAATAATTAGATTATATGAATTTTTATTTGAAACACTTCTTGTTCGTCATAATAAGTTAAACACTTAAGTTAACAACTCGTGCTCTAACTTTTTTACCACGCCCCTACCTTGCTAGAATATACTAATGTGATAAAATGGACGTATAAGCACTCCAAACAACTTACTCATCAACTTAACAAATTTCCTTTATATGGCCAGCATGCAAGATAAGATGGACACGAAAATCGTGACTTGAGTGATTAACTTAAAGATTACAAAATATGAAAACAAGCACTTTTTTGGATGCTGAAACCAATCCCAAAGTTTGTAAGATTTGGACTCATGCTTTCACTTGGTCGCTATGCTGGCTATGCTCCTTATTGCTCCTCGAGCTCCTCAAGCTGATTTCATAACAACTTACTTGTCTATTGATGTCAGATCCTATACGAGAGCTTATATCAAAAGTCCTCATTAATGTAATTTGGAACTAGAAGGCATTGAGCCTTATGTCATAGAATTAAAATTGAACTTATACACTCAATTACGGAAACATTTTGCTAAAGTAAGCGTACCAGATGGTTTTCATAATTTGTCCCTTTTATGACCAAGGTCTCAAGGTTTGGGGAAGATTTTAGAATGTTAAGGATGCCTCCAATGCTGCTTTTATGCCTCCATGCGTTTAGCGTCAAACACAATCGGGTAGACTGTGAAAGATGTAACGACTTCTTCTCCAACCATGAAAGGACCTTAATGTTGAAAAAACAAACAACATAATTAGGGTTACAACAACAGGCTTAACATGTACAATAGTATGACTACATCTCCAATCCTTACATCAGAAATTTTAAACATTTTTCTTCTCACACTTTGTTGCAAAATATGAAAGATAAATGTGCTTATTGCTACATGAAGTCAATGGAATCTCATTGTTACATAAATATAAGAGGATTTTACAGTACATAAGCAAATTGACACTTATCTACGAGCAAAAGATAGAATTGGTGATTTTAGATAACTAATACACCGACACTAAACATGCCAATAGAACAAATGACAGTTTTTTAAAATCAGTTGACGATTCATGCTAGCACTTCTAAGATCACAGTAAACAATCAAATTCAAAATCCATATCTTGAAACAAAAAAATAAAAAAGTTAATACTATCCACAAAATCATACTCAAAAAGAAATGTTTGACTATACAGAAAGAAAAAAGAGCTCAGACCGCACACCTGGATGCACCAAGGTCCCAGTTCAAGCTCCTTAACAGAAGAAAAGCTTTCAAGAGATCGTTTCACGGTAGGCAATAGCATATGATCGACGTGTACAAAGTTAGCAGCATCAAATGCGAACTTATAATCAACTTTAGCCGTGACAAGAGACAACCAGAAGTCTCCGACGACGAAAGACCGTGTTGGCCACTCGTCTGAAACCGACAAAACTCGCAAATAAGGTGCTGAAATCACCAGACAATAATCATAGGGGTAACTCGTCCATCCAACTATCACAAGTGTAGTAAGATTTGGTGAGGAAACTTTCAAACGGCCATGTCCCCAACACGTGGTTAGTTGCAAGAGCTCCAAAACAGGGCAGCCTATCATTATTTTTTCAAATAGCAACTCATCCAGTCCCACATTATGAATCCTCAAATTCTTGAGAAATCTCCACGCGATCGATCCGCGAGGGGCGATGACACAACCACCTATGGTCAAATCCGTGAGTGATGAGGTGGAGTACAAGGTTTGAGGCAGAGGGTAGAATTCATTGGTGTTGGTCACAAACAGTAAAGTGAAATCTTTGATTCTAGTTCTAATGGCAAATTCAACCCAAACATTGACACTCGCAGCGAAATAATGTTGGTACATGAAATGAATACTTAACTTTTTTAGATGAACCCCGGTGCACAAAGCAAGGATCCTCGCGAGGGAATACACGAAACCGCCGCTTCTGAATACGTCTCCGCTCGTCTCTTGTAGAACAAGAGACGAGGAATCGGTCCAAAGAAACCGCCATCTTTTCGACAACACGCAAGTCCTAATTACTTGTTTCGTGTCGAGAGAAGAAAGAATGTGAAGAAGCAGCGAATCAGGCAGTGCACTGAGCCTATCTTTTCTACGAGATTCTTTCGTCGATTTTGTGAATTTGGCTTTGGAATTTAAGGGAGTGTTTTCTGCCATTATGCATGCACTACCTATTTATTAGTAACGGTAACGATATCCAAAATCCTTTTTTGTGAGGTTAAAGTGTTCGAAGAAAATATATGTAAAGATGAAATGGTACTTTAATGGGGTAAGAAGAAAGTATATATTTTAATGGCGGGAAAACTGTAGCAGAAAAAAGTGGTATTGGCGGGAGACGATGGAAGGAAGGAAGAAGCTTGTGGGAGTTGACACGTGTTTTGTTTATTCAACCCTTTTGTTTAATTTGGAATGTTTAGTTAACTTCAGTTTCGCATAATTTAGCTGCAATGAGTTGTAACCTCATTTCGCAAGGTACGGCACTAACAACTCAGTATGACAAGTTGCGGGACCAAATACGATTAAGAGCAAATTACAGAATTACAACGAGTATATAATCTCAAGTCTCATCAAATGTAATTATTTCTTATAAAGAAATAACTATTTATTACTGCCTTGTGATTTATAAACATAAAAATAAAAGTGATTTAAATTTCATAATCAAGTACTGTGTAACTGGTCGACGACCGCCCCAAAAACAAGATGCACAACGGTTATACATCAACGTCTCATTAAACCACGCAACTGTACGATAGGATCACAGAAAGTATTGCAATTGAAAACAACCATGATGTTCCTACAATGGAAGTTAATCAAGCCACCAGTCTACTAATTAACAAAACTACACTTCCTACTCCCAGTTGCAAGTTATGGCAATAATCTGGAACATTGATGATTTCATCAGTTACATTGATTCAAAATGGGAGGAAAAGTAGGAAAATCCCCAAAACCGCATCACTGAAATCGTTAACAAAAAGGATACTATACAAACAATTTTCCTCGAGTGAGCTATTCAAGCCTAACTGCTTGACTAGTGGATCATGACTACTTTAGGTGAGGACCGGAGAAAACTTAGCCGTTTCAGAGACTTTTCGGTAAACTCTGTTAATAACGAGTGGAAGTAGGAAAAACAACAAAAGCCACATCTACGATATGAAAACAAGAACGATAACGTACTTATAACATGCCTCAAGAAAACTATTCATTCCGCGATTGCTTGACTAGCGGACCACGACTACTGCTTTAGTAGAGGACCTAGGAAAACTAAGCAACTTCAGAGATATTTCGGTAAATTCTGTTGAATAACAAGTGGTTAACGTATACCCACTCATTATTTTTGCATCTATGACCATTTTTTCTAAGTTTGCTGCACTCTTAAGCAGAAGTCGCACGAGTGTTAGCATTGGTTCACCAGAAAGACCCGCCTTTGACAAGCCACTGAGTTCTATTGTCTTCAAATTAGGTAAGACTAGATCCAAACCATCATCTCTTAAGTAGGCTGCAGCTTCATTGTGACTTTCATATATCTGAAGATAAAAAAAACTTAGGTTGGAGGCTGAACACAAAATCTAATAACTACATTAAATTGATGTGCAATTGAAACACTTTGTTTTTGTCAAAATATATTCAGTACTTATTCTTGATGTAACTCATAGTTCTTCTAGTTTCAAGAAATACTAATACATCTCCATCTAGCCCCAAGGTTGCTAGAATACACTAGTGGTAAAATGGCCGAATTGTGCAATACATACAACTTGTAAGCTAAATGAATTTCATTCATGTGGCCATCATGCAAAATTAACCAGAATATCACGGCTTGAAGTATGAATTAAGATTACCAATTTGCACTTCTATGTTAAAACCAACTCTCAAAGTTCGTAAAATGTTGATCTCATGCTTTCACTTTCTTACTGATAAATAGAATTTAAATCATGATTTTGAACTATAACGGATTTAGTCTTATGTCACAGAAATCAAAATTAAACATATTTACCAAATTCAAAGAAATATTTGGCTAAATCAAATGTACCAAATTTGGTTCGAGGCTTGTCCCTTTTATGACCAATGTCTCAAGGTTTGGAGAAGATTTTAGAACGTGAAGGATGCCCGCGATGCTTCTTTTATGCCTCCATGCAGTTAATGTCAAACACAATCGGGTAGACGGTGAAAGATTCAAGCCCCTCTCCTCCAACCTTGAGAGGACCTAATACATATGTTGCAGAGTAGATAAGTAACATGCATGAGGTAACAAAGAAAAGGATCAATCCATTTATAAGATTTATTTTTGATTCATTTCAAAAGTATAAAGAAAGAATGTGCTTCAACGTGTCATTGCTTGCATAAAATAATAAATTCTCACTATTGGATCATAGAACAGATGTATAAGATGATTTTACAGTATCTAAGCACACTGACAATTATTTAGGAGCAAAAGATGCA
The DNA here is from genome assembly GCA_948329865.1 of Linaria vulgaris. Classification (NCBI taxonomy): domain Eukaryota; kingdom Viridiplantae; phylum Streptophyta; class Magnoliopsida; order Lamiales; family Plantaginaceae; genus Linaria; species Linaria vulgaris. The sequence continues at coordinate 85,605,078 of OX415254.1, read as the reverse complement.
CTTGGTTTATTAATGTCTCACTACTAAATATTACTAATACAATATAAACATGTCAAGTGAACAAATGACAGAACATACTTAATAAACCTTTATTTCTTACAAAATAAAAACTCAATAATATCATCATTCATATCGACAAATATATTTTTGAATATGGATATTGGAGCGAGAGCACACACACACCTCGATGCACCAAGGCCCCAATTCAAGCTCCTTTACATCACGAAAGCTTTCAAGAGACCGCTTCACATTAGGCAATATCATAGAATCAACTTGTGCAAATGTGTCATTTCTGAACCTATAATCAACTTTAGCTGTGACAAGAAACGGAAAGTGTCCAACGACGACAACCCGTGTTATTATCGCGTCTATAACCTTCACAGTATGTAGATAAGGTGCTGTGATTACCAAACAATGATTACTCTCACAATGATTACTCTCAGCATGCCGCCAACTATCTATCACAAGTTCATTAAGATTTTGAGCGTAAATTTTCATATGATCTAATCCCCAACAATAATTCAGAGTCAGGACTGTAGCAACAAATTTTTCTAAGTCTTTAAAATAAAAGACGGAAAAAAAGTTGAACAAATAAAACTTGTGAATTTGATGAATTTGTAGTGTAACAATCTCTTTGATCCTCTGATTCGATTTTACAAGGACAATGACTTGAACTTTAAAATAAGACTTGAAGGCGATCTTCACTTCGATCTTCTTCAAGGTACTTGAATATTTGACGAACGTCGATGCGAGGGCTTGGCAGCTTGATCTCGGATCGAACGGACTTCCGACTTTGAATTTGGTTTGAAGATTGTTGAAGAACGATATGATCTTCGTCTTCAGTTCTTCGGATATATGGACTTTGATCTTCTTTGAGAATGACTTGATCTTCAAAAACAGTTTGTCGAGGGCCTTGCAGCTTGTTCTCGAATCAAACGGACTTTCTTGCTTGAAGATTGTCGAAGAACGGTATGAACTTGGCTTGAATTTGTTGAGTTTGTTGAAGCTCGATCTTCCTCGGCAGCGGCGCGATCTTCAAAAACGGTTATTTGATGGACTTGAAGCTTGATGCCGGATCAAACGGAGGTTTTCGCGAAGAACGCCTTGAATCCCGCGAAGAACGCCTTGAAGATTGATGAACTTGGTGGAGCGAAAAACTTGGAGCTTTTCCCTCTTCAACTTGTGAATATTTTGTGTCTTTTTCTTTATGAGAAGACCTCTATTTATAGTTGTGAAAACCTAGAGCTCCTTGCTTGTGATTGGTCGGTTTTATTTCAAGATAAGCATGGATTTAATTTAGCTTGCTTATCAAGAAATACATCATATTTCCACATGTAATGATATGATTGGTTGAAATGCTCCATCTTTTCCACGTGGCTTTATTTGATTTGTTGAATCACCTCATCACTTTTCCATGTGGCTTTATTTGGTTGGTTGCAATTCTCCATCTTTTCCATGTGGCTTTATTTGATTGGCCAACAATATAGATATTAGAAAATCAATTAATTAACCTATTAATAATTGGAATTTAATTTAGTAAAATTCCAAATTAAAAATAGAAATAATTAATTTAATTTCTAAAAATTTAATTTGACACTTGTCAATATTTAATTGGAGTAGACAAAATTTATTTGTCTACAAATGCCCCCTTGCGACTTGTCACGAATAGCATCGTAAAAATGCGTCTTGAAGTGAATATGTCGCAACATATTTATTTTTTGGGTCATTACTAAGATTTAATGAAATATATGTACTTCATTTGGAAAAGATCAACATTTGGGGACTTTTATGTAAATTTCTTGAAGGACAATATTGCAATTGTACCACACCATAATATAGGACACGCTTGCTTCCTTTTACTTTTCCTTTTTTTTGCTTTTTTTTTTTTTTTTTCCAAATCTAGACGATCAAGCCTCCACACCAAGGAATTGGGCTGAGTTCTTTTTTTTTCTCGAATAAGAATTGGGCCGAGTTCCTTTTTTTCTTTCTCTTGAATAAGAATTGGGCTTAGTTACAGATGCATTATTCAAAGTTTCAAACACTTCAATGAACAGAGCCCACCACTTTTTCCTTATACTTGGTCCATGTAGACCACCATATGCAATAGAAACTCCTTCATCTCCTCCAAAGGGAAGTCACCTGCGTGCGTACGGACCAAGGCTTCTGCAAATTTGTTTCTATCTTCAATTTGATATCTCCTCAATTAATTCAGTGCAAAAAGAGTTTTAACCCAATTACAACAACAAGACTTATAATTGCAGTAGAATTAATAAGAAGAAATTTGAAACTTCAAGAATCCTGATCCAAAAATTAACTTCTTCTCAGGAGATTAATTCGAGTTCGACAACAATTCCGGAATTAGAGTCATAGTTGAACTGGAATTTCTCTTCCGGAAAGTTCTATATAAAGAGCCAAACCTCACGAGCCCTTCTTCACTACCAAAGCATCAATTCACTCTCTGCGTCCCTTTTGAAGAAGAAAGAAATAAAAATTCTTTTCTTTTCTTCTCAATTCACCTTCCATCCGGCAGTTCTATTCAGCAGACGAAAAGAAGACGTTACGAAATTGAAAAAAAAAACGGGCGCCTCAAATTTTTTTTTTTTCGACCATCTTCACTCTCTGTTTTGAAAAGGAAAAAAAGAAATATATATTTTCTTCAAAACTCTGATCCGTCATCGACAGACGAAGGCAAATCGAAAACCGGCGAAAATCCGACGAGCAAGGTGGGAGAAAACATGAAGCGCCCCCTTTTTTTTCTTTCTTTCTTTCTCTTCTTCTTCTCTCTCTTTTTTTTCTCTTCCTTTTTTGTTGTTGTTGCAGGCAGCGTTCTCTTTTCTTCTTTTTTTTCTTCACTGATCACTTTTCTTCTTCTTTCTTGCAGGTCGCAGCGGGTCTTGGAGATTGGCAAAACTCACACTATAATTGCAAAAAAAACACAAGTTTTTTTGGTATTATTATTTTCGCCCCTTTTTTGTTTTGCTGCCCTTTTCCTTTTTTTTTTTTTTTTTTTTTTTTTGCTTTCTCTTCTTTGACTATTTCCGCTATTCTTCCCGTCAATTACTAACTTATCTCCCTTGTCGTTTCAGAATAATGGTTTCATTCAAGAAAGGCTCTTCCTCCTCTGGCGCAGAGAATTTGATCATCATTGACGACGACAGTCGATCAACTAGGCGAGACACAATCTTGAAGGTGGGCACTCCGATTGATGGACATTATGCGAGCTCGTGGCCTACATTGACGAACAACGGTCAACTAAAGGAGTGGACTGAAGAATATCCTCGACCTTCGAGTAGATCCTCCCGACTGTTGGTGCTCCGTGCTGCGCATCACCAACCTTCAACCGACCACACGCCTCTTTCAACTTTGGGACGACGCATCATGCAAGGCGACGCCGCGTGGACAGACGCTTCTCTTCACATTCCTGGCGAGGTTCGCTTCTTTCTTGGATATTGGGAGTGGACAGAAGACATCCTTGTTCGGTGCAGGACCACACTTCAATCCCTAAAGATATACAACTCAGTCTACGCGTCTCTCTTCACGTACGAGTGCAACACAGAAATCATGAAAGCCTTATGCGAAGCACGGTCGCCTTCAACAAACACTCTCCTCACCTCACTTGGCGAGCTGTCAATCTCATTATGGGACTTGGAATTTCTTAGCGGTCTACCATTGCGAGGGTTCATATACGATGAGGTCGTGCCCAGCGAGAGGGAGCTATGCGGGAGAGACGCAAAAGGAGATCCGTACATTCCACGATCATGCAAAGCCTTGTTCCATGCATTCCACATGCTTCGAGCAGACGGCGATGATGATTCTCGAGTGTCGATCAAGGAGTGGATCAACTTGTGGTCAAAGAAGGGCATCAAGTACAAACCACCTCCAACTCGCAAAGAGAGAAAGATGACAAAAAGTGCACGCCGGCCCATGTCAACACACAACCCTCTTGGCGACCTTGGATCCTATGAGAAGTGGTCATCACAAGAAGAGACGCTATTTTCCCGGCTTGACATCAAAGAAGGTTTGAAGGAGGAGACATACTTAGCCGCACACTTGGCATGCTGGTTGTGCCTATTCGTTCTCCCTGTCAAAGATGTAGGCTTTATCCGTCCCGGCGTGTTCAAGATGGCGAGTATCATGGCAAATAAGCAATGTGTAGGCCTCGCAATTCCGGTTTTAGCATCCATCTACAAAGGGCTCAACACAATATCAAGATCTTCACAACCTTCTTACGATCACGTCCCTTTTCCAGTCCACTTCGTCTATGGCTGGGTGGCGCAATACTTCAAGACTCATTTTACCACACATCAAGGGTTGAGCGGGCCTGGAATGACCTCATACTCTGGAGAAGGTGGCGCAAAGGGCTTTGATCCCATGGAAGCCCGCAAGAGGATTCATCGAGCCGACTACGCCAATTGGGTATGCAACGTCCCTTCGCATATCAAGGACGTTACGCTTGTGGAGAATGGCAGCATTAACGAGACGGAGCGCGACTACTTCATCAACTTTCGTTCGTGCTACCTTACTTTGAGGCAAGGCGAGACTTTTGACATTGAACCATACAGTCCACATCGATTTAGTCGGCAATTTGGATACTATCAAGATGTCCCAGGCGCACTTAAGCATGACCAACGCGAGGCTACTCTAGCGGAGGGAATTCGTTATTGGAGAATGAGTACTTCTTCTAAGACTTGCTCAAAAGCTTGTGTTCCGGGTGTTCCTATTAGCGCCAAAAGGTCTTGCACGGAGGATTACAAAACATGGCTGGTCAAGATCCATGCGAGCTACCTCGAGGACAATGTTGACTCTTTGCTTTCTCCACGAAAGCCCATGATACTTGGCGGGGTTGAAGAAGTTGCTGCAAGTGTTGACAAGCAAGCCATTTCTGCCAAGAAGAGCACGCGAGACTCATCACATATTGAGGTGGAGGACTCGACGAAGAGAAAAAAGTACCCCCGAAGAGAGTGGTAGCAGCAACGCCGATCGCCATTGGAAAAGATCCAAGAGGGACTTAAGTTCGTCAAAGCAAGAGAAGAATGATGCCTCTAGCAAGACCATTCGTACTGCAAATTCAGCGTCTACTGAAAAGGTATTTGGTTGAACTTTGCTTGATTCTCATTTTTCTTCTCTTTCTAAGTTCTCGTGCTTATCTGTTGCAGCTGGAGGAAGAAACCATCTCCATTGGTGATGAACAACATGTCCCGACGAGGAAACACACGCCTCCTATTCCCGCTACCTCGATTTTTGACGGCAGGAGTTTTCTAAGTGACTACGACAAGGAGTACGCCGCTGGTTTGTGGGAGCGCCTAAGTGAGAGGATTTCACGTACCCCCGTTGAAGCTATTTCTTCTATGAAGGGTGAATTTCAATTTCTTCTTGACTCACTTAAGACGAAGGGCATAAACATCTCTTCTTTGGAAGCTTTACTGGAACCTTTAGTCGAGAAAGCTGCTGCTTTTGACAAGGAGAATTCCACATCTATTGAGCGAGTCGAGGTGCAACGTGGTGAAGTTAAAGACCGTATTCGAGGAGCCGCGGAAAGGAAAGACAAAGAAGCAGTCCACCTCCAATCTACCAAAGATGAGCTTCAAAGCATCGTGAAGAGGTTGCAAGGCTTGAAGAAGAAGCAAAAGAAGCTCAACTCTTGCTTGAAACGCCAAGAAGAATTGTTTAGCGCTGCCGAGAGTGACCTCTCCACCTTTGAAGAAGAGCTAAGGGTACTTGATGATCAGATCAACAACGGAGACTTGGTCACCTTGAGAGCGGAGCTGGAAGCCGCACAACGCGAGTTGAGGGATGCGAGACCATTTGCTTGAGTCTTTTGTTCTTTTCTTTATTTGTTTGCTTTATTTTGTTTTGCCTTTTGCTTTGTACTCGTAGTATCATCGAACTTTGAGATTTAATAAGACATTTGCCTTTATTTCTCTCGCTTTGAATTATTCTTTCGTATTTTGCACCATCCTTTTTTTTTATGAGCAATGTAGCATAATGCAACAAAACCAACTTAAGAAAATTTCACGACTGAACTTAGAGAACTTCTAAGCTGCCTACGTACCTTAATAAAAGGATCAAGTCATAACGTAGTTCAAAAGAAACCAAGATTGATTTGGGGGGGTGCCGTGCACAGTTTATACTCATGCGGGCCAGGAGTATTCATTCTTTAACCACTTTGAACAAAGTGGGGTATTTAAAACTTAACCACATAAAATACCTTTAGTGGGGTAAGTTATCATTTTAACCACATAATTTACCATTGGTGGGTGCCGTGCACAGTTTATACTCATGCGGGCCAGGAGTATCATGCAGTTTAAGCTCGTGCGACATGGAGCATGCTTCAATCATCAAGGGTAGTACTTCTTTAAGAATTTCCCATTTATGGGGCCAATTCTTAAACCGTCTTCATTAATCAACTTATATGCGCCATTTGTGTAGACTTCTTGAACCACATAAGGACCATCCCATTTTGATGTGAACTTGTTCCCAGTGCGATGGGTAATGATGATAGGCCTTCTCACAGCGAGCACCAAGTCACCAATTTGAAATGATCGCAAGTGAACCTTCTTATTAAATGCTCTTGATATGCGGGCTTGATAACACTCCAATCTTTGTTGAGCCTCCAATCTTTTCTCATCTAGAGCTTCCAATTCGCCCAATCGCAAACGTGCATTTTCTTCTTCAGTAAGGCCTTCTTGTATCGTTATTCTGAGAGATGGGATTTGTCGCTCCAGAGGGAGTACCGCCTCAACTCCGTAGACCAAGGCGTAGGGAGTTGCTTGAGTCGGTGTCCTATAAGTTGTTCTATAAGCCCACAAAGCTTCTCCAATTCTTTCATGCCAGTCCTTCTTCGACTTTGCAACCACCTTCTTCAACAAATTGCACAAAGTTTTATTAAAAGCTTCAGCGAGGCCGTTAGCAGCAGCGTAGTAGGCCGAAGAGTTTCTTTGCTTAAACTCAAACTTTTGACAAAGCTTGTTGATGACGCTATTGCAAAACGGTGTCCCATTATCGGTTATGATGTATCGCGGAACTCCATAGCGATAAATGATATTATTGCGAATAAAGTCAGCAACATTTTCCTTTTTTACTTCCCTGAGAGGTATTGCTTCAGCCCACTTAGAGAAGTAGTCAGTGGCGGCCAAGATGTACAAATGTCCACCAGAAGACTTAGTCATGGGACCGACGGCATCTAGTCCCCATGCATCGAAAGGCCAAGAAGCTACAGTTGGATGCAAAGGTTCTGGTGGTTGATGAATAAAATTTGCGTGAAATTGGCAAGGTTGACATCGGCGCGCGTATTCCATGCAGTCAATGACCATCGTGGGCCAGTAATATCCCATCCTCTTAATTCGAAAGTGTAACTTAGGTCCAGATTGGTGAGCACCACATACTCCAGAATGAGCCTCTTCCATGGCTTGAGCAGCTTCGTCATCACTTAGGCAACGCAAAAAGATCCCTTCGAATGAACGTCTGTAAAGAGTGCCTTTGTAATATAGGAAGCGACTAGCACGGCGCCTAATATCGACTCTTCTACGTGGGTCATCAGGAAGCTTCTCGTACTTCAAGTAGTCGACAAAAGGTTGCCTCCAGTCTTCCTTCTCAATCTCGTAGACTTCCACAACATGGTTTTCTTCAGTACTTCTTTCTTCTTCACTCATTGCAGATGGTATCACCCAACTTTGGCATACAGGAACGTTGAACTTCTTTTCAGTCATAACAAGGGTCGAAGCAAGTTTCGCTAAAGCATCTGCTTGTCCGTTCTTTCTCCTTGGTACATGTTCAATTGATATGCCCCCAAGTTGTTCAACCAACCTTCGAGCGTAGTCACGATACGGAAGCAATTCAGGCTTCTTCACTTCATAATCACCAAGTACTTGACTGATCACCAACTTCGAGTCTCCATACACCTCAAGATTCAAATGCTCCATTCCAATTGCTAATTCCAACCCCAATATGAGAGCTTGATATTCTGCAACATTGTTGGAACACTTTTGTGTAAGGGTGAAAGAATAGGGCATCACTTCTCCATTAGGCGTAAGAAAGACAATCCCCGCGCCGGCGCCTTCTCGATGAGCGGCTCCGTCAAAGTACATCTTCCATGGTGGAGTAACTTCAACTAGGAGGACATCTTCATCGGGCAAATCATCAACTAGTTCCCACTCAGCAGGAATTGGGTGGTCAGCTAAGAAGTCGGCCAACACTTGTCCCTTTACGGCCTTTTGAGGGATGTATGCTATCTCGAACTGTTGCAGTTGCAAGTACCACCTAGCAAGTCGATCAGAGAGTACCGGCCTTGACATGACATACTTCAATGGGTTAGCTTTAGAGACCAAACGAATAGTGTGAGCTTGAAAGTAGTGCTTCAACTTTTGAATTGCGAAGATAAGAGCCAAACACAACTTCTCGATTGGGGAATAGTTCAACTCATTTGGCGTCATCCTTCGACTCAAGTAGTACAATGCACTTTCTTTCCGGCTATCATTCTCTTGGGCTAGCAATGCCCCTACAGAACTTTCTTGGGCGGCAATGTATAGAATTAATGGGCGTCCGGACACTGGCGCAACCAACACGGGCGGTTTCATCAGATACGACTTTATACGCTCAAAGGCATTGGTACAGGCCTCATCCCACTTGAACGGAACGTCTTTCTTCATGAGGCGACTAAACGGTTGACATCGTCCGGCTAGATTTGAGATGAACCGTCTGATGTATGCTAGTTTTCCTTGGAGACTTTTGAGTTCATGTATGTTTCGTGGCTCTGGCATCTTGAGGTTTGCATCAATCTTAGCTTGCTCGATCTCAATTCCTTGTTGACGAACAACAAAGCCAAGGAACTTCCCAGATGTCACGCCAAAGGCACACTTCAAAGGATTCATCTTCAACTGATATTTTCGCAACCGCTCAAACACTTTTCTCAAATCATTGAGATGGTCTTCTCTTTTCTTTGACTTCACGACCAAATCATCGACGTAACACTCGACGTTCTTGTGTAGCATGTCGTCGAAAATCTTTTGCATGGTTCTTTGATAGGTAGCGCCGGCATTCTTTAGTCCAAATGGCATCACCTTGTAACAATATATCCCTTTTGGAGTTCGGAATGCTGTCAATTCTTCATCCTTTGGGGCCATGCGAATTTGGTTATATCCGGAGGAGCCATCCATGAAAGACAAGGCTTCGTGACCCGTGGTGGCATCAATCATTAATTCTGGGATTGGTAATGGAAAGTCATCTTTGGGGCATGCGGCATTAAGGTCCCTAAAGTCGACGCAAACCCGAATTTGCCCGTTCTTCTTCCTCACTGGGACTATACTTGATATCCACGTCGGGTATCTAACTTCTCGAATGAATCCGGCTTCAATGAGTTTGTTCACCTCAGCTTCAATCGAAGGGACCAACTCGGGGCGGAACCTTCGTTGAGCTTGCTTGATTGGACGTGTCGTACTCTTTACCGCTAGTTGATGGACGGCAACTTTCGGGTTTAGACCCGGCATTTCCTTATAAGACCAAGCAAATACATCTTTAAATTCTTTCAACAAGGCGACATATGCTTGTTCTTCCTCCCTTTTCAACAGTGCGCTGACATATATTGGTCGAGGATCATTTTCATCGCCAAGGTTGATTTCTTTCAGTTCGTCAACCGTGTTCTTGACGCCTTCCTCAAGCTCCGGGGGTGCTTCTTCAGCATCTTCCTCTTCGATGTTCCCATCTTTCAGAGTTATATGGTGTGATGATCCTACGCTTTCCTCATCGTCTTCTTTCTTGCGTTGAGCTTGCGTAAGTACAATTGTTTGCCACTTAACCTTCATGCATTTGTCGTGTGATATAATCAACTCATCATGGCGCCTCATGCGAGAAGGAATTGCACTTTGGAGTCTTTCAGGAAAACATGGATTACGATTGTCCTTTCGATGCCTTGATGAACACGAGGGTCCCAACCTTTGATGCATGGGTCTTTTGCGAGGACCAAGTCTCTTAAAGACTGAAGTTCGAGACAATGTCTTACCAAATGGGCCAAGTCTATCAAAGACTGATACTTGCGACAATTTCCCTTCAATTATTGACAAATTATCTTCTTCACCGATGTAATTGGCATTGGCTCTTTTGATGGTGATGCGCATAGGCTCTCGCGGAGGAAACCCCAGACCTGCTCGAGGATTTGGGATAACGGCTTCAGGAAGAAGTTTTCCCATGTGTGATCTTTCTCGAGGATTATAGCCAGCCTTGATCAAGAGTTTAAATGATTTTGCATCATAACATTTTCCCACTTGTTTCCCGATTGAAGGATCATGTTCAACTTGAGGGCCTTTCGTTGGGCGGACAAATCCTTTAAGAAGAGAAGGACAAGATGGTGTCTTTATGTCAAGCTTTGTTAAAGGCACAATCAGATCTTCCAATGAGACATCTTTGTGAGAGGACACGTCGCCTTGCGCGGGGCATTCGTCTAACGAATGAGTTTCATCATTGCTCTTATCGTCTGTCTTCTTGGAATCCTCATGAAATGATCTTGCTTCAACCTTTGGCGCATTCATCTGTGAAAGATAGTACTTGGCATCAGCAAAGTGAGATTCGGCTTCAGTGAACGGCTTGTCATCCGCGAGCACCTTCTTTGTTGTCCCGTTTTGGCGATATTGAAAGCATTGATGCAGAGTTGAAGGGACAACACCGTTCTCATGTATCCACGGTCGTCCAAGAAGCATATTATATGAAGTTTTGGCATCTATGACGTAAAATAAGGCGCTTGATGACATATCTCCCATTAACAACTCCAGTCGTATGATGCATATTGCCCTTTGCCCCCCTTGGTTGAAGCCTTGTATCATTAAGCGACTACTTGTGAGCTCTTCATTTGGTATTCCCATTTCCTTCATCACACGCAAGGGTAATATGTTGACGGCTGAGCCTCCATCGATCAAGATTCGATTAACCCTTTGCTCACGACTGAATCCAGCTACAAAAAGTGGCCTATTATGGGGCTTCGAACCAAGTAAGAGATCTTCATCTCCAAAGCAAATTGTTGCCGCACATTGTTTGGTATTCATGGAAGTCTTTAGGCATGATTCATTTGATAAGGCATCTTGTACGTCAGTCACGGTGCATGATTTGCTAATGTCTTCTTCACAAAACCAACTTAGCTTCTTCTCTTTGCTTGTTTCATTCTCCAAAGTCTCGAGAGGGGTTGTTGTAGTATTTGCAGTCGCCTTGTCTTCCTCTAGGGTTATCTTGCCTTCACGAGCCAATCGCATAACTTTGTCCTTGAACACGAAGCAGTCTTCAATCGAGTGTCCAAGAAGGCGATGATATCTGCAATACTTTGGGTCACTTGAACGTCCAGCTTCTTCGGGTCTCTTCATTTCGGGCAATTCAATAAGACCAGATCCAAGTAAGTCGTCAAAAATCCCGGGAACATCGGAGTTAAGGAATGGATACTCTTTTGCTTGCAGTTCTTTCAGAGTCAACTTTGTTTGTTCCTTGTCTTGCGAGGAATTCTTCTTTTCGGATGTCACATATGACTTCTTCCCTTCATTTGCCCTAGATGAAATCTTAAGAGGTGCGGTAGTCACGGCCATGGAGTCTTTGGATGGCGCCTTAGCAAAGAACTTGCCCCCCTTCCTTGGCTCCGATTTACTTTGTGCTTTTGTGGGGTCACCTATAAGCGGCCCATCAGCTCCACTTGCAGCCATGCTCAACTCCATGTCATGCGCTCTAGTTGCCAACTCTTCAAATGATCTAGGTTGAATACCTTGAAGTATGTACCGAAGTCCCCAATGCATTCCTTGGATGCACATCTCAATGGCCGAGGTCTCGGATAACCGATCTTTGCAATTGAGGCTCAAGTTTCTCCAACGGTCGATGTAGTCAACGACGAGTTCTTCCTTCCATTGACGAGTGCTCGTGAGTTCAACCATGCTGACAGTTCTCCGAGTGCTGTAGAAACGGTTGAGGAATTCTTGCTCTAATTGATCCCAACAATCAATGGACTCTGCCTCTAAGTCAATGTACCAGTCGAATGCATTCCCTTTGAGTGATCGGACGAATTGTTTCACCAATTGATCCCCGTAAGTCCCTGCATTGTTGCATGTCTCCACAAAGTGAGCAACGTGTTGCTTAGGGCTGCCTTTACCATCAAACTGTTGAAACTTTGGGGGTTGATATCCGCTTGGCAACTTCAGAATGTCAATCCTTCTAGTATACGGCTTTGAGTATGTGAACGAGGACTTAGAACTTCCTCCAATGTTTTCCTTGATGGCTCCCATGATGAACTCTTTCAACTGCGCCGCATGAATCATGTCGCCGGGAAAGACTTGGAGATCTTTACTTGTGGACTTATCCTTTGCAATTGTACTGCGCCTGATAGACGTCTCCCCTTCCTCGAGATGTTGCGGGCGCTTTTGTGCTACGTTAGTTGTCTCAACAACTTCTCCTTTGCTTAGAAGTTTCTCAATCTTTGCATCTTGCTCAACAGTACGCCTCGTAAGCCACTCCATTGCCTTTGTTATTGCAGCGAGTTGTTCCTCCAAAGTTGTAGCATTTGTTGTCATGGCGGGTGCTACATCTGCCGAGGTAGGAGGTTTTGACTTAGTGCGTGGAGATGTTGGAGGAGATTGTTCATCCTTGTCGGACTCTTCAAGAAAAGCAGCTTCATCGCGTTGATCATCGTCGCGTGCGAACCCATCCGTCATATTTGCCTTCTGGTCTTCCTTTGATTGAGTCATTGAGCGAGTCTTTATTGAACTCATGTAGATGCGTCTTCTTGTCCTTGATGAAAAGAGATGAGAGGTAGAGATAGTCCCACCGGGCGTGCCAAAAATTTGTAGCAACAAATTTTTCTAAGTCTTTAAAATAAAAGACGGAAAAAAAGTTGAACAAATAAAACTTGTGAATTTGATGAATTTGTAGTGTAACAATCTCTTTGATCCTCTGATTCGATTTTACAAGGACAATGACTTGAACTTTAAAATAAGACTTGAAGGCGATCTTCACTTCGATCTTCTTCAAGGTACTTGAATATTTGACGAACGTCGATGCGAGGGCTTGGCAGCTTGATCTCGGATCGAACGGACTTTTGACTTTGAATTGGTTTGAAGATTGTTGAAGAACGATATGATCTTCGTCTTCAGTTTCTTCGGATATGTGGACTTTGATCTTCTTTGAAATGGATTTAATCTTCAAAAAACAGTTTGTCGAGGGCCTTGCAGCGTGTTCTCGAATCAAACGGACTTCCTTGCTTGAAGATTGTCGAAGAACGGTATGAACTTGGCTTGAATTTGTTGAATTTGTTGAAGCTCGATCTTCCTCGGATGAAGCGCGATCTTCAAAAACGGTTATTTGGTGGACTTAGAGCTTGAAACCGGATCAAATGGAGGTTTTCGCGAAGAACACCCGAATCCCGCGAAGAACGCCTTGAAGGTTGATGAACTTGGTGGAGCGAAAAACTTAGAGCTTTTCCCTCTTCAACTTGTGAATATTTGTGTCTGTTTTTCTTTATGAGAGGACCTCTATTTATAGTTGTGAAAACCTAGAGCTCCTTGCTTGTGATTGGTCGGTTTTATTTCAAGATAAGCATGAACTTAATTTAGCTTGCTTATCAAGAAATACATCATATTTCCACATGTAATGATATGATTGGTTGAAATGCTCCATCTTTTCCACGTGGCTTTATTTGATTTGTTGAATCACCTCATCATTTTTCCATGTGGCTTTATTTGGTTGGTTGCAATTCTCCATCTTTTTCATGTGGCTTTATTTGATTGGCCAACAATATAGATATTAGAAAATCAATTAATTAACCTATTAATAATTGGAATTTAATTTAGTAAAATTCCAAATTAAAAATAGAAATAATTAATTTAATTTCTAAAAATTTAATTTGACACATGTCAATATTTAATTGGAGTAGACAAAATTTATTTGTCTACAAGGACCTCCAGAACAGGACAGCCCACTAATATTTTTTGAAACACAGAGTCCTCCAATTTCACACCAAAAAACAACAAACTCTTCAAAAACCGCCAGTCAATCGCTACATTAGGAGAGATGGAACAAGGTCCTAGAACCAAATCCGTGAGCGATGAATCGGAATACAACATCTGAGGCAACACGTAGAAGTCCTTGTTGGGCAAACAAGATAAACCAAAATATTTTATTTTATTTTTAACAACAAACTGAACCCAAAGGTTAACATTCGATGCGAAACAATTTTGATATGGGAAACGAATGGTTAACTTTCCTAGATGAGTTCCGCCGCACATAAGGAGAACCCTACCAACCCAATCGACAAACTTGCCGATTTTCGCAATGTCACGACTGTGCTCAATCAATTCAAACTTCGACGAATCGGTCCAGAGGAACTGCCATCTTTTCGACAAAACACAAGTCCTGATTACCTCTTTTGTACCGAGAGAAAAGAGAATCTGGTGTAGCAAGGTATCGGGCAGCGCACTGAGCCTATCCTCTGCTGCTGCTTTCACTCTTTTACAACAACTCATCAATGGAACATTGACACGGCTAGCAGTGAGTCCACAATAAACACTTTCTTCTTCCGCCATTTCTCTTTTGCCCCGCCCAATTTTTGTCAATTGTAACAGTATCAAAACCCGAATTCATCGACAAAAGAAAAACCCTAATCCCTTTTCTGCGAGGGAAATACTCTTTCTCTTAGACATTTGCCCGCGAGAATGTGTTTATTGGTTGTGTAAAATGTAAATAATTATGTGAGATACCTTTTCAATTATTTGTGGTGCGATAAACGCTTCGCCTTATTACACAAAACTTCTTATTATAAAATTTAGGGAGAATTACACAAAGTACCCCTCAACTATGGGTAAATTACACATAGTATCCCTCCTCTTTAGGAAATTACACAAACTACCCTTATGACCAATTTTTCGTAATTTTTTTATTTCAAACTATTGAATGTAAATTCATGCTCTTCGATTATTTTGCACAAAAAACAAAAAATAATTCAAAATTATTGCATTAAACCTCATTTATCTCGTTTAAAAAGACAAAAAATATTGATAACAAATAATTTCTTCTAAGAAAAAATAAATTATCTGCGAATTTTAGTCTCTGCTATAATTTGAATTTGAAAGGCTGTCTTAATTATTTTAATTTTTTTGACCATAAGGGTAGTTTGTGTAATTTCTCAAAGAAGAGGGGTACTTTGTGTAATTTATCTATAGTTGAGGGGTACTTTGTGTAATTCTCCCTAAAATTTATATGATTTTTTACTATTAATATGTTTGTAATTTCGAATGGAGTATGGATTTTCTTAAAATACATAAAATTTTAGCAGAAAATTAAACCGATATATTAAAGCCCAAATTCGAAATGTTTTACAACGAGGGACAAGCCCCAAACAACAGCATTGTCACGTAGGACAAAAATATTTACCGATCGAAACCACGCATGGGAATAATCACGCTCTGAACTAGGTCCATGACATGAGTTAAAACCTTACAATCACTACAGCAAACTCCTCTTCTTCATGAGTGTCTAGTCTCCCTACTGGCTTTGACAACCCTCTTTCTTTGGCTCCAGTTATTACTGTGACCAATCAATGGCTGGCCAAAGTGTAGTGTTGTTTGCCTACAAGAGATGGTCTGCTCCTCGATCAGCTTTAACCTTTTGTGCTTTTAAGGAGAAGATTGGAGAATTACCTCAAGGAGTTCCCCTATTTCCTTGCTATCACCCGAAACTAAAAAAAAAAAACAAGATAGGAGACCCTCACAAATGAGGGGGTTAGTATCTAAATTTTCTGGAGTTGTCAAATGGATTTTATAATTCTGTTTGGATAGATTTTCTTTCCTCCTCTAGTAAATATTCTCTCATGCAGTGTTTGAGCTACATCCTTACTTACTTGTTGGGTTGAATTCTTCTTTCCATCAAATATCACTTTGTTTCTTGATTTCCAAATTGAAGCCACTGTCTCACCCAGGGCAACAACTCTAATCTTAAATATCAGTGTAATCTTAAAATACACAAATTATATAACTATATAAGTCATTTTCCTTTATAATGTTAAAATTAAACATAAACTACAGAGCCTTGATGCATAATGTTAAACTGATTCAGGTTAATTTATTGGTCATGATCTAGCTTTGAAGTTAGAAACTAACACTAAAAAATATAGTAAGCGAATTAGGCTCTAGACTGACCTAGCTAAATTTTGATACCTAAATTAGTTGGTTCACGTTGATCGATGAGATTATGAGCAAGTTATAACTCAAATAAGTACGTAAAGCACTTCATGTTGATTATACGGGCAATTCGAATATTTCAAACCAACTCGAGCAAAAATACCAGGTCAACTTAGTTGACTAGGTAGGCCAAGGAGCCAACTCGATCGTTGACAATACCATAGTCGAGTTGAAAAGAGTCGATTAAAATTGTTGGGTATTTGAACCGCCTCAAATACCGCCTACATGATTGCTCATGAGGTAAATACGAAGCAACACGAATAAAATATTGACGATAGTAACAACACAATGATTTAACGTGGAAACTCCAAAACCGGAGAAAAACCACGGGGGCCCGAGTAAAACTCACTATGTAGAAAATATGTACAACTACATAATTTTCACTCAACCCCAACGACCCCCACAGAACCTCTTCACTCACACCACTCACTAACCTACACCCCACAAGTATATAACATACTACATTGTATAATTAAAGAGAATACAAAATAAGACTTTGAAATGGGATGATCACATCTGATCAACAAGTCTGCTATTTGATTTTATATCAATTTTTAAATCAAAGGTAAAATTGTAAAAGATATTCACTAAAGATTCAATAATTATTTGGAGAATTTCTCACTTTTATGGCCTATAGTATAAACTTCAAAATAATGCATCTGTTTACTTGTAAAAAGTCAATGTTATCACATTTTTATGGAATGATGGTCATTTATAAAAGTAGACGTAACATGTCCATAAAGTTTCCAAACAATGCGAAACGTTTTTTCGGTGGTTTGAAACCTAGCTACAATGAAACGTTTGAATGACTACAAGCTAGCGCATGTAAAACTGAATGGGAAAGATCCAAGAATTAGAAATCATTGTACACAGACGGACGGTCTGAATTATCAAAAATCACAGAAACTCTTCTATTAGTGTCACAACCTAGAATGATCGACGTGTACAAAGTTAGCAGCATCAAATGCGAACTTATAATCAACTTTAGCCGTGACAAGAGACAACCAGAAGTCTCCGACGACGAAAGACCGTGTTGGCCACTCGTCTGAAACCGACAAAACACGCAAATAAGGTGCTGAAATCATCAGACAATAATCATAGGGGTAACTCGTCCATCCAACTATCACAAGTGCAGTAAGATTTGGTGAGGAAACTTTCAAACGACCATGTCCCCAACACGTGGTTAGTTGCAAGAGCTCCAAAACAGGGCAGCCTATCATTATTTTTTCAAATACCAACTCATCCAGTCCCACATTATGAATCCTCAAATTCTTGAGAAATCTCCACGCGATCGATCCGCGAGGGGCGATGACACAACAACCCATGGTCAAATCCGTGAGTGATGAGGTGGAGTACAAGGTTTGAGGCAGAGGGTAGAATTCATTGGTGTAGGTCACAAACAGTAGCGTAAAATCTTTGATTCTAGTTCTAATGGCAAATTCAACCCAAATATTGACACTCGCAGCGAAATAATGTTGGTACATGAAATGAATACTTAACTTTTTTAGATGAACCCCGGTGCACAAAGCAAGGATCCTCGCGAGGGAATACACGAAACCGCCGCTTCTGAATACGTCTCCGCTCGTCTCTTGTAGAACAAGAGACGAGGAATCGGTCCAAAGAAACCGCCATCTTTTCGACAACACGCAAGTCCTCATGACTTGTTTTGTGTTGAGAGAAGAAAGAATGTGAAGGAGCAGCGAATCAGGCAGCGCACTTAGCCTATCTTTTCTACGAGATTCTTTTGTTGATTTTGAAATTTTGGCTTTGGAATTTAAGGGAGGGTTTGCTGCCATTATGCACTAACTATTTATTAGCGACGGTAACGAAATCCAAAATCCTTTTTGTGTGAGGGTCAATTCACAATTGTAACGATGAAATGGTAAATTTAATGGAGGAGGAATATGTGTGAAGAAGAAAGTATCTATTTTAATGGCGGGAAAACTGTAGCAGAAAAAAGTGGTATTGGCGGGAGACGATGGAAGGAAGGAAGAAGCTTGTGGGAGTTGACACGTGTTTTGTTTATTCAACCCTTTTGATTAATTTGGAATGTTTAAGTAACTTCAGTTTCACATAATTTAGCTGCAATGAGTCGTAACCTGATTTCGCAAGGTACGGCTCAATTTACGGCACTAACAACGCAGTATGACAAGTTACGGGACCAAATACGCTCTTTTTTTTATCAATTAAGACCAAACTTGTTTTGTTTCCAAATGATTTAAACATGAAAATAAAAGTTAATATATGATCAGAATTTGCTTTAAATAAGATCAACTGTAATATCTGGATAAAAGGTGAAAACGAAGTACTCATTACCTTGATATTTAGTGACACATAGGTAAAAATCGTGCATACTTAAGAGTGACAAGCAATTTGCAATTTGATCAAGTAAAAAACTTTTTTTGGAGAAGTTAAACAACATTTGTACAACTTACTGATAAACTGAATAAACTTGTTTAGATTCGAATCTGGAAGGAGTTAATTGAACTTTATGCAGATGTTGATTTGAAGTAGAATTGTTGAGGCAGACTTATATTTGTTCCAGTGAAAGGGCCTATTTCAGGTTTTGCAGTTGACAAACCAGAAATTAAAACAAATGTTTCACAAGACTAGGCAATCAACAGTTACAAAAACAAAACATAGATCCAGTAACAATATCTACAAGACGTGCCAAAAAGATCTCGAAACCCTGCGAACAATTTCTGATAGGTAGCAGACTAAAAACTACACCAATGCAGAAATTTTAATCCTCACCGAATCCCATTTTCTTATCTCAAATCGCTCTGGATCCAGCAGCGTTCATCAAACATCAAAAACAGGTGAAGACTTGACAACATCAAAACAAGGGGTGGGTATAGTGTCCAATCATTCCACAAGGTTTACCTTCAAATGTGTGTGATCAAATGAATTCAAGGCTTCATGCACCAAATCTAAAAAGAAAATGAGAGAGCAATATTTAGCAAAGTAGAGAAATTTTCTTTAAAACAACTTTTTGGTCATTCATTTGCAAGACACTGAAAGAAAAAAAATGTCCAATCACGAGTCATTTCAAAAACTAATTGTAATTAATTTGATCAAATTAATTTGACATACCTCTATTTAGCTCACCAGAACATTTAAAAATGCAGGTTGAGTGTTGGGAGTAAGGATTATCAGAATGTGTCTCATGGTAACACACGCACAAGTTCTATGATCTAAATCTCATAATCAAGTACTGTGTAACTGGTTGACGACTGCCCCCAGGAAAAAAAACATGCACAACAAATACACATCAACGTCTTGTTAAACCACAAAAACAAATTGTACAATAGGATCACAGAAAGTATTGCAATTGGAAACAACCACAATGTTCCTACAATGGAAGTTAATCAAGCATCAAGACTACTACTAATTAGCAAATGTACATTTTTCTACTCCCAGTTATGACAGTAATCTCGTACATTGATGATTTCATCAGTTTCATTGATTCAAAATGGGAGGAAAAGTAGGGAAATCCCTAAAACCCATCACTGATATCCTAAACAAAAAGGATACTATACGAACAACTTACTTCGAGTGAGCTATTCAAGCCAGACTACTTGACTAGTGGACCATGGCTACTGCTTTAGGTGAGGATCGGGGACAACATAGCAGTTTCAGAAATATTTCTTGAATCTGTTGAAGAACAAGTGGAAGTAGGAAAATCCTCAAAAGCCACATCTACGATATGAAAACAAAAAGTATACCGGACTAACAATATGCCTCAAGAAAACTATTCAACACCCGACTGCTTGACTAGCGGATCGTGACTACTGCTTTAGTAGAGGACCTAGGAAAACTAAGCAGCTTCAGAGATATTTCGGTAAATTCTGTTGAATAACAAGTGGTTAACGTATGTCCACTCATTTTTTTTGCATCTATGACCATTTTTTCTAAGTTTGCTGCACTCTTAAGCAGAAGTCGCACGAGTGTTAGCATCGGTTCACCAGAAAGACCCACCTCTGACAAGCCACTGAGTTCTATTGTCTTCAAATTAGGTAAGACTAGATCCAAACCATCATCTCTTAAGTAGGCTGCAGTTTCATTGTGACTTTCATATATCTGAAGATTAGAAGAAAAAACTTAGGTCGGAGGCTGAACACAAAATCAAATAACTAAATTAAATTGATGTGCAATTGAAACACTTTATTTTGTCAAAATATATTCAGTACTTACTTTCGATGCAACTCATAGTTCTTCTAGTTTCAAGAAATACTAATACATCTCCATCTAGCCATAAGGTTGCTAGAAAATTCTAGAGGTAAAATGGCCGAATTGTGCAATACATACAACTAACTTGTAAGCTAAACGAATTTCCTTCATGTGGCCATTATGCAAAATGAAGCAGAATACCACGCCTTGAAGTATGAATTAAGATTATAAATTTGCACTTCTATGTTAAAACCGACTCTCAAAGTTCATAAAATGTTGATCTCAATTTAAAATCGCGATTTTGAACTATAATGGATTTAGTCTTATATCACAGAAATTAAAATTAAACATATATACCCAATTCAAAGAAATATTTGGCTAAATCAAATGTACCAAATTTGGTTCGAGGCTTGTCCCTTTTATGACCAATGTTTCAAGGTTTGGAGAAGATTTTAGAATGTGAAGGATGCCCGCGATGCTTCTTTTATGCCTCCATGCAGTTAATGTCAAACACAATCGGGTAGACGGTGAAAGATTCAAGCCCTTCTCCTCCAACCTTGAGAGGACCTTATACATATGTTGAAGATAAATAAGTAACACACACGAGGTAACAATGAAAAGGCTTAACGTGTGCAACAGTGATACTATACATCAAACCAAAAACCAACTTTTGACAAAATACAAGTACATAATATCATCGACCGTATGCAAAAATATATACTTGAATTTGAAGGACAAATATAGAGCTAGGCGCATGCGCGCGCACACACACCTCTATACACCAAGGCTCCAGTTCAAGCTCCTTTACATCACGAAAGTTTTCAAGAGACCACTTCACATTATGCAATATCATAGAATCAACTTGTGCAAACCTATAATCAACTTTAGCTGTGACAAGAGACGGAAAGTGTCCAAAGAGGATAACCCGTGTATTTTTCCAGTTTATAACCTTCAAAGTATGTACATAAGGTGCCGTGATTACCAAACAATGACTACTCTCAGCATGCCACAAACTATCTATCACAAGTTCATTAAGATTTTGAGAGTAGATTTCCAGATGATTTAATCCCCAACAATTTTTCAGAGTCAAGACCTCCAAAACACAGAGTCCTCCAATTTCACATGAAAAAACAACAAACTCTTCAAAAATTGCCAGTCAATCGTTACACTAGGAGCGAAGGGACAATATCCTAGAACCAAATCTGTGAGCGATGAATCGGAATACAACATCTGAGGCAACACGTACAAGTCGTTGTTGGGTTTACAAGATAAGCAGAAACTTTTTATTTTATTTTTAACAACAAACTGAACCCAAAGATTAACGTTCGAAGCAAAACAATGTTGATAACAGAAATGAACAATTAACTTTTGTAGATGAGTTCCGCCGCACATAAGGAGAACCCTACCAACCCAATTGACAAACCTGCCGATTTTCGCAATGTCACGACTATCCTCAAGTAATACAAACCTCGACGAATCGGTCCAGAGGAACTGCCATCTCTTCGACAAAACGCATGTCCTTATAACCTCTTTCGTATCGAGAAGAGAGAGAATCCGATGTAGCAAAGAATCGTGTAGCCAGGGGCGGAGGGAGAGGGGGTGCAGTGGGGGCGGCTGCACCCCCTCAATCCAAGCTAATCACTTAATTAGCATTACTAAAGTAAGTAAAAGAATAGTAATCAATTGTGTGCGTGTACTGTTTGCACCCCACAATTTTGACCAAGCCATCCAAGAGTGAAAATAGCCTATCACTCCTATACTATTACTTATATAATACTTATAACTTGGCCCACTAAATATATTTCCCTTATTTGTAGACTATAGACCAGAACGGCACAACTCAACTTAATGAGTGTAAAAAGTTGGAGTCTGCCATGAATTTCTTATATGCTTGCACCATTTACTTGTGATTTTGTTTTATTTTTAGATCATGTTGCTACACACAGTAAAATTAATAAAGCTTAGACTTTTTGTATACTTTATTTTTTTAATTTATAAATTGATAGCACATGTATAATTAAATCTATATGTACATATGTCTCACCACTTTTCCAAAGAACAAAAATGACGCAGGATTACAAAGAATGGTGACAATTAATCTTATATATACTCATAATATATATAATTAATATGGAATTTAGAATCTAAAATATCTTTTCTCAAATTTTTAATAGGCATACTATATATTTCAACAATTAAGAATTGTTTTCCCCTACTTGTTGTATCAAAAACCAAATCGCGGGCTTCGGATAAAAAACGAGCTTGTTATTTTAGTTTATTGCATAAAAGAAACAAAGACGAAAAATGTGTATATATACTTAAATAAAATATTTCTAAAATTTCATATATTGAGGCGTAAGCTCAATAGTTTAGGCCGTAACAGCCGTGTTTTTTGCCCTCCAGATGAGAACTTTGTGATAATTAAACCTTAAAAGGTGCCGCATTTAATATAATCTCGCACCCTCTCCTCTAAAATTCTGGCTCCGCCCCTGCGTGTAGCCCGCTGAGCCTATCCTCTGCTGCTGCTTTCACTCTTTTACAACAACTCATCAATGGAACACTTTTACTGTCTTCCAGTACCATTCTTTTCTTTTGCCCCGCCCAAATTTTGTCAATTGTAACAGTATCGAAACCCTAATTCCCAATTCATCAAAAAAAACAAAAACCCTAATTCCTTTTCTGCGAGGGAAATGTTTTTTCTATTAGACATTTTTACCCGCGCGAATGTGTTTATTGGTTGTGTAAAATGTAAACAATTAAGTGAGATTCCTTTTTAATTATCAAAAAAGAAATATGAGATTCCTTTTGAAAATTTGTGGTGCGATAAACGTTTTGCCTTCTTATTACACAAAATTTCTTATTATAAAATTTATATAACTTTTTTTTTATTAATATGGTTTGTAATTACTAATTAAGTATGGATTTTCTTAAAATGCATAAATTATATAACTATATAAGTCGTTTTCCTTTATAATGTTAAAATTAAACACAAACTATATAGACTATAGAGCCTTGATGCATAATGTTTGCTGACTAAATTAAACTGATTCAGGTTATTTGTTGGTCAAGAGTTAACTTTGAAGTTAAAAACTAGCACTAAAAAATATAGCAAGTGAATTAGGCTTTGGACTGACCTAAGCCAAATTTTGATCCCTAAATTAGTTGGTTCACGTTGATCGATGAGATTATGAGCAAGTTATATAACTCAAATAAGTACGCAAAGCACTTCATGTCGATTATACGGGCAATTCGAATATTTTAGACCAACTCGAGCAAAAAGACCAGGTCAACTTAGTTGACTAGGTAGGCCGAGGAGCCAAGTCGATCGTTGACCATACCAAGAATCTTACCCTTATGTGATATAGAAGAATCTTACCCGTATGTGGTATCGAAGAATCTCACCATTATGTGGTATCGAATAATCTTACCCATAGGTGGAATCAAAGAATCTTACCCATAGGTGGAATCAAAGAATCTTACCCGTAGGTGGTAAAAAAAAAGAGACTGAGATGGACATTTACCCACGTAGTACGATACAAACCTACCCGAAGCGGTACGACAAACGTTCCTCTATCTTACTACAAAGCAAACGTGTCCAAAACGGCACCAAGAACATCTACCCACGTGGTACGATGCAAACCTACCCGAAGCGGTACGACAAACGTCCATCTATCTTGCTACGAAGCAAACGTGTCTAGAGCGGCACCATGAACATCTACCCAGATGGTACGATGCAAACCTACCCGAAGCGGTACGACAAACGTTCATCTATCATGTTACGAAGCAAACGTGTCCAAAGCAGCACTGCGGGCATCTACCCAACATGGTGCAATGAAAATCTGCCCAAATGAGTACATACTTATACTAATATAAAATGTATTATCGCCTCAAGAGGTGCGAATATCCATTCGTCGAATTAGCAATCAACATCGACGAGCAATGACATGTAAAAGCACATAGTACCATAAACAAAACGCAAGCAATTATTAAACAAAAATGCAACAAAGTATCCGAACAAGGGCGACACAGTGTCCAAATAGACAAAAGTTGGAATTGCATGATAGATATTTATGCTCGAGCCTCGAGATTCACGTTTTTCCCATAATGGTCGATCACTTCAAAAGCACTACACTCTAAGTGGCATGGCACATCGTCGCCTCTTCGGTTGTCACTGTATCCGTCCTCAATTAAGGCAAGGCATGCAATAAATTCTCATGACTATAGATAAAGATCTCGACCAAGCGTAAACTGCAAAATCTGTGCGAGAAGCTTGAGAAACTTCTCACTAGCTTGCACCAGATCAATCACTTATATATCATTTCTATTATAGTCGAAGCCTCCGTCAAGATGACCTCTCGCTTAATCGAGGCGCTTAACAACATAGCCTACGTGTTATCTAAGCCATCTACCTCTCAAAGTCAACAACTATTAACTCAAAAGGTACCTGCAAAATCGTATTGTGCGGATAACTGTCGCGCCCTCACACAACCCAACCACACTAATGCAGCAGCTGGGACACACACGTCAAAAATATCAAAAACCTATACACCAGTGAGGCCATAATCCTCAAAACACTAATCATACAAGATTAAGCAATGATTGCTTGTACCTCAGACAATTCGACCTCTCTGTACCTTTGACTTCTGAGGACACGAGTACCAATTCATCTTCATGAGTTCACTTTCACGATGAGACTCAGCACCGAGGACATGCAACACCAAGTATTCAAATTCCACTAGAGTAAATACCTTGCAAAAGACATGCGACACAGCACGCTGCGCATGCGCGAAAAGAAATCCGACTCACAAGTAATAGAAGCAACTCATCTAAACAATTCAACTATCGGTAATTGCATCATCAAGAAGATCTAGATCGATAATGGAAACTCGGTAAAAGGTCACCTCCCAAGATGCATAAAAGAGAAAATAGAGTTGAGTGATACTCATGCGAAAAGAGTGGTAACCTAACTACTCGACTTCAGTGGCTCAACGGTCACATTCATATATGTGGTATTTTCCCTACCTCATTCGACACATCACCAAGACTAAGGACTCCCAAATCGGATTTCGTAACATTTGTCACCTTGTTATCAACACATTGTTCAAGTACAACATCATCATTGGTCACCCATGCCTGAATGATTTCAAAATAGTGGTTTTAACATACGACCAAAAGTTTAAATTCCCCACCAAGAGCGGTGCAAATAAAGTCCGTGCAGATTATAAAGAAGTATGGGCATGGTAATATTCCCAGCAACATTGTCGAAACAGAGATAACATGAAACTTGGAGGATAAAAGACTTCGTAGAAACATACAACAACTGGCTAGTCCTAATTACTTGTTTCGTGTCGAGAGAAGAAAGAATGTGAAGAAGCAGCGAATCAGGCAGTGCACTGAGCCTATCTTTTCTACGAGATTCCTTCGTCGATTTTGTGAATTTGGCTTTGGAATTTAAGGGAGTGTTTTCTGCCATTATGCACTAACTATTTATTAGTAACGGTAACGATATCCAAAATCCTTTTTTGTGAGGTTAAATTGTTCGAAGAAAATTTATGTAAAGATGAAATGGTACTTTAATGGGGGGAGAAGAAAGTATCTATTTTAATGGCGGGAAAACTGTAGCAGAAAAAAGTGGTATTGGCGGGAGACGATGGAAGGGAGGAAGAAGCTTGTGGGAGTTGACACGTGTTTTGTTTATTCAACCCTTTTGTTTAATTTGGAATGTTTAGTTAACTTCAGTTTCGCATAATTTAGCTGCAATGAGTTGTAACCTCATTTCGCAAGGTACGGCTCAATTTACGGCACTAACAACAAGTTAGTGGACCAAATACGATAAGACCAAACTTGTTTTGTTTCCAAGTTCAGTTGGTTAATAATACAGAAATACAACGAGTATATAATCTCAAGTCTCATCAAATGTAATTATTTCTTATAAAGAAATAACCATTTATTACTCATTAAAATACTGCCTTGTGATTTATAAACGTAAAAATAAAAGTGATTTAAATTTCATAATCAAGAACTGTGTAACTGGTCGACGACCGCCCCAAAAACAAGATGCACAACGGTTATACATCAACATCTCATTAAACCACGAAACTGTACAATAGGATCACAAAACTGTACAACAGGATCACAGAAAGTATTGCAATTGAAAACAACCATGATGTTCCTACAATGGAAGTTAATCAAGCATCCAGTCTACTAATTAACAAAACTACATTTCCTACTCCCAGTTGCAAGTTATGACAATAATCTGGAACATTGATGATTTCATCAGTTACATTGATTCAAAATGGGAGGAAAAGTAGGAAAATCCCCAAAACCGCATCACTGATATCGTTAACAAAAAGGATACTATACAAACAATTTTCCTCGAGTGAGCTATTCAAGCCTAACTGCTTGACTAGTGGATCATGACTACTTTAGGTGAGGACCGGAGAAAACTTAGCCGTTTCAGAGACTTTTCGGTAAACTCTGTTAATAACGAGTGGAAGTAGGAAAAACAACAAAAACCACATTTACGATATGAAAACAAGAACGATAACGTACTTATAACATGCCTCAAGAAAACCATTCATTCCGCGACTGCTTCACTAGCGGACCATGACTACTGCTTTAGTAGAGGACCTAGGAAAACTAAGCAACTTCAGAGATATTTCGGTAAATTCTGTTGAATAACAAGTGGTTAACGTATACCCACTCATTCTTTTTGCATCTATGACCATTTTTTCTAAGTTTGCTGCACTCTTAAGCAGAAGTCGCACGAGTGTTAACATTGGTTCACCAGAAAGACCCGCCTCTGAAAAGCCACTGAGTTCTATTGTCTTCAAATTAGTTAAGACTAGATCCAAACCATCATCCCTTAAGTAGGCTGCAGCTTCATTGTGACTTTCATATATCTGAAGAAAAAAAGAAAAAAACTTAGGTTGGAGGCTGTACACAAAATCAAATAACTAAATTAAATTGATGTGCAATTGAAACACTTTATTTTTGTCAAAATATATTCAGTACTTACTTTTGATGCAACTCATAGTTCTTCTAGTTTCAAGAAATACTAATACATCTCCATCTAGCCATAAGGTTGCTAGAAAATTCTAGAGGTCAAATGGCCGAATTGTGCAATACAGACAACTAACTTGTAAGCTAAACGAATTTCTTTCATGTGGCCATCATGCAAAATGAACCAGAATACCACGGCTTGAAGTATAAATTAAGATTACGAATTTGCACTTCTATGTTAAAACCGACTCTCAAAGTTCGTAAAATGTTGATCTCATGCTTTCACTTTCTTACTGATTACTAGAATTTAAAATCGCGATTTTGAACTATAATGGATTTAGTCTAATCACTTATGTCACAGAAATTAATATTAAACATATATACCCAATTCAAAGAAATATTTGGCTAAATCAAATGTACCAAATTTGGTTCGAGGCTAGTTCCTTTTATGACCAACATCTCAAGGTTTGGAGAAGATTTTAGAATGTTAACGATGCCCGCGATGCTTCTTCTATGCCTCCATGCAGTTAATGTCAAACACAATCGGGTAGACGGCGAAAGATTCAAGCCCTTCTCCTCCAACCTTGAGAGGACCTTATACATATGTTGAAGATAAATAAGTAACACATATGAGGTAAAAATAAAAAGGCTTAACATGTGCAACAGTGATACTATATCAAACCAAAAAAACCAAGTTTGACAAAATACAAGTACATAATACCATCGACCGTATGCAAAAATATATACTTAAATTTGAAGGACAAATATAGAGCTAGGCGCACACGCACACACACACCTCGATGCACCAAGGTTCCAGTTCAAGCTCCTTTACATCACGAAAGCTTTCAAGAGACCGCTTCACATTAGGCAATATCACAGAATCAACTTGTGCAAAGGTGTCATTTGCAAACTTATAATCAATTGTAGCTTCGACAAGTGACGGAAAGTGTCCAACGACGACAACCCGTGTTATTTTCCAGTCTATAACCTTCAAAGTACGTACATAAGGTGCTGTGATTACCAGAGAACGATTACTCTCAGCATGCCACCAACTATCTATCACAAGTTCATTAAGATTTTGAGAGTAAATTTTCAGATGATCGAATCCCCAACAATATGCTAGCCGCAAGAACTCCAAAACAGGACAACCCGCTAATAATTTTTGAAACACAGAGTCCTCCATTTTCACACGCATAAACGTCAATCCCGTCAAAAATCGCCAATTAATCCCTACACTAGGAGAGATGGAACAAGGTCCTAGAGACAAAGTCGTGAGCGATGAATCTGCATACAACATCTGAGGCAACACGTACAAGTCGTTGGTGGACACACAAAATAAACAGAATCTTTTGATTTTATTTTTAACAACAAAATGAACCCAAAGATTGACGTTCGAAGCGAAACAACTTTGATAATGGAATCGAACAATTAACTTTTGTAGATGAGTTCCGCTGCACATAACGAGAACCCTACCAACCCAATCGACAAACCTGCCGATTTTCGCAATGTCACGACTGTGCTCAATTAATCTAAACTCTGAGGAATCGGTCCAGAGGAACTGCCATCTCTTCGACAAAACACATGTCCTTATAACCTCTTTTGTATCGAGAAGGGTAAGAATCTGGTGTAGCAAATAATCAGGTAGCCCGCTGAGCCTATCCTCTTTTGCTGCTCTCACTCTTTCACAAGAACTCAATGGAAGATTGTTGTAATTATCACGGCTATGAGAGAGTCCACCATCAACACTTTCACTCTCCTCCACCATTTTTCCTTAGCCCTTCCAAATTTTGTCAATTGCAACAGTATCCAAACCCTAATTTCTTGATTGTGTAAAGTGGGTAAGGGTCATTACAGTTGTGTAAATAATCAGGTACCCAACGTATATAAATGGTTATAATGTTTGTTGTACCCAACAGTTATAATGCTATACCCTATGTTGCATATGTTGCACGGACACTTTCAAAATGGCTCCGTATCTCGTATTGGATACTAAATGGATAAGAATATGTCTCGAATACGCTTCGAATACGTATCGAATACGCCACGTGGCGTATCCTATTTAAATATTATTTTTTAATAAATCGAATACGTATCGGATACTATCCTAAGGCGTATCCGATACGTGTCCTCAATAAAATAAGTTATTTTATTGTTTTTGAAAATTTTAGAGGTGGAAAAAATAATTTATTTATACTACAAACACCAAAATGCAATTTTCTAATTTTTTTTTTTATTTTTTTGAAACAAAGCTACACTTTATTTCTCCAAAAAACAGTTCAGTACAAATGATCTAGAGGATCCAATATTCTCAAAACCCCCTAACAAGCTATTACATAGCCAGTATCTAACAGTTCAATGCCCTCTGCATTGGTACATATAATTTCAAGTGCTTTTTACATCTATTAATAGTATTACTAATTGTTTCCTCATCCAGTTTTGGGTTGATGGGTTGTTGGTTGAATATTTTGTTGTTTCTACTGGTCCAGATGTTGTAGATCATTTCTGTTGCTGCCATTTTTAACAGCTGGCTTCTCCAGCTCTTCTTCCCTCCATTCTGTATTATCCATTCTAGTTCATTGCTCCATCCCCCTGGGGTATGTTGGATTTTCATCCACTGTAGTACCCTCTTCCATATCTCCTGTGTAGTTTTACATATGAAGAATATGTGTTCTGCTGATTCATTCTCTGTGCAGAAACTGCATATACCATCAGTTTGGATACCAAATTTCTGTAATCTGTCTTTGGTTGGTAGCTTGTTATGGCATTGTAACCATAGTGTGAAGATGGCTCTTGGTCTTGCTTTATTACCATACATGAGTTTCCTCCATTGCACTGGTCTCTTCTGACCTCTGAGCTCTTCATATACCAATGTTGTTCTGTATTTTCCCTGCCTTCTCATCTCCTCCCAACTGCTTGTGTGAATTAGCTCTCTTCTTTTTAAAATAGCTTTCAAAATCCATGAGCAACTGGTTGCTGGTTCATAATTCAGTAGGTCTTCCCCTTTTATGAAATATGTATGGATCCATTGCACCCAAAATTTCTCAGACTTCATCTGAATGTTCCACAGAAGTTTGGTTATAGAAGCTTTATTCCATTCCACAAGTGATATTATGTTTAGGCCCCCTGCTTTCTTGGTATCACACACTCTATCCCAGGCTACAGGTGCATTTCTGCTAGCAATATCTTTCCCTGTCCAAAGAAAGGTTCTACAGGTTGCTTCAATATGTC
This sequence comes from Linaria vulgaris, assembly GCA_948329865.1. Classification (NCBI taxonomy): domain Eukaryota; kingdom Viridiplantae; phylum Streptophyta; class Magnoliopsida; order Lamiales; family Plantaginaceae; genus Linaria; species Linaria vulgaris. Next base: position 85,574,485 of record OX415254.1, on the reverse strand, counting down.
TCAGCACTTTCTTGGGCATAGGGAATATGTGCATCCAGTAGTTTGCAATTGCAAAGATAACACTTCTAATCAGCTGTACTCTCCCAGCATAACTGAGCAGTTTTGTTGTCTAGTGATGTATTCTATCCAGGATCTTATCAATGAGTGGCATGCACATATGGATGGTGAGTTTCTTACTAGTAAGAGGGACTCCTAGGTATTTAAAGGGGAGCTCCCCTTTAGTAAAGCCAGTAGCTTGTAGGATGAGATCTTGAGTGTCTGTTTGGATTCCTCCAAAATACACCTTACACTTCCCTGGGTTGACTTTTAGTCTAGTAGCTTTAGAGAATTCTTGAAATTTCTCCATAAGTAGTGTGACTGATTTCTCATCTCCTCTACTGAACATTAAGACATCATCAGCAAAGCAGATGTGTGTTATTCCCATTTTCTCACATCTGGGATGAAAGTTGTAATCTGGTTGATCTTTGATTTTTGTCATACATCTCTGAAGATACTCCATTACAATGACAAATAGGAGGGGTGAGATGGGGTCCCCCTGCCTAAGTCCTCTTCTAGCTTGTAGCAGTTTGCTAGGGGTGCCATCAATTGTATATCTGTATGAAACAGTGGTGAGCGCTTTCATAATCCATTGGATGAACCTGTTTGGGATTTCCATTTCTCTCATAATGACCTCTAAAGCAGACCACTCCACTGTGTCATATGCCTTCTGCAGGTCCATTTGGATGGTTCATCTTAGGGACATGTGTTTTCTTGTGTATCCTTTGATTAGCTCCTGTGCTATCATGATATTATCATGTATTATCTTTCCTGGTATGAAAGCAGATTGGCTTTCATGGACAATCTCCCCTATTACTTGTCCCAATCTTTTAGTGAGCATTTTGGACAGTATCTTGTAGAATGTTGAGCAGCATGATATGGGCCTCATGTCTTTCATAGTCTTTGCGTTAGTACACTTTGGTATTAGAGTTACCAGTGAGCAGTTTAGAGCCGCGTATAATCTATCCATTCCAAAGAATTCTCTTGCAGCTGCAATAACATCACTCTTGATCACAGGCCATGATGCTTTGAAGAACTTGGCATTGAAGCCATCTAGTCCAGGAGCTTTTTGGTCTCCAATGGTCTTGAGGGCTTCCCATATCTCCTTCTCTGTAACAGGAGCTATCAGTTTCTCCCTGGACCCATGTTGGAGTTGTTTACCCCTCCTCATTACCTCTACATCCACACATGTCATCTCAGTGGTATTAGTGCCTAGAAGCTCTGTGTAGAACCTTAGAATTTCCTTCTCAATATCTCAGTAATGCAGTTCCCATTAGCATCTTCAAGTTTGTGAATCCCTGTTTTCTTGTTCTTGCCCTTTACAGTTGCATGAAAGTATGCATTATTGCCACCCCCAAGCTGGATCCATGTGGCTTTTGATTTCTGTAGTAGGATTTTTCTCTTCTGTTTCCAGTCTTTCCAGAAGTTGTGTTGTGCATTGTCTCACATTCATGATGTGTGTCTCTTTCATTGGATCCTTCTGTAATTCCTTCTGAGCTTTGTCCAGTCTCTCTCTAGCATCCTGGATTTCCTTGGATGTGCATTTGTTCTGTTTCATCATTGTTTGGATTACTGGTTGGAGTCTCAGCAGTTTGTGCCACAAGACATACATAGGTCTTCCTTTCATTGGTCTTTGCCAGCATTCTGTCACTCTATCTGAGAAATTCGGAATTTCAGTTACATAGTTCATAAACTTGAAGCATTTGCTTCCTCTCTTCTGGTTATTTGGTTCCCATGTCACTTTGAGGGGGTTGTGGTCTGATATGTGAGCTGCTAAAATTTCCACATTGCAATCAGGGTATTTTGTAAACCACTCTCTATTACATACTGCTCTATCAATTCTGGAGTAGATGACCCCCTGAAGGTGCCTATTAGACCAAGTGAAGTGCTCCCCATTTGTTTCATGCTCATAGATATCTAGTTGTTGCATCATGCTTTCCAAATCAGCAAATTCATTAGCTTGCACATGCTGGCCTCCCATTCTGTCTTTTACAGTTAATACATTGTTAAAATCACCTATTACTATCCAAGGTTCATTGATATTACCTGCAATGTCCTTGATATCTTGCCATAGGATTCTTCTTTGTTCCAGTTTGTTCTGTGCATATATTGCTGTGATGTAGCCCATCCTTTCTTGACATTTTTCCATGTAGGTACTGGTTAATGCATTTAATCATTTGGATATCCAGCCTTTCATGCTTCCATACCACCCAAATTCTTCCATTTCCATGATGAGAGTAATTGTGTACTAAGCTCCATTGTTGCCCCATCTTTTTACTAATTCTGTCCATATTGTTCTTTTTCACTCTGGTTTCTAGCAGAGCTGCACAAGAAATCTGCAATCTGTTGAGGTGGGAGAAGACCTCCAGATGTCTTGTGCTCTTATTGATCCCCCTTAGATTCCAGCTTAATAACATTGTTGAATGTCTGGTGGCTCTCCAGGGTCATCTCCAATCCCTAGGGCCTTAAAGCCATTCATATCTTCTATTCTCAGTTCTCCAAATCTCATAGGGGGGGTCTGCTTATTCCCCTGCCCCACTACTGTTTTCCATTGTTCCGCTTCCTCCTTGTTGTTTTGAGCCCTGTTCTGTTCTACTATAGGCTTTGGTTTCCACTGTTTCTCTGCTGGTTGTGGTTTCACTGTTGGTTTATTCTTGCACTCATGTCCCAATATCTTACATTTCTTGCAGAATGGTGGAGTCCACTCATATTCAACTTTCTGTATTAGCTTATTGCCTTTCTTGTCCTTGATGTTCACTGTTTTTGTCAGCTCTACAGTGATATCAACCTCCACTAGGACTCTGGCATATGATACCCTTAGTTTTTTACTAGTGCATTCATCCATCATCATTGGTTTTCCAATAGCACTAGCTATTTTGCTTATGCTTTTCTCTCCCCAATACACCAGAGGTAGTTGTGGTAGTTTCACCCATATTGGTATCACTCTAAGCATGTCTTCTTTCAACCTAAATTCAACACTCCACTCCCTTAGGAATATGGGTTTTCTATAGATTGTATAAGGCCGTGCTTGCATCACAACATTCATATCTTCTTTACTCTTAAACCTAGATAAGAAGTATCATTCCTCATTGTAAAATAAATCAGGCATAGAAGCAAAATTCCAGGAATTTACCATGAAATTTTGATTGCATTCATTGAGAGATCCTCTCCCATTGCATACATCACCAATGTATTTTCCCAGAACTTGATTTCAGACTCCATGTCTTCATCCTCAATTTCTACTTCAATTTCACCATTCACTAGTTTGGGAGGTGTGCATTTCACTCCAACACCAATTTTTGGATGTCGGTTCCCCTTGATGATGTCAACCCATGGCACCTTTCTTTCCTCCCCTGCCGGACATTGTACCGGTTGGTTCATCGTCGGTGGTGTCTGCTCCACGTTCGTCGGAGTTTGTTCGTTCTGTGTCTTCTTTTTGAGCTCGTTATTTCCTTCTGGTGTCATCTGCTTGTTCGTCGTAGTGTCCTGTTGGGATGGGAAGATTGCCCTTATCACTGTCGACGGCGTTGCCACCTTTCTCGGCCGGCCTCGTGGTCGTTTGGATTTGGTCATCCGCCTCGTTAGGGCATAGCCCGATCGCACCTAAATCTCACCTGACTGTGTTTTTTAGGGGCGCGTGGGGCGCGTGGTCATATTCACTTTATCTGAAATATGTTTCTGTTGTCCAATTTTCTAATTTATTAATTCATTTAACTCATATAATAGTTCATCATTTTCACTTTTCACTTGATGAACCCGACTTTGAGTTGGTTTTGTTTGTTGATGATGTTGTTTAACAATAAATAAGCTATTGCAATAGTAATCTTTGTTATATTATGAAAATTTGTAATATTCGTGTTGAACATATTTATCAATTAATATTTGAGTTTGTGGAATGGTGGATCTTTGTATATGTTGATTATTTTTTTAATTTTATAAGTGTTTAATATTCATTATTTTATATATTTACTTAAATAATATATACATATATAATTTTTTAATATTAAATATTCGACGTATCCTTGACGTATCTCAATATGTGATTTTTGAAAAAATCTGTATCTTCGTATCCGTATCTTGTCCGATACGTGTCCACGTATCCGTGTCCGTGCAACGTAGGTTGTACCCAACATTTCTTTTCAATTATACTTTCATCTTAAAAACGTCATATTGCGAGAAAGGAGCGTATGCAAATATTTTATAAATTTGAAAACAACTTCAAATTTTTAAAAAATGCACATAAACACCAAAATAACTTTTTATAATTCGTAAACACTCTCAAATATATCCAGTTTTTTTTTTCTAAACTAGCAACGTTGATACACGGGGGAATCGCGTGTAAACTATATAAATTATCAAAGAAATTTTAATGTAACACAACTTTAATATAATTTATAAAATTGATGCAAATAATAAGGAAACTAATCCGTTCTGCACACATTAAAAATCACGTAAGAAATTTGCTAAATATGTGGAGAAAATTTAGAAGTGGTGGTAGTTACTTATTTTAATTACTTATTTTTTAATTGTTGAAAACTCAAAACAAGGGTATTTTTGGAAACTCAAAATTTGGTATCAAAACTGCCATTTTGTGATGGGAGGGCTTTGCTTTTAATATAACTAGCAACCGGGCGCACGCGGGGACCGCGTGCAAATTTCTTCTTAGTGTAAAGAGTTTTTTTTTCTTTTCTCTTTTATGCTTTAAGTTTTTACTATAATTTATGTGATTACAAAAATGTGGCCAATACATTTGACAATTCTTAATCCATCTGAATTATTAACAAAAGTTATTGAAGTGTGTCAGATCAAATCTACTCAAATATCATTTGATGTCTCTAGAAAGAAAATATAAACAAATAAGAGGCGAAATGACTTAACAACAAACATTAATAAAACTTCAAAACTCAAAACAAAATAAGTCTGAATTTGAGAATTTAGCTAGTTACATAAAATAAAGTAGATTTTTCTACAACTCTCATTTGTAGATATGAATATTTGAAGTCGCCGATGATTTACTGCCTCTCACCCTTCGTTAGCCTCGAGTTTGTTTCCTGTAATTTATAATTTCAAAAAGTTAATAACGTGTTCAAAAGAATAAATAATCCCATAAAAGAGTTTCAAATTAAAAGAAGGTACGAAGGGGATTAGAGAAAATAAGTAGAAATGAGGACCAAGTTCTTTGTTGCAAGCTCTATCGATAAATAAGTGAAGATGTACAAATTTGAATATGAGTATATGAGGATATTAAGTTCTTTGTTTCAAGCTTTATTAATTAATCCGAAAATAAGAACAAATTAAATTTTAAATTACGTGCTTATCTATAATTCTATATACTGCGAAACTATATGCAAAAATGGAATGTAAGTAGTCATTTGAAATTTTGGGATTTCTTGAATGTGTTTAACAAAATATATTATGTAAGATATCACCATATCTCGTTTTTAAAAAAAAAAGAAAAAGAAAAAAGATATCACCATATCTCTATTTTTTACCCAGTCTTAACAATATCTCTATTACCCAATCTTAACCATATCTCTCATATTAATCTAAAAATATGTCTGCATGCAATTTTTTTAAAGTGTTTAGAGTGTTTTTATTTTAATATTTTTTTACCTATTTTATAACATTAACAACAACGTAAATGCTTAATTCTTCTTAAAGTGAACTTAAAAGTTCATATGATTTAATTTAAACATAAATGTTGAAACCTATTACTAACAGGCTCAAGAAACATCTTTGTAATTAGAAGATATACATACATAAAAACAACCACCACAATTGTTTAATCCTTAAATTAGAATAAACAAACAATAATAATGATATCCAGTCTGTTTTTTGAAAAGCAATTGTTAAATATTTCATTATATACCCAAGAAAGAACTGAGGAAATGAGTTCAAATGGAGGAATTAGATCCGAAGAATAAAACAAAAATGAGAACTATGTTGAGTTGTCAAACTTGATGATTGAGTAATATGTATACAATTAACTCGTTAAATGAAGGCGAATAAATACACACACAAAGGGATTTAATGGTACGTGAGTAACTTTGAATTTCCATGTAGCAAACTCACATCTGGCTGCAAGAGATTAAGAGAAAAAAAATGTTAAGTTTGAACACCAACTAAGAATAATATTAATAGATTTTCAAATAAAAATAAAGAATAATATTAATAGAATCTTGTGAACGATTAAAATGTTAAACCATATAATTTAGGTATATAATATTTGGCCAAAAATATTTTGCACTATTTTTATTTTAAGGACATTGAGGTAGTACGTATCTATTAATATAATAAGATGCGACACAATAGAAAATAAAATTAAGAGTTGCAAAAACGATGTAGCAGAAAAAACAATTGCTCTCCTGATTACTTCGAAAAAACAATTGCTCATGAGGTAAATACAAAGCAACAAGAATAAAACATTGACGATAATAACAACACAAGAATTTAACGTGGAAACTCCAAAACCGGAGAAAAACCACGGGGACCCGAGTAAAATCCACTATGTAGAAAATTTGTACAACTACATAATTTCACTCAACCCGAACGACCCCCACATAGCTTCTTCACTCACACTACTCCCTAACCTACACCCCACAAGTATATAACATACAACATTGTATAATTAGGGATCATACGGAATAGGAATAAGACTTTGAAATGGGATGATCACAACTGATCAACAAGCCTGCTATTTATAGGCATAATAGCTTCTCCAAACCGTGTGGTTTGCAAAACTAATAGCCACAAAACAATGTCATTGGTTTTATATCATTGGTTTTATATCATTGAAGTGGGTTCCATCTCCACACGCAAGTATGGAAAATGTCTCCCACCGTCAAAAGAAATAACCGAGTTGTCTCGAGTGTGCTGAAAGTAGTAAAAATTTGCAGATATCCATTTTAAAATCTTTCAGATTAATAAAAAAAACAAAACTTTAGTAGAATAAATTGCGTATACTTTTGCTAAAAGTACAATTAAGTCGAAGAGTGGATTCCATGTATCTATAATGATTGATTCACCAATATTGTTACTTACTTACTTACTGATAACGATTCAACAATATTATTAGTTACTTTATTGTGCTGTGAGCTATATAAACGAACTATGAAGTGAATCATCACTACTTACCATTGTTTTATGACTGTGTTCTTGTTTATTCAAATCAGTCACCCTGTGCATTACACTTTAACTTGCACCTATCTAAATTGATATTTAAAAACCAGAATGCACAGGTATAAAAGCTTTGCTTAGTGGTTACAAGTTACAACTTTGTCAAACAACTTCTACATGAAATAAAAGTTGGAACAATTTGATCAAGTTTTGTTTTCTATTGATCAACCATAATAATCTAAGATAATAGGTGAAAATGAAGCATGGGTTACATGGAGTTTTAGTCGCAAACAAGCAAACAACATCTAGATTTTTTTCCAACTCAATATTTGGAATGGTAAGTGATTTGCAATTCGATTTTACACAACGTGTTTCACATTCTTCAAGTAATAACGTTCAAGGAGAAGCTGATCAAAATCTCTTGAACTTACTGATAAACTGAGAATAATTTTGTTTAGAACGAATCAATGGAGTTTATAATCTTATTATTGATGCACTTAACTGAACTTTATGCAGCGGTTGACTAATTTGAAACAGAAGTGTTGAGGCAGACTATTTTTCTTCCAGTCAAAGGGCCTACTTCAAGTTTTGCTGCTGATGAAAGACCAAAATCACAAGAACAACACGATCTTAAAAAAATTTGACTTCGTGTAAATGAAACGTAGAAGTACTTACTTGCACGAAGAGTTTTTACACGACGTGCCAAAAGAAAACACTGCACAACTTTAATAATATGTAGCGGACTGAAACGTACACGGGACTTCTAATCCGAGTCCAGCAACATCCAGCGATCGAACGTCAAAAACAGGTCAACACTAATCAATATCAAAACAGGGGGCGAGTATAGTGTGCATCATTCCACAAACTTTACCTTCAAATGAAATTAAGACTTAAGACACCATATACAAGGGATAAGGGAGACAGCAATATTTAGCAAAGTAGAGAGATTTTCTTAATGATAACTCTGTGGTCATTCATTTACAAGACAATGAAAGAAAACAATGTCCAATCATGAATCAGTCAAAAACTAATTCTAATTTATTTGATCAAATGAATTTCACACCACCTCTGTTTAGTTTACCAAAACATTCACAACGCAGGATGAGTGTTGGGAGTAAGTGTTATTGTCTCATGGTAAGTTCTATGATCTAAATTTCATAATCAAGTACTGCGTAACTGGTCGACAACCTGGCCAAAAAAAAGATGCACAACAAATATACATCAACATCTCGTTAAACCACGAAGGCAAACTGTACAATAGGATCGCAGAAAGTATTGCAATTGAAACAACCACGATGTTCCTACAATGGAAGTTAATCAAGCATCCAAACTACTAATTAGCAAAACTACATTTTCCTACTCCCAGTTGCAAGTTATGACACCAATCTTATGACACCAATCTGGAACACTGATGCATGCATCAGTTACACTGATTCAAAATGGGAGGACAAGTAGCAAAATCACAAAAAACACATCACTGATATTGTAAGCAGAAAGGATACTATACAGACAACTTGCCTCGAGTGAGCTATTAAAGCCAGACTGCTTGACTAGTGGACCATGGCTACTACCTTAGGTGAGGACTGTGGAAAGCTAGTTTCGGAGATATTTCGGTAAACTCTGTTGAATAACAAGTGGAAGAAGGGAAAACCACAAAAACCACATCTACGATATGAAAACAAGAACTACTGATAACATGCCTCGAGAAAACTATTCAACCCACGACTGCTTGACTAGCGGAGCGTGACTACTACTTTAGGAGAGGACCTAGGAAACTTAAGCAGCTTCAGAGACATTTTGGTAAATTCTGTTGAATAACACGTAGTAAACGTATAACCACTCATTCCTTTTGCATCTATGACCATTTTTTCTAAGTTTGCTGCACTCTTAAGCAGAAGTTGCACTAGCGTTAGCATTGGTTCACCAGAAAAACCTGCCTCTGAAAAGCCAATGAGTTCTACTGCCTTCAAATTTTGTAAAACTAGATCCAAACCATCATCTTGTAAGTGGGCTCCAGCTTGATTGTGACTTTCATATATCTGTAGATAAAAAACAAAAAAGTTAGGTTGGAAGCTAAACACAAAATCAAATAACAAAATTAAATTGATCTGCAATCAAAACACATTATTTTTGTCAAAATACATTCAGTAATTACTTTGATGCAACTCATAGTTCTTCTAGTTTCAAGAAATATTAATACATCTCCAACTAGCACCAAGGTTGCTTGAATTTACTAGTGGTAAAATGGCCATATTGTGCAATACATACAACTAACTCGTAAGCTTAACATTTCCTTCATGTGGTGATCATGCAAAATGAACCAGAAATACAATGGCTTGACGGATGAACTAAAGATTACAAGTTTGCAGTTATGTGTTGAAACCGACTCGTAAAATGTTGATCTCATGCTTTCACTTTCTTACTGATTACTAGAATTTAAATAGCAATTTTGAACTATAATGGATTTAGTTTATGTCACAGAAATCAAAATTAAACATATACACCCAATTCAAAGAAATATTTTGCTAAATCAAATGTACCAAATCTGGTTCGAGGCTTGTCCCTTTTATGACCAATGTCTCAAGATTTGGAGAAGATTTTAGAATGTGAAGGATGCCCCCAATGCTTCTTTTATGCCTCCATGCAGTTAATGTCAAGCACAATCTGGCAGACGGTGAAAGATTCAAGCCCTTCTCCTCCAACCTTGAGAGGACCTTATACATATGTTGCAGAATAGATAAGTAACACGCATGAGGTAACAAAGAAAAGGCATAACATATACGACAGTGTTACTACATCAATCCATTTATCAAGTTTTTTTTTTAATATTGCTTTCCCAGTCACCCTTCATCGAAAAATATAAGGGAAGAATGTGCTTCAACGTATCATTGCTTGCATAAAAAGAATAAAATCTCTCAATATTGGGTCATAGAACAGGTGTATAAGATGATTTTACAGCATCTAAGCACGCTAACGTTTATTAAAGAGCAAAAGATGCACTTGGTTTATTGGTGTCCAACTACTCAATATTACTAATACAATATAAACATGTCAAGCGAACAAATGACAGATATTTTATCAATCAACATTTCCGTGCTTGCATCTTTAAGAACATGTTGAACAATCAAGTTAAAAGAACCTTTTTTTTTTACAAAATTAAAAATACTCAATAATATCATCAATCGTATCCACAAAGATAATTTTGAATATGGACAAATGTAGATATTGGAGCGAGCGCACACACACACCTCAATGCACCAAGGCCACAGTTCAAGCTTCTTTACACAACGAAAGCTTTCAAGAGATCTCTTCACAGCAGGCAATATCGGAGAATCAACTTGTGCAAAGGCAGCGACATCATTTGAGAACTTATAATCAATTGTAGCTTTGACAAGTGACAGAAAGTGTCCAACGACGACAACCCGTGTTATATTCTTGTCTGTAACCTTCAAAGTACGTACATAAGGTGCTGTTATTACCAGAGAATGATTACTCTCAGCATGCCACCAATCATCTATCACAAGCTCATTAAGATTTTGAGAGTAAATTTTAAGATGATCTAATCCCCAACATCTTCTTAGCCACAAGATCTCCAGAATGGGACAACCCACTAATAATTTTTGAAACATAGAGTCCTCCATTTTCACATGCACAAACGTCAACTTCTTCAAAAATCGCCAATTAATCCCTACACTAGGAGCGACGCGACAATATCCTAGAACCAAATTTGTGAGCGATGAATCGGAATACAACATCTGAGGCAATACGTAAAAGTCCTTGTTGGACAAACAAATTAAACCGAATCTTTTGATTTTATTTTTAACAACAAAATGAACCCAAAGATTGACGTTCGAAGCGAAACAACTTTGATAATGGAATCGAACAATTAACATTTCCAGATGAGTTCCGCTGCACATAACGAGAACCCTCCCAACCCAATCGACAAACCTGCCGATTTTCGCAATGTCACGACTGTGCTCAGTTAATCTAAACTCTGAGGAATCGGTCCAGAGGAACTGCCATCTTTTGGACAAAACACATGTCCTTATTACTTCTTTGGTATCAAGAAGAGAAAGAATCCTGTGCAGCAAAGAATCGTGTAGCGCACTGAGCCTATCCTCTTTGTCGCCTCTTTTACGAGAACTCGAAGAAAGATTGGTGCTGATAGGAGCGAATCCGCCATTAACACTTTCACTGTCCTCCGCCATTTTCCCCAATTTCGTCAAACTGTAACGGTATCGAAACCCTAATCTACTTCCTTTTCTTGAGAGGAAAATGCCTTTTTGGCGCGAATAATATGTGAGATTACTTTTAAAATTTCGTGTTTAGATAAATTTACGTTTCGCCTTATTGCACAAAACTCTTTTCTATAAAATTCTATAATTTTGTTTATAAATATGCTTGTAATTACGAATTTAGGATGATATTCATCAAAATCTTAAAATTATTATTTTGGTCTTATTTCGTCACGGTAATAGAACACAGTAAAATAGTACAATTGAAATGTAAATAACCAAAATAATGCTATCCAACTTTATTAACGGACTAGCTTGGTCCGGAACACTTATTACAAACTTACTAGGTTGAAATAGTAAATTACAAGATTAAAGTAGCGTATCGAATTTCAGGCGTTCGATGTTGACGTGTCGAATGACCTCCGTTCGATATGAGATGCTTAGCAGGGAACCTGTATCGAATCCAAGAATATCAAATTTGTTAGATTCGATGTCGCCTACTGTATCGAATTTCGAAGTGATCTTATACGTGTCGAACGTATTGAATTTGGTCCAGTTACGTATCGAATGGAACACGTTCGATCAGTAACGCCTCGAATGAACAGTGATTCGATGCTGATAATGTTAGAGTGATTCTCCAATCAAAACGTGCACGAATTATAAGGGGGCGTCTATATATAGCAAATACCCCTTGGGTCCCAGTGACAAATGCGAAAAGCGCATCGAATCGTACCGATCCGATGCGTTGTTCGATGCGAGTGTGGGCCGGCACAGTAAAGAAGTATTGGGCCAATCTTAAATCACACTCACCAATTATATAATTCATTTCCCTTTTATAACGTTAAATTAAACATTAATAATCGAGTTTTGATGGCGGGTAACTTACGTGTAATAACTAAGCAATCTATGTTAGGGCTTACCCGAGTTAAGAACTAGGATCTCTAACATTAATTGATTTCCGAAATTACAAGCAAGTTATAGCTCAAATAAGTACGTAATGCATTTCAAGTCGATATATGGTCATTCTAGGGGTAGACCCTGGAAAATAATTTTACATGAGACAGGCAAAGGGGTATTAGAGACGCTTCGATCGATTTTAATCCTCTTAAATTCTTTTAGAATCTTATATTTTCTTAGTCCATAAATCATGTATAAACATACAAGGACTTTACTAAGAATATAATTTGGATTGAAAACAATATAAGTTTTGACTTAAAAATGAAAAATGGTGGGTTGAAAAGATATATAATATTTTTTAAATGAGAAAAAATATAAAAAATAAAACTATGTGTAGTAGTAAGCCCATGCATAGTTCAGCCCTTGGTCAGTTCGTATATTTCAGACCAGTTTGAGCAAATAGACCATGCCGACATAGTTGAGTAGGTAAGCCAAAGAGCCAAGTTGACCAATGACCAATCAAAGCAGAGTTGAAAAGAGTCGATTTAAAGTAAATTGAGTTATCTCAAGATTATGAGAACGTACCTTGTATGATGATTAACAAAATTTTTATAAGACAATTACTCTCATAATTAACGATATTTAATGAGCAAGCTTTTCGTGAATTGGGAGGGCCAGCCAACATGATCGATATGTCTTTAACCGACCTAGGCTGACCAAGTTGTCCTAACCAAGTTGTCCTGGTCAACCTGGTTTTAGCCTCCGTTTTTTTATCCCTAGTGCTTGCGTGGCGTTTATATCTCATATGCCTCATTTGATTGGTCCACGTGGACGCTCTGGGTACATATTACATAAGAGCCAAAAGACACAGTAAATTATTCGTACGATTAAAATGATATTTTAATACATATTACTATGATGCGTCTTTGTTAGATTATGATTTATGTAATTTGCAGAAGATGAGCGTGTTTTAATAATGGCATTAAGTATTTATCACACTTGCAACTAAAAGGACCCAATAAGCGGTCTATAACGTATAAACCTAAAATACCAGCAGGAAATAAAAATGGCATCGGCCTGAGGAGTCAAGCTTGTGGGTAGTTTTTACAAATTATTATGAAAAGAAAAGTAATCTTTTGCTAGAACAAGTAATTTTATAGTATTTTCCGATCTAGTTTTTATTTAGTAATCTTTATAAGCTAAAGATTCTTATTTATGACCCTACTTTTGCTTATATTACTTGGAGAAGCTAAACAACTTTTTTTGTAGAACAACTGAGAATAATTTTTTTAGATCAAAATTCATATCATTTTTCATATCGATTGCAATCATCGACATAATTCAACGACAAATCCCATGATGCCTGCCACGAAATATAGAAGATATTTTTATATCGATTGCAATAACATTTTTCACGACACGTGCCAAAAAAATGTCAAAAAAACACGAAAATATTATATTATTTAGCAAACCGGAACATATACGGAAATCAAAACTTTGATCCAATCGCTTACAGTCGAGGAGCAGAAGTAGGAAAACCACAAAGCCATATAGATGGTATCGGAAACAAAAGCAATATTGTACTAACAACGCCTCGAGAAGCTAATCAAGCCGCAACTGCTTACTAGCGGACCACGATTACTGCTTTAGGTGAGGACCTGCTTTAGGTGAGGACCTGGGAAAATTAAGTAGTTTCAGAGATATTTCAGTAAATTCTGTTGAATAACAAGTGCTCGACAAACATCCAATCGATTTTTTGCATCTATCACCATTTTTTCTAAGTTTGCTGCACACTTAAGCAGAAGTTGCACCAATGTTAATTAGCATTGGTTCACAAGAAAGACCCGCCTCTGACAAGTCACTGAGTTCTGCTGTCTTTAAATTAGGTAAAGACTTAATCCAACCCCTCCTCCCGTAAGTAGGCTGTTTGGGGGTATTTTCCAAAAAAAATGAGGGTATTTGTGGGTATTTTATCAGATTTTAAGATTATTTGGGGGTATTTTTTGAGAATTTGGAGGTGTTTGTGTGTGATTACAAATTAAGAGAAGTTATTGTATTATTTGGTGGTATTTAGAAAAAATGGAGAGATTAATATTTGGGGGTGTTTACGAATTACGAGAAGTTATTTTGATGTTTAGAGATGTTTTTTGAACTTTTGAGGGTGTTTTCGAATTTGTAAAATATTTGCATACATCCTCCTCCAGCAATATGATGTTTTTTTTAGACGGAGGTATAGTTTCTGAAAATTTGGACCCCATAGTTTTTTTAAGGGAAAGGTTGGGTACAACATTGCAACGATTTATAGGTTGAGTACAACATTGCAATCACGCCAATAAATGTGGTCTAATTCAGGTTTTTTCCTAGATATTTATGTGAGACTACTTTTAATAATTTGTGCTGAAATAACATTTCGCCTCATTACACAAAACTTCTTATTATGGCATTCCTATGATTTTTAATTGATACATTTGTCAAACAAGGATGGAAGTTCTTGAAAACATAAATTATTTAAATCGTGTGTAAATTCAGCAAACCACGAAGATGCGATGATGATACAATCCAATTGAAAAGCCAATAGATACCCAAAAACTCTTATTTTGAAATTTGGACTTCATAATGCAAAATTATGGAGAGCTAAATGATGATGTCTAATTTACATTGGATGGAAAAAACAGAAGAGCTCGACATCAACTTTTCCTAAAGTTTAAGGTAAAGTTAAATCGGATTGCTATTAGATCTACATTGCTTTATGGTTCGAAATGCTGGATGATTGAGCAAGATTGTGCAAATCAAGTGAGCACTTCTAAGATGAAAATGTAATGTGGATGTGTAGTAGCACCATAAGAAACAAGAAACATAATAAACACAAGAAGATGCAAAAAATCACTTAAGATGAAATGAACATGTTAATCATAGATGCACGGATAAAGCGTATTGAAATTCTCGACTTACGAAATACGGATGGAGCATGAAAGAGATAAAAAAAAAACGTAGATGAAGGTTATATGGGCGTCTATATTTTCAATTCTAATATTGTTATCAATAAGTCAAGCAATTTTAATTTAAAATAAAAATGAAATTATTTGATTAGAATTTGCTCTCAGGTATATCAAGAGAAAGTGAAGTATGTGTTACCTTGATTCTTGGCAGCAAATAAGATTAATAACGTTGTACTACTTGCAAAAATAAGTGATCTATACTGACATTAATCTTGTCAAATCCTTTACTTGGAGAAGTTAGGCAACATTCTTAATATATATTAATGAACTGAGATTGATTTTATCTAATGCAAATCTGGAGAGGATATTGATAGCGTTTATAATCATATTGTTGATGCACCTAATTGGACTTTATGCAGTGGTTTAGTACTAACTTGAAACACAAATATTTAAGACAAGACTGTTTTTGTTACAATGAAAGGGCCTAGTTCAGGTTAAGAAACTGATGGACCAGAAATCAAAGCAAAGCAGCAAATATTTCGGTCAAAGGCCATAAATCACAAGCACTACGTGATCCAGAAGTTTTTTCTGTTCCTCATCAAGACTAGATAATCTTATGTAGTCAGATGTTCGATGGTCTAAAATACGTAATCAAGTATTGTGTAACTAGTCGACGAGCCACAAAAAACGGATTTGACTACAACAAAAAACACACGTCAACATCACATTGCACCATGAAACTAAACTGTACAATAGCATCCACAAAAAAAGTGATTGCAATGGATTGAAAACATGATGTTCCTACAATAGAAGGTAATCAAGCATCCCAACTACTAGTTAGCACAGCTGCATTTTCCTACTCACAGTCGCAAATTAGGACATCTTATCTTGGACAGTAATGCTATTGCAATCAGAGCAGAAGTAGAAACACCACAAAAGCCACATTGATGATATCAAAAACAACAACAATACTGTACCAAGTTGAAGCTGCTTGGCTAGCGGACCACGACTACTGCTTTAGGCGAGGACCTGGGAATATCATGTAGTTTCAGAGATATTTCGGTTAACTCTGTAGAATAACAAGTGCTTAATGAACCTCCAGTAGATTTTTTTGCATCAATCACCATTTTTTCTAAGTTTGTTGCACTCGTAAGCAGAAGTTGCACCAGTGTCAGCATTGGTTCACCAGAAAGACCTGCCTCCAAAAAGCCACTGATTGTTACAGTCTTCAAATTACGTAACACTAAATCCGAACTATTACCCTGTAAGTAGGCTGCAACTTGATTGTGACTATCAGGTACCTGAAGATAAAAAACGTTAGTTTGCAGGGTTAACACAAAACTAGATAATCAAATTCAACTGATGTGCAATCGAAACACTTTATTTTTGTCACATATATCCATACTTATTTTTGATGCAACTGATACTTTTGTCTTGTTTCAAGAATAATTGATTCATCTCCACCTAGCCCCTACATCTCCAATTTACTAAAGTGACAAAATGGACCTACTGTGCTATACATAAAACTAACTCGTAAGCTAAATGAAGTTCCTTCAAGTGGCCATCATGCAAAATGAACCGGAAATATCATGACTTGAAGGATAAACCTAAGACTACAAATTTGCACTTCGACGTTAACACCGACTCAGCAAGTTCATAAAATGTTGATACATTGCTTTCACTTTTCTAGTGATGTCAAATACTACACTAGAATTTAAACTAAATTTTCTTGCATTAAGCCAGTAAAGTAATTTGGAACTCGAATGATTTTAGTCTTATCACATAGAAATTAAAATTAAACCATATTCACATATCAAAGAAATATTTTGCTAAATCAAATGTACCATATGTGAATCAGGACTTGTCCCTTTTATAACCAATGTCTTAATGTCTGGAGAAGATTTTAGGATGTGAAGGATGCCAGCAATGCTTCTTTTATGCCTCCAAGCAGTTAGTTTCAAACACAATCTGGTAGACTGGGAAAGATTCAAGCCCTTCTCCTCAAACCTTGAGAGGACCTTGTACATATGTTGCAAACAAAAATAAGTAACATAAATGAGGTAGTAACATAAATAAGTAACATCTACAACAGTATGACACTACTACATCTTCAATCCATTTATGAAGAATGCATTTTTTCGATTACCCATCATTCCAAAAATATGCTTCAACGTGCCATTACTTACATCAAAATGATAGAATCTCATTGTTGGATCATACAGCATACGTATAAGACGATTTTTCAGTACATAAGAAAAATTGACACTTATTTAAGAGCATAGGATGCACTTGGAAACTGATGTTTAACTACTAAATATTACTAATACGGCAAAATTAAACATGCTAAGAGAACGAATGACAGGATTTTCATATTCTACCAATTGGTGATTGCATGTTTAAGAGTACAATGAACAAATCAAACTAAAACCAACTTTTGATAAAATAGAACTAAATAATAACATCAACCGTAGCAAAACGATATATTTGAAGATAAAGGACAAATGTAGAGCTAGAGGGGCATGCACACACCTCGATGCACCAAGGTCCCAATTCAAGCTCTTTTACATCACGAAAGCTTTCAAGAGACCGCTTCACATTAGGCAATATCCTAGAATCAACTTGTGCAAAGGTGTCATTTGCGAACTTATAATGAATTGCAGCTTTGACAAGTGACGGAAAGTGTCCAACGACGACAACCCGTGTTATTTTCCAGTCTATAACCTTCAAAGTACGTACATAAGGTGCTGTGATTACCAGAGAATGATTACTCCCAGGCTCAGCATGCTGCCAATTGCCTATCGCAAGTTCATAAAGACTTTGAGAGTAATTTTTCAGATGATCGAATCCCCAACAATATGCTAGCCTCAAGAACTCCAAAACAGGACAACCCACTAATAATTTTTGAAACACAGAGTCCTCCATTTTCACATACACAAACGTCAATCCCGTCAAAAATCGCCAATTAATCCCTACACTAGGAGAGATGGAACAAGGTCCTAGAGCCACATTTGTGAGCGATGAATCGGAATACAACATCCGAGGCAATACGTAAAAGTCCTTGTTGGACAAACAAATTAAACCGAATCTTTTGATTTTATTTTTAACAACAAAATGAACACAAAGATTGACGTTCGAGGCGAAACAACTTTGATAATGGAATCGAACAATTAACCTTTCAAGATGAGTTCCGCTGCACATAACGAGAACCTTCCCAACCCAATCGACAAACCTGCCGATTTTCGCAATGTCACGACTATTCTCAGTTAATACAAACTCCGAGGAATCGGTCCATAGGAACTGCCATCTCTTCGACAAAACACAAGTCTTGACGACCTCCTTCGTATCGAGAAGAGAAAGAATCCTGTGTAGCAAAGAATCGTGTAGCGCACTGAGCATATCCTCTTTGTCGTCTCTTTTACGAGAACTCGAGGAAAGATTGGCGCTGATAGGAGCGAGTCCGCCATTAACACTTTCACTGTCCTCCGCCATTTCCCCCAATTTCGTCAAACTGTAACGGTATCGAAACCCTAATCTAATTCATTTTCTTGAGAGGAAAATGATTTTTGGCGCGAATGTGTTCGAAAAGGAGTAAATTGTATTCTGTTGATTGGTTGTGAAAATAATATGTGAATAAGATTACTTTTAAATTCTTGTATTGAGATTTTTTGTTGTTGATAAATTAGAATTTCATAAAATGAAATAAATAGGACCAAGTCAAAATAGGGGATCCACGAGACGGAACCCACGTCACAAAAACAATTAATAGGCACGCAATCAAAATGGACAATTTCGATGAAGGTATTGGAATTTGCCCATCTAGCTAAGTTATGAGTGGCCATATTATTAATTGGACGAATTATCAAAAATGCCCGCTAACTTTTGCCTTTAATCTTAAATGCCCGTTGTTTTCCAACATGCTAAAAATGCCCGGTATCTTTTAAAATTTCTACTAAAAATGCCCGAAATGAAAAATAAGCACAAAAAAACTTATTTTGTCTAAAAAAAATGCTAAAAATGCCCTGTATCTTGTAAAATTCTACCAAAAATGCCCGAATTTTAAAACGCGACTTTTTGATTCAGCAGCGCGTCTCTTTGATTCGGATGCCACGTCGGATAAAAAGTTTGAATTTTTAAAATCGGGCATTTTTGTTAGAAAATTTAAAACTTAACGGGCATTTTAAGCACGGTGAGAAAAATCGGGCATTTAAGATTAAAGGCAAAAGTTAACGGGCATTTTTGATAATTCGTCCTTATTAATTCTATACACAATTTTAAAATGCCACTAGGCCAATAAGCCAAGAATTTCCTAATGCGATCGATGTGATTCTTGGCAGCCCAATTTTTATCTGCAAGGTTGTTGTTGATAAGGTAGATAATCTCACTGTAATCTGATTCAAAAACTACTTTGGCTTTCTTGAATTTGTTGGCCAAAATCACAGCTCGAAGGAGAGAATGTGCTTCGGCCAATGATGCTTCAAAACTCTGGAATGATGAGGTAGCTGCAAGTATCAAAGAACCATTGTTCTTCCTCCATATTTAACTCGAATCAACTCCTTGGTCGAGGAATGATGCATCAACATTAATCTTTATCCATCCTCTCTTAGGTTTCTCCCATGTACTCGCAAGGTTGGGAGTGCTCTTAGTCAGAGACTTCATGGAATGACATTTAACATGGTCTTTTGTTTCTCTATTGATGGTTTCCATAAGCTTTTGAGGATCCACTTTTTCCTTGTAATGAAGAGCTCTGTGTCTGGATTTCCATATGTTATGCATAGTAACCACTACAAAAGTCTAGAATTAGAGTTTTTCATTATGAGAGTTTATGGGATTTGATTTGCACTCAAGCACAAAGAAATCCAATCAGCATAAGACGTGATACCAAGAGTTTCAATGCGTAGATTCCAGCAAGAACCCAACCACAACATTCGATTAATCAGGCAGTGCACAAATAAGTGATCAACTGATTCAGTGAAATGATTGCACAAAAGACAATTTTGATCATTAATTTTGAAAACATAGTTCAATTTAGCTCTCGTAGGCAAAATATTAGAAGCACATTTCCACCCAAATAATTTGCTTTCCATGTTTTAGCCCACAAAGGCTCAAGAGAGTCATAGATACGGGGTTCATTGAGCAAAATATAAGAACTAAAAGTAGAAAACTTCCCTGACTTGGAGGGAGTCCATACAAGTTCTTTTGGTTCCTCTGAATCAAAAATGGGTACTTTAAGAATAGCTTGGGCCGAACTACTTGTGAAGATGGATCGAATCTTATTCTCATTCCAACCACCATGAACAGTAACAGAAGATCTCATCAACCACCAGGATTTTCGGAACATGATTGATTGGATGTGTTTTTAAAAGGTATGCAACCATCATTACCCAGAACCCAAGGCTCCTCCCAAAATCTGACATCTGAATTCTTATTGTTCTTGAAACATGTGCCATTAAGGAGGAGGCTCCTACATTTGAAAATATATATGGCAATCCATGAAGCAACCGAGGGTCTAGACATTGTCAAGAAGTTTTTGTTTTTTACATATTTGGCTTGGAATGTTTTGACCCATAGATTTGTAGCATTAGAAGCCATCTTCCAAAAAAGTTTGGACACTAAAGCTTTGTGGAAGTCTGCCATTTCTCAAAGGCCAAGACTACTTGCTTCTTTTGGTTTACAAATGGCATCCCAACTTTTAATGGGAAGGATATTGTTGTTCTCGTCATGCCCCACCAAAAACAAAGCATAATACTATCCATTTTTGCAAGTATGGAGACTGATAGAAGGAAGTTTGTCATAACATAGATTGACAGGGCTTGAAAGACAGATTTGACAAGGACTGTGGAAAGGGTGAATTTTTTCCATCTAGGCAAATTAATAATGAGCTTTTCACGCAGGTGATCAAAAGCTTCCTTTCTCTTCCCGGGCTTACAAAAATAAATGCCTAAGTGAAGACATTTATGATTGCATTCTTCAAGTTCTAAGATATTCATCAAATCTGATTTCAAGTTCTGGCGGTAGTTTTTGCTAAAGTGAATAAAAGACTTCATTTTATTAATCTGTTGGATGCCCCAACTTTCGAAGACAGAAAGACAATCATTCATAGCCGATGCATCAGTTGGGTTTGCCATACAAAAGAAAGTTAAATCGTGGATATAGAGTAGATGAGCAATAGAAGGGCTCTTTCGAGCAACTTTTACACCTTTTGGTTTACCAGACTCAACCTCTCTAGCAATAAGATGAGACAACAGTTCAACGTAAGTGATAAAAAGGTAAGGGGATGATGGCTCCCCTTAACGAATTCCCCTAGGCGGTTTAAAGTAGCCCACAAGGGAGCCATTAATCAAAACAGAGTAGCTACAAGTAGAGACACATGTGAAAATCCAATTACAAAAAGTCTCACAAAATCATAGTTTTTCCAGAATTTTAATAAGCAAGGGCCACTCCACTTGATCATAGGCTTTGGTGAGATCCGCCTTAATAGCCATAAAACCTTTAATACCTTTCTTTTCCTTTAGGTAATGCATGAGTTCATGAGAAATTATATTGTTATCATGGATATGTCTACCTTCAAGAAAGGCAAATTGGAAAGAAGAATAATGTTACCCAAACAAGCTTTAAATCTGAGGATTATCCAACAAAATAATCTAAACGAAAATGCATTTTCACCAATTAAAACGCATAAAAAAGGGCACGAAAACATACCTTAATTTATTACAATAACGTTTTCGCTGCGTACTCACTTTGATCCTTACCAAATCACGTAAAGAACGAATCTAGCAAATAGTTCACAATCCAAATCCCTTTAGAATGTGATGTTTACACAAAATAGATGATAAAATAGAAATACAACCAACTGGTGTATAGAATGTAGGAGAGTAAAACTCTTGTACTTTCTTCTCACTTTTGACTGTTGGATGTGTCATTTAAATAAAGAGTTAGTGGAAGTTATGGGAATGGAAAATAATCTCTATTTCCTCCACTTCTTCGGTTTGAATTTCAAACACATGGGTTGTGGGTTAACCCAAATGGGTGCTCCACACTCATTTAATTAATAAACCAACATCTCCCACTCACCCACGAGGGTTGAGCTCAGACACATCATTATCATCTTATCACGTTCTTTTAATCATATAGGCAAGAGGGCCATGTGACCAGCGAGTAATAAGAGCTCAATGTTATACACCGGTTAAGGATATATAGCTGCTCATTCAATATGCAAAAGAGAGGACATTCAACTCGCTATACTCCAGTCTATCTGATTTACTACACCAGTCGACTGACATATCTCTTATCCCTATATATGTAAATAGAGCATATTCAACTCTCAAGTTACAAATATATAGGGAATTTTGCAACGGACGTCCTGTATGTTAACCACTTTTCAAAAAAGGTCCTTTATGTTGACATTTTGCCAAAAGAGTCTTGTATGTTGGCATCATTTGAAATTTAGGTCCTTTATGTTGACATTTAAAATTGAGGTCCTTTATGTTGACGTTATTTGTAATTTATCGTCCTGTATGTTGGCATCATTTGAAATTGAGGTCCTTTATGTTGATACTTGAAATTTAGGTCCTTTATGTTGACGTTATTTGCAATTTTTCATCCTTTATGTTGACATTTTGCCACAAAAAGTCATGTATGTTGACGTCATTTGCAATTTTCGTCCCATTCCGTCGGAATCCCGTAAACTTATTATTTATTTATTTTTTAATTAATTTTATTATACTTACACGTGCAAATATTAAACCATGAAATCGAAGATGTTAAACATAGAATTGAAGTTAAACATATTTAAACATATTGGTGATGATAGGAACCGTTAAACATATTTAAAAAAATATATATGTTTCTATTTATTGAAATTATATTGAAAAGCAAAATGAAACACGTTTTTGATGAGCATGTACCTCGCACGTATCAATTGTACGTGTAAGTATAATAAAATAAATAAATAATAAGTTTACGGGATTCCGGCGAAACGGAACGAAAATTGCAAATGACGTTAACATACATGACTTTTTGTGGCAAAATGTCAACATAAAGGACGAAAAATTGTAAATAACGTCAACATAAATGACCTAAATTTCAAATATCAACATAAAGGACCTAAATTTCAAATGATGCCAACATACAGGACGATAAATTGCAAATAACGTCAACATAAAGGACCTCAATTTTAAATGTCAACATAAATGACCTAAATTTCAAATGATGCCAACATATAGGATGAAAAATTGCAACTAACGTCAACATAAAAGACCTAAATTTTAAATGTCAACATAAAGGACCTAAATTGAAAATGATGTCAACATACAAGACTCTTTTTGCAAAATGTCAACATAAAGGACATTTTTTGAAAAATGGTTAACATATAGGACGCCCGTTGCAAAATGATGTCTCAAATTTCAAAATTCAACATAATTTGCTAGCCGGTAAATATAGGTCATGTGCTAGTCAAAAGATAGACTTCCTTTCCCACTAGAATCTTTAAACTCCCCTATAGACGCTTTTCTAGTCATGCACTGCATTGCTGAATATATCATAGTTATAGTAACTTGCTAAAGTAGCGACAATAAAGAAAAGTTTTGAGATACCGTTGAAAGTCATAAGGGTACCATAATGAGGTATGTAATCCTCTGGGTCTTACAGAATGAGAAAGCAAGGATACATTTGCTCATTTCTCATGTGGCCGTTTAACACATACGGTATGACACGTGTGCTACAATACTCATCTTCCTTTATGAAGCGTATGTCATTTACATATAAAAATGTAATTCGCACCATACAAATCTTAGTTCAAGTGTACAATCAACACTTAACCTGAGTTTTTTTGTCTATTTGTCCTCTAAAAGATTTTTCCAAAAATCTCCAACAAACAACCCACACCAGGCTTTACTTCTAGACACGCTTAATGGATGTGGGGAATTCAAAACGACAACCAAGTCAAAATTAAAGGAAATCTCATCTATGCACATTCCTCGATGTTAGAGGCGATTGCTCATGTGAAAGAGCCAATCTTAACTTGTTAGACATACTTTAAAATATAGAGACATCTATATTGCTCAAACATGTGTATATATAAAAACATTCACTAACATTAATAACATGGGCATTATACATAAATGTTCATAACATTCAATTACATCATATCCTACGCAATCCTAACGACTTAAAATGACCCATAAAAACATCCTTCGGGATTGGCTTTGTGAAAGGGCTTGCCACCATCATATGCATAGATATATATTTTAATGTCACCTTCTTCTTTTCGACGATGTTTCTTACAAAATTATGTTTTGTATCTATGTGTTTGGTCTTTCCATGATACTTGGGGTCTTTTGTGTAGGCCATTGCTGCTTGATTGTCACTATTCATCGTCATAGCTCCTACGTTCTTTCCTACCACTCCCAAATGTTGTAAAAGTCTTCTCAACCAAACACCTTCTTGTATTGCAGATGCACATGTCACAAACTCAGCTTCCATTGTGGACAAGAGAATACATGTTTGCTTCTTACTGCTCCAATAGATAGCGCCATTATTCAACAAGAAAGCATAACCGTAGGTGGATTTACGCTCGTCCAAATCACCTCCCCAATCAGCATATGTGTATCTTTCTAAGGATAGAATGTTTCCTTGATAGCATAGGACATAGTCTGCAGTACCTTTCAGGTATCTAATGATCCGCTTAACTTTTTCCAGTGACTCGTTCCTGGATTGGATTGATACCTACTAACTAGACCTATGGCATAACATATGCCATGGCGACTACACAGCATAGAATACATCAAGCTCCCAACTTCACTGGAATATGGTACATTAGACATCTTTTCTTTTTCTTCTAGAGTTTTAGGGCACATTAGATGACTTAAATCTTCACCTTTAGCCACATGGGTATCAATGGGTTTAAACCTCTCTATCCTGAATTGTTCAAGAATCTTTTTAATATAAGGCTCTTGTGAAAGAGCAAGTAATTTCTTAGAACGATCCCTATGGATTTTCACACCAAGTATGTAATTTGCTTCACCCATATCCTTCATTTCGAAGTTTGATGACAACCAACCTTTGATGTTGTCAATACACCTCTTATATTTACTGGTTAACAATATGTCATCAACATAAAGAGATTGAATTACAAATCCTTTCTTGGATTGCTACACGTATACACAATGGTCTTCGTCTATCGTGACAGAGTTATAAGATATCACAACCTTGTGACATTTAAGGTACCATTGTCTGGAGGACTGCTTAAGACCATAAATAGACATTTTCAATTTACAAACCTTGTTTGTTTGGCTTTCAAGAACAAAACCTACTGGTTGTTCTATGTAGATTTCTTCTTGTAATTCTCCATTGAGAAAAGTAGTCTTAACACCCATTTGGTGTAACTCTAAATCCATGTTAGCTACAATGACCAAAAGTAAGTGAATAGAGGCAAACCTCACAACAGGTAAGAAGGTTTATTCATAATCAATACCCTCTTGTTGGGTTTGGGTATAACATTTTGCCACCATACGAGATTTTATTAGGTATAACCTTTTTACCTTTATATGGTTCCGTCAGCCATTCGCTTTATTTTGAGAATCCATTTGCTCCCAATAGCTTTGCACTTAGAGGGAAGATCAACTAGTTCCCATACTTGGTTTGATATCATGGATCTCATTTCCTCTTCTATTGCCATCTCCCATTCATCTTTTGCAGAACCCGATAGAGCCTCTTTAACACCTTTAGGTTCTTGCTCACTTTCTACAGAAGCTATGAGTGCATGTCCCTCTATGTCATAGTGACGTTTGGGCCCATTTTTCAGGTACTTTTTTGGAGTTCAAACTCCGTTGAATCCTCGAGGGGCTGAGAGCTCCCTCTAGGATCAAGTGATGACTGGTCGTCATTTGAGCCCGCTAACTCATAAAGATGTTCTTTATCTCTTATATCACCTCTACTAGGAAACTCATTCTCTAGAAAAGTTGCATTACAAGATTCGGTCTCCGTAACTGATCCAT
Organism: Linaria vulgaris; assembly: GCA_948329865.1. NCBI lineage: Eukaryota > Viridiplantae > Streptophyta > Magnoliopsida > Lamiales > Plantaginaceae > Linaria > Linaria vulgaris. The sequence goes on along the minus strand of OX415254.1, from coordinate 85,548,268 downwards.
GTTCTTGTTCTTCTATGAATACGTAACCCTTAGATTGTCAATAGTATCTCACACAGATACACTTCTTCCCTCGAGGACCCAATTTACCAAACTTACTCGTAGAGTCATGTATGTAAGTTGTTGACCCCCAAGTTCTAATGTTACTTAAATCAGGTTGCCTACCTGACCATAATTCATAAGGAGTGGAAGGCCCCGTCTTTGATGGCACTCTGCTCAAGAGATACACAAAGATTAACAGAGCATCTCCCCAAAAGGAGATCGACAAGTTAGCTTATGACATCATGGACTTAGTCATGTCCAACAATGTTCTGTTCCTTCTCTCAACAACCCCATTTTGTTGAGGTGTGTAAGGAATAGTTAGTTGTCCCATGATACATTTTTCACTACAAAGATCCTTGAACTGATCCGATAGATATTCACGTCCCTGGTCAGTCCTTAACGTTTTAATCGTTCTATCCATTTGATTCTCAACCTCGTTTATATATTTTATAAAGAATTCAAATGCTTCAAATTTGTGAGAGGTCAAATAGACATGATCGAAACGTGTAAAATCATCTTTGGAAGTAATGAAATAGGAGGCTCTGTGCCTAGCCCTCACACTCATTGTACCACAAATATCAGAATGTATTAACTGCAAAAGAAATTCATCTCTAACAGCTTTGCCAAAAGGTTCTTGTGTGATTTTGGTGTCTAGTGCTTTAAATTATACATAATGCACATTAGAGAAGTGAAATTAAAAAAACAAATTCGATTGAGGGACTCGATTTGGAAACATGCAACATTATAAGACTTGTTTTTATATAAAAGAAAATATCCTACGTGTTATCCAACAAACGACATATCCTCGTCATACAAGTTCTAGTTCTTATCTTATTTTCTTGTTGAGGTCAAGAGAGAGATGCCTTGTTATTCCTAAGATAACTTATTTTATCTTGGCTAATCTCACATTTGGATTGGTTGTTTGTTATGCCGGAAGCCCGCCATAAGTAGGCTAACTTTGTACTTTTTCTATGATAAGCAATCATGCCCTAAGATAATTTATCTTGATCTTGAGTGGCCCCCTTAATATAATTTTTGTGTAATATTAAGCACCAAACGTAAGATAAGACGCGATTACGGAAGTTGTACGGGTGCTTATTCTAAGAACCAAATGCGAGATTAATACATAGTTTATTTATTAATATCCACATTAAAAGTTGGTATCATAAAACCGCATGCCATCCAAACATGCTCTCAATATCTCTTTGAAACCTCCGATAATATTGGCACTCGTCTAATACAATGTCTGCTACAGTAGAAATGGCTCATTTTGAGGAGGAACATCCTCCTAATTTAAAGAGATGATCTTGAAGAAAGTCTTCTACAAAACAAATGACGGTGGCAAAAAATCTTCTTCGTTTTATCTGACAGGCCGCTAGATACACCACGTGCCCATCCATGTGGTTTATATGTCATCACTTTTTAATATAATTTTTCTAAGATTTTTAGTTTATATGTTTGTAATTTACAAGTAAAGGATGATATTTCTCAAAAAGCTTAAATTATATGAATCTTTTCGTGTTATTTATTGGATTTATGAATGTTAAGTTAAACATAAATTTTTAGGTCGTTTGAGAAGTAGATTATAATAGTTGCATGATATAATATATCATTTACACGATTAAAGTAACATTTGATAGATGTTATTGTGATTCATTTTTTTAAAATTATGTAACCACCAAAAATGAGCAAATTATAATATATGGCATTAAATAAGGGCCGATTGTATTACATTTGTTTGGCGTAAATTTATAATAACTTTACCAAAAGTTGTAATAATGTTCTAGGACAAAACAAGACCTCTTAGTATGAGGATATTGTTAGGTTATCATCTATGTTGCACGGACATGACAAAACACGTATACGGCGATACAAATTTTCAAAAAGTTTGACACGACTGAAACACGACTATATTTTTATATTAAAATATATTAAATAGCACTAGAACTTATATAATTAATATCTTTAAACATAATTTATAACTTATAACTTCAAAAGTAAATATTATTTACTACTCACTAGTTATTAATCAATATAAAATTAAATAAAAAGCTTATTTGAATTAAATATCTATGTCAAACACAAATCCTCACCAATAATAATCAAAAGTTATGCAATACTAAAGAAAATAAAAATACAGATACTACTAAATCAAAATCATGGATTAATTAAAAAAAGTACGTCTAGACTTTTCACTTAGTTATTCATGTTTGCAAATTTATTTTCTTAACTTCTTTATCTTTTAATTGTTAATTAATATTTTATTTCTTTTTAATAAGCTTTATAACACAAACTATTAAAATATACAATTTTCTGTCAAAGATTTATAAAACATATTGGATATACACTTCTTAAGTATCCGACATGCCACTCTCAAGTGTCGGACACGGGTGTCGAAATTAATTTTATTTATTTTAATAGAGACACGCCACGTGGCGTGTCAGACAAGCGTCGAGAAGCGTGGAGCAAGTGTTCGGTGTCGGATGCATATCGAACACGAACAATATTTTGAAGTGTCAGTGCATCATAGATTATCATACTGGCCACTAAAAGGGACGCAATAAGTGGTATATAAACCTGAATGCGATTGGGAAATAAAAATGGAATCGGCCTCAACTTTCACATTTGGGTAGTTTTTACAAATTATTTTCTTAAACAGAAAAAACACTTTTTCTACGGAAATCAAAATTTTGATCTACACCAATTCCCATTTTATTTTCTCCAATCACTTAGTATCGAGCTAGTAACGTTCGTGATCAAACATCAAAAACAGGTTTGACACTTATCAATGTCAAAACAGGGGGTGGTATAGCCTACAAACTTTTACTTCAAATGAGTTGATCAAATGAATTTAAGGGTTCAGGCACCATATATAAGGAAAAGAGATAGAAAGATTGTGCAAAGTAGAGAACTATTCTTAAAAACAACAGTACGCTCCATTCATTGAAAAGAAACTAAAGAAAAAATCATGAATCATCCAAAAAACAATTCTAATTTATTTGATCAAATGAATTTGACACCATCTCTGTTTCCAGAGCATTCAAAATATGCAGTTTGAGTTTCACAGCAAAGATTATCACAATGTGTTTCATGGTAACACACACGCACACATAATTTTGTTGGTCTAAAATAGTCAAGTGCTATGTAACTAGTCAACGAGCCCCAACATACAATGCAATACAAAATACACACCAACATCTCATAACACCATGAAACTAAACTGTATAATAGGATCCACAAAAAAGTATTGCAATGGATAAAAAAATGATTGTTCCTACAATGGAAGTTAATCAAGCATCCACCACTACTTTGCATAGCTACATTTTCCTACTCACAGTCGCAAATTTGGAAACTTTATCTGGGACATTAAATCAATAAAATACAAAGTTTTAAAATAGGAGCAAAAGTAGGAAAACCACAAAAGCCGCAACTAAGTTACGAAAACATAAACGATACTGTACTAACAACTTGCCTCGAGAAAGCTAATCAAGCCTCAACTGTTTGACTACCGAAGTACGACTACTGCTTTAGGTGAGGACCTTCGAAAATTAACTAGTTTCAGAGATATTTCAGTAAACTCTGTTGAGTAACAAATGCTCGACGAACATCCAGTCGATTTGTTTGCATCTATCACCATTTTTTCCAAGTTTGTTGCACTCTTAAGCAGAAGTTGCACCAATGTTAGCATTGGTTCACCAGAAAGACCCACCTCTGAAAAGCCATCGAGTTCTACTGTCTTCAAATTAGGTAAGACTAAATCCGAACCATCATCCTGTAAGTAGGCTGCAGCTTGATTCTGACTTTCATATATCTAAAGATAAAAATAAAAAACTTCGGTTGGAGGCTGAAAGCATAATCAAATACCTGAATTAAATCGATGTTCAATCAAAACAGCTTATTTTTTGTGAAAATATATTCAGTACTTACATTTAACGCAACTCATATTTCTTTTAGTTTCAAGAAATATTGATACATCTCCACCTAGCCCCAATGTTGCTAGAAGTTATTAATGGTAAGGTACATAGCCATATTGTGCAATACACCCAACTAAAGCATAAGCTAAATGAATTTCCTTCATGTGGCCATCGTGCAAATGAACCATCTTACAACTAATTCTCAAAGTTCGCAAAATGTTAATCTCATGCTTTCCACTTTTTGACTGATGTAAATAAATTACTATACTAGAATTTAAAAAGTGAGTTTGAACTATAATGGATTTAGCCTTATGTCCCGAAGATTAGAATTAAACATATATACCCAATTTTATGGAAATATTTTGCTAAAATAAATGTACCAAATGTGGCTCAGAACTTGTCCCTTTTATGACCAGTGTTTGAAGGTCTGGAGAAGATTTAAGAACGTGAAGGATGCCAGCAATGCTTCTTTTATGCCTCCATGCAGTTAGCTTCAAACACAATCGAGTCGACGGTGATAGATTCAAACCTTTCTCCTCCAACCTTGAGAGGGCCTTGTACATAGGTTTAGAAACAGATGAGTAACATACATGAGGTAACAAAGAAAAGGCAGAACATGTACAACATTGATATTACATCTTCAATCCATTTATCAAGAATTTTAATTTCTTTTACCCGATCACACTTCATTCTAGAAATATAAAGGAAAAATGTGCTTCAACATGTCATTGCTTACATTAAAATACTAGAATCTCATTGTTAGATCATGCAACATTCGTATAAGATGATTTTACACTCTGACACTTATTTAGGAGCAAAAGATGCACTTGGACTACAAATGTCTAACTCGTATAATATGAAGAGGCATATTAGTGCCTCTTGCAACCAAACGAGCACCAGATGTCTAACTACTAAATATTACTAATACAGTGAAATTAAACATAAAAGGAGAACAAGCGATGGATAGTTTATCATTTATCAATAACATTTCATTCTTGCATCTCTAAGAAAACAGCGAACAGTCAAATTTAAAACCGTTTTATTTTTTTTTGACAAAATAAAACTGAAGAATATCATCAACTGTATTCAAAAAGGCAAAAGAAAACATTTAAATAAAAAGGACACACACACACCTCGATGCACCACGGTCCCAATTCCAGCTCCTTTACAGCATGAAAACTTTCAAGAGATCGCTTCACATTAGGCAATAGCATAGAACCAGCCCGGGCAAATGCATTATTATTGAACGTATAATCAACTGTAGCTGTGTCTAGAGACCATATTTGCCCCACGATGACAACCCACGTTATTTCCTTGTCTAACAACGACAAAACACGCACATAAGGTGCTGTAATTATCAGACAATGATCACTCTCAGGATGCCACCATCTCTCTATCACAAGTTCGGTAAGATTTCTAGAGTAAATCTTGAGATGATCTAATCCCCAACACGTTGTTAGAATCAAGATCTCTAGAACAGGACAACCTGACAACACTTTTTGAAACACAATGTCCTGCAGCTTCACATTACGAATCGACAAACTTTTCAAAAATCGCCATTCAACCGCTACACTAGGAGCGATGGAACAGAATCCTAAACTCAAAGTTAGGAGTGACGAATCGGAATACAATTTATGAGGCAACACGTAGAACTCTTTGTAGCTGCCGCGGGACGAACAAATTAAACTGAATTTTTTTATTTTATGTTTAACAACGAATTCAACCCAAAGATTAACACTGGAAGCAAAACAAGTTTGATATGGGAAACGAACAAGTAACTCTTCCAGATGAGTTCCGCTGCACATAACGAGAACCCTCCCAACCCAATCAACAAAACTGCGGGCTTTCGCAATGTCACTGCTGTTTTCGATCAATCGAAAACCCTTCGAATCGGTCCATAGGAACTGCCATCTCTTCGACAAAACACAAGTCCTTATAACCTCTTTTGTATCGAGAAGGGTAAGAATCTGGTGTAGCAAAGAATCGTGTAGCCCGCTGAGCCTATCCTCTGCTGCTGATTTCACTCTTTCGACCATTTTTCTTTTTTTTTTTTTTGGGAAAACCATTTTTCTTTTGTTACCGCTAATTTTTGTGACAGTAGCGAAACCCTAATTCACTTTACTGCATGGTTATGAGAGAGATACTAAATTATGTGGAAAATAAAATATTTTCTTATATTTCATGTGTTTGGTTGTATACTAAATTTTTTATGGGAAATAGTTAAAGATTCTTATAGATTTGTTCTCATTTGAATATATATATATTTTTTTTATCTTTTTCAAAGATTTTTTTATTTTTCTATAAAATCTTAACTTGGCTAACAACTCGAAAAAATATTTTATTTTATTTTATTTTTTTTCCCCATTTTCATGGCAAACAAACTGAGCCTTAGGGATAGTGTTATTAATTTATTATACTTTGATGTCAAAAAAATAAAAAATAAAAAATAAAATCTATTATATTGTACTTTGTATTATTTTTAATTAATATATTTGCAATTTCAAATTAGGGATAGTGTTTTTTAAGAAAACACATACAAATCAATTTTATAGCAGTGTGTCTAGTAGAGAAGGGTTTGCAAACACTATTTTTTGTTTTAATAAATAATTTCTCTCTTTCATCCAATATGGGCAAATTATTATTTTTGTCCTATAATATAAGATAAAATCACATTTTACCCTTTAAAATACCAGACTTTAAAAAAACACTCTATCTTTCGATTATTTTATCCAAAATGCTTAGTGGGCTTTTCCAGCGGCCCAATCCAAATTTTGCTAACATGGCAGCTGACTAGGATAACACGTGGCGACACGTCAAATTTTTGTTTTTCTTAAATCACCCCTTTTCCTCTCATTATCGTATATATAAAAACGCTGCCCATTATCTCTCACATTCATTCACTAAAAAAAAAAGGGCAACCCGGTGCACGAAAGCATCCCCGCAATGCGAGGGTCCGGAGAAGGATCCCACCACAAGGGTGTATAAGGGTGCAAGCCTTATATTCCGACAAATAATGAAAAATTTCACCAATTCACCACTGCCGTCGATAGCGGCGGCGCAACGGAGGAGCCAATCATGTTCGGAGTGAGAATAATGAAAAATTGCACTGATTCGCCGCCGTCCGCTGCCGAACAATCGGAGTGAGTCATCGGAGCATGCTATGGAAAAATCATGTTGTTCGGAGCCAGTCATACTATTCGGAGTGAGAATCGGAGTCGTTGACTCGATGAGGAAAAGCAACAACATGAACAATCTCCCCGATTACGAGCCCCGGAACAACGCCACCGCCGTCGTCAACCTCTATATTGTTGATAGTGGAGAATTTAGAGAGAGAAAATGTGCAACTGATTATATTGATAATGGCAAATGAAAAGTGAATGTACAGTAGATGTCAACTCCAACTTTATACTACAAAAATGAAGCGGGAAAATAAGTTACACAATAACAGAAAACGGTTACAACAAAACTAGCTATTTATAAAAACACCCCTAGACTAGTGACAGGTGTCAATATCCTCCCCTCAAGTTGGACTTAGGTGAGGGTCACCTAAGTGCAACTTGGAAATCCAGTGCTTGAAGAGAGGAGGAGCAAAGGGCTTGGTAAACAGATTTGCAACCTGTTGAGTGCCAGGACAATGAAGAGGGACTAAGAGACCAGCTTTGAAGAGATCTCTAACCAGGTGGCAATCAATCTCCAAATGCTTGGTTCTTTCATGGAATACTGCATTGTGAGTGATATGAACAGTAGAGCTGTTATCACAGTGAATGGGAATAGAGAGAGAGACAGAAACTTGAAGATCTTTCAGCAGGTAAGTTATCCATTGAAGCTCACAAGCTATGTGTGCCATGCTTCTGTACTCAGCCTCAGTGGAGGACCTGGATATAATAGTTTGCTTTTCAGTCTTCTAACTAACAAGAGAATCCCAAAGGAAGATACAAAAACCAGTTATTGATCTTCTGGGGCTAGGATAAGAAGCCTAATCAGCATCACTGAATGTAGAGAGTTGTAGAGGAGGGGAAGCAGCATAAAAGAGCCCTTGAGAAGGAGTGGACTTGAGATATTAAACCACAGTTAGAGCTGCATCCCAGTGCTGAGTAGTGGGAGCCTGGAGGAATTGGCTCAATTGGTTGACAGTATAACAGACATCAGGTCTTGGCATGTTAAGGTATAATAACCTTCCCACCAGCCTCTTATATTTGTCAGGTTGATGAAGAGGAGAACCATCATCAATGAATTTGAGACCCTTAGGACAATGAACATCAATAGGTTTAACACCTAGCAAACCTGCATCATTGACAATATCAAGAACATACTTTCTCCGATTGACATAGAGACCATCAGAAGATCTCAAAAATTCCAACCCCAAGAAATACTTTGCTGGTCCAAGATCCTTGATGGTGAAAGCAGAATTTAAGTGATTCTTAATTTGTGTAATTAGCTTGATGTCTGGGCAGCAACCAAAACATCATCCACATAAACTAAGAGAGCTACAAAGGAAGCACTAGATCCCTTAGTGAATAGACACTCATCAAACTTTGACTGAGAAAAGCCATAAGCTAGTAGATACTTAGTAAATTCCAAATTCCATTGTCTGGATGCCTAATAGAGGAATTTATTCAATTTGCAAACCTGTCCAGGGGAACCCTTATTGTAACCTTGAGGAAGTTTAAGATAAATGTCCTCATCCAAAAACCCATGTAGAAATGCATTGTTTATATCCAACTGGTGAATGAACCAGTTATAATGAGTAGCAATAGCAAGCAAAATTCTTACCGTTTCCAGTTTTACCACAAGTGAAAAATTGTCTACATAATCTAAGCCAAACACTTGATTGTAGCCCTTAGCTACCAACCGAGCCTTGTGTCTCAATAGAGCCATCATGATTCAACTTGAGCTTAAAGACCCATTTAGATCCAATAGGATGCTTACGAGGAGGCAAATCCCTGATAGTCCATGTATGATTATTTTCAAGAGCTTCAATCTCATAATTCATGGCATGTAACCAGTGGGGATCAGTACTTGCTTGAAGGTTTGAGGTTCTTTGTGTGAGGATACATTTGCTAAGAAACTGATATAAGAGGGAGATAGAGAGGGATTCCCAGTGTATGAGAATGTTAGAGGGCTATATGGTGATTTCAGAGACGAAGAGTGTGGTGAGGTAATAAGAGGATCAGTAGCACATCTGAGTAAGTAGTCATGTAGGTGAGCAGGCTTAGTTTTTATTCTTGTACTCGTTCTAACAGTAGGAGGAGAGGAAGGGAGAGTAGAAGGTGCAGAAGGATCAAACACACCTTCAATTGAGTCAATAATGGTTGAATTATCATGGACATCAATGAGAGGAGCATGTGAGGTGATAGTACTGAATTGGAGAGGAGTATCACGGGTATTAGGTGACCAAGACTCAGAAACCACATGGAGTGGATATCCATAAGACACCAGATTGTAGGATTCAAAGGAAACAAATTTTCATAAAATGTCACATCTCTACTGATGATAACCTTGTTGTCAACGAATCTGTAGATCCTATAAGCCTTTTGTTCTGGTGTAAAACCCAAGAAGCATCCTTTATGAGCTCTAGCCACTAACTTTTCTTTAGAAGAAGAAGTATTTGCTGTGTAGCACAAGCAACCAAACACCATTAAGGTGGACAAGTTAGGAGGCTTGTTGTGCAATAGCTCAAATAGAGAACTCAAGTTCAACAATCTACTGGGAGTCCTATTAATGAGATGTGTAGCCATGAGAATGGTATATCCTCATAAATGAGCTGGTAGGTTAGCTTGAAACATCAGGGCTCTAGTGAGTTGTAGTAAATGTATGTGCTTTATCTCAACTACTCCATTCTGTTGGGGAGTATAGGGACATGAATTTTGATGGACAATTCCAAGAGAAGAAAACAATTGTTGTCAAAGATTACTTGTGAATTATGAACCATTATTAGATCTTACAGTTAGAACTCAGGTCTGAAACTGAGTAAAAACATAACAGGAAAAATGCTCTAACATTTGAACAACTTGAGTTTTATTATTTAGTAAGAATGTCCATGTACACCTTGTGTAGTCATCCACAATAGTCAATAAGTTGTGAGCATTAGACACTGTAGATATCTTGTAAGGACCCCAAATGTCTACATGAACAAGAACAAAAGCTTTTGTAGTGGAGATATGACTATGAGGGAAATGTATCCTATGTTGCTTTGCAAGTTGACATATATGACAATCATGCATGGAGGAGCTAATAGAGCATCTAGGGAAACAAGGTAAATGTTTTAGAACATCAAGCGATGCATGCCCCATTCTGTTATGCCAAAGTGTGACATTAGAGGGAGTTTTATTTAAGAAAACAATGAAGTTGGGAATGAAGGGCCAACTTATACACGGAAATGAGATTGAACTTGAATGCAGGCACATGAAATGCATTTTCAAGAACAATCCTGGAGCTGAGATGAACAGATCCAACATGTTGAACAGTTTTGACAAAACCATCAGGTAGGCACACATAATTTTGACCTGATATATTCTTATAGGAGGAGAAACAACTGAGATTAACCACCATGTGGTTAGAAGCACATGTATCCAGAATCTAAGAACCAACTAGTAAAGTAGAGAAGAGAAAATTACCAGCAAAGTCCCCAAATTGAGCAAAATTAACATGTCTTATCTCCTGTCCATAGTGAGAATTCCTTTGAGGTGAATGCTGATTCATGAGTTGCTTCATGAACCTATAGAAATCCTGCTGAAAAGAATCAGGAACAGTGCCAGAATAGGAAATTGGAGAAGGAGCACTATAACCTCCTTAAATAGGTTGTGCTTCAATAGCATGGGCAAAAGATCTGCTACCAGGATTTGAACCCTTCTTCTCCTTGAGATCCTTATACCAATCTGGGACCACATCAATCTTAAAGCATGAATCCTTGGTATGAACCTTGGATTTGCAGTACTCACAGAACATATCTGCTTTCAACTTTTTATAATCCTTGGAAGAACCAGCTTGAAAGGATGGCTAATAAGAAGAAGACTTGCTAAACATAGCAAAATACTCCAAAGGTGTTGCAATATTGACTTGAATTTCTTTTTGTTTTTCAACTCTAATGACCATTGCATAAGCTTTATCCACAAGAGGAAGTGGATATAAACCTAGAATTTGACTTCTCACATCTTCAAATTCATCATTAAGTCCCATAAGGAACGACATAAGTCTAGTTAGAGATTGATAATCCAGAGAATTCTTAACACAATTGCAAGTACAAAGTTTAGCAGCAGTACACTAACAAGCCACAACAGGCACAACACAGATCAATTCATCCCATAATTTCTTCAATTTTTGTAAAATAGGTAGAAACAGAACAACTACCTTGAGAGATTGAAGCAATCTCTCGTTGCAATTGGTAGAGGAGGGGGGGGGGGCATTGCTCATTCCATACATAGTTTCGAGCTGATTCCATAGATCCTAAGCAGAATCAGCAAAGAGGAACGCATATGAGAGATCGCCAGATACATATCGTAAGATCCACGACGTCACCATACGATTGACGCGCAACCATTCCTTGAAATCCTCGTGATCAGTAGGAGGGCAAGGAAGAGCGCCCTTAATGAAACCGAGTTTATGTTTAGCACCAAGTGCAATTCGTACAACGCGACTCCATGGAAGGTAATTCGAAGCTCCTGCCAAAGGAATAGAGGTGAGCGCCATGTTCGTGTTATCGGAACCGAGGATATGCAGTGCACCGCGTGATCTAGTATTAGTGACACCAGATCTACTAGCTGAAGTAGAATTTAGCTGAATCGAAGGAGAATCGGCCTCCGTCATAGCTCAGAATCGGAAAATTTGTCGAAGAAACAAAATCGGCGCCGGAGAAGAAGTGCAATTGCAGAGAATCACAACGACGAGTAATCGCCGAAATCAATTCATAAGGAGAAATGAAGCGGAAGAGAAGAAAAATGATCGGATCGAACAAACTGAAGCGAATGACACAATGTTGATAGTGGAGAATTTAAAGAGATAAAATGTGCAACTGATTATATTGATAATGGCAAATGAAAAGTGAATGTACAGTAGGTGTCAACTTCGGCTTTATACTACAAAAATGAGGCGGGAAAATAAGTTACACAATAACAAAAAATAGTTACAACAAAACTAGTTATTTACAAAAACACCCCCACACTAGTGACAACTATCAATATCGCCGCCGCAAATGAGCTGATCAAGGACGACAGAGGTTACGCCTCCACTGACGATGATGTTCTCGCCTCAAACATGTCTCACGAGCACAAACGAGGTCAGATCTCCGATTATCAATTTATTTATTTAGATTCAATTAGAGATTGATGAGCTATTTAAAATCATGAATTTTGTTGTTTTTGTTGTTTTGTGATTTGTTTAATTTTTGTTGATGTGGTGGAATTTGATTGATAGCAGGTGTTCCCTGGACAGAGGAGGAGCACAAGCAATTTCTGGTTGGATTGAAGAAGGTTGGGAAAGGCGATTGGAGAGGAATCTCACGCAATTACGTGAAAACTCGCACGCCAACGCAAGTCGCTAGATGCCGTCGTTCTAGCCTCTTCGACATCACTACGGACTCGGTATACTTTCGTATTACCTATGCAGATTATCAGGTAAAACTGGAGCAAACAGATTCGAAAGAGCGATGTCGAAGAGTGAGAAACCTTTGATCTGGTGTGGGAGGTGAAACGGCAGAAAACGAGGTGGCTGAATAATGTTTGGGTTGTGAGGAGTGTAATTCGGTTTTGCTGAGGGACTACATTTTTAGGCGGCTAAAATTGACTAACTAACATTTTGCAAAGATTAAAATGGTCACTAATGGCCGCTAGTAGTAAAATCGACTAACCTTTCGGTGGGGATTTGGACGGACCATTGGTGGCGTTGGCGATTTTGAAAGGAAGTGAGAAGTGGTCGAATTCTCATGACTGTTGCTGTTTTTGTGGTCCAAGACGGGGTATAATGGTCATTTCAGGACCCCACCCTTTTAGCTGACAAATAATAAAGAAAAAAAGAAATTTAATGACGTGGAGCACGTGGCGCTACAGTGGCATCCTGGTCACAAGCCACATAGGCGAAAATCGAATTAGGCCTTTGAAGTAGCCCAAAGGGCATTTTGAAAAAAAAAAAAGTGAAAGTTAAGGTCCATTATTGAAGCCTGGATTTTTAAAGAGTAGTTTGTGAATTTAATATATACAACAGGGCAAAAATAATAATCTTTCCATCCAATATACTCATCTTTTTGGCACTCGTGGTTTTGTGGCTATAATGAATAATCCATTGCCATTTTTGATTCGAATTGGACCATTTTGAAGCGAAAAAACCGTTATAGAAATATATTTAATTCAGGTTTGGTTGAAGCTCTTACACCTCATCCAAAAAAAAAGAAGAAATCTTATGAGATTCATTGAAATGAATTTAAGGTGAGTAACTCCCTATAAACAAATAACAATTCTCTTAAGTTCAAAGACTTTTTTTTTATCAGTAAAAGTAGATTATATTAAAAGGGAGAGCCGAGGATATGCATTGCACCGCGTGATCTAGCAACAATGACACCAGATCTACTAGCTGAAGTAGAATTTAGCTGAATCGAAGGAGAATCGGCCTCCGTCATAGCTCATAATCGGAAAATTCGTCGATAAACAAAATCGTCGCCGGAGAAGAAGTGCAATTGCAGAAAATCACAACGACGAGTAATCACCAAAATTAATTCATAAGGAGAAACGAAGCGGAAGAGAAGAAAAATGATCGGGTCGAGAAACTGAAGCGAATGATACCATGTTGATAGTGGAGAATTTAGAGAGATAAAATGTGCAACTGATTATATTGATAATGGCAAATGAATATTGAATGTACAGTAGGTGTCAACTCCGGCTTTATACTACAAAAATGAGGCGGGAAAATAAGTTACACAATAACAGAAAATAGTTACAACAAAACTAGCTATTTACAAAAACACCCCCACACTAGTGACAACTGTCAATATCGTCGCCGCAAATGAGCTGATCAAGGACGGCAGAGGTTACGCCTCCACTGACGATGCTGTTCTCGCCTCAAACATGTCTCACGAGCACAAACGAGGTCAGATCTCCGATTATCAATTTATTTATTTAGATTCAATTAGAGATTGATGAGCTATTTAAAATCATGAATTTGTTGTTTTTGTTGTTTTGTGATTTGTTTAATTTTTGTTGATGTGGTGGAATTTGATTGATAGCAGGTGTTCCCTGGACAGAGGAGGAGCACAAGCAATTTCCGGTTGGATTGAAGAAGGTTGGGAAAGGCGATTGGAGAGGAATCTCACGCAATTACGTGAAAACTCGCACGCCAACGCAAGTCGCTAGACACCGTCGTTCTAGCCTCTTCGAATCACTACAGACTCCATATACTTTCGTATTACCTATGCAGATTATAAGGTAAAACTGGAGCAAACAGATTCGAAAGAGCGATGTCGAAGAGTGAGAAACCTTTGATCTGATGTGGGAGGTGAAACGACGGAAAACGAGGCGGCTGAATAATGTTTGGGTTGTGAGGAGTGTAATTCGATTTTGCTGAGGGACTACAATTTTAGGCGGCTAAAATTGACTAACTAACATTTTGCAAAGATTAAAATGGTCACTAATGGCCGCTAGTAGTTAAATCGACTAACCTTTCGGTGGGGATTTGGACGGACCGTTGGTGGCGTTGGCGATTTTGAAAAGGAGTGAGAAGTGGTCGAATTCTCATGACTGTTGCTGTTTTTGTGGTCCAAGACGGGGTATAATGGTCATTTTAGGACCCCACCCTTTCAGCTGACAAATAATAAAGAAAAAAAGAAATTTAATGACGTGGAGCACATGGCGCTATAGTGGCATCCTGGTCACAAGCCACATAGGCGAAAATCGAATCGGGCCTTTGAAGTAGCCCAACGGGCATTTTGGAAAAAAAAAGTGAAAGTTAAGGTCCATTATTGAAGTCTGGATTTTTAAAGAGTAGTTTGTGAATTTAATATATCCTACAGGGCAAAAATAATATTTTTCCATCCAATATACTCATCTTTTTGGTACTCGTGGGTTTGTGGCTATAATGAATAATCCATTGCCATTTTTGATTCGAATTGGACCATTTTGAAGCAAAAACACCATTATAGAAATATATTTAATTCAGGTTTGGTTGAAGCTCTTACACCTCATCCAAAAAAAAAAGAAGAAATCTTATGAGATTCATTGAAATGAATTTAAGGTGAGTAACTCCCTATAAACAAATAACAATTGTCTTAAGTTCAAAGACTTTTTTTTTATCAGTAAAAGTAGATTATATTAAAAGGGAGAGCCAAGCTCAACAATTACATACACACGAGAGGGAAGTTTTCCCAGTCGTAAGCCGAAAAATGAAAATCTCTTGACTTTAATCCAATTCATTTTTATTGAATTTTGAACACGGATATAACATGTATATTGTATACGAAAACATAACAATTGATTGCACTACAAACAAACATAAGGAAAAGAACATGGGTCAATAGAGTTCACACTTCGAAATCAACCTACAATTTTTAGTTGCAGTGTAAGATCGTTATAATGACATAATTAAAATTATCCTTCGGGAAGATAATGACAACGTGGGAAACAAAATATAGAAGATTTTTTATATTGATTGCAAAAACATTTTTCGCGACACATGCCGAAAAGATGTCGAACCAACGCAAAAGTTTTATATTACTTAACTGATGGAAACATATACCAAAAACAGAACTTTGATCCAGACCTACTGATGGGGGTATTTTAGAAATGACCCAATATAAATATTGGGTCGGCCCACATAGAAGGGCCCATAAAATTGTATATCGAACATGAGGAATTCGATGTTAAACGAGTATCAAATGTGCAAGATTCGATCTAAGAGACATATCTAATCAGACCGATTCGATACTCGTTTCATGACTACCTTTGGGGCCCGTGGGATGGGGCCTATAAATACTCCGTCCTCTGACTTTCTCAGCACGCATTAAAGACCAGCTCTCAACTACTCTATATCGAAGTGCCAGAATTCGATATCAACTACTCTATATCGAAGTGCCAGAATTCGATATACTATAGTTCGATCATCATTCGATCGAAGCACCGAAATTCGATATACCTCATTCGATCGAAGCATATCAATTTGATACTCAGCAACTTCAACCATTCCTACACAAAGCATCCTGATTCGACATAGGCCAATTCGACATTCAGTAGATCGAACCTCAGCAATTCGATCTATATTTGAGATATTGTAATTTTATTCGTATTTCCAAGTCAACTTGTATTAGGTGTTCCGGATCAAGCTAGTCCGATTTATATTTGATTAGCATTATTTTGACATTTATTAGACATTTTGTAACAGTTTCAGGTGTATTATAACCCGGACGAAATAAGACGAATACCTACCCCCTCGCCCCCTCAAATAATCACTTAGAACCCAGCACCGTTACCATCAAACATCAATAATAGGTCATTACTTATCATGTTATCAATTTCAAAGCAGGGTTAGTGTGCAATCAAGCGTATATGAGGGTGACCAGTGCAAGCTGGTAAAGAGAAGTCAGAAAAGAGGCCGATGCTAGAAGAGAGATGTGCAAATCAGCGGGGTGAGCAGAAAAAAGGTACTTCTCATACTTGCAACTCTGTAGATGACAACATGATTGCCAATTGCAGTAAGGCTGGCTGTCGAAAGGATTTTCTGTGGGAGGCTCAAGAAATTTGGAATTTTGGAACGAGGATTGGTATTTTAGGAAAGGGTAATGATCATGAGATTATTGCTAAACTTGCTTAATTGGAAAAACGTGATTTTCTTGTTTCAAGGGAAGGAGGAGCATCTGGAAACCCATGATATTGATGTTGTTTAATATACGGGGGTTAGGTTGGTGGGGGGGGGGGGAGGTGATGAGGAATGAAATAAAGAGTCTGATCGTAAATTTTAAGGTTGATTTACTCTGTATTCAAGAGACGAAATGAGAATCAGTAGATGACAAGCTGTGTAAGTCGATCTGGAATAACAACGAATTTGAGTGGGTTCATAAGGCGGCCTTAGGAAATTCTAGAGGTATTCTAACGATATGGAGTAGAGGGTTCTTTCTCTTTGGAAAATAGCTACGAAGGAGACAGTTTTCTCATTATTGAAGGAAAGTGGGGCAACGATGGTATACCGTGTTGTATCGCGAATATTTACTCGTCGTGCTCTCTTAGAGAGAATCTTGAGTGGATAGGTGGTGTTTTACCGGGGATTTTAACTCATTATGTACAGGCGAGGAAAAGAAAGGAGTAAGTAGTCAAGGCTCTTTAAGAGACATGGCTGGTTTTAATGACTTCATTTCCAGTGTTGAAGGGATTGATCGGCCGCTCTTAAGCAGAAAATTTACTTGGGAAGTCGATGGATCAGCTGCGAATTGTCTCGACAGATTCATTCTAACAAATGAATGGCTTGAAGAATGGGAGGGTTTACGGCAACGGGGCTTGGCCAAATCAGTCTTAGATCACAGTTATTTCATCTTATCAAAAGTTGTCGTAGATTGGGGTGCCAAGCCGTTCAAAACTCTCGATTGTTGGCTGGAACACAAGAATTTCTAGGACTTTGTCAAAAAAGAGTGGGCTCTGATAAATATTCATGGTATGGGAGACTTCTTCATTAAAGAAAAAATTAAAGCACTAACGCAAAGACTCAAGTGGTGGAACAAACATGTCTTTGGGGATATTGACTTACGTATTAACACTGCCAGGAACACTCTTGCTTACTTTGATTCTAAAGAAGAAGAAGCTCCCCTCTCCTCTGTGCACATAATCGAGCGAAAAAAAGTTTTTGGTAAATTGTGGCATGCCCTGAAATTGAAAAAAAAACTCCTCGCGCAGAAGGCAATGTCTAAATGGCTTAAAGAGGGTGACACTAATTCCCGTTACTTCCATCGATGCGTTAACTCGAGAAGGCACTCTAATGAGATTCACAGCCTTTGGGCTAGACATAGATGGGTGGAGGAACCTTTTGAGGTGAAAACTGAAAGTAAATGTCATTTTGAAGAAGTATTCGAGGATCAACAGTGGAGTAGGCCACAATTTCACTCGTTGAACTTCTGACAAGTCACGAATGATGACAATCTCATGTTAATTGCCCCTTTCTCAGAAGAAGAAGTAAAAAGTGCAGTATTCAATTGCAATGGCTTGAAAACCCCGGGTCTAGACAAATATAACTTCACTTTTATCAAGTAGTTTTGGGAAATCTTGAAGCCTCACATTCTTGATTTTGTCAACGATTTTCATAGAAATGGGAAGCTTACTCGAGGTTTCAATACATCTTTCATTGCCCTGTGCCTAAAAAGCATAATCCACAAAGTATTGGAGAGTATAGGCCTATATCTGTAATTGGGAGTATGCACAAAATATTGGCCAAGCTTCTTGCACGCAGGTTACGTCGGGTGATGGATGATATCATCTCGGTGGAGCAATCAACATTCATTGCTGGCAGGCAGATTTTGGATGATGTCATGATTGCAAACGAAACTATCGATGATGTTTAAAAAAAGAACGCCTTGTGTTTGATCTTGAAGGTAGACTTCGAAAAGGCGTTTGATAGCATCAACTGGGATTACCTCTAGCATATGATGGAACTGATGGGATTCTGTCCCACTTGGAGGAGTTGGATTATGGAATGTATCAAATGTGCTTCTATATTTGTCCTTGTGAACGGTGGCCCAACGGAGCAATTCCATGTCTCGCAAGGATTGCATCAGGGGGATCCACTCTCCCCTCTTCTTTTCTTGATTGCGGTCGAGGGGCTAAGTGGGCTCATCAAATCATCAAAAGAGAAAAACATGTACAAAGGGGTAAAGGTGGGACGAAGCGAGGTTAACGTAAGCCATATTCAATACGCGGATGACACCATCCTATTCTGCGAATGCAACCTCCAATATGTGCGGGCTTTGAAATATATTCGTAGAAAGTTTGAGCTTGTATCATGATTAAAGATTAATTTTTTTGAAAAGCAGTTTGTTTGGTATTAATATCCCCGATACTCTAACATCTCAATTTGCAGGCTATCTCAATTGTAGAATGGGGAGTATACCTTTTAAGTACCTTGGACTCCCGCTTGGTGCTAAGCAAAAAAGAGTTTCCAGCTGGAGAGCAATCATAGGTTTGATGAAATGTAAGGTGGCTGATCTGTCAATAGCACATGTATCATTTGGAGGAAAGATTACACTACTGAACTCGATTCTTGCTGGGCTCCCTGTCTACCATCTATCATTTTATAAAGCACCTAAATCCGTGTTAAAATCTTTAACAAGTTTGCAACAATGTTTTTTGTGGGGGCGGAAATGAAAACCATGGTAAAATTGCATGGGTTAAGTGGGAGTGTGTTTGTAAGGAAAAAGAAGTTGGTGGTCTTAATGTTCGCAATCTTGAGATGTTTAACTTGGCGCTTCTTAGCAAATGGAAGTGGCGTTTTCTACAGTGAGTTAATTCTTTATGGAAGCAGGTTCTGATTTCTAAATATGGCAGCCACAACTTGGACTTTCTTTTCGAGGAAAAAAAATGCAACATAGATCAGCCTCAACATGGTGGAAGGAGGTCTTCAACAGTACTTCATTGAAGGGGGGTAACAATTGGTTCAAAAGTGGACTTGTGAGGAATGTTGGTGATGGAAAGACTACAAGTTTCTGGAATGACAAATGGATTGGAAACAAGCCTCTATGTGAGCAATTCAAGAGGCTTTATCTTGTTGCAACAAATACAAAATCATTAATTGGTGAAAAAGAGACTTGGTTCGACGGGAGATGGACATGGTCTTGGCAATGGAGACGTCAACTTTTCACATGGGAGCTGAGGCAACTTGACGAACTTATCAACAAGATATCTAATTTTCAGCCGCAGCCAAATGTTGAGGATAAATGATAATGGGTTCATGACCGGTCGGGCCTTTATACCGTCAAATCAACATATAGAGTTCTTAGCAAAGAAACAACCTCGCCCGCTATTGCTGATCCTTTTTATGTTAAGCTTTGGGAAGTGAAGGCTCCTCGGAAAATTACCTCCTTCGTGTGGAAAGTGAGTATGGACAGAATACCAACCATCTCGAACCTCTCTAAGAGAGGAGTCAGGTTAGACAATGTTTCTAACTGTGTTCTCTGTAAAGCCTCGCTTGAGACAAGTTCGCATCTGTTCTATGAGTGTTCGATGGCTTATGAAACTTGGTTGAGAATCTACAACTGGTTCGGGATAAAGACTAAATTCCGAAGAACTTAACGCCACACTTTTGGCATAATTCTCAACTTTCTTCTGAGAAGAAAAAAGAAGGAAATCCCGGAGGCCTTTGGTTTTTTGTATTGTGGACTATCTGGAAAACTAGAAATAGGGCCATATTCAGGATAATTACGCCTACACCGGACAAGGTTGAAGAGCTCATCAAAGTACATTCTTGGATCTGGATTCCTGCAAAATTCAATGAATTTGGCTACTCATTCACGGATTGGTTAAACCATCCTTTAGATTGTCTTTGATTGTGTTTGTTGGTGTTGTTTTCTTGTTTGACCTGATGCTCTTGCAGTTTTTCGTTTCTTTCTTGAACTGAATGGTGGTGTACTACTTGTACCCAGATTTCCTCTATTAATAAAATCCTTATTGCTAATCAAATAAAAAGTACTTTGTGACTTGTCAACGAGCACCAAAAACGATGCACTACAAAATACACATAACACCATGAAACTAAAAATTGTCCGATATGATCCATAGAAAATTGTTGGAATTGATAACAAGCATAATGTTCCTAAGATGGTAGTTAATCAAAGAGTACCAACTACTCGTTAGCATAGCTACAATGACGATTGTTTAAATTACAATGGTTCAAAATAAAAGTAGAAGTACGAAAAACCACAAAAGTCGCAACTATACGCTATGAAAACAAAAACGATGTTGTACTAACAACTTTCCTTGAGAGAACTATTCAACCCGTGACTGCTTGACTAGTGGACCACGACTACTGCTTCAGGTGAGGACCTGGGAAAATTAAGTAGTTTCAGAAATACCTCGGTAAACTCTCTTGAATAACAAGTGGTTGACGAATATCCACTTATTTCTTTTGCATTTATGATCATTTTTTCTAAGGTTCTTGCATGCTTAAGCAGAAGTTCCACCAGTGTTAGCATTAGTTCATTAGAAATATCCGCCTCTGAAAAGCCACTGAGTTCTACTATCTTCAAATTATGTAAGACTAAATCCCAACCATCGTCCTGTAAGTAGGCTGCAGCTTGATTGTGGTTTTCAGTTATCCGGAGATAAATAAAAAAAGTTAGGTTGGAAATTTAACACAAAATCAAATAATTAAATTAAATTGTACTCTAAACACTTTACTTTCGTTGCGATACATTCAATAATAATTTTTGATGCAAATCATACTTTGTTTCGTTTCAAAATGATCAATACATCTCCACCTAACCCATATGTAGCTAGAATTTAAAAGGTGATAAAATGGACGTTTTGCACAAACTCAAAGCTAAACAGATTTCCCTCTCGTGGCCTTCATGCAAATTGAACTGGAAATACCATGGCTTGGAATAAACGTAAGATACATATCTGCTCTTTTATCTTAAAACTGTATGTCAAAGTTCATAAAATGTTGATCTCACGGTTTAACTTGCACTGTCGCCAGGGGCGGAGCCAGGATTCGAAACAAGGTGGGGCGAGATTGCGCTATATTTTTTCAAAGTTAATATCTAGAATATCATGGCATAAATAAAAATAATAAACTATTAACATCAGAATATATATAAAGTCAATATGCTGCAATGAGTTTATCAAATCCTCACAATTTCTTACTGCAACCTTGTGTAAAGAATTAGGACCATATCCTTCGTGAAGCAAAAAAACACAATTTTTTCCCTCATTCACTTTCTTCCAAGATTGAAACCCACCAACAACAAAAGCATTTGACCCAGAACCAGTTGATGGCTTTGCAAACAAATAACACTTATGACAAAATGCAGCATTCTTCGTAGGGGAATATTCCAACCAATCAGGAAATAATTTATACCAAGAGCTAAGAAACTTTCTACCATATTTATCAACAAGTTTAGGATTTTTTTGGGATTTACCTGATAAGGGCCATTTCCTATATAAAATCGTCGAACTTGATCAATCTTATCTTGTGTATAGATCCATATATGTTGACGTTGGCCCGGGTCTCTTTCAAGCTTCATATAATCAACTTCGTCAATCCTTTGAGAATCGAAATCTATATAAACAAATACAACAAATTAATCTAAATATATAATGCAACATAGCTTCCTTGTTATTATAAAACTAAGAAAGCAAGAATCATATAGTTTTTGTACTACAAATCAACAAACCCTAATTATATAAATAACTTTGTATACAAAAAAACAAGTAATAAATACCAAATCAATAATTCAACACAAAATAATTATCTTACAAAGTGGGTTGAGTAATAGCAAATTCTTCTTGAATCTCCTAAAAAAACTACAATGGTCGCGCCCGCACTGTCGTCTGTGCACTGATATATGTTCTATGACTTCTCTTCTCATAATTTTTAAAAATATAGCCCAACATTCCTTTTTGCTTTTTTAAAAGTTTTTTTTTTAAAAAAATTATAGTGCACGGTCCACTACTTTTTTAGGGAGTAGTGGCCTTTTTTTAAATAGAGAAATATTTTAAATATTTTAAGTAGTGGCCTTTACTACACGCACGGTCACTCCTTTAGTCCTTCTCACATCTTCTTTATAATAATAGTAATAAAAAAATTATTTATAAAATGTTGGGGGGTGCGGTTGCCCCCACACGCACCCCCCGTGGCTCGGCCACTGACTGTCGCAAACCAATACGAAGAACATAATTAAAATCATAAAACACGAAAAACAAAAAATATAGGAATTTGGTTACTCAGTTCGTCTATGACTAAATTTTAGGGCGATATCATTGTTAGGTTACAATTACATCATATGGGTATTTGTTAAGAAAACTTCTAATACAGATCATTCTCCTTGATTTAAAGTACCGAGCAAGATCATCAACAGTATTTTTAGGGTCCACAACCCAACATGCATCCCATGCTCGTTATTGCCCTCCGCGAGCTTTTTACCGAAATACTTACGTCTCTACTAATGTAGTATGATACTAGAATTAAATTAAAAAAATTGAACAGTAATAGATTTAGTCTTATGTCACAGAAATCAAAAGATTAAACATATATTACCCAATCCAATGAAATATTTTGCTAAATTAACGTACCAAATTTGGTTCGAGGGCTGTCCCTTTTATGACCAATTTCTCAAGGTCTGACGAAAAGTGTAGAATGTGAAGGATGCCCTCAATGCTTCGTCTATGCCTCCATGCAGTTAATGTCAAACACGGATGCATTAAATAGAGCCACTGCCTTGAAAGGGCCTAGTGCATATGTTGCAGAACTAGATAAGTAACATGAATGGGGTAACAAAGAAAATACTTTAACATAACATAAAGTAAGAATGTGCTTCAACATGTCATAGCTTTCATCAATTAAATAACAGAATCTCATTGTTGGATCTTACAACATATGTATAAGATTATTTTACAGCATTTAAGAAAAATATATATTTGAATATAAAGGACATATGCAGAGCTCGGCGAACACACACACCTCGATGCACCAAGGTCCCAATTCAAGCTCCCTTACATCACGAAAGCTTTCAAGAGACTGACTCACATTTAGCCATGGCATGATATTATCATCTTGCCCGAGGGTATCATTTGCAAACCTATAGTCAACTGTAGCTTTGACAGCAGATGGCACTTCTCCAACGAAGATAGCCTGCGTTATTCTCTTGTCTATAATCGACAAAACTTGTACATAAGGTGTTGTGATTACAAGACAATCATCACTCTCATGATGCACCCACCCTTCTATCACAAGCTCAGTCAAATTTTGAGAGTTAATAATCCTCAACGGATCTAATCCCCAACACGCTATTAGACTCAAGACTTTCAAAACATGACAACCTGACAACACTTTTTGAAACACAATGTCCTCCAGTCCCACATTTTGAATACTCAAACTCTTCAAAAACCGCCATTGAATCGCCACGTTAGGAACAATGTTACAATACCCTATAGTCAGTGATTTGAACGAGGAATTCGCGTACAACGTCTGAGGCAACACGTAAAAGTCCTCAGTGGCAACGCAAATCAAAGTAAAGTCTTCTACTTTGTTTTTAACAGCAAATTGTGATAGAAATTGAAGCTCATATTTCTCCACTTAAAAGGCCTTGTTAAGTGGAGGGGGAACTTCTCTTTATTAACATTAATCCAAGACCATACCCAAGCGATGTGGGACAATATATTCTCAACACGCCCCCTCACGTGTGGCCCGGTAATTATCTTCGGTGCCATCACGTGGGTAGGTCGCGGAGCCCAACATACGTCTTTGGGTTGGCTCTGATACCATGATAGAAATTGAAGCCTGATGCGGGGTGGTTTTGTCTGATGACTAAGCACTCCACGTCAGACTAACCCAAGCTCCGTACTGGTGTTGGGTTAGCTTTGAGTTCGAGAAACCTGCACTGAAAAACACGAAAAGTATATACCTGAGTGAACTTGGAGTTTGTTGATTTCGGACTGAACTTGGGCTGGGCCAAGCTGCCTACGTATCCCGTATAGGGAATCAAGCCGAACGTAGTTCATTGTTTCTCTGTGATAGCCATTGTTGCGCGTTGGGCTATTGGACCGTGCTGAACGGGTATGCCTTATGTTGGGCTCGAGGCTTGTTGGACCTTGCTGAACGGGTGTGCCTTGTGCTGGGCTTGAAGCTTGTTGGGCCAAAGCGAGTCAGATGGGCCGCCAATCCGTACTCGATTGTGCGTCCACGAGAGCTTGATGGACCATGTCGCATAAGACGTCGTCGGACCGAGCGGGTCGGACGGAATTTGAGCTCTCAAAGTCTAGAGAGAGAAAGCTCTGACTTAGAGAGAGAAAGTAGAATGTGAATTGTGTGTCTTTTGCATCCAATCGAGGGGGTATTTATAGGTACTTCATTGGCTTGTTGATGGGCTTGGCCCATCATTGATGGACTTGTGTTGAACCTGAGAAGGTGATGATTCGAGAAGGCGACAACCCGAGAAGGCGATGACCTGAGAAGGCGATGACATGAGAAGACGATGACCCAATGAGGTGATGACCTGAGAAGGCGATGACCTGAGAAGACGATGACCCGATGAGGCGATGACCTGAGAAGGCGACAACCCGAGAAGGCGATGACCTGAGAAGACGATGACCCGATGAGGCGACAACCATAGAAGGTGACAAGACGACATTCTGAGAAGCCAACGACTTTCAATCCTTATCTCTTTAAGATACTAAAGCAACACCAATGACTTAGTACTTTTACGGAACTTGTCATTTATATACTTCAAGGTGTGACACGTGGTCGAGTGAGAGGTTGCCAAATGTCAATACCAAAGTATGGTACAACAAAGCCCATATTTCTCCACTTAAAAGGCCTTGTTAAGTGGAGAGGGAACTTCTCTTTATTAACATTAATCCAAGACCATACCCAAGCGATGTGGGACAATATATTCTCAACAAATTGAACCCAACTATTAACTTTTGAAGCGAAAGATGATTCGTATTCAAGTTGAATATACAATTTGTTTAAGTGGATTCCGCCGCACATAAGTAGAGCCCTACCAACCGATTCAGTAAAGCGACTTTTTTTGTCTTTTCCGTCATTGGTTTCGATCAATACAATGTTGGAGGATTCGGACCAGAGGAACTGCCATCTTTTTGACAACACCGAGGTTCTAACAACCTCGGTTGTGTCGAGAGAAGAAAAAATGTTGTGGAGTAAGGAATCGGGGAGTGCACTGAGCCGATCTTCTGCTGGTGATTTCACCTTTTTACATGTACTTTCGACCATTGTTCTTTTGCGACCGCCACTTTTTGTGACAATATCATAACACTAACTCCCTGCAAATGTTATCGATTGAGAGATACACACACATATGTTAGAGTAAATCTAGAGAAAAATTTAAGGTAAGATAAATCCAATATTAAATATTGATTTACTTGTTATTCCTTAATTATCTTTATACATTAGTTATATATGATGGGTATTTTCTTTACATGCACATGAACATATGTAGAAACAAAATCATGAACTCTTCTAAATTATTGAGAAATTTATTTTTATTCTTTTAATCCTCTAAATTTTAGTTCTAAATAATTTAACGAACTTTTCAATAACTATTCAGGAATTATTTATTAAAATCGTGATTGATATGGAATAATTAATAGATTTACTACAAACGAACGGGAAATCCGAATAATGAAATAATCTCATGATTTACTCAAATCATCATAAAGGAAAGTGATAATATTTTTATCTTATAATTAGGAAACAAGATATCTTTTTTATAAGTTTCCAGAAATTCCATTGTTATTGACATGCATTAATAATGAGGAAGATAAAGTTAGATAATCAATCTAATTAAATTAAATGATAAATTAGAGAACAACAAATTATTGTTATGGAGTTAGTTTTGCTAGGTCTATAATCTATATCATTTGCCTTTCCACAAAACTTTGTACGTATCAGATATTTTATGTGATTTTAATTAACATATTTGCAATTTCAGTCTTTCAGATTAGGGATAGTTTCTTAAGACAATTAAAATCACATAAAGCTTAACACATAAAGTGAAGGGGCTCGCTAATAAAAACCAAAGAACTTTTATCTTTAATTTTCAGAAATGTGCGACAAAAAATTGAACTCATACAAGCTCGTTTACTTAGGAAAATATTGAAAAAAAGAATCGTAAAATAGCATTAACACTTAAGTTTTGGTAAGATATCAGCAATGATTGATTGAGATATATCTTGGTAAGCTCTTTGAGTCAAATGGAAGCCATCCCAATTAAAGAATTTATCCGGTACATCGCACACAGGAACACCTTTTGCACCACACGTTTTATTGAAGTCGAAATTGTAGCTTCCACCAGTCCCACAGCACGATTTTAAAATATTCTTGGTATCAAATCCTGTTTACAGAAGGAGGAAAATATAACAACATTAAAAAATGGTTTGGTAAATAAATTAAATTTTTTGAGGTGTATTATTAAAAAAACACATTTCACATTTGATTCTAAAAATTGTGGCACAATATAGTAGAAAAATGAATATTGTGCTATGTATAAAAAGTATTCATGGGGTGTGATTTTGCTTGTATAAAGTATTGTGCTAAAGAATGATACTGTTTATTCCGCATATGGGACGTGCAATATCTAACTTTAACTAAAAAACATTGGTGGTGTGAGGAACCCAATATATGTTTAGTATTGTAACCGCGTATTATTCTTTTTATACTAAAATATATAAAATAATATTTTCTATGTAAAATGAATTTTGTATATAAGGCCTATATTATGAAAATGGAAATTTTAAATGGAGTAAATAACGTAGTGACGATACTGTAATTGAAGACCAAAATTTTAGTGTAGCAATGTATCTAATGCCGATTTCTTTATATAAAAATATAGATTATTGTAGAGCTACTTACCGAATTTTTGGGCATTGCTTAGTAGAGAAACATATGCACCATAATAATCTGCATACACAATTGTCACAGTTGGCTGCTGCTTTTGAACTCTCGCAACTGTTTGTTGCAATTGTGCGTTGTGATTTTTGGACAAGTCGTTTAAGGATTTCAGACAACCTAGTTCATCATACGCCGATGCGTCTTTGCTTTGGAATTTCGTCAGGTGAGCTGGGAAACAACCTAGCGGAAATACACCAGAAACAACAACTCGAATCGCTCCAAATTCAATAACTTTCTGTAATTGGAAAAAATAATAGTAAGACCGTGAATAAATCAAGTTAATAATTTGTTGCAGGAAATAATTTGTTGTGTTTAAGAGAGGTTTCTGTAATTAGACCAAGCGATCGCACTGGCCTGGTAGATGAAATTATATATCCCTAACTTTTAAGTATGTAAAATATATATTCAAATTAATGTTCAAACTTACATTAATAGCCTTTTCAATTGCAAAGACAACATCCCCAACCAAGCTAGTTGTCTCTTGTACGTTCTTGCCTTGGACCAATGCATCGCTATAGTCAAATGTTCCAATCTCCCCAACAAAGAATAATGCATTTTTAAGAATATCTTTGCAATCTGATGCAAAACAAAAAACAGAAAAGAATAACTCAAAAGAGTGTATAAAAGATATTCATCAGTTAGTATATGTTCAGTTTTCTTTCAAAAAATAATAATACCAATGTTGTTTTTTCTGTTGGTAAACTAATTGGCAAAATTTTTTTTTTTTGTTTTTTTTTGTTTTTCTGTTGTCTTTGTTGTTAAAAATACGATATTACTACATGAATTAGTATGATTTTGAGTTTTTTATTTTAAAAAATAGTAAAGAAAAAACATCCCTATATTTTTAATTAGCAAACAGAAATCGTAAATCACGTAATTTTTTATTTTGTAGTGTCCTTGTATTCTACTTCATTTTTCGTGGCGTTATTTATTGTCTCTTTGTAGCAATTTTAGGCATGATTTTGTTTATAAATCAAGATTTCAATAAATACCCGAATACTTGGTATTTTTCAAGTACAAAAATATAATTATACCAACACGATATTTGGAGGGTGAAATTAAATAAAACAAAATCTTTGCCTATATATCATAGCACGAGTGGTTTTTGCATTTATCTCTTATACTAGGTACTATTTCATCATTTTGTGAGTATCATCATCATAGAGAAAAGCTAAAGATAATTAGAGCATCAATTGATTAATTAAATGAACAATAATAACAATAATAATTAATTAATGATGATGAAAATGAAAATGAAACTTACCTCTTTGGCAAATACTATTGAAATGTGTGAACATGTAATCAAGTTGTGCACTAAGGGAAGTTGAAGTCAATGTTTTGACATTTTTTGATGCTAAGAATTCACTTGGTAGAGCTGTGGCCCCAGCTGTAGCAAAGTTGTCACCATTCCTGAAGAGTGCGGCTTGGTTTCTAAATGGGTCGATGACTGCTATACCAGATGCAATGGCTACAAATTCATTGGAAAAAAGAAAAAAAAATCAGTTGACGTATTTTTTTTTCAAATAAAATAAATAAATCAATAAAATCCATGGTATTTGGATATATGTGGCCATAGCAATTATTGTACTGTAAACGTTTTTGTAATTATATGTGTATCGAGTTAATATTGGTCATTTTTTGGACAATGCATCGATTTTCTTGTTGGTCATTATATTTTTTACTTTTTATTTTAGTCTTGGTCATTTTTCAAATAAAATCACGTTCAATTCCATTAAGATTTTGTTGCTTTTAGATACTCTTGCTACATCACCTTTTGTTAGTGCATAGCTCATTAAATTAATTCACTTTTAAGTTCGATTATAGATCGTTTCAAATCAAACATCCAGATCAAGTAATAAACACAAATTAAATCCACGCTGAATTATCAATAAATCAACTGTAATCCATATGATTTTTAAAAAAGATTATCAAACAGCCATTAGAAATAAATAATTTTACCCATGTAGTCGATAATAAGAAGACCGTCGGAGCATCGCCCCGTTGGCTTATTAGAGAAGCTTTTTCCGTACGGGAGCCTTGCGAATACGCTTTTAGCTCCGGTAGGACTCTCGCGAATATAATTTCCAGTGTCGGAAAACGAGTCACCAAGTTTATACAATTGATCAAACTTGCATGCTTTCAAATCTACTGCATTGCAGTTAGAATAGAATAGAAACAACAAAGTGGAAAAAAGACTGATAATTTGACACTTAGCCATTTTTCTTAAGGTTAATGGTTGATGGCCATCGTATGAGGTTGATTGGTTTATATAAAAATCAGTATCAAGCTATAATTTTCAGTAGATTTTCTTTTTAGAATATTGTCTATGTTTTTGGTAATCTTATACATTAACGTAATATGATTGCCTAAAATTCGTGGTTTATAGTGAGATGTTAAAAGAATTTGAATTAGATGCTATATATATAAATATCGTTAATATAACTTTACTTTCCAAATTTGGTTCAAGGATGAAATGTTTTCCTTTTAGAACGTCACGGTACATTTCCATTTGTGTGGGTTCACCGTTGATTTTAAATTTATGGGATTGAGATTGACTTATAACTGTAGTAACTAATATTATTCTATAATCGACTAATTAGTAATGGAAGTATTTCAAGTTGGCTGATTTTGTGTTTGGTAGACTCGTTATTCTATCCAACATAATTAGAAAAGAAATGAGATCGATGGAAATCATTTTAAAAAATTTATATAGGCCAAAAATCTATAAAATGCGATTGCGTTTGTAATTGTATCGCGTCATCATCAATAATTGCATACAAAAATAGTAAGTAAGTTGCTGGTTTCTATTTCAGAAAATAATATAATTTTTTCTTACTTACTACATTACACTAAATGCAAATATTTAAATAAAAATAAAAGCAAATATATCATTCTCTAACCTTGTGCTCGGTCTCAAACATTACAAAATCAATGAAAAACATCGTATACACGTACGACCCTATAATAATCGTGACGATTGTGAATTTACTGGAAAGTAAGAAACTGGAATTGCTGCTCTTGTTGATGATTTTGTTCCATTCTTGTTGCCCTTTTCAAGCGAAAGATAATATTCTTGTTGACGAGTAGATTCCGATATATGAGAAGAAAACATTGTGTGAAAGAATAAGCTGAGAATATCGCACAAGCAGCCCATACCGAAAGATAAAGTGCTTTTAGCTTAAGTTTGTTGGTGATACCTGGAAGTGAATGAGTGATTGTATTTATTCATTGAATGTGTTTTTATAGGATAATTATTATATATTATATACCTTGTTGAGCAAGGAAAAAAAGGAGATTTTTTTTTATTAAATTTAATTGGTTAGAAGTGATGTTCGCTTACGTGGCGTGGTATACCTGATCGTTTAGTGAACGAGAAAAAACGCATTTTTTCAGTTCACGTGTTTCTTGGATGCTGCTTCTACTTTGACTTACTTGGAAAAGGAGCGATAATATTCAAAGAGAATGTGACACCATCAGGCATCAAGGACCAAGCGAGTCATCATTTGTCTAAGAAAAGATAATGTAGAAAATAGAAATTATATCATCATACTTAGGGATAATTACGGCAAACCCCATGAACTTTAGGTGCTTGGCAGAGTGGTATATGAACTATAAACAAAGAGAAATTTATCTCTCGAACTTTCATAAGATATGCGAATTTGCTGATCCCCATAAAATTTATAAAATTTTATAAATTAGTTGATCTCGATGATTTTTGCATTTTTCATCAGTTGAGTTTGACCTCATCACGGGAAAAAGTTTTAATATACAGTTCACGGATTGTTTTCGCTTTTTGGTGATAGTTAAGAGGGGAACTTTGCTGATCCCCATATAATTTAAGGGATTTGACCGAATTTGTCACCATAGTTATTTTAGCTATATAAACATAAAAAGAAAAAAAAAGTACTCATGATCAGGAAAAATAGAAAAAAAGAATCCTTAATTTTGACCACAAAAAAAAAACTACAATAAGAGAATGTTTATTTCCAAGTATGAGAGGAGGCACTTTTAGAAAAATAGATTATTTGTTTTTTTCTAGAGCACATAGTTATGTGTCTACTTGAAATAAGTCGTAACAATAGAATAATTAGACGATATATTGTTTTTTTTTTATTTCTCACTGGTCTCCGCTTATGCGACTAATCCAGTCGAGCCTCGGTCAGGCCCTTTTTGAGGGGAGGACTCTCCCAACGGTGTTTTTTACATCCACAAGACTCGAACCCGAGACATTGCTTAAGTGAACTCAAGTCCCTTACCACTTGAGCCAACAATCGTTGGTGATATATTGCTTTTATATATGTAATACAATAATATGCTTATTTCACGTAAGATACGGCGTAAAATGTCGCTAGCTTAATATACAAACTCTATTGTAACGACGAAATATCTCAATGGTCACGATTAATTTTGAATAGTGAAGACAACTTTTTAAATGCGTTTTTTTTCCTATTTTTAACAAGCTTGGTGGGCAAGGCAAATAAAATTTTGAGACTTCCTGGATATTGCCCTCGTACTCTTACTTTTGACTTGGTATGCAAAAAGCCAAACATCAGAAAGTGATTAATTTGAGTAATCTTGTTCATGCGTATGTGGTAGGATTCGTTTGCTTTGCCCAACTAACTCTAATTAATATTTGTTTGCTTTGTTTAATTATTAGTCTGTGTTTGTCTTACGTGGCAGGTTAATCATTGAATTATTAGTTGTACACCCCCTCCCCTAACTAAATAATACCCCAAATAAAAATTAAATCTTAAAATCTTAATACCCTTCTCTTGTTTTGCTTGTGACCAGACTTGGACTTCTTTTATGTCACAAACTCTTCATATCTTAAAAATTCACTACGTAAGAGCTTTTAATTACTATAAATTTAATTTAAACCAATCAAAATAATCCTTGAAAAGGCCAGTTTCGTCATATTATTCTTATTTCACAATTTACGCACAACATTTAATAGCATATATATACGTGAAAAATTTGATAAAAATGATTTTAAAGTATATGTAACAAAGCTCAATTGATCATTTGTTTGATAAAAATAATAGAAAACATTATATATGATTGTATGACTCGCCACATGCTTGATTGTTGGAGATATGCACATAAATAGTAGACCGTTATTACTTAAAAAATATTAACAAAAATTAAACATTTCAACCAAAAAAAAGTTATTCACTTCACTGCTATGAAAAAGAGTTGTTATTTGATCCATCTTTGAATAATTATCTTAAATCTTTACACTTTCTAGTGGCATGTTTGAATTATTATGAACAAAAAAGATGACGTGTTCAAACAAAGTCAAGCGGGTGTTTCAAACCCATCAAGGAAACATTTTGAAATTTTATTATTTCGGTGCAACGAAACAAAAATTATAGGGATCAACCGAAACTTAGTAAAATCGATCTAGAGTTAAGACATTTTGTTTCTTCAATCTATCAAACGAAACATTTTGGTGGTTTCAACCATGTTTCTTTATGACATTATATCAAACATTTCATCTACACAAAACAACTCTAATATGTCAAACATATACATCTAAAAGTCCTTTAAAGGTTAAATAGAAGAGTGTAAGATTCAAATCTCGTGTTACCTTCAAATTCTGCGTAGAAAGATGACGACAACGAGAAGTCGAGGAGTCGGGTTTGGCGGACGCGGCAGGGGCTGTGGCGTGAGATGCGTCCACAAGAGCCACCCATTGTTGATGCTATGTGGTTTTAGGGTTTTGACTTAAGGATGATGGAAGAGAAATAAAAAATGGTGGGATTTAAAGACAAATGGATGTGTGGTGAAAAAATACAATAAGGGTAAAAAATGTCATTTAGCACAAATAAGTGACAAGATTAAAAAGTTTGGGTCAATTAGTCCAACAAACATACTACAATTTATTTTTATTGGGTTTTATATAGGATATAATTATTTGGCAAACCATGCAACACACTAGTTATACACAAGTATATTAATAGGTATGAGTGTTCTAGTAGTCATACGACTATTAATTTTGCAAGCAAATGAGTCCGTAGATATTTGATGATGGCTCCATATATAAAAAGCATTTTTACTATGATATTTCCATTTAAGATGATTCGTATTTTATTTTGTGGGTTGGTAATGAATTTTCTTATTAAACAAGAGTATAAGAACTATTCTGGTAAAGTTACAGGGGACTTACGATCCTAAGCAAATTAAGCTAATCAGAGAAAGAAAAAAAAATCACTCTGAGATTTCAACCAACACCACATTCGAAATTTGATAAGGTCAAGCATATCGTTCACCTCAGGGACTTCTCCTTCAAAAATAGTTTTGTTACGACTATTCCAAATTGTCCATAGAGTAACGAACCACACAACTCGCCATTCCTTTCGCCTTTTGAAGAAATCGCAAATATGTCTGTCTGGATAATAAAGTGATCTCTTAAGATGATTCGGCATATAAACTTATTCCACTAACTACAAATTTTGTATTGTTGCAATTTTTTTATTTTTATTTGGAGAATAGATTGTCGCAATTTCCTAACAATGGTTTTTTGTGCTAAAATTATAGGATCGAGTATACCAAAAACAGAGTTTAATTAAAACAAGTGAAACATTTTTAAACATCATCTCTCAAAAAAGAAAAAGAAAAAAACATTTTTAAACATACATTTTTTTAATACAGATTATTCGGGCCAAACGTTGAAAATGCCTCCTTACTTCAGGTTGCATCGACGCTAAATTGCAAAAAGGACAAGCTTCCCTTTAAATATGTCGGATTATCCATTGGAGCAAACCCCAGAAGATTTGCTACGTGGAAGCTGGTCATTGATTTAACCTAAGTCACATAATTTGCACACCCCCTCTCACGCACCAACGCATGATTCGCGAACTCACGAATTGAGTGCGCGTGCGGTGCTTTAAGGTAAATTAATATTTACTAATTCGCGCATTAAGATTTACTAATTCGCGAACTATGAAATGCTAGTTCGCGAACTTAATTACAATATTGAAGCGCGATTTATATATTAATAGTGTTCGCATTAAACATTAATAAATCGCGAATTAAGTGTAAATGCTTAATTTGTGCACAAGTTTTTTTTTCTTTTACTTTTGGAATTCACATGAACAAAAATCATATATAGTTAAGATTTTATATCCAAGTTTGTAGATTTCATAATTTTTTCTATCTCAAGTCTTCCACTGGCCTATTCATTAATCAACACAAGCAGATTGTTACATGACTAGCTTTACCTTGCAACTTGCAACCTATTTCAGATGAGTCTCAGTTTAGATTATTTATAAGATTAACAAGATATTTCACAATTTCGCAGTCCTTATCGTAACAAAATCTTAAAATTTAGCATTTTTAAGTTCTAAACCACGTTTCTTTTTATTTTTTTGGTTTCTTGCTTCATTGAGAAAAGGAAAATAGTAAACAAAAAAAAACAAAATAGCGAAGAAACAGAACACCTTCTACTACATTAAAAGAAACATAAAAAAAAATTAAGGAAAAAAGAAAAGGCTCAGGTGTCTTCTTACAATTTACAAGCACAAGTCTCACATTCTCACCCTCACAATCTTCAGGTCCGAAGATAAGAAATAGAGTACTTTTTGTTATTTTGCATCTTTAGCAAGGATTTTTTTGTACGTGTCATTGTTTTAATTGCTGAACTTGAAGCTTGGGACTATTTATTTTTGTTGATGCTTGCAAGTGAGTGAAATATAGCATATCACCCCGTCACTCATTTTCTAAATGTAATAGCAAGTACTTTAGATGGAGTGATGAATAAACTTACATTTTGATGAATGAAAATACTTATCTTGTTTATTTTTAGTATTGTTTTGGTTGAAATAATTATTTTGTTAACTGATATTAAAAATTTTACTTAGTATTATTAATATTCTAATATTTTTTTAATACACGCACTAGAGGCGCATTAAGGAGTGAATTTTTGAAAATAGGCGCACCTGCACACACACACACACGCTCGTGTTTACGCCTTATGTGACCTAGGATTTAACTAGAAAGAGTTTGGCAGGATGGAGAAGCAATCAGATTTCTATTGGTGGACTTGTGGGACGGAAACGAGGAAACAAAGAAAATTTCATGGGTTAGTTTGGAGGTGATATGCAGGCAAAAGAAACTGGGAGGATTACGTATCAAAAATCTGGAGAAATTTAATATCGCTCTTCTAGGAAAATGGGTTTGGAGATTTTTAAATTCTGACTAATGTTTGTGAAAGAAAATTCTTGTGTCGAAATATGGGAATCACAATTTTCTTGAAGATCAATCCGTACGTAACTCTAGAGTCTTGGCAGCCTCAGTTTGATGGAGGGACCTTATCATCTTAAATAATGTGTCTCAAAGGCAGAATTGGTTCAGGGACAACATAAAAAAGTCGGTGGGCATGGGAGACAAAATGAAATTCTGGATTGATACTTGGGCTGGTTGTGGTTGCCTTGCCTGACTGTTCTGTTCCGCAGGTTATATGCCTAGCACTTGATAAAAGGACATGAATCGCTGACAAAGGTGAGTGAGTAAACGGTGTTTGGGCTTGGAAGTGGAATTGGCGAAGAGAGCTATTCTCTTGGGAACAGAATGTTTTTGAAGTCTAATCAATACACTTGGAGATTTTAAGCCTAACGTAAATGAATAAGATATCTGGAGGTGGGAGCGTGATTCTTCAAAATTATACAATGTGAAATCAGCATACCATCTCATCTCATCTGTCAAGGAAATTTGGGCTACTGGGGCTCCTCTCAAAATTACAACTTTTGTTTGGCGGGCTTTAATCAACAGAATTTTGACGAATGAGAACCTACGATCCAGGGGCGCTATTCAAGAAGGAATAGATAAAAGTTGCATCTTGTGCAAGAGAGAAATTGAATCAACTAACCATCTCTTTTGTAAGTGTGAAGTCTCTCATCGAATTTGGATGAAAATTTTTAGTTGGTTCGATATGACGGCGGTGATTCCAGAAAACTTAGCGGAACTCTACACGTATTTTAAATTCTCTTTTCCAAGAGCGAAAGGAAGAAAAGAATGGAGATATCTGTGGTATTTTGGGTTTGGCAGATTTGGTCTCTCCGCAACAATGTTTGCTTCATGAATTGTCGTGTAAATATCGGAGAAACAATCATGGCGAATGCTTGGAATTGGATCAAAGCAAAAAATACTAATTTTCACTACTCCTTCTCTGATTGGCAGACAACCGGCTTGCTGGTTATTGCTTTCAGTTGTTGGTTTTCTTTCTTGGGTTTTTGTTTCATGTTGTTGATCCGTAGATGTTTGAATATGTGATAGTTGTATTTGAGAGTATCACTTGTACTCTCCTTTTTTCTCTTAATAAATTCACACTTTCCTGATAAAAAATACAAGTTGATAAAATTTAAAAGAAACGTACATATATTTATGAAACTGATCAGAGACGAAAGGAGAGTGAATAGTGTCGATGAATCTTCATATATTTTTAAACAGTAATGACGAGTTGATTTGGCACTAACGAGACTGTTCGCCAGCAATTATTACTAAGGTTTGACACACGATTTTTATTAAAAAAAAAGTTAATAAGCGAAAAATTATTACTAAGGTTCACTTAAGCAAGGTCTCGGGTTCGAGTCTTGTGGATGCAAAAAACACCGCTAGGAGAGCCGCCCCCTCAAAAAGGGTCCGACAGTGCTCGGCTGGATTAGTCGCATAAGTGGACACCAGTGAGAAATCAAAAAGGCACCCGAGGTGCAAGAAACGAACATAGAGATTACAAACGAAAGTCAGCACCTTCAATTGCCTCTAGCCAAACCCAACTAATGACCTTAATTAGCTCAACAAATAAATTAGAGATAAAAGCATTAAACTCCCTAGCCTATTGGTTGTTTTGCGCTTTGGTCCTTAAATTATGTTCATTAGCGCTTTGCTCCCTAACCTTTAGGGTGTCTGTGAGATTTAGTCCTACGGTGGTTCTCAGTCAATTTTCGCCGAAAAACACAGGTCATGTGCGGCCCACGTGCAATTTCATGCAATGGGTGGAGGGTATTTTGGTCAGAACACATTTTTATTATTGAACCTTTTAAAAATACAAAACAAAAAACGAATAATTCAGGGGGTAAAATGCAAAACACCTATTAGGTTAGGGAATCAGATCACAAAAATTCAGTCCGCAAAAATTCACTCCCCAAAAAATTAGGGTTCTTCCGAATCGCGATTAGGGTTCATCTGATTTCTTCGAAATCCATCACAAATCTACACAATCACACTAAAATACATCAAGCATGATCACATTACGCTCTTGGGTTTGCCCGATTTTGGGGAAAAACAGTGATTAATCCGTATTTCTTTGAGTTCTAGGGTTTGCCCGTTTTTTGGGAAAAACACTTTGTAGTGTTTAATCATCATAATGGGTTGGGAATTGCGCACACACAAGATACGGTCTGCCAAGAAAATGCCAAGCTACGGTAACTTTCAAACCCTAGTTTTTAATTTACTGTATTTGTCTTTTGTTCGAATCTGGCGTTGTTTTTTTTTGTTAAAATTACTACTTTTGGCTCCGAAATTGTAGGAACACATTATGATAGAGTTAAAAATTCATTTCTTTAATGATTGTATCATGTTTAGGACCACTTTCTGGACCACTTGTGTTAGAATTGTATAATAATGGTTAAATAATGTTTCTTGTCGCATTTTTGGACCACTATGTAGACCATTTTGCTACTCTTTGCTTCTTTAGTTGAAGAGAGGCTTTTCAGAACACTCAGTGGTCCCTCTTTCAGTGTTAGTTTATAGGAAGATTACTATATTGCCAGTATAACCTGAAAAAATGTCTTCTTAACTCTATCTTTTAATACTGCATGCACTAATTCCAATGACTACACAATTAGATTTCCTTACTTTGGTCAACTAGAGGTAATTGATGGAGTCACTAAGTACATTGGTGGGAGAATTACTCACTTTGACTGGTGTAACCCAGATGAAATGAGCATGTTAGAGTTAAAGAACATGGGTGAAGAGGTTAGTTTCAAGTCCAGTGCAACTTTTGTTGTTGCATGTGGGAAGGATATTGATTCTGTGGAAAAGGTTGATTACTTGATGGATGATAGAGAGGCAGTGAATATGATTAAGTATAAAAATAAGGTTAAAATGGCTGGAGTATTTGCCATTGAGGGTGAAGAAATACCAGCTGAAGGGGCTGGAGAAGATGATACAAATCTTGGAGATTTAGAGGCACCAGCTGATAAGGAAGTGGAAGATGAAAAAGTTGGTGAAATTGGTACTGATGATAAGGCTGGTACTTCAGGGGAATCTGGTGCTGATGATAGAGCAGGTGATGACGCTAAAGCTGGTGCTGATGAATCAGCTCCTAATAGAGCAAATGAATTTGAACCTGGTCCATCTGGTGAGGTTGGTCCATCTGGTGTTGGTGGTAATGTTGATGAAGTTGAGGATTCTGAGAACTATGATAACATAATATATGACAGAGAAGAGATAGAATCAGATGATAATCAATCTGTGGGGACAGATTCTGAGTTGTTTGAGGCCATAATTGACAGTTGTGATGATATGACAGATGATGAGGGAGTATATAAGGACATTGGTGTGGTAGGCGACAGTGAAGAACACTGGGCTGGTATAGCCATATCCAGGGAGGTTAACAAGTCATCTGATGGGTCAAGTTTTAGTGGGAGACAAGTCAGAGCAACATATCTTGGGTTTCCTTTCTTCAACAGAAAGTTGGATATGGTTGATCCTAGACTAGAACTGGAGCTTTGCTTTGAAGATGCTCAGACTTTTAGAGATGTTGTGAGGAACTATGCAATCAAGGTGCGCAGGGACATTGTGTTCAAGAAGAATGATAAAGCTAGAGTGAGAGTGAAGTGCAAGAATGAAAAGTGTCCATACCATGTGTTTGCTTCTGAGGTAGGGCACTGTGGGTCTTTGCAAATAAAGACCTTTAATGGAGTGCACAAGTGCAACACTATGGATAAGGTTACACAAGCCACCTCAACATGGCTTGCTAAAAAGTACATGCACATGATCAAAGGGAACTTGAATTGGCTCTATGGTGGACAGTTTCAGAACAGAAACAAAGTGCAGCTACACTAAGTGGCAGATGTACAGAGCTAAAGCAAAGGTAAAACAGTTCTCTATTAGGACAGAGTCAGAACAATATGCTCTGCTATGGAGATATGCAGCAGAGATAATGAAAAGTGACAAGGAGAATACAATCAGGATACAAACTATGAACACTGATAAGGGACCAGTATTCAAAACATTTTATATATGTTGGGGTTCATTGAAGAGAGGGTTCATAGAGGATTGCAGGCCAGTTGTTTGTTTAGATGGGTGCCATCTAAAGTCTTTGTGTGGTGGGATCCTGCTGACTGCAATTGGGATAGATGCTAACAACAGCATGTATCATGTTGCCTATGCTGTGGTGGAGAAAGGAAGAAGGGATGACAGGGACAGGGATGACATGTAGATTGTGTGGCCAACAAGGACACAATGTCAGAACATGTCATATTAGGAGGTATGCTGAAGGGGAAGAAGTGCGAGGAGTAGAAGTGCCTCCAAAGAATGCTGAGAAAGCTGCAAAGGTGAACTAATGCACCTGTTTATGCTTAATTTTTTAACTAACTGTATTAATATTTCAATTGCTCTGATTTCAGGTGACCTGCACAAAAACCAAGGCTAAAAAACATATAAGGAAAGAAAAAGGGAAAGGGAAGATGGAAGATCTTGAAGTGGAGACTGATAATGTGGAAAAAGCTCAAGTAAGAATAGATATTAGATATTCTTTAACAGTTTACTAGTTTTGGATCATATAAAATTGTTGATTATGTTGTCACATAGCTTCCTAGAAGATCACCTAGGAAGAAAAGCAAGAGTGATCAGGAAGAGAATTCTGGGGTAAATGACACAAGTGTGGATGACGGATATACTTCTGATATTGAGGTATTGTTGGTTACACAAAAGAATTGTACTTTGATTAGTGACTATAATTGTAGTTATTAATTGAATGTTTTTTATGTGTAGATTCCTTCAGCACAAGTTCAAAAGAGAGCCAAATCCAAGAAAAAATCAGTTCAGGGACTGATAAAGGGGGGGAAGAGAAGGTACTTCCTGTACAGATGCAATTGGGGGGAAGAGAAAAGGGAAAATGCATGTTGCTACTGATGATGAGGTCAGAGTTCCACCAAGTTAAAGGAAAATGAGTGTGAGTGAACCACCAGTGAAGGTATGAACCAGTCCTATTAGGTTCTTGTTTCGGGTTATAATGAGAGAATCATATGCAAGTAATTTCTGTTTGAATGTCAACAGGTTGCAATATTGGAGAAGTCCACAAGTGGAGCTGAGAAAGTTGTGGTAGAAGATGTAGTTGAGGAAAGGCCAGTCAGAACTAAGAAGCATGTAACCAGATTAGTTGAGGAACTTAGTGGGAAGAAGAAACCAAATCCCAAAGGGAAGGTTATTATGAATGGCCCTGATTCACTTAAGGATGTTATGGATAAGGTAAAATTCATTATTTTGGGTGTTTACTATTAGTCTTGTATAATTGTTGTCTAACTATTTATGTTGGATTGCAGATCAAGAAAAATAATGCAAAGAATGCTGCCACACAGCCTACTAACCAGGATCCAGTCAAGTACCTATTGCGCGGTAGCAAACACCTTTATGACAAAGTGGTTGGTGAAATGCTCAACAAATGAAGACTAATTAACAGCCAGTTGGGTTCTTTTGTTTCAAATATGTAAGGCATAATGCCCTAATATTTTGTCAAGACAATAGATGAACTTTATTTTGTATTCGTGGTAGCCACTGGAATGTAGTATCTAGTAATGTTAATTGCAACAATGTGATGTACTAAATGGATGGATTAATGCAGATGGGTGTAATCTGCATAATTTTGTGTTAAATGAATGAAGGGAAATGCTTTTTTCTCCTCTATTTGGCATATTCAAGGTTCTTGGTGTATGTAAAAAACGACAATACTAGAAAGATAATGTCCAAAACAATACAAGGTTCTTGTTGTATGTAAAAAACGACAATAATAGAAACGTACTAAATTACTACCAAAACAATACTAAAAGGCGTAACATGCTGCCCAAATCATGATACAGGGTGTAAAACGCGACATGTCCAATAGGTTGGGGGCGCAACGCTACATTTCCAATAGGTTGGGGAACACAACGCTTCATTTCCAATAGGTTGGGGGGCACAACGCTACATTTCAATAGGTTAGGGGGCAACATTTAATCTGTAATAGGTTCAGGGGGCAATGTGCTCAAATTCCAATAGGTTAAGGGGTGCAATGCTAGGAAATATTCTCCCGTATCTGTGGACAAAAATGCCCTTCTGACAAGCGCGTGGGCCGCACGTGACCTGTGTTTTCCGGCGAAAATTGGTTGAGAACCACCGTAGGACTAAATCGCACAGACACCCTAAAGGTTAGGGACAAAGCACTAATAAACATAGTTTAAGGACCAAAGCGCAAAACAACCAATAGGTTAGGGAGTTTAATGCTTTTATCCCAATAAATTATATCAATAGTTGAGAATAATGAATTTTGTATGAATCTCGAAAGTTCACTTTTGTTCCACAATATAACTTTCCAAATCCCAATAATATAATAACAATTAGTCGAAAACTGAGATATGATTAACGCTATAATTAAAAATTATTACAGCAATATAATTAGCAATTTTCTGAGGTTGAAACTAAATACGATCTACTGATTTTGTTCGAGGATATATCAAACTAGGGCAAAATATTTTTTTTGCCATTTATTTTGTGCTAACTTCAAGTTTTGCCCATTAATTTTACGATCTTAGTAAATGCCCGTTAACTCATTTTTTTTATAAAAATGCCCAATGGGCTCCGAAACTCGCTAATTCTTGCTTACGTAGCGTCTAACTGGGACGCCACTCGGACGCCACATAATGAAAAAAAATTACATATAAATATATATGCATATATATACACACAACTTTTTTATAATCTACAATTTATAATAGTGATAAAAATTATTGTTAACTGGTTTGATATTATTCCCTATATAACAGATTTATTTGGGGTTGGACCGCCCTGCCCGTGATTCAAAAAGCGATGATTTTACAAAGGAGAACAAAGATACGAGAATATTCCTTCCTTTATTCACAGAACTTCACTCTTTAGTTTTGTTTGTATATGATTGTCCCTCTTTTCTTCAATTGATCACCTCCCTTTATATAGAGTTTGTTAGGGACATGTGTCATTATGCATGCGTTTTAGTAAGGTACAGGTGTCGCAATATGTGTAAAAGTGTAAAAAGTTAAGATAAGGTATATCTTTAATCAATTAGATGATGATTAGGCTGATATTTGTCTCTTCCGATAGCTCCGGGGATCTCCGATGGGCTGTTTCTCGGGATGCTATTTTCCGAGGGCCCCTACATCTGGTAGGGACTTGATGGACCAGTTAGAACATTCTTCGAGTGGTGTTGTTGCTTCAGCAAGGGTTTATTCTTGTGTAGGGGTTTCTGTATATGTTCTTCGAGGGGTGTTTCCGCCCTTGACTTGGGGCTCCGAGGGCTTGACTTGGTCTCTGAGGGCTTTGACTTGGTCTCCGAGGGCTTTGACTTGGTCTCCGAGGGCTTGATTTGGTTTCTAAGGGCTTTTTGTCTTCGTGGAGTGGTACTTTCTTGTCCAAGTCCTCGTAGTGTGTCTTCCAGTGGTTCTTGTATTTAGATATGGCTTTGTTCTTAGATTCGGTCTTCGGAGTGATGTTCCGAGGGTAGTTTATGTTGAGGAGTGTTCAGCAAGAAAGTGTTCTCGCGAGATTATGGGACTCGGGGTCCGTTGTGGTCCCTCTTGGCGCATTGATGGATATCGGAGTCGCGCAGATCCATCAGGGTTTACTCATTTTCCGATGCCGCATTGATATCTCTTTTTTATTCATCGTTGACTTTCCAAGGGACGCTTAGATGCCTCCTCGGGTGTTCCTTCGTACCGCTTCGGGTCAATGATCGAGGGGTTTGGTACCATCCGGTGGGCCTCCTCATCGGGAGTGGGTACATCTCATCGGAAGTACTCGTGACAATAGTATTGTCCATATATTAATTCCTATATTTTGAACTAATATTCTCTTTAATCTCATATTTATTTTTCACGGTTAACACTAGCCCCCCCAAATTTCGATCGCCTTCGTAGAGGCGAGGGAAATTTTATTTCGTGTCCTCGGTGAGGTGAGGGGTTTTTTCTAATTTTTTTCTTTCGACGTATTTATTTTTGGTATTTTTCCGAGGGGGTGCGCATATATTTATAACTATTTAAAAATAGATTATATGGAATTTACCTTATTACCCTTGGGGTATTGTCCTCAAGCATGCGAAGGTTTCGGAGCATTTGTTGCAGGCGACCGTTGACTGGTTTCAAAAGTTCAAAACATCTGACCGTTGGTAACGGTCAGATTTTCAACGGTGTGGCTCGTGCTGAGCGGGGAAGATACGTGGAGCTTTAAACGTGCTCCACGTTTTAAAAACATCTGACCGTTGTCCGTTTTCAGCTATAAATAGAGGCACTATTCACCTTTCTTCTCACTTTCACACTTCACTCTTTCGGTAAATTCTTCTCAGAGCAAAAACCTTCTCTTCCCTCCTCGCAATTTTTTCCTTTATATTCACGCGCGCCTCTTCTCTTTCCCTTATCGGAGAAATACTTCATCTTCTGTTTCGTTTTTGCACAAATGGCTTCTTCCACCACCACCGATCCAATCGCGGCTTCCACCACCTCTGGAGCTACTGCTACCGTTGATTCTCTGACAGGTATGGGGGGTGTTCCGACGGGGGTAATTACTCGTAAACGAAAGGGTGAGACCTCTGCTGCTATCGAGGGCGGCGCTGCTTCTACCAAGAAAGCTAGGGTTCCCAAATTGAAAAAGACTTCTGCTCGTGATTTTGCCAAAATCGAGAAGATTCCAAGTATTGATACTCGTGAGCAGCTGTTGGAGCTATTTACATCAAACGGGGCTTTCCAGAAGAACATGGTTTTCCAGATTTCGACGAAAGATGAGAGGGCATGCTATCCACCCCAGGGAATGGTTACCGTTTACTTTGCTCAGGTAAGATATGGATGGCGTTCGTTTATGCTGCCTTTCTTCTGCGAGGTATTTAAGGCGTGTAATATTAGCCCAAGTCAGATGGTTCCGAATGGATTTGCAGCCCTCTGTATCTATGTTTTCTGGTGTCAAGTGAACGGGTTGGAGTGTGGGGTGGA
This sequence comes from Linaria vulgaris, assembly GCA_948329865.1. Taxonomy (NCBI): domain Eukaryota; kingdom Viridiplantae; phylum Streptophyta; class Magnoliopsida; order Lamiales; family Plantaginaceae; genus Linaria; species Linaria vulgaris. The sequence goes on along the minus strand of OX415254.1, from coordinate 85,503,522 downwards.
TCACTTCTTTTTGGGACAATACTAAAAATTCCACGAAGAGGATATTGGATGGGTCGATCAGTTCTCATAGTGTCTAGAAGAACAAATACTTTTTCGTGCAACCCGCTCAAGGTAAATGGGACATGCCTTTTGACTGGAGAGAGGGTGCGACTCACGTGCGCACTATGGATCAGGAGATAATTTTGTCTGCGGTGATTTCTCAGCAGCTTTTGATGGAATCGGATGACTTTTTAATGTTGTTCGAGACGTCCGGGCTTCATCATGTGGTGTTCACCGATGATGCTGTCAAGAAGCCACTGTCTATATCTTCCGAGGTGCTGACTCTTTTCAGTAAGTACTTTATTTTTGTTCTTGTCCTTTCTCTTGATATAGGAATAGGTTATAATTGTACTTGTTGGCTTTCGGGTGGTGCAGGGGATGTCTTAGCGGATTACTTTTCGTAGTCGGGCCCCATGGAACCCATTCTGAGCTGTATTTTCAACGCTTCGGAGGAGGGTGACCATGATGAGGAGGAGGTTAATGCTCTTGAGGGTGCGTACATGGATCTGGAGGCGGGAGGAACTTACGAGGATCATGCACCCTTGTACATAGATGTTGCGGGGGTGATTCAAAATGTGGTTCTGTTACGCCAAGTAGGTCCTTACTTAGCTTTGGCTCTGGTGCCAGTCCTTGGATCCGATACGAGAAGTTCTTCGAGGGCTTCAGAAGAAGAAATCTCTCCGAGGACTAGTGGTCATATCTTCTAGGGATCCGTCTCCCGCCTCTCCTCGTGGAGTTGAGGTTCCTTTGCCCATGTCTTTGATAGTTTCTGAGTTCTCGGATAGGGCAATGTCCGAGCCTACTCCCCTCGGTGAGTTTTTGTTGGTCCTTAATAAGATTTTCTAAAATGTTTAAAGGAATTTGTTCATATACTAAGGTTCTCTCTTCCGGTGCAGATATCGTGGATAAGGGAAAGGCTCCGATGGTAGAAGGGTCTTCTCTTTTAGGTAAGCATTCTTTGCTTACTTCTTTCTTTTTTGCCTAATTATTGTTCCACGACTTTTCTAGGTTCATTCTCTCTTCTTACTTATATATATTGTCTTTGCAGAGGAGGATTTTTTGGCGCAGTTTCTCAATCCTGTTCCAGAGGCTTCGTTGGGTGACTCCGAGGACATTCACGAGGAGTTTGACCCATTGTCCGACGACAGGGATGTGAAGGTGGAGATACTGAGCTCATTGGTTGGGGAGGCAGGCCCGTCTACAGCTGCGGAAGGTCCTCGGGCGGTATTTACCGACTCGGATGTGGTGACGGCGTGACGCCAACTTCTGGGACCCTTCCTCCGAGCGCAAGTGGGAAGAAGTAAAACTTCTCCGAGCGCAAGTGGCGTCCCTTCTTTCCAAGGACAAAAAGAGCAAGAAGGAGGAGGATGTGCTCTACATGAAGATTTTGGATCTCGAATTTCTATGGCTAGAGGCTCAGAAGGAGGCAAAGGGTTTGCGCTTCAAGTTGGAGCGGACGGTGTCTGCGTACGAGCGGGTGGAAGCATCCGAAAAGGCTGCCAAGGAACGGATTACCCTTCTGGAGAAAGAGAAGAAAGAGTTCGAGGAGACTCTTAAGGTCCAGATTGCTGCTCTCGAGGGGGAGAAAGCCGAGGGGCTGGCAAGGGAAAAGGAGCTTTAGGGGTTGTTGGGCCAGCTCACCGATCGGGCAGAGTCGGCCGAGGAGAAGTTGGCGAGGTTCCTTTCTCCCGATGAGGTGCAAGCTAAGATTGACGCGGGGGTCCAGTTCGCTCAACAGGAGACCTTTAGACAGCATTCGGAAACTTCCGATAGGCCGTCACAAGAGCTTTTGACAGTCCATATGCTATGGGGTTATTTGGAGTGTGTTAGACTGGCGAAGTCACTATTGCAGCCGGACGTGGACTTCTCCAAGTCCTTTGACCTTCGTAAGCTAAAGAGGCCCTCTTCCGAGGATTGCCGCGTCCTTGTGGGGAGATTTAGTGGCTTGTTATCTCCCCGGGATTCTCCTGCACCCTCTCCAATGCGCTCAGCAAGTAGTCCGATTCCGAGGCCCAGTGGCTCAGGAGGGGTACTATCACCGATCTCTCGTCTGGTTCCGATGAATACTTCTGCTGAGGCAACGACCCCTTCGTATCTCGCCCCGCATCCGTCCACCACGGTGGCATAATCTAGGGCTTTTATTGTCTTTAATGTAACTTTTTGTTTTCGCACTCTATCTTTTTTCTTTTGCAAATGTACTTTGTTTTCCAAGGACTTCTCGGTTTCTAAGTGAATAAACAGTTATTCTGTTTTGCTCAATTTTGACCTATTCCTCTTTTGCCTCGTTCAATTTTATCATTTAAAAATACTCTACTTATTTCTCTAATTTAAATTGAATTTAAAGAGATGAGGATAAAACTTTAATCTTGTTGACCAAGTTTGCCCCTAAGTAGGACGTGTCAGCCTGCATGACAATATTAAGTATGAGTCCTCCTTAAGTAGGAGCATTTTATTGGAACGTGTCCCTCACTTTAGATAATGGAGGATTATGTTTAATTCTTTAATCAAAGGGTGATGAGTACATATAGGTGCTAAGTGTTTAGCAGATATGTTTATATTTACTCTAAAAAGAAACTCAATAATTCTCTCGCAAATTTATCTTTTTATCTTCACTTTAGCTAGTTCTTGTCTTTCGATTCATCTTCTTTTTCAATTTTCAAATAATCGTGAGAAAGGAAAAAATACTTACTTGAGGAGATGATGCCCCCACATTACAGGCGAGGAGGATCCGTCTCATCTCATAGTTCTACCCGGAACTCGATTCGGACTCCTTCGTCGTCGCTAGGGGTACACCATGCTTCTTCGGATATCTTTTCCTCCTAGAGAGACAGTCTAGAGGATGATATAACTGCCATTTTAGGTAGTTCTTCGAGGGGAGAAACTTCACGGTCTTCTCATACAAATTCTCTTAGGATGAATCACATCTGAGAGGTATTTATGGGCAGGGGATCTTACACCCTTGTGGATCAATCCTCGGTCCTTGATATGCTTCCCTTGAGTCCCTCGAAGTTAATGGGCTGAGGCCGTGTCGGGACTGTCGCGAGCAACGAACACGAGGGGTCCATTATGACCCTCTTCGCCGAGTATAATTTGGATTATACTAAGTACGATGTAATCGTACCGTTCTGTGATCAGAGGGCTTACGATCCCCCCTCGGGCTATTTAACAGTATACTGCGACCAGGTACGCTATGGGCTACGGGTGTTTTTCCACCCTTTTCTTCAAACCCTCTTTCGCTATTGGCAGCTATGTCCCATCCAGCTAACGCCAAACTCCTACCATCTCTTGGTGGGGTATATCCTTTGTTGTGAGCTCTTGAATCTTCCTATGACTCCTCGTCGGGTGGGGGCTATTTTTTCCTTGCGCCCCTGTTCGGGTGGTCCTCCTTTCTTTAGCCTGGTCTATCGGGAAAACATTAAAGCCTTCACTCATGTATCCAACCCTTGCTCTCGTAGAGGGGATTGGAGGCGGAAGTTCTTTTTTGTTTGTCTGAAGGGCCAATCAGCTAATTTGTGGGCAGTACCTCTCCGATGGGGTTTAGGGTATGTTACCCCCCACCTCCGAGACTGTGGTGCGTGAGGGGGAGAGGTTGTCCCGTTCCGGGTTATTCTCGAGGACTTATGACGTGAGTGGTTTGTTGGAATTCCCTGAATCTATGATCTTGACGCGGCTTCAAGAAGGGGTAGAGGCGTTCAGTCTCCCTGTTCAGCCGCTTTGTCGTAATTTCTTTTTTCATAAGTTCTTCTTCGGGTCTTCGTCATCCATAGTGTTCTTTTTCGCTTCGGGCTCATAATATGTTCTTCTTTGTGACAAGTTCGGAGATGGCTGCATTTGCGATTAAACCTTTTGACAAGGCTTTTTTGACGCAAACATCATACGATGATTATATTTTGCCGAAAGAAAGTGATTCTGATCAGCAGAGTTTTGAAGGGGTGACAAGTTCTTCCTTGGAGGGGAGGAATCAGAGGGTTTTGCCTATCACAACCCCCTTGGTGAACATTCGAGTTCCTGCTGTTGTGGAAGATCCGATCTCCGCTCTTCTCCGAATGGATTTTCCGATCCCTCAGCGGATATTGCGTCATTCTCCTTCGGTAGAGGTTAGCGTTATTAACATGGTAGAGGAGGACCTCCCTGCTTCTGTTCCGAGTGGATCCCAACCCTTAGGGGAGGGACCGGATCGTGTTGCTCGACCGCCTCTCGAGGGAAACCCTCTTCTCGCGGGGGTACCACCCTTCGGAGAGGGTGGTTCCGCTCTTACGTCCTCTTCAGTTGTAGACTTTTGTCGGAATTTTTTTAGTGGACTTTTGAATGCGACGGATTGTGAGCTAATGAAGATCCTCCCTCTATCAAGCCTTCAAGATTTAGCCTGCAAGGATTTGTGCAAGGTATAGTAGTTTTTATTCGTTCTATTTAATACTAACATTTTTACCATCTCTGTGGTAATGATCTGTCTTCATACAGATTTACATGGTTCTGAATGCCATTGGATCCCGAGGAGATTCCTCTTCTGATCCCGATTTGGTCTATCGCCATCGGTGAAAGTGCAGGTTTTCTGGAATCAATGTTAGACGGTGCAATGTTAGACGATGTTGGGTTAACATTGGATAACATTGAAAGCCGAGAGCTTTTGTGAAAACTGTTCTTTAGTTACAAAAATTAAGTTTTGCCTTTATTCACCTATTAATCAAGTTCCACGGTTTTAGTTGTTTATGTTTATGTCCAGGAAAGTATCTTAAACATAAGGAAGAGCTTTGGAAGATTCCTTACTTGAAGTTTCCATAATTCAAGCTAAGTTGAATAGTCAACTCACACGGTTTCAAAAGAAGGAAACAATATTGGATTCTCTGCAACTGTGATTCTTTCCAAGATTCTGCGAATTGAAGAAGTTGTGTTGCCTTGTTAAATCAGTAACAATGGAAACACGTTCTCAGGAAAGATTTGAAGTTCACAAAGAAGGCAATATTCAACAAGGAAACAACAAGAGTTACCAAAACTGTGAACAACACATCTTGGCGTTCAAGACTCAAGAAATCTATAAAGATGTGAAGTTCATCAAGATGAAGACAAGACAATCGTGCCAATAATCCAAGGGATTAATTATTCTTTGTATTGTCTTCATTTTGTTTTGCGAAGTTTTTGTATCAACTGCTTAAGTCTAGTCCATAGAAGTTAAGTAGTTCTTACTTGTCTGCTTCGTTGAGTCCGATCAACAAAGAGCGTGAGTGAATTGTTGTGAGGAACGTTTTTGATAAAACCTTTATGGTTATTTCGCCTAAGGCTCGGAAGTTTTTAATTATATTGAAAACTTCTTAAAATTATATCTTCTTGTGTTCTTACTTCCGCTGCATATTATTATTATCAAGAAGATCAAAATAGAGTTAAGGCAATTCCAACTTAACTTTCAAAAAGTGTTGTGTCAATCCACGGTCCTACAATTTCAATCGGGATGAGCTGGAGAGGTGTTTGTTCGAGGCTCGCGAAGAGATAGCTCAGCTGACTGCTGAAAGAGAGACCGCTAGAGATGTTCCCGGAGAAATATTGCAATCTGAAACGAATAAGTCTTAGGAGATGGAGCGCCAGCTGGTGCTCGAAAAGGCTCGGGTCCTGGGTTTAGAAAAGAGGATGGACGCTTTGAAGGACCAGGTACGGTTTTCTGACGAGCGGTTGAGGTGTGTCATGAGGGAGAGAGATGTGGCTAATCAATGGCAACTGGAGACTACTCGTACCCACGAGGTGGCACTAGTGATGGCTCAGGTCCAAGCAGTGTTGGAAGTGGTGGGTCCATCTAGCCCTCGTGAGTCCCTTCAGGGTGAGATGCGCCATTTGGTCCGTATAGGCTATCGATTGTGCCGAGATGCGGTTCAGGCTTTGCCAGGGTTTCCTTCGGGCTTGGTTATTCCTGAACTTGACATCCGTAGGGTCTTTGCAGAGGATTCTTCTTCGGCGCTTGAGGATTTGGTAATTCCGATAGATGATCCGGTTTATTTATCCGAGGAGCAACATCGTCGTCTCGTCAGGGAAGGGAAGCGTCCAATTGAGGATGCTTAATTTAGGCGGGGGTAATGTTGATCTCTTTGTATCGGATATGATCCAATATCCCTTTGGGGTGAGGATTTGTTGTTGGTGCTAAATGTTTTGTATTAGTTGTTTGTATTAGATGGCTCCTAGGAGTCAGGTTGCTGTGATGACATTCTCGTAGAGTCATCGTTTTGTTTTGCAACCTTTTTCTCCCATTTTTCCTTTGATTTTTGTATCGGAGCCTTCTATATATAGAAACAACTTTTTATTTATGTACAACTGGTGCATTACATTAAGCATAGTATTTCCTAAGATTAATTGAGTTCCAGGTGTTGTGGAGCACTGCGCCTTCAGAATTGGCGAGAAGATAGGTTGCGGGTCCCACAATTCCCACTATCTTATAGGGTCCTTCCCATCGAGGATCGAGCTTACCTACGTTCTTGGAAGCTCCGACCCGTTTCATTACTAAATCTCCAACTTGAAAAGTTCTAGGTTTTACCTTAGCATTGTAGTATCGTGACATCCGGGTTTTGTATTCTTCAATCCGGATGGCTACTCGGGTCCTCTTTTCTTCGAGTAGATCAAGGGCCAAGGCTAAGTTGGAGTTGTTGGTTACTTCCTCGTATTCTCGGACTCGCTAGCTTTCTATGGAGACTTCCGAGGGCAGGACTGCTTCGCAACCATAGGCTAGGCTCGCCCGTAGCGGTGCCTTGCGTAGTCCGATAGGCCCACAGTATGCCAGGTATTTCTTCAACCCACTTGGTCTTATGCCAATCGAGTCGGGCCTTCATGTTCTTCAGGAGGGTTCGGTTGGTTCTTTCTACTTGTCCGTTTGCTTGGGGATATCCCACCGAGGCAAAGCGGTGTTTGATTTCCTAGTGGTTACACCACTTTTCTAATTCTTGGTTCGTGAATTGTAGGCCATTATCACTTACCAGGTTCCGAGGGATGCCAAAGCAGCACATAATATTCCTCCATAGGAAGTTGATGACGTCGCTCGCGGTGATTCGGGCTAGGGGTTCCGCCTCTACCTATTTGGTGAAGTAGTCAACTGCCACGAGTAGGAATTTCTTTTGTCCGGCATTGGGGATAAGTGGGCCCACTATATCTATGCCCCACTTGGAGAACGGACATGGGGTCATATGGGGTTCCCACGGGGTTGCGGGCTGATGGACCCGAGGGGCGTAAGCTTGCCACGGTTTACACCTTTTGGCATGGTTTTTGCTATCTTTAGCCATCGTGGGCCAGTAATAGCCTTGCCAAATCAGGCGTCCGACCATGCTTTCGCCGCTGGTATGGATTCCGCATGTCCCCTCGTGAGTTTCCGCTAGAGCTAGTTGAGCTTCTTCTTTCATTTAGGCACCAGGCGTGGGGGCAAGAATATGTCCTTCGGAATAGTACTCCATCTTTGAGGAAATATCGAATGGTTTTCTTAGACATTATCTGTTGTACGGCCTTGTCTGTGGAGTATCCCTCTGGATCTTGCAAGTAGGCTTTGATTGGGATCACCCAACTGGAGGGGGGATCCATAGTGGCATTCACGTCTTTACCTTCGGTCTTCTCGGATTCGTTGATCTGGAATAGAGTGATCCTTCGGGTATGGATGGCAGCCATTTGACTTCCCATTTTAGATAAGGCGTCTGCCTCCTAGTTTTCTCCTCGTGGAACTTGGGTGACTTTGCACTCATCGAACCATCCCTGTCTTTGGTGGACTACCCGGAGGTAATCCTGCATCCTTTCTTCTTTGGCCTCGTACAAGCCGTTGACTTGTTGAACAATTAGTTGAGAGTCGCTGTGGAGGAGTATCCTTCTTATTCCACCTTCTTTTGCGAGCCTCGTCCCGATGAGAAGGGCTTCGTACTCGGCTTCGTTGTTGGAAATTTGGTAATCAATTCTGACCGCGAAGTGAAGTCTCTCCTCTTCCACGTCTTGGTTTACAAATACTATTCCCACTCCCCCGTGCATGCTTGCAGAGGATCCATCTACATAGGCGTGCCATAAGGGCTCTTTTTCCTCGGACTTGATGCCCGTCAGTTCCATTACAAAGTCCGCCAAGACTTGCGCTTTGATGGAGGGTCTCGGGGCGTAGGAAATATCGTACTCGGTGAGATCTACCGCCCACTTTATCAATCTTCCCGATGATTCGGGCTTATTAAGAATTGCCCTTAGGGGATGTTTTGTTAACAGAGTAACCGGGTGGGAGAGAAAATGGGGGCGTAGTTTACGTGTTGTAGTGACCAAAGTTAAGACAAATTTTTTAGTCAAGGTATACCTGGTTTCGGCTCCGGGGAGGGTTTTGCTGACGTAGTACACCGGATGATGCTCTTTGTCCTGTTCTTTGACTAATACAGCACTGATGGCCTCTTCTCCGACAGATAGATAGAGGAAGAGTTCTTCTTGAGGTAAAGGCTTTACCAGCAAGGGTGGTTTCAACATATATCTTTTCAGCTCTTCGAGAGCTTCCTCGCACTGGGGGGTCCATTGGAATTCCTTTACATTTTAGAGTATCTTAAAAAAGGGAAGTCATTTTTCTGCCGACTTGGAAACGAAACGGCTCAAGAAGGCCATTCTACCTGTCAATTTTTGAACGTCTTTTATTGTCTTCGGAGTGGGTAGTCCTACGATGGCCTCTGCATTTTTGGGATTTACTTCTATTCTCTTCTCCTTAACCATGAACCCTAAGAACTTCCCTCCTCGGATGCCAAAGGAGCATTTTCTAAGGTTAACTTTCATTCCAAAATTATTCATGATGACTAATGCCTTCTGCATGTCTTCGGGATGATCTTCCGCAATATTACTCTTAACCACCGTATCGTCCATGTAGACTTCTACCGACTTTCCGATAAGTCCAGCGAACATGAGACTTACCAGTCTTTGGTAAGTTGCACCGGCATTTTTGAGTCCGAAGGGCATTACCAAGTAGCAGAATGTGCCTGCGTCAGTAATGAAGCTAGTTTTCTCCTGGTCAGCTGCCGCCATCGGGATTTGGTTGTACCCCTGGTCTCCGTCTAGGGTTGATAGCAGAGCGCATCCAGTAGTGGAGTCGACTAGTTGATCTATATTGGGCAAGGGATAACAATCTTTCGGGCAGGTTTCTTTGAGATTGGTGAAATCCACACACATCCGCCATCTCCCCCCATATTTGGGAACTAACACTACATTTGCCAACCATTCGGGGTATATCACCTCCCGAATTTTCTTTAGACTAAGGAGTCGTTGTGTCTCCGAGCGAATAATTTTATTACGCTCGGGTCCCATTCTTCTCTTTTTTTGTTGAATCGGTTTGGCCCCTGATTTCACGTTAAGAAAGTGCTGACATACCTTATCACTGATTCGCCCGGGCGGTCCTCCTTCCCACGCGAAGAGGTGATGGAATTGTTGAAGAACAGAAGTTAGTTGGGCTTCTACTGCAGGTTCCATGCCAGTGCCCATCTTAATCACCTTCTCGGGGTGCCCTTCTACTAATTCCACTATCTTTAATTCTTCTACGGGCTGAACTCGAGCCTCTTCCGCTTTGCGCTTTTTATTATTTCCGAAGGTGAATTTGTCCTCTTCCGAGGGAATGGCGTTCATGCGGCATTCTCTAGCCTTAGATTGGCTTCCTCGGACTTCTCCGATACCTGAGGGGGTGGGGAATTTTACCTTGAGATGCAGGGTAGAGGGGATTGCTTCGAAGGCTCGGATGGACGGCCTTCCGCATATAGCATTGTACATTCGTGACGAGGCCTCCACTACACAAAATTTGGTGGGTTCCGTTCTTCGAAGGGCTCCTTCTCCCCATGACATCGGAAGGATCACCGTTCCAAGGGTACGGCAAGCTTCTCCTGAGAAACCTACTAAGGGGACCTCAGCTACTTCCAGCTGTTCTTTCTTTAATCCCATAGCTAAGTAGGTAGGAAGGAATAGGACATCCACAGAGCTACCCGTGTCGATGAGGATCCGCTGGATTTCAAATCCGTGGATAACGGCCGTAATTACTAAGGGGTCCTCGTGGGGGTAAATTATACCTTTCAAATCATCGGACCCAAAAGTAATGTTAGGTAGCTTTGGTCCTTGAATGGAGCAAACGGGGGGCCTTGTTCTGTCTGCCTGGCTTCTTTTAAATATTTTTTCTTCTTACCTTGGGGCGCTATGGAGATATCTCCTCACTCGATCATGTTGATCGTTCGTCCTGATGGGGCGTTATCTTCGTACAAGTCTGGGGGGGGGGGTAAATTCTGATGTCCCACCGTCTCTTCTCGTGAGTTCTGTCGACGTTCCTCGGTCCATTCTCAGGGTCGTCGGCGTTCCGTGGTCCTCTCTCGTGACCGGCGGCTGGGGGTCTCTTCTTCTTCTTCTCATTCCCTTCGTGACCTTTTCCATACATTTGCCTTGGGTTTCTCGGGGTTATTTTCCTTAAGGTAATTCTTCAAATATCCCCTTTCCAGAAGGAGAAGCACTTTCCTACGTAGGGTAGTGCATTCCTCGGTGGTGTGCCCATAGGTTTTATGATATTTACAATACTTACCCGTGTTCCTTTCTTTATTAGGAAATTTGGCCGGCATGGGCCAGTGGAACTCTTTGTTACCTCTCATTACGTTGAGTACTTCTGGGGGAGCAATGGTCATCGGGGGTAACGGTACGGGTCAAAGGAATTTTTTGACCACACCACCCTCGTCTTTGCGCTGGGTGGGTTTTCCTTCCTTGCCCTTCTCCTTAGCTTTTACTTCTCTTTCGGCACGCTCCAGGTGCTCGTTGTCGTCGTGTTCCATGCGCTTCTTCGTACCTTCCGCTTCCTCTATCAAGATGTAGACTTCTGCCTATTACATAAGTTCATTCATGTCCGTGACATGATTTCCCATGAGATATCGGAAAAAATCCCCTGTTCGAAGCCCTTGCGTCAATATGTCCGCCAAGATGGTTGGGCTGACGTTAGGGACATCTAACGCCTCGTCCGTGAAGTGCTTTATATACCCTCATAAGGGTTCATCTTTCTGCTATTTGACCATGAAGAGATGAGTGGCGGATTTGGGATACCGCCGGTTGCAAGCAAATTGTCGTACAAACAGGTGAGCTAGTCGATCGAAGCTCGTGACGGAGCTAGGGGATGGTGAGTAAACCAAACCTGAGCTCGTCCTCCGAGGGTGACAGGAAACACGCGGCATAAGACATGGTCTGGGGTGGAGGATAGATCCATTTCGACCAAATATTGATGGATATGGTCATGTGGATCCCTTCCATTAGCTTCCCCGGTGTATAAGGGGACATTAACGGGCCGCATCCCCAAATGGGGAAATTTTAAACGTGGTATCTTCATTGGGGGCCATGGTTTTCTTAATATCGCTCAATTCTTTACGTAGGCCATCCATCATTCTCCATAAGGTATAATCACTATTCCCACGATATTCCGAGGGGCGGGGAATTTCTTCCCCTTGGCCCCTCCTCGGGGTTCTTTCATAATTAGCATACCTTTGTGATTCTTGCAGAGATTCGCGGTGCCAGGAGACTGGAGTAGGGCTCCATCTAGCACGGGGTGCGCCTTCTTCCGAAGGGAAATTTCTCTGTCCAGGAGATGCAGAGGGCCAGTTCCTAAAATTTCCTCCTCTTCGCTGCACTCGTAGGGCTGTAGCCTCTACAAGTCTTTCGAAGACAGAGCGGGGAATATTAATGAAATCTCTTGTACCGGATTGGTGGTTCGACAAAGTTTCTTTCGAGTCATTGCGGCGAGCTTGAAGACTTTCGCTTTCGAACAAATCATCCATCACAACCAACGCTTGTTGAATTTTCTCGAGGACAGATTCTATGGCGTTCCCACAGAAGGCGCCATTTTGTTAACAGGTTTGATATTAACGGATTTATTTTGGGGTTGGAACGCCTTGCCCGTGATTCAAAAAGCGATGATTTTACAAAGGAGAACAAAGATACGAGAATATTCCTTCCTTTATTCACTGAACTTCACTCCTTAGTTTTGTTTGTATATGATTGTCCCTCTTTTCTTCAATTGATCACCTCCCTTTATATAAGGTTTGTTAGGGACAGGTGTCGTTATGCATGCGTTTTAGTAAGGTACGGGTGTCGCAATATGTGTAAAAGTGTAAAAAGTTAAGATAAGGTATATATTTAATCTACTAGATGCTGACTAGGCTGATCTTTGTCTCTTTCGATAGCTCTGGGGATCTCCGAGGGGCTGTTTCTCGGGACTTGATGGACCAGTTAGGACATTCTTCGGGTGGTGTTGTTGCTTCAGCAAGGGTTTATTCTGGTGTAGGGGTTTATGTATATGTTCTTCGAGGGGTGTTTGCGGCTTTGACTTGGGGCTCCGAGGGCTTGACTTGGTCTCCGAGGGCTTTGACTTGGTCTCCGGGGGCTTGATTTGGTCTCCGAGGGCTTTTTTGTCTTCGTGGAGTGGTACTTTCTTGTCCAAGTCCTCGTAGTGTGTCTTCCAGTGGTTCTTGTATTTAGATCTAGCTTCGTTTTTAGATTCGGTCTTCGGAGTGATGTTCCGAGGGTAGTTTATGTTGAGGAGTGTTCAGCAAGGAAGTGTTCTCGCGAGATTATGGGACTCGGGGTCCGTTGTGGTCCCTCTTGGCGCATTGATGGATATCGGAGTCGCGCGGATCCATCGGGGTTTACTCTTTTTCCGATGCCGCGTTGATATCTCTTTTTTATTCATCGTTGACTTTCCAAGGGACGCTTAGGTGCCTCATCGGGTGTTCCTTCGTACCGCTTCGGGTCAATGACCGAGGGGTTTGGTAACATCGGATGGGCCTCCTCATCGGGAGTGGGTACATCTCATCGGAGGTACTTGTGACAATAGTATTGTCCATATATTAATTCATATATTTAGAACTAATATTCTCTTTAATCTCATATTTATTTTTCACGGTTAACATAACAAAAAAAAAATCTAGCATCTTCATATATATGTGTGTATATGTATATATACACAACTTTTTTATAATCTACAATTTATAATGGTGATAAAAATTATAAAAAAATATTATAAAAAAAAGAATAATTATAGCATCTTCATATATATGTATATATATACACAACTTTTTTATATCAACAAATTAATAATAGTTATAAAAATAAAAATAAAAATACATTCAAAGAAAAACAATTATATCATATATATATATATATATATATATGCAACTTCTCTTTTATCTTTTCCACTTCCTTTTATATTTTTAACAATTTATAAAAACTATTTAAATTATAAAAAAAAAAGTACATTAAAAAAAAAAATATTGTTCATCATCTTCCTTACCAGGTTTTCTACCACACCCAGCCCCATCCCCGCCACCTCCCCCCCCCCCCCCCCCCCCCCGATTTCGCGCCCCCTCCTATCACCATACACCCCAATTCGCACCCCCCCCCCCTTCCCGTAACCACCCCCTAGCCTTTCCTCCTCGTCGTCGCCCCCACCCCACCACCCCGATTTTGCACAGCCCCTTCCCTCCCCCCTTCCTCCCCCAATTTTGTGGTGGTGATTGTTTTTTGGTAGTCGTTAGGGTTTTGGGGAAGGTGAGTTGGTGGTGGTGGTGGTGGTGGTGATGGGTTAGGTTAGGGAAGAAGATGTTGACGGGGATATTTTGGTAAATTTGCGCCCCTGTCGAGTCAACATAAATTAAAAAATGGCTGATGTGGCGTCCCAGTCATACGCCACGTAGGCAAAAATTAGCCCAGCCCAAAATCGGAGTCCATCGGGGCATTTTTTATAAAAAATAAAAGAATTAACGGCTATTTATTAAGCCCGTAAAATTAAAGGGCAAAACTTAAATGTGGTCCAAAATAAATGGTAAAAAAAATATTTTGCCCATCAAACTATATGCTAATTTTTATAACATACGTTTACACAAATAAATCTCTCACAAATTAAGAAGTACGTACATCAAAATCCAGCATGGCACAATGCTACCAGCCTACCACGCTATCTATCCATATAACAATCCTTAATACTCGATTATTCATCAAAAGACAATCAACGTAACAATGCAATGCCATACATTCTAAAACTGCGAGATCAAAGGAATTGGACTCTTACAACTCATACTACAATCGAGAGATTTGTGAATTTAAAGGGAAGTATGAAACTGGAATGGGAGCCCGTGGTGTCGACTTTTCTTCATTCTTCCTCTTCGTAGACGTGGATAAATCAGATACACGTGGCGAATTCGAAACGAAGCAGCTAAAAAAACTTGAGAACAAAGCCATTTTTTTCAGTACGTAATTCTTTCTTTTTAAGTAAAACTATGATAACTGAAAATGTGGAGAAATGTGTTGCTTTTGATATTAGTTAGAGAAGTGAAGAACAAATTGAATGGTTGTGTTGTTAACTAATGAAGGTCTATTTATTGGGATTTTCATTGAGATGTGGTTCCAGGTGCTTTCGTTATGTATTTATCATTGATTTTCATGAAGCGTGCTACGCAAACCATAGGATAAGTTCATAATTTTATATATATCAAAGTTTTTGAGCACGTGGCAGAAAGCATTTTGAATTTTAATTTAGTAGGTCAAAACGAACTGTGAAAGTGTTTTTCTAATTGAATTCACGTATATATGACACCAGGCCACCAATTAACCAGCGAGAGTCCATTCATTTGACTAAGTGAAATGATGTAGTATATTGTGGTGGTGTTTGCAAACTCTTATAATAAGCTAATATCAACTTTTTATTTAAATAATTGATTTTGGGGTGTTTGAAAATCTAGCTTTTTCGGTTATAACACTTTTTTTAAGTTAAAAAACACTACGATCTTAAAGTTGGTGTGGGGTTGCTTTCGGCTTAACTTAAAATTGTGAACTTCTATTTTTCTACTAGAGTTTGCAAACACCACCTATTTCATTTTACTCTAATACAGTGCTACTAGAAAAAGAAAAAGAAAAAATTTGTGTATGTGAATTAAGTAAAACAACTCGGCGAAACTATATATATATATAATTATTGTTTCATCAAATTTTGGCTCTTTAATATATATATATACATATATATATCCTTTCATTTCGAGAAAGAAAAAAAAAGAGCCAAAATTTGAAACAATGAAACAATATTGTAATTATTGTTTTTACATGACTATATATTTGCTAGCTAATACAGTCATATAACATAATAAAGTATGACTAGCTAAATTTGAAAATTGTATTGCGAAGACCAATTGTCTCAATCATCATGACTAAACGTGTTGTGAAGATATTTCTTTTATTTTAAAATGCAAAATACTTTTTTTGACAAGCTTGGTGGACAAAGCAAAAACAATCATGAAACTTCCTCGATATTGCCTTTTCGACCTAGTTTCCAAAATGCCAAACATAAGAACGATATATCGGAGAAACGGCCGAAACAATCATGACGAAGGCTTGGAATTTGATCAAAGCAAAAAAATACTAATTTTCACTACTCCTTCTCTGATTGGCAGACAACCGGCTTGCTGCTTATTATAGCTTTTAGTTGTTGGTTTTCTTTCTTGGGTTTTTGTTTCATGTTGTTGATCAGTAGATGTTTGAATCTGGGATAGTTGTATTTGAGAGTATCACTTGTACTCTCATTGTTTCTCTTAATAAATTCACACTTTTCTGATAAAAAATACAGGTTGATAAAATTTAAAACAAACGTACATATATTTATGAAACTGATCAGAGACGAAAGGAGAGTGAATAATGTCGATGAATCTTCATATATTTTAAAACAGTGATGACGAGGTGATTTGGCACTAACGAGGCTGTTCGCCAACAATTATTACTAAGGTTTGATACACGATTTTTTTTTTAAAAAAAATAATGAGCGAAAAAATATTACTAAGGTTCACTTAAGCAAGGTCTCGGGTTCAAGTCTTGTGGATGTAAAAAACACCGCTAGGAGAGACGCCCCATCAAAAAAGACCCGACAGTACTCGATTGGATTAGTGGCATAAATGGACACAGTAAGAAATCAAAAAGGCACCAGAGGTGCAAGAAATGAACATAGAGATTACAAACGAAAGTCAGCACCTTCAATTGCTTTTAGCCAAACCCAACTAATGACCTTAATTAGCTCAACAGATAAATTATATCAATAGTTGAGAGTAATGAATTTTGTATGAATCTCGAAAGTTCACTTTTGTTCCACAATATAACTTTCCAAATCCAAATAATATAATAACAATTAGTCGAAAACTGAGATATGATTAACGCTATAATTAAAAATTATTGCAACAATATAATTAGCAATTTTCTGAGGTTGAAACTAAATAAGATCTACTGATTTTGTTCGAGGATATATCAAACTAGGGCAAAATATGTTTTTTGCTCTTTATTTTGTGCTAACTTCAAGTTTTGTTCTTTAATTTTACGAGCTTAGTAAATGCCCGTTAACTCATTTTTTTTTAGAAAAAAATGTCTGATGGGCTCCGAAACTCGCTAATTCTTGCTTACGTAGCGTCACTGGGACGCCACTCGGACGCCACGTAATAAAAAAAATTTGCATATATATGCATATATATATAGGTACACAAAACCTTTTTATAATCTACAATTTATAATGGTGGTAAAAATTATAATAAAAAAAAAAACAAAAACAAATCTAGCATCTTCATGTATAAGTATATATAAACACAACTTTTATATAATCTACAATTTATAATGGTGATAAAAATTAAAAAAAAAATTAAAATATTCTAGCATCTTCATATATATGTATATATATACACAACTTTTTTTATCTCTACAAATTTATAATAGTTATAAAAATTAAAAAAAAAACATTCAAAGAAAAACAATTATATCATATATATATGCAATTTTTCTTTTATCTTTTCCAATTCCTTTTTATATTTTTAAAAATTTATAAAAACTATTTAAATTATTAAAAAAATACATTAAAAAATATTTATTGTTCATCATCTTCCTTACCAGTTTTTCTACCACCCCCAGCCCCCTCCCCGCCGCATCCCCCCACCCCTCCCCAGATTTCGCGCCCCCTCCACCACCACACCCCAATTTTGCACCCCCTCCCCCCTTCTTGTAACCACCCCCTAGCCCTTCCTCCCCGTCGTCGCCCCCACCCCACCACCCCAATTTCGCACAGCCACTCCCCTCCCTCTTCCCTCCCCCGATTTTGTGGTGGTGATTGATTTTTTGGTGATCGTTGTGTTAGTATGGATTTAAGGTTTTGGTGAAGGTGAGTTGGTGGTGGTGGTGGTGATGGGTTAGGTTGGGGAACTCATGAAGGTCTATTTATTGGGATTATCATTGAGATGTGGTTCCAGGTGCTTTCGTTATGTATTTATCATTGATTTTCATGAAGCGTGCTACGCAAACCATATGATAAGTTCATAATTTTATATATATCAAAGTTTTTGAGCACGTGGCAAAAAGCATTTTGAATTTTAATTTAGTAGGTCGAAACGAACTATAAAAGTGTTTTCCGAATCGAATTCACGTATATATGACACCAGGCCACCAATTAACAAGCGAGAAGTCCATTCATTTGACTAAGTGAAATGATGTAGTATATTAGGGTGGTGTTTGAAAACTCTTAAAATAAGCTATAATCAGCTTATTATTCGAATAGGTGATTTTGGGGTGTTTGTAGATCTAGCTTTTTCGGTTACAAATTTTTTTTTTAAGCTAAAAAACACCACGATCTTAAAGTTGTTGTGGAATTGCTGGCTTAACTTAAAATTGTGAACTTCTATTTTTCTACTAGAGTTTGCAAATACCACCTATGTCATCTTACTCTAATATTGTGCTACTAGAAAAAGAAAAAGAAAAAATTTGTGTCTGTGAATTAAGTAAAACAACTCGACGAAACTATATATATATGTATATATCCTTTCATTTCGAGAAAGAAAAAAAAAGAGCCAAAATTTGAAACAATGAAACAATAATGTAATTATTGTTTTTACATGACTATATATTTGCTAGCTAATAAAGTCATATAACATAATAAAGTATGATTAGCTAAATTTGAAAATTGTATTGCGAAGACCAATTGTCTCAATCATCATGACTAAACGTGTTGTGAAGATATTTCTTTTTTTTTTAAATGCAAAATACTTTTTTTGACAATAAGCTTGGTGGACTAGGCAAATACAATCATGAAACTTCCTCGATATTGCCTTTTCGACCTAGTTTGCAAAATGCCAAACATAAGAAAGTGATAAACTTGGGTCGTTCATGCATCTGTAGTTGACATTGATGATGACTCCTATAATAATTATTTCTAAGTTAATTATTAACTTATACGTAACAAGATTATAGTATTCCAATCTATTATGATATTTCATACCTTAAATTCGTCATATATATAAGCTTAGACTAACCACAAATTTCTGGTTGTTGCGATTTTTTAAAAATGCTTTTTTTTTGTGTATGCTAAAACTTTGGGTTCAAGAACCAAATTTAATTTAAGCAAATCTAACATTTTTAAACATACATATATTTTAATACATGATTGGTGCTTAGATCCTAGATTTTGTATTTTATAATAGTTGGAGGCGGTTTTATTTTGGTGTAGCCCGGGTGTATTTCGTGTACCCCTACTCATGTTTGGATTTGCTCCATCTTAATAAATTTACCTTTGCCTATCAAAAAAAAAAAAAAAAACAAACAAACAAACTTATATTTATGAAACTCAGAAACGTGAAGGAGAGTGGTTTCTGGTGATGAATTTCTTTTTGTACTTAAATAGTAACGAGTTGATTTGGGCATTCGCGAGACTGTTACTAAGCAATTATTACATAGTTCTGAGTTCGATACACGCATTATTATATCGAAAATACAAATAATTAGGGCAAAATATTTTTTTTGCCCTTTATTTTATGCCAACTTCAGGTTTTGCCCTTTAACTTTTCGGGCTTAGAAAATGCCCGCTAACTCCTTACTTTTTTATAAAAAATGTCCGGCGGGCTCTTGGATTGGGTTTGGGCTGGTTTTGCTGACGTAGCGATTGACAGGGCGTCCTAGTCAGACGCCACGTCATTAAATTTTATTTTTTATGTTGCTGAATGGAAACAAATAAACACACACACACATATATATATATATATATATATATATATATATGTTAATATATATATATATGTTTATACATTAAACATATATTTACATTAAAAACATAAAAAAAGAAAAGAAAAATGGGTTCAGATATGTATATGTTAATTCAATATATAATAAAATTAGATATAATTTTGAATTTAACTAAACACTAAAAGTTTGTATAAATTCAAGTTTAATACAAAATTTTATCTTAAAGTGTTTAGTAAATTTATATTTACTAGTAAATATTAAAACTTAACATAATTCTCATATTTTTTTATAATCTACAATTTATAATGATGATAAAAATTATAAGAAAACAAAAAAAAAAGAATAAGTCTAGCATTTTCATATATATGTATATATATATACAAAAAAAAATTTATATCTACAAATTTATAATGGTGATAAAAAATAATAAACATATATATATAATCATTTGTAAAAGTAAAACATATATATATATAATAATATCAACATATATTATTATTTATACCTATTTATAAAATAATAAATATTTTAATATTATATAAAATAAATAAAAAACAAAATGATTAAAAAATAAGAAAAATCCATCTCCTGTACCCCCCCCCCCCTCCACCCCCCACCCCCCAACCCCACGCCGCCGAGCACTGCCAAATCCATCTCCGGAACCCCACCCCCTCCCCGCCCCGCCACCACCACTGCCAAATCGCAGTGGTGGCTGCAGGCGTGGATGTTGGGGCGTAGTGGGGGTGGGTCATGGGGGGGTGGGGGTGGGTCATGGGGGGGTAGGGTTTTTTTTATTTTTTTTTTGAATTTTATTGTTATTTGTTTTATATATATATGTTTATTATGTTTATATATATGTTTATTTTTATTTATTTATATATGTTTATTATGTTTATATATATGTTTATTTTTATTTATTCATATATGTTTATTATGTTTATATATGTGTTTATTTTTATTTATTTATATATGTTTATTATTATTTATATATATATATATGTGTGTGTTTACTATTATTTATATATATCTTTATTATTTATATATGTGTGTGATATTTTTTTTAAAATTACTTAGTTTTTTTTGTTTTTTATAACTTAAATCGTTTTGTAAATTATGAAAAATATAAAAAGTTTTGTATATATATACATATGCAAAAACAAATAAAATTAATGACGTGGCGTCTGACTGGGACGCCCAGTCAAACGCCACGTCAGCAAAACCAGCCCAAACCCAATCCAAGAGCCCGCCGGGCAGTTTTTATAAAAAAGTAAGGAGTTAGCGGGCATTTTCTAAGCCCGAAAAGTTAAAGGGCAAAACCTGAAGTTGGCATAAAATAAAGGGCAAAAAAAATATTTTGCCCAAATAATTATATCAATAGTCGAGAATAATGAATTTCATATGAATCTCAAAGTTTCATTTTTATTCCACACCATAATAGTCCAAATTCCAATTTTAACAATTAATATCGAGATATGGCGTACGCCAATAAAAGTAAATGATTGCAACAAGCAATTTAATGAGATTTAACTTAAATCAAAGATTTTATTCGAGAATATCAAAGCGTAACATACGTTACAAGAATAAATCACTCAGAAATTAAAAGGTACACCAAAATCGCATGTCACAGTGTCATCAAAAGATAATCACCGTAACAATAATGCTATAAGTTCCAAAACTGTGAGCTCAAATGAACTCTTATAACAGCTCAAATTACAATCGGGATATTTGTAAATTTATAGGAAAGTATGAAACTGGAATCGGAGCAGGTGGCGTCGACTTCTCTTCACTCTTCATCTTCGCTGTCGTCGATAAATCGGATACACGCGACGAAACGAAGCGGCTTAAGCAACTCGAGAATAGAGCCATTTTTTTATGAAATATGTTCCTTTTGATCTTATTAAAATAGTTGAGAATAAACTGAATGGTTGTGATGTGAACTCAAGGGCTCTATTTATTGTGAAGATCAATCGGATAAGTTTTTGCATCATTAAATTATTTACGTATTTAGCAAGGAAATTAAAGGCTTGGGATTTTCATTGAGATGTTTCCAGGTGGTTTCGTTACAGGATCCGACAAATAAATTATATGAGAAATGAATTCGTATGAATCTCAAAATTATATTTGTATTCGACAACGTAACTTTCTGATAATAACAACTAATCGAGATACGCGATAAAAATTAAATAAAATTATGGAGTTATCATATGATTTCTCTTTCGCCAATAGTCCCGATTGAGCAATTCATCTGCATTATTTAATCATTTAATGACTGCATAATTGTTTTTTTTATACATACACTCAATCATCATATATCAGTTGGTATTTAAATCAATATTAACAAGCAAAGTATATGCTAAGTATATGCTAAATAAGCTCCGCAGATGCATGTATTCGAGAATATCAAAGTATATGCTAATTATAACATAGGTTTCAAAAATAAACTCTCTGAGAAAATAACAATTACATCAAAATTGGCATGGCATAATGCCGCCACCCTAACAACCCTTAACACTCAATTATTCATCAAAAACGTAATCAAAACAATGCCAGAAGTTCCAAAATTGCGAGCTCAAACGAGCTCTTACAACGACTCAAACTACAATCGAGAGATTTGTGAATTTATAGGAAAATATGAAACTGGAATTGGAGCACGTGGCATCAACGACTTCTCTTTACTCTTCATCTTTTCAGACGTCGATAGATCAGATACACGCGACGAAAAGCAGCTAAAGTAACTCGAGAACGAAGCCATTTTTTTTCAAAACCTAAAATGTGGAATGTGTTCCTTTTGATATTAAAAAAGTGAAGAATAATGGTTGTGTTGTGAAATCAAGGGCTATATTTATTGTGGAGAATCGGATGATATTTTGTGTTTAATTAACTACGTATTTATCAAGGAAAGGCTTGGGATTGGTTGTGTAACGTCATTCTTAATTTCTATAATAGATTATCATTGTGATGGTTCCAGCCTTCCAGGTAGCTTCTTTATATTCTAATTCTTTGACTGTATTTAACAATTTATCATTGATTTTCATGAAGCGTGATACTCAAACCGTATGACAATTAAGTTCAAATATACCAAAGTATTTTAGCACGTGGCAAAAAGTATTTTGAATCTAATGAATACTTGAAAAGGAAATATAAAAATATTTTCGAATACATTGCAAAACTTATGTTTATATCCCGAATCATATATAAGTGTGTATGGATAAAAAAATTGGTTTCGGTGGTACTGGTATGTTTCCCTATGAGAAATATTATAAGTGTTTCTCAAGATTTGAAGAAATTTTGACTAGTTTCAAAAAAAAAATCTTAAAAATTATAATTGCTAATAATATGAAAAAACACGTGTGTTTCATTTCATTGGAAACAAAAATAGAAACATTTCGTTACATTTCATGGAAAAGAAAAGAACCTTGATTCATGCATATACGGTAGAAACGGTTTTGAGAATTTGAAAAATAAAATATCAACTATTAAAAAGATTTAGACTTAAACCCGAACCAAAAGTTTCATCCATTATTTGATAACAACTTCAAGTAAAATAGACTGTGTAATTCTGATTGATACATTTGCCTAATTTTATATATTATATCGAACAACAGAGAATTAGTCACTAAGACACAACATCGGCAGCCTTTTTCAGATTACGAAATTAGTCAAATATTCTGCACACATATATTTAGCTCCTCCTTTTCTTTTCGTATATCTTTTTCATTTCTCTTGGATAGACTTTTTCTTACTCAAATGGTCAAATTGGTACTTCAACATGACCAAAAAAAAAGTAAAGTTATTGAAACAGATTGATAACTTACATTATTTCATAGTATGAATAACAAACAACAAGCTAAGCAAGCATGTAATATCAATTAAATAAAATAATTGATAAGAGTAAACGAGAATTACATGGAGGCGAACATATAAATTATCGTCCTCTATTTGACTTTGTTGAAAGTTTCAAATGCAGATCAAATGAGCTATAGATACAACAAAAGAGTGTTTGAAAATCAGTTTCTAGCGAGTAATTAAATTGCACCATAATTAAAATTAGATGTTTTCACCATAGGTATAAATACATAAACGCTTTATTAATTCTGACAAAGGAAAATAAAAACATAGCATAACAAGCTAAACTTTGTAGTTACGCAGTTTCATTGAAAGATGATTTAGTTTGGTATCAAGTTTATTTTAAAACTTTAAGATGCACCTAACACTCAAAATGTGTCTATGTCGTATCGTGTTTGCACGACCGTGTTCATGTTGGACACACCAAGTAAGAAAAGTTTGTTTTAAAAATCTATATCAGTCATATTTGTGTTGTGTCGTGTTGTCCATCCATCATAACTTATAAGTTAAAAACATTGAATCTCTGTGCCGGACAACATCAGAAGACATGGTGATCCCTTTATATAATATTATGCAGAAATAGAAGTTAAATAGTGCATAGCATAGTTTATTTTAGCATTGATTTACAACATAGGGACATATATGCAACCCCTTTATGAGAATATACGTAATTTGAACATTACGACAAGAAACCTGCAGATCAACTACAGCAATCGAGCTTCAAATAATATACAACTATGAGACTTCATCTCGTAAGTTAATACACCAACCTCAAGAGGAACACCGTCGGACGTGAAAAACCCGGGAAACGGAAGTGCCGTATCTACCAAACAAACCCAATTCTCATCAACTGCACAAGGTGGCAGCACAACTATCTCAGAACGATCAGACGAGTTGAAGGCAACAAACAAGTCTCCCTCCACGTCGGCCTTCAGAGTCATGGCCAGAAATTTGCACAAAGGGTCGTCCCACATTGGCGGGGATAGTTCTGATCCTCGCCATTCAATGTTTTCTTCTTCCAAAAAGCTCCTCTTTTGAAGAACATCGCTTCGCCTCACTCTCAAGACGCTCAAATATGCAATAAATTGTGTGATCTGAATGCTAAAGCTCGATCTCAAGGCGTTCCAATCCAAAGGTTCTCGGTTGGTCCAAGCAGGGGAGCCTCCACATGATTGGCCACATTCGTCTCCCATGTTAAGAACGGGCACCCCCAAAGAAACAAACAACACAAAGAGGAAATTCCGGATTTGCTTAAGTCTTGTCTCCAGCACCATAGCATTGCTCGTAGCGCCTTCTTCCCCACAATTCCAACTCAGCTGTGATGTAGCTTCTTCGCTACTGCTGAAACTGACCAGGTCCACGAGAGTGAATCCAGTGTTCCTCGTAATAAAGTTGAAAGAGAATGCTGGGCCTCGACCACCCAGAAAGAGATCACCGCTGCCACAAAGTCGAGTTGCGAGGTCGTTTATGGGAGCTTGACCCCTTAAGAAGTTTCTCACGTCAACAGAAAATTTTGTGTTCATCTCAGCCCATCTCTTCCAGTGAGGGAATGTTAAATCTTTTGTTTCCAATTTGCGTGGATCCCAAGAGTCTGCTACAATCTTGACTCTGGAAAGTAGGGGATCAAAGGCAATAGCTTCAATTAAAGGGGGGCGTGAAAGGACCTCACCATTGGAGCCTCTCATGAGACAAGATGCATTAATGAAGCTAAATCCATCAATATGAAAGTCAATTACCCAATGTCTGAGACTATCTAAAATCATTTGTTGGACAACAGGGTAACTGCAATTTAGTGCATTTTCAGCTTCCGATTCTTTTTTGGATTCAGCACGATAGTAAGAAAAACCATCAATTTCTTTAAGTGATGTAACCCCACTAGTGTGCGTGAAAACAACTTCCAGCAAAACCTCAATTCCATCCGCATGCAGCTTTTTCACCATCTCCTTCATGGATTTAGCAGCATTCTTTGAGTCGTCAGAAGATTGATTCAAGTTTCCAGGAGAAAAGAAATGAAATGGGAAATAGGGTCCTTTCCGCTCATCAAATGGGAAGATTGGCTCTAATAAAATGGCATTGACACCGAGATGTTTGAAATGATGCAATTTCTCTGCAATACCAGAAAAACTTCCAGCGATATCACCATCTAACTTGCTCGACTTATCCTTGGTAAACTGTGTGACATTCAGTCTATATACAACCAATTTTTCCAAGGGAATACTAGGAGGGGAGTCACTGCCCCAATCATATGCACCTTCCTTGCAAAGTTTTCCAAGACATTTATGAGGCAAACCCAACCTAAGGTCTTCAATAGCTTTAGCATATGGATCTAAAAGAACTTGGTTTCCTTTATTTTCAGTACTACCGCAACGATAACCATATCTCACAAAGGGCATGGAACCATCTATCAGGGCATGCCAAATATCACCTGTTCGATTGACATATGGATCCAGATCAATCTCTAAATTCGCCTTTTCTGTTGTGGTATCACCATATAGACATAAAACAACACTTTCTGCATTACGTGAAAAGAAGGCGAAGTTTATAGACCCATCATCTAAAAAGGAAATGCCCAATGGAGAAGGACCTCCAGACCCAAAACCTACCGGCACAACAAAATTTGTATTCCTGTGACTTCTGACGTCTGAGGTTTTCAAATTGTCGCCCTGTTGAGATTTCAACAGGGAAGAGAAATAGAAAGGGGCTAAACTTGCATCAAAGTCCAGCTCAAGTGCTAATCTCCCAACAGAATCCTTCACGAATGGGGTTTCAACTGTTCTGTTATCACTAATGTCCAATCTTGTCGAATCAGATCTGAACAGCCCCCAGCTCATAACTAGCTGTCTATCTTCCTTGCCAAGCTCCAAGGCCTCAATATACAGAACATATCTATTGTTAAGCTTTTTAACAAGCACCTTCAACTGACCACCTATATCTGTCCAAAACCGGTAAGCAGCCACAGTTTCTGCAGTATGCAATACAGAAACATCTGAAGTGGCCAATGCTTTTGCTAAATGATACTCGTAAGAAATCCTCCTCAGAGAAAGTCTTCCATTTACTGCTTTGTGTCTCAGATCTAATTTCCGAAAATCACATCCAATCCCCTTTCCATATTCACCACATTTAGCAGAAAACAACTTAGACGGGCCAAATGATCCAGATCTTAAGCAATGTGATTGCATTACATGTGAAACTGGAAGCATTACCGGAATTACAGAAAAAAGTCACATAGTTGAATCATACGCCTGTTCACAATAATTTCCTGCAAAAGAATAAGAACAGTTTGTTATTAGAAAAATTGGCACGACATTACGTTTTAAACTTTCTGTTTCATTCTGGAAAATAGCAGCTAAACTTGCAATTATCAGCTATAGGAATACCTTAGAGATGTTGAGTGCTATTGCAGAGACACGTTGGACTATTGAATATATTTCACTGTCAAGACTCAATACAAAAACACATTGCAACAACTAAGCTTCTGACTAATTGTAGTAACTGAGATAGATACAATAATCAAAATGAGAATCACGCATTGTCAACCAAATAAACTCTCTCTTTTCTCCTTCAATGTCATAGTATCGTAAAACTTAAATCCGGTCGCCAAGTATCATTAAGGACTCAACAGAGACGTCACAGCTTAAAAACCTGAGTACACGGAAGATGACTGCTAAATCTTACTACATTGTGTGTGGCTAATAAAATTCACCGTCGAAATCAAGTTACCGCAAGTATCAAACACATCGCGGTCAAAATATATAAATTATCGTTTCTGTGTGAATTAACAGATACCACCGCTAAATCGATAGATTTCGATCTGCGATTCTCAAACACAACAGAGTGACCTAGTGCCAAAATCCACAAACTACCAGTTCTGCGTTAATTAGCTAACAGGCTAATGCTGAATGTGAGTGTTAAATCCTACTATAGTGAGCATTTATTTACTGATTCACTTTCAAATGATGATTCACAAGTATCAAACACAACAGAGCAATTCACCGCCAATATATTAGCAGACTAAAATTCTGAATTATAAGTTAATATACACAAATTAACAATGAAAAGAAAGGTGACGGCTCACAGATCACCGATCTGGTGGCGGAATGAGAAGAGGAACACGAAATTCAACTAAATTACCTGGTGAGAGTAGCAAAATCCGAGCTCGAAAATGAACAGATTATCACACACAGTGTGTGTGTGTGTTTGTGAGAGAGAGAGAGAGAGAGAGAGAGGTGAAATTGTATGAGGAACAGAACTGTACTGTGTTGCTGAGAGAGAGTATGCGGCTCGTGGGTGCTCATATAATATCGCCAGCTATTCAGGAAGAAAAACGAAATACTTGATTTTAATTGCTGAATGCTGATGCATAGAATCATAAAATTATATTGATTATTTAGGGTTTTACCCTCCTATGTATTGTTACACTAACATCCCTTAGACGGTTGATGAGCCGATTATTTTGGAACGTCTGTCCATATTTTTGTTTGTGAAATTCAATTCGAGATATTAGTCTTACTTTATGAATTAGGAGACACAAATCACAATACTGGTTTTGAAACTCTATGGTGCATAGGGAGACACAAATCACAATACTGGTTTGCGATTTTGTGTGAACACCCCCTAAGATCAAATCTAATGCACAAAAATAGACACGTATTCAAAAGTGAAATGTTGATTAAGGGTTCGAGGTGTTCGCACAAAATCGCAAACGTTTTGGGAAGGGGGGACATTTTACTTTCTCAAACCATTGGAACACCGTGTTAAAATGTCCAGAGGGGGCGAAACCGGATTTACCCTTTATCCTATTAGTAAAATTCAAAAAAAGAAAAACATGTGCCTTGTGTTAACTTGAAATTTAGAAATACCTTAGTCAAATAATAATATTTCACTTTTTAGTAATTTAATGTGAAACAATATATAAAGATAAAAGAAATTATTTTGAAGGTTAAAAATCGTTAAGCGCCCTCGATTTTTGGCAAGTAATTTACGCTTAGTCGCTTATGCATATAATTAAAAAATTAGACATTTTGTTAACTATCGAAAAAAAAATAGACATTTTGCGATATAAATGATAGACAGAATAAGTTGACTTCGGTATACAAGAGGCAAAAGATGACATTATCATAATATTAGGTTTTTCCTTGATCTTCTTTCCCCCTTTATATTAGGGACTGTAGGCTCTCAATTTTCTTGTTCTTAACATTTGTTAATATCGTTGTTTTATTCATGTTTTATTTAAGGTTGTACACGTTCGTGATATTACCTAATCTGTATCATCCCGACTAAATTAGAATAAAGTAAAAATTATCAACCAAAATTGGGTTATTACAAAAAAAAATAATGAAATTATAATGATGTTAAAGTAGATTGATTACATCACATGATTGCGTGTCATGTCATACACTTCGTGGGCTTCAAGAAAAAGCCAGTCAAAGAAGTATAATATAAAGAAACCAAGTGGAACCATCTTATATTGAAAGCTTACAAAGAAAACTAACATGTGATGTTACTCGACCAATCCCAACTCTTTCCTTGCTAAGTACGCATTTAATTAAATCAACAGAAACACAATCCGATTCTTCACTATAAATAGAACCTTTAAATACCCACAATGAACCCATTCAAACCATTCATAAATCTTTCTAGTCAGTCAAATTCAGTTAAAAAAAATGGCATTTTTCTCGAGTTTCTTTAGCTGCTTTGTCCCGTCGAGTTCACGTGTATCAAATTCTCAAGCGCAAAATTCTGCTGTACCAACTTCTAAGAAGATAAAGAGCGAAAGAAAGTCGTCTCGAGCTCCAATTCCGGTCTCTTACTTTCCTATAAATTCTCAAATCTCTAGATTGTAGTTTGAGTTGTGAGAGTTCCTTGAACTTGATATGCCATTGACTCGTTAGAATAGCATTTGACTTCTTCCATGTCCACGAATGTATCATTTGAGAAGTTGGACGGGTCATTGTATAGGTATAGAGGCCGGTTGTAAATTTTGTGGTACGCAAAAGGCTACTATTTGTCTATGTAATAGAATGGCTAGAATGCAATAAAGTATTACATTGTATTCTAAGTCTAAGTTCTAAATAAGAGAAAAGAATATATATATATATATATATATATATATACTAGGTAACATAGCGAGTGCTCCGCACGAGCTTGTTGACTTTAAATAATAATATAAGTTTAAAATTTAAAATTCTAATATTATCAATAACCAATGGTCATATTTGTTTACTTATCTACTCATATATCTACAAATTTATTTTGAAATGCATAAAGGTTTCTAAAATATTTTTCTTAAGAGTGTGGAATTTCTTCGTGAATTTTTACAAATTAATCCCAAAACTTTTGTTGTTTATGAAAATTTGTAGTTAGCCTTTATGACCGTAATCTGTGTGGATTTCTAAAACTGTTGTAATTTTTAATGTTCAAATGAAACAATCAGTGTGATATGCAAACCCAAAAAGTCATACTTGTATCGAAATTATTTAGATGCAATAAATGATATTCAACGTTTAATCAACAAGACAAATACTCTATAAATGAAGGCAGAGCGTTTCTTGAATACTTAAGATTAAGGTGAGTTGAGCTCTGGTATGTATAATGTTTGGTAAGTACAAAATTGTTTTAATCTTGAAATGCTTGGGAGAAAAAGATTTAAAAAAAGATTCTTGAAATAAAGTCCAATCGCAACTTTAACTATATAGTGATTTTCCTCGAGATTTTAATCTTCTAACACTTATTTTTTTCTAACTTAATGCAATTGTATTGGGCATTGCCCATCAGTATTTGTGATATTTTTAATTTTATTTCAATTTATTTTAAAATTAACGTGCCCCTAACTATTTAAAATCTAGTGTATTTAACTTTTACATGTAGATAGTCTTTAACTTTCAAACGAAATCAAAAGAAAAGAAAAGAAAAGAACTTTCAAACGAGTTTAACTCCATAACCTGTACCTTATAACAGGATTACATTAAGCATTAATTTTGACTACAACGATGAGGCATGATTATTTAATCATTTAATTGGTCCGCAAATATTTAAATTGGTACCATTTATAATATATATCAGTTGAACAATAAATATTTGTTGATTGACGACACTATACCGTATGTTATTCCTTTATTCCATAATTCACAATATAATGAAATAGAAAAATATAAATAAAGTCGTATTACCTCGACTAATTCCACATTGATCTCGAACGATGATAACAAGCAATCAAGCATTACCAACAAAATTATAAAATGACGATATTATCGTATCTCCAACAATTCACGTCGAGTGTAAAGTATAAATACTACTGCTGAGGCGCATACTATGTCAGCTCTCTTTAAGACGATTTGCGCCCCTAGTTGGTAATATCAACATGCAGTAGGGACTAAACACCACGTGTCGTTTTCAGGATGCAATAATCCAGCAACACACGTTGTATTCTTATTTCTAAACTGCACACTTAGAAATATGATGAAAGCTCATAACACTTTGCTCTTTTTCTCATAATATATATTAACAAAGTAATATATATTTTCTCACATGATGTGCTGATATAATTATATATTGATAATAATTATATTGATAAGGTAGATAATATATATATACACACTTAAATATATGTTTCACAAGTTCTCATATCTTTCCTTTGAAGCCCTTTGTATCTATATATATATATATATATATAACCAGATGCATTAGATTAATTATTCACAATAACAGTAAATTAATTGGATGACCCACTACAACAGATTGGGCCTTTACCGTCGGGCCAGTCAATTTAGGCCGACGGTAAAGGCCCAATTATTACCGTCGGGCCCAATCCCGACGGTAAAGGGTTTTACCGTCGGCTTTGGGCCGACGGTAAAAATAGGTTGGCTTTACCGTCGGCCCAAATCCGACGGTAAAGCCCATTACCGTCGGGTTTGGGCCGACGGTAATGGCCCATTTTATTAAAAAATTAAAAAAAATTAAAAAATGATTTCGGCAGCCTTTTCCTTTAAAAAAAATAAAATAAAATAATAAAATTAAAAAATAATGTCGACGGATATTTTTAATAAATAAAAAAATAAAAAAATGATCATTACCGTCGGCTTAGAGCCGACGGTAATGATCTGATCCGTGTGATTTTATCACACGGATCAGATCACGCCATGTCAGCGATCCGTGTGATAATTCACACGGATCGCTGACGTGGCACGCCCCACCCCCTTTTTTTGTTTTTTTTTAATTTAACCCCTACTCCTCCTAAATATCTATAAATACCCTTTATTCTACCCACTTAATTCATTCATTCTTCTCATTCTCCAAAAACTATCTACTTTCTCTCCCAAAAATTCTTAATAACTAACAAAAATTTATCCATATTCACTAACTTATAATTAGAGTTTATTATTTTATTTCTACTTATGTTTTATTCATTATCTAACTAATAATAACTATAAAAAACTTATATTATCAAGATTTTATTTTAAATACGAAATTTTATTTATTATAATAAATAATTTAAAAAAATTGCTCGAAAATGTGAATGTTATTATTTAAATCGATTTATTTTAAATTAAATCGCCAAATAAACATAAAAAAATATATTTAAAATCGTTTCTTTACAAAAAATCGCCAAAAAATTATAAAATAAATATTTAAAATCGATTTCTTTTAAATAAATCGGCAAAAAATCATAAATCAATTATTTTAAAACGATTTCTTTTAAATCGTTTTTTTTTAAATCATTTTTTTAAATCATTTTTTTAAATCGTTTTTTTAATTTTTTTAATTTTTTTAAACCCTATACCGTCGGCTTTAAGCCGATGGTAAAGGGAAGCTATTCCGTCGGCTTAAAGCCGACGGAAAAAAACCACTTTTCCGTCGACTTTAAGCCGACGGAATAGGAAAAAGGCTTTTCCGTCGGCAATAAGCCGACGGAAAAGCCCTTTTCC
The DNA here is from genome assembly GCA_948329865.1 of Linaria vulgaris. Lineage (NCBI taxonomy): Eukaryota > Viridiplantae > Streptophyta > Magnoliopsida > Lamiales > Plantaginaceae > Linaria > Linaria vulgaris. The sequence continues at coordinate 85,471,702 of OX415254.1, read as the reverse complement.
ATCGGTAAAAATTCGACGGAAAAAAGCTTTTGCGACGAGCTTTTTTCCGTCGGCTTTTGCCGACGGAAATGGGTATTTTCGTCGGCAAAAGAGCCTTTACCGACGGTTTTTGAGCCGTCGGTAAAGGCTATTCCTCTTGTAGTGATCGTTGTAGTTAAATGAGGACAAGGTAACGATTAAGCTAGAAAACAGATGCTCCTTGAAAATGCTTTAAAAATAGCGTTCGGGCCCATGTAGCCGGGAATTCAGAGATATTCTCACTAAGTTTAAGTTCGGAACGCCTTTCTCGAATTTGAGGAAAATAGGAGGCAATATTATTTATTTAAGGAAATTTGGTGAATTACAAGGGAGTCGTGTGATGAGATATCTAAATGCTTGTGATATTTTTCTAAATACAAAGGAGTACGTAAATTTCGGAAGAATGTTCTTGCTTTAGCTTTGTTGTGAGTAGTTGTGCTTGAAGTTTTTCCCCTCCCATTTTCTGCTGAAATGAGGGGCTATTTATAGTGTTAGCCTCAGGGGTCTTTGGCCAATAGGGGTTGGTCTTTTCATCTTAACTCCAAGCGGTGTTGGTGGCCAATGGCGTGAAGGTCTTCTGCGCCAATAGGGGTCGTCTGTCAGAAGGTGACCAATGGTGTAAGTTTGACTGAGCTTTGTGTGAGCGAGTCACGATGATGCCTGCTCCTATCGCCTTTAGGGGTGGTTCTGAACCAATGAGAGAGAGTTGGTCTGCCCCAATCGTTAGTCTGGACCAGTAGGATTTGTCGTTTTCTGCTCCAATAGCTGACTTGGCCCATTGAGGCATGGTCTTTTGTTATAATGAGGGTGGTTGGGAGCTGCTTTGAATAAAGAGTGGTAAATGCGTTCTTTGAACTTAAGGGCATGTCGTCGTAATGAGGGTTATGCCCGGAGGGTTAGGCTACTCTCTAGGTCGTTTATCCTGTGAGGGACTCGTGGAGTCGTACTTTGTCTGTGCAATGACATGATCGTTCGTGGTAGATCTGTCTGTTATCTCAAGAGTCAAGACCATAGGTGGATGGCCTTGACCTTTCCTTATATTCATCCATTTTCTTACTGTATTGTCCCCCTTCTTCCATGTTATTTTGGCTAAGTGTTGGATATCACCATATGGGGGTTGAGGGTCCGTGAGAACCGAGTAGTGCTTAGCCAGTCGAGGAATTATTCACATTGGTATGGGGGGACCATCTGTATTTTGCCCCGTAGGCACCCGAGGTCTTGACCAATTTTGGTTGTGGGGAGGGGTAGTCCCGAGTCTGTGGGTCTAAGTCGTGCTCCCTTCTTGAGGCATTGGTCTTGATCCGTGGGTACCTTTATCGAGTGTTTTAGACCGAGTTTCCTTATAGGGGCATTATCTGGTCATGACCCGAGGGTATCTTCTCCGGACTTCTGGACAATTATGCCTTTATTAGGGTTATAAAAGATCGTGACCGGGGGTACCTTTCCTCTAGCCCTTGGTCGTTTATGTGGGGTACCATTTTTTTGCTTATTTTCGAGGTCGTGGCAGATTATGCATCATCACCATCATTCATATATTTTACCATATCAATATAGAAACCCGAAATAGAATTAATATTGCATTAAGAATCAGTAACTTCCTTGAAATGAATAAATATTATCCTTGACCAAAAGAATATCAATGTTCAACCGTTTCTCCTCTTAGAGTAATAATCACATTGTTAACTCAAGCATGAGAAATTATATTCGAGTATCAAGAAACGCCTTGCCTAAACACTAACTTGGAAACTATTTAATTAATATTGAAACTTTTCTCTTTTAAATATTTTGTTCCCCTCTTTTTCACTTGCCCTCCTCCTCTTCAGGGTAGTGGTATTTATAGCATGTTGAGAGAGAATATAAATGCTTAATACAAAGACATCGGGTATCTATCGTGTTGGCAAACCTTAAACTATAATGACACCTAGTGCCCATCGTGCTGATACATCTTGGATTACAATGACACATGGTGCCCATCGTGTTGATATATGGATTGTGATGACACCTGGTGACCATCATGCTGATACATCTTGGATTGTGATGACACCTGGTGATCATCGTGCTGAAAAATCTTGGATTGTGATGACACCTGATTTTGGGCATATTTAGGAACCTTCGTGGGAATAAAAGATCTTTTGTATAATTCTTCAATCGTAGCTTTTATTCTGAGGGAACTTTATTTGCCATCGGGTATCTTTTGGGCAATTTCTTCAGTCAGAGTTATGATACTAATGACACTACTAGTCGCGATACTAATCGCTGACACTTATTAATCTACGATACTTTGTTAGCTTACTAAAGCATCAACGATCATTGTTTCAGGCATCGTATAGTCATCTAAGACTGGTAGTGCCTTGTATATCGGATGCTCTGGGAGCTGTGTATAAGTATCATTTGGTTATGCGAGTCATTTAAGGCCCGAGAGATTAATCCGATAGTACCTTCGAGGGACGAATTATCCGATAGTATTGTTTGGTTATGCGAGTCATTTAAGGCCCGAGGGATTAATCCGATAGTACCTTCGAGAGACGAATTATCTTATAGTATTGTTTGGTTATGCGAGTCATTTAAGGCCCAAGGGATTAATCCGATAGTACCTTCAAGGGATTAATCGTCTGATAGCTCCTTATTCTTCAAGGGGTTTACACCAGTCCCCCCAGTTCCTGGTGTATTCATTAATCATCAGGAACTAAGAATGTAAATAATTCCCAATCCTATCGGACATTTATTGTAATGGAACTCAGAAGGTGTAACGGCTCTTTCCTTTTCGGGGGCCGTGAAGGTGCAACGACTCTTCTTTGGGAAGCGTGCCTTAATAACTACGCTTCATAACACCTCCTTAAAGGGCGGTTGTTCACATTTTTTCTCTCACTTTCATTTTCCAAGCAGAACCCTTCTCTCCTTCTCCTTCCAAAGCACGACTCCCAAATTCTGCCATTTTCATCGCGATTCTTCTCCGTTTTCTTCTTCTCCGGCAATTTATGTGTCCTTTTAGCAGAATTCTATGGCTACCAACCCTTCTTCTTCAGAGTTCGCCTCTCATCCCAAATTCAACGACGACGATGGTCTCAGAGGAAATTTCCGCCACAGCGGCGGTGAAAGTGGCGTCCGAAAACCCTACGAAGGTAGAAACCTATCACCGCAAGAGGAAGGGCAAGGTTTCGACCACTACCCAGGAGGGTGAACCTCCCCGGGCTTCAAAGCGTGCAAAGAACGCTGATAAGGCACCTCTGGCACCGGAACCCCGCAAATACTAGAGAGTAGATGATGTGATAAGTACGGCTTCCAATAATGGAGTGTCTGCTTTGTTTGAGGAATTTAATGCGTCTCCACGGAACTTGATCCCTCAGATACCCTCCGATGATGAAAGGGGTTATAGCCCTCCCGAGGGCTATCTTACATTATATTATGCTCAGGTTCGCACTGGTCTCCGCTCTTTTTTCCTTCTTTTTTACTGTGAAGTTTTCAAAGCTTGTGGGGTTTGTCCGAGTCAGTTAACCCCTAATAGCTTTATCATCTTATCAGTCTTTGTTTTTTGGTGTGTATCACTGGGTTTAAAGTGTACCGTGAGGAGATTTTTTTCAATTTTTAAAGTGAGTGTATCTTCCGCTGGTCATCCCTTTTACTTCTTCGTCCATCGTGATAAGTTTAAGATGGTAGTTGTAGATACTAACCTTTCATATAGCAGTTGGAAGGATAAATTTATTTTCGTGAAACCTGAAGAGGGAGGTAAATGGAACTTTCCCTATTCTTGGGGAACTCCCGAAGCTCCTCTCTATAAAATTAACTCCTCTATTTCCTTTGATTTCATCCTAGATGCTATTGAGCTATCAAAATTCGAATACTATCGTACCTTGTATAAAGCTGCTGGACTATTCAAGATTTCTCCGATAGAGATTAAGCCATAAGACAAGCCATTCCTATCCCTCTCCAACGAAGAGTTGCCTGTTTTTGGTACAAAGCTACTCATCTTATATATATCTATACCATAGTTTTATGTTTTTCTTGGCTTATTGATGTTTGCCTGCTGCAATATCTCTTCTGAAGAAATCGGCGTCGAGCAAGCCTACAGCTTCATAATCCACAACTCTACGAATAAAAGACAAACCCTCAGGGGACACGAGTGGTTTGTTTGATGATACTCAACAGGTTTCCAGCGAAGACTATGACCATCTGGATTCTAAAGAGGGAGAACCAACCAAACCCTCAGAAAAGGATGCGGTTGATTTTGTCATCAAAATTAGATCTGATGCTCCAGACTTAATGTTTCTGCCCATCGGAATTATTGAGGAGCCGCATGCTCATTCCCAGTCCCTCAACAAATCTCATGCTCGTGAAGTATCTTTTGACTCTTCTGAGTCTGGTCATGCTGGTGTGATAGCTTCTCCTATTCTACGCGGTCATTTTCTTGTCACCGAGGGTTCATCTTACGAGCAACCTTCAACTGATCTTCCACCAACCATTCCTTCCTCAATACTACTGGTATTTATTTTCTACTCTTCTTAGCTATACATACGATGCCATTATTTAACCCTTTTCCTTCTTATAGATAAGGGTAAAGACATCGCCATAGAGGACGATGCCTTTTTAAAAGTAGGTTAGCTCTTATTGTTTACACTTTCCCTTTTTATTACATCTCGCACTTATTCTTCGTGATTGTCATGCGCAGATGAAACTTTTCCAAATGACTCAGAGTTTCTTTCGAGTCATAACATGTTATCCATTGACGATCTTCTATCGGGAGAGGATCCTCCATCCGGAAAGCCAACATCTGACTCTTCCTTTCCGACAGTGGATCTCTCCCTTTTGGACGAGATGCTTCCCCTGTTAGTAGCAAAGAGTGTGTGGGTGCCCACTCCGGGGATCTCGGCAGGCATCACCACTGATTCCCATGCGATGACTAATACGGCGCCTTTGGAGCGAGAAGGAATGCCCTTTTCCAGTCGCTTTACTCCTACGGGTTCCCCTTACTTCATTCATACTACGGGCGGGAAGGCGGAATCAAGTGTTCAACCTGACAAACCCGAGTTGGAAAACGCCCTGGAGGTAGTGACTCAATATCTGAATGCCAGTTCTCCTCTATCGCAACACAACGAGGGAATAGCACGCTTCTGCTCTGAGTGGATGGTACAAATGGTAAGGGCCTTCTTACTGTATATTTCTAACTAGTTCTAACACCTGATACCCTTATCCTATCACTCCTTTAGGTACCAAAGATCATCCCTTCCATTTGGCGAGAGGTTGATGCTGCCCAGTCCATCGCCATGTTTGCTATGGATGACTTGAAGAAGAGGAACCAAGCCCTTGCTAGTGCCAAGAAAGAGATAGGTCAACTCCAAACCTGTTGTGCTTAGAGTCTATCCAGAGAGAATATTCTAGAGGACAAACTTTAGAAAACGGCCGACTCTGTATCAAAACAGAAGGCAGAAAGTGACACTTTAGAGGATGAACTCTTTTCCCTGAAAGATGAAAAATCCTCGTGGGAGACCAAAGAAAAAGCGTTGAAGGCGGAGCTATCGGAGGTTTACGAAAGGGTTGGGATGCTGAAAGAGGAGTTGAAAAAACCCCCTGCTCCTCATGTTGGTTTTATTTCTTCTGAGGATGTGCAAGCTAAACTGTCTAGTGTCGTGCCGCTAGTGAAGGAGGAAACATTCAAATTTTGTGAGGGGGAATTCCAAGCCCGCCAACAAGGGTATTTGATGGGGTATCTGCTACTCGGCTTCTTAAGTTGTGTGAATAAGTGCCGTGAAGACAAGCTATTCCATCACAAAGATAGCTGGAGAGCCCTCAACCCTCGAACTCTACTATCGAGGCCTCCAACGATGAGTGAAGCGTACAACACTTATCATCGAGCGGCGGCCCAATCCCCTTCTCTGTCTCTTCCTCTTGTATCTGAACTCCCTCTGATGCCCATAATCTCTTCCGCTCCGTCCACTCACATCGAAGGTGCTACTATGGAAACAAATCAAGACTCGATGGACACTGAGGCCACCAATGCCAATCTCCCCTGATGTTATTTTTGAACTTAGTTAATTTGTAACCCTTTAAGAATATTTCCTTTTTTTTTTCTATAAGCATGCAATCCGATGAACGCTTTGCTCTTTTGCCTCTATTTTAATGGATGATATTTTTCTTATTTCAACTAATTCTTCTAAAAATTCTGCACCTCTGACTTACCTGTCATAGCTCGATTATTGTTCATGTTTGGGTCCAGAGAATGTCTCCCACTATTGGGAACATTCTTCCTAACGTGTCAACCTTAGCATCTGCATGGTTCTTTGCTTAGCACAAGTGTTGATTCAATTTGGACACGTTTATCACTTGATGTCCATGGATGGTTCTATAAATAGATTTTCCCATCATTGTCTTTTCCATCCTCAAAAAGTATTCTCTTGTCCTTTAGCTTTTCTGGTGTCATTTTCCGTTGCTCTCATTTTTTTTATATATAGGTCACTTATGATGCCACCTTCCCACTCTCCACCTTCGGAATATCTTTTATCCAACAATGAAGATACCCATCATGATAATAATTAATCCTCTCCAAGTGTTGCCCAAGTGAGGAGAATTATGGAGGGATTGTCTTCATTATACCAGGACAATGTTGTTATGAGTCGTGTTCCCGCTCCTCGTACCCATTCCTCCATCGTTGATTCCTTGCGCCTATCCTTTCTACGCAGAGAACCATATGATCTGACAGATAGCTCTTTAATTTTTAATACTTCTTCTCTAAACGTTAATGCCATGATATGAGGTAATAGGGTAGGTTCCTCTCGGAGCGTAGAATCCCAGGAGTCGGTGTTTCAACTAATGCAAGAACACAATATAAACCCCGATGATTTTAACATTATTATTCCTCGTACCCATCATATAGCCTTTGAACCCCCTCTGGGATATCTAACGGTTTACTCTGAATAGGTTCGTTGTGGTTTGCGCCTGTTTTTTCACCCCTTCATGCAATCATTGTTCAAATATTGGCAAATCTGTCACAGCCAATTGACTCCCAATTCCCTACGTCACTTAGCGGGCTTCATATTATGATGTCATTTGTTGAACGTTCCAATGACCCCCTATCGGGTAAGTGCTGCTTTTATCCTCTGTCCTTGTCCCAACGGCCTTCCTTTCTTTAGTCTAATTCACCGAGATCAATGTAAGAGCTTCAATTCTATACCTAGACGACTCTCCTTCGCAGTAGATTGGAAGAAGAGATACTTTTTTATTCAGCCGAGGAATTCGTCTGCTGGAATGTGGGATGTACCCCTGCGATGGGGTTTAGGGTATGTTTTGCCTTGTCCCGAGGTTTCTGTCTGCGAGATGTCATACCTATCCTCCATAGGACTGTTATCTGGGTGTTACGATATTTGCTCCTTGCTAACGAATTCTTCTGCCTTGGTAATGGCTGGCCTGCAAAATGGGGTGCATCAACTAGACTTTCCTCCGATGCCTCTGCATTCTAATCCTCTTTTCCGTAAGCATCAAAAATTCTTTTTCCTAATACGTTTATTATTAAAGTATTGATGCCTTTAATTTTTAACATGTGATGAGATGGAACGATTTGTCATAAGACCTTTTTCTGCCAACTCCCTGGGTCCCCTAGCTATTCTTTCTCAATATCCCGATAGTTCATCCTCTTCGGGGCATGAGTTCAATGACACTCGGCTAGGTCCCGATGATCACGTGATGACGTCTGGTCTAGAATCCTTATGGTCATCCGATGTTCCTGTCGTGGATGATGTATTCCGTGAGGCTACTCCGATAGTTACAACTGATAACCTTGCATCTTCCCCCTTTCTAGGGCTAACATTATCCCTTGGAACATTGTCAATTCCAGCTTCCGTGAATGTGGTAAATGGTGATCGGGATCGTTCTCCCTCTCCTCGTGCAACTTTTCGTATTGAAGAAATTTTTCCTACAATTGCTCCTCCTCTTATGATTCCTCTCTCAGGTGAGGGTCCCAGTCATACACAAGGGAACATCAGTAATGCCCCTTCCGACTTTTTGCTAGTTAACCCCGATGCAAGCTTTTACCGTAACTTTATGAGCGGCTTACTGAATCAGGCTGACTGTGAATCTTTAAATTCTGCTCCTACATCCACCCTTCGTGACAGGCTTTGTCGTGATTTGTGCGAGGTAATAGAGGTATCCCTATTATGTGTATTTCTTTCTTTATTTTTCCTTGTCTTAATGAGTGAATTTCTTTCAGGTTTTCATGATATCTGATGCACTCGGATCACAAAAAGATTATACTACTGACAATGTAGGTTTCTTATTCTGATACCTTGAGGACTTGGAGAGAGATCTTGCTAACACCCAACAGAGAATGTAGAACTTGTGTACGCATTTTGAATCCGAACAAGGAATGCTAGAATCCTTGTTAAAAGAGGCCCAAGAAACTTCATGAGATTTGAACCAGCTCGTCTCCTTGGAAAGAGATCATTCCCAAGAGCTGGAGGAACGAATTAATAACCTTCAATCCCAGATATAGGCTTCCGATGCCCTGATCTCATCGTTAACTTCTGAGAGAGATGCATTAGCTCTCAAACTGAATAACTTGGAGAAATATCATAAAGTAGCAGTTATGATTGCTCGTGCTGAGGCTACGATGGCCACTCCTAGTCTTTCCCAGATACGAGAGACCCTTAGAGGAGAAATGAGGGAGATGGTTTTGATAGGCTATCGTATATGCCAGGATGTTGTTCAGTTTCTCCCAGGTTTTCCTTCGGATTTGATACTTCCTGGTCTAGAAATTAGTACTTAGCCGTCGAGTGGTACAACTCCTTTGTCTTTCCGATGGACCGTGGTTCCCACCGTGACGATTATGGGTCTTGTAGATCTATCACCTGAACAGCGTCGTCGTATTATTCGGGAAGGGAAGCGCCCCTCATTGGATTAGTCTGTCATGTATCTAAGTACTTATGTTTTATGCTTATCTTGCTCGGTGTGATGTAAATAAGTCCTAGTTTTAGATGGCAATTTATGGATAAATTTGTGCGATTTCCTTATCCGATAGGAATCGTTAATCATCACGCAATGTAATAGCTCTTTTGTGTAATAAATAAAAAGGCCATCTTTATTACTCATGACTTATTTACATGCACACTTGTGATACATAAAACATGTTTTACATAAATCCTCCATGCATAGTATTTTCGTAAGTTAAGGGCATTCTAAGGTCTAGTGAGAATGATTCCTTCTTCATTGCTTAACTGATATGTACCTGGTCTGATTATTCCACTTACCTTGTATGGGCCCTCCCATTTGGGTTGCAATTTGGCCACTTTCTTCAAATCTTGATCTTTTAAGTACCAAATCTCCTACTTGGAAAGTTCGAATCTTGACCTTTTTGTTGTAATGCTTCGCCATTCGAGCTTTGCATCCCTTCATCCTTATCGATGCTTGATGCCTTCTTTCTTCAAGTAAGTCTAGAGCTAATGCTAGGTTAGAGCTATTTCCAACTTTTTCATATTCTTTAATTCTCCAACTCTCGGCTATTATCTCAGGAGGGATTACGGCTTATCAACCGTATGACATGCTATAAGGTGTTTCTCATGTAGCGGAACTTGGTGTTGTGCGATAAGCCCATAAGACACCAAGAACTTCCTCAACCCATCGTTCTTTGTGCCAATCTAAACGTGCCTTCAAACTTTTCAACAAGGTCTGATTAGTTCTTTCTACTTGTCCATTTCCTTGCATGTATCCCACTGAAGCAAATCGATGCTTAATTTTCCAGTGCTCACACCACTTTTCGAGTTGTTCGTTATCAAACTGGAGTTCGTTGTCACTGACCAGATGTCGGGGAATTCCAAATCGACATATTATGTTTCTCCATAGGAAATTTATGACTGCTCCAGAAGTAATTTTAGCCATCGGCTCGGCTTCTACCCATTTTGTAAAATAGTCCACTGCTACTAGTAAGAATCGTTTCTGTCTTGGGTTGGGAACCAGGGGTCCCACTAGATCTACACCCCATTTTGCAAAAGGACAGGCTAGGAGATTGGGTTCCCATGGAGCCGTTGGTTGATGAATTTGCGACGCATATGCTTGACAAGCTTGGCATTTGCGCGTATATTCTTTGTAATCTTGAACCATCGTAGGCCAATAGTAGCCCTGACGGATGATACGATGTGCTATGCTTGCTCACTGGGAATGGTTTCTGCAAGTTCCTTCGTGCATTTCCCTTATCACGTTATGCGCTTCTTGCTCATTGAGACACCTGGTGTGTGGATTCGAATAACATCTCCGGAATGAGGTACCTTCATGTAGGAAATAATGGGATGCCTTTCTTTCTATTCTTTGCTTCTCTTTTTCATCACCCAAGAATTGTTCCGAAATTTGCAAAAATGCAGTAATCTTCGTCATCCATCCAGCCGCAACAGGAGCCACAATGGCACTAGCAACTTCTTCTTCTTGCTTTCCAGATACTTATGATCGGAGCAACATTATTCGCCTGGTCCCTACCGTTGATTGCACAACTACTTTAGATAGGGCATCGGCTTCCTGATTTTCTAAGCGGGGTATTTGGAGTATTTGGAATTCTTCAAACAACTTTTTCCTATTTTGGACTGTTTGCACGTAAGCTTTCAGTCGTTCCTCATTTACTTCGAAGTTTCCCAATATATGTTGTACAATCAACTAAGAGTCGCTATGAATGATTATTCGCTTGATGTCTCCTTCCTGCGCTAACCTCATTCCGATTAGCAAGGCTTCGTATTCAGCTTCATTATTAGATAATGGGTAATCTATTCTCACAGCAAAGTGTAGGATTTCTTCTTCTTTAGTGTTTTTGAGCATTATTCCTGCTCCTCCATGTGTTCCTACCGAGGATCCATCCACATAGACATTCCATGTCGGGCTTCTTTCTTCGGTCTGCAATTCTTTCATCTCTACCAAGAAGTCTTGTTAGGACTTGCGCTTTGATGGCTGGTTGAGGCGCATATGATAAGTTATACTCGCTTAATTCTATTGCCCACTTGACCATTCTGCCAGAAGTCTCCGGACGATTAAAAATACTTCTTAAAGGATACCGAGTAAGGACCGTTATCCTATATGACAGGAAATAAAATCTCAGTTTACGGGCTCCTGTTACTAATGCGAGCATTAACTTCTCTATCTGCACATATTTCCTTTCAGCCCCTTGCAATGTTTTGCTGACGTAGTAAACAGGATGATGCTCTCTAACATGTTCTTTCACGAGTACTGCACTTACCACTTATTCTCCCGCTACTAAATACACAAACAATTGGTCTCCTGGTCCGGGTTTTACCAGTAGGGGTGGGTTCACCAGGTAAGACTTTAAATCTTCAAAAGCCTTTTCACATTCTTGATCCCACTGAAAATTCTTTACATTCCTCAATATCTTAAAGAAGGGTAATCCTCTTTCAGCTGATCGGGAAATGAATCGGCTAAGCGACGCCATTTTTTCGGTTAGCTTTCGTACTTATTTAATTGTGCAAGGGGATTTCTATGATAGCCTTTGCTTTCTCCGGATTTACCTCTATTCCCTTTTCTGTTACCATGTATCCCAAGAATTTTCCACCTCTAATCCCGAAGGAGCATTTCTTGGGGTTTATCTTCATTCCAAACCTATCCATGATGGCCAAGGCTTGTTTTAAATCTTTCGGATGATCCTCTGCTCTTTTGCTCTTGACTATCATATCATCCACGTAGACTTCCAAGGTGTCCCCAATCACTTCCGTGAACATTAACTTTACTAATCTCTGATATGTGGCTCCCGCGTTTTTTAACCCGAAGGGCATTACCATATAGCAGAATGTGCCTGCATTTGTGATAAAGCTTGTTTTTTCTTGATCTTCTTCAGCCATCGGAATTTGATTGTATCCCTGGTCACCGTCCATCGTGGACAGTAGTGCGCACCCGGCCGTTGAATCCACTAGTTGGTCAATGATGGGTAAAGGGTAACAATCTTTGGGACAAGCCTCATTTAAGTTCGTGAAATCAACACACATCTGCCATCGTCCTCCAGTTTTTGGTACTAAGACTACATTGGATAACCATTCTGGATAGATTACTTCTCTTATTTGTTGTAATCCAAGAAATCACTTAACCTCGGATTTGATGATTTTGTTTCTCTCTGGACATATATTCCTCTTTTTCTGCCTAATGGGTCTGAAGGTGGGTTTCACATTAAGGTAATGCTGGCATACCTTTGGGCTGATTCGACCCGGGGGACCTCATTCCCATGCAAAGAGATGAAGATATTCCTTCAAGACAGCAATCACTTTTGCCTCTATTGTGGGATCCATTTCAGTTCCCAGTTTGACCCGTTTGTTACCTTCGTCCAGTTCTACTACCTTTAATTCTTCAACGAGTTGTACTCGGGCCTTCTCCATCTTTTGCCTTTTCCCTGAAGTATCAGGCTTTTCTTCTATCTTTAATGGGATAGCGTTCATGCGACACTCCTTAGCTTTGACCTGATTGCCCCGAACTTCCCCTATACCTGCCAGGGTTGGAAATTTGATCTTGAGATGTAAAGTAGATGGTACTGCTTCAAAGGCATGTATCGAGGGTCTTCCGCATATAACGTTATAAGTTCAGGAAGGAGCTTCTATTACCCAGAACTTTATGGGCTCCGTACGCCGCAACGCTCCTTCTCCCCATGACATAGGTAATACTACTGTTCCCAACGTGCAACTGGACTCACCTGAGAAGCCTACCAAGGGAAATTTTGTGGGCTCAAGATGGATTATGTTTAACCCCATTGCCCCCAAAGTTAGAGTAAATAAAACATCTATCGAGCTTCCCGTATCTATGAGGATTCTTTGTACTTCGATTCCCATAATGGTAGCGGTAATCACCAGTGGATCCTCATTAGGGTAAATGATTCCTTTAAGATCTTCCGATCCGAACGATAGTATGGGCAACCTTACCCCTTATAATGTGTACACTGGTAATCCTTGTTCCATTTTCCGAGCTTCTTTGAGGTATTTTTTCCTTTTCCCCGTTGGAGTGACAGATATTTCCCCTCCTTCAATCATATTGACAATTCTTCCTGAAGGAGGATTATCTTCATAAGCCTCAGGAGGAGAGGGTAAACGATGCACATACTCTTCTTGTTCTGTTTTCGCTTGTGAAGGTTCTATGGCGACTTCATCTTCATCACTTATGGCCTTCTTTCTTATCTCTGTCGGCCGACTACTATTCTCACTCAGGTAATCACGCAAGTAGCCCAAATCTAACTACCAGTGTATTTCATTTTTCAGAGTTTTACAGCATCGGTGGTATGCCCATATGCTTTATGATATTTGCAAAATTTTCCAGTTTCTTTCCTTTTTTATGGCTGCCGAACAGGCAGTGGCCAAGAAAAATCCTTGTGTCCCTTCATGACATTAAGTACTTCCGTCGGAGTAATGGTTAAAGTGGGTAAAGGCACTGGTTGTAAGTTTCATTTTACTATTCCTGGGTTGTCCCTTCGTAGTGAAAGTCCTTTAATATCCTCCCTCTCTTTCCCTTTACCTGCATCTGTATTCTCAACTTTCAACTTCGAATTTTCCGCTTCTTCCATGAGAATGTATGTTTCTGCTTTTTGCATGAGCTCATTCATGTCTTTTACTCTATTTCCTATCAGGTATCGGAAGAAATTGCCCGCTCTCAAACTCTGTGCCAAGATGTCTGCTATCATTGACGACTCCACATTATGTACATCTAATATTTCATCAGAAAAGCGTTTCATGAAATCTCTAAGGGATTCATCCTTTTGCTGTTTAATGGTGAACAAATGACATGCTGATTTTGGGTACTGTCTATTGCAGGCAAATTGTCGTACGAATAGGCAAGCTAGCTGGGAGAAATTAGATATGGTGCCTGGAGCTATCTGTGTGAACCACGACTGGGCTCTTCCGGTCAATGTCGTAAGGAATACCCTACAAAGTGCGTAATCTGGGGCAGAGGTTAGATCCATGGTGGCCAAATATTGGTTAATATGGTCTTGCGGGTCTTTCCCATCTTTTTCTCCCGAATATATAGGTAAATTGACGGGCCTGGCATTGATTGGTATCACTGCTTGAGCGATTTATGGGATGAAGGGAGACCCATTGTACACATGCTCATATATTGGGGTAATTGTTCTCTTCATGTTATGCATTTCTTGCCTGAGATGATTGATTATGTCCCACAACGCTGAGTCGCTATTTGGATGATAAAACAAATTATGGGCTTGTCTTGGTGGCATTCCCATAACATTCCCATTCATCGGATATGGTGCTTCCTCGTGGTATCTCATGCTATCGTGTCTGGGTTGCGGTGGTGGTATTTGTGGGAGAGTATGAGTCATCCTTGACCCTTGTTCTTCTACTCGATACCTTTCCCCATACAGCTGTATGGGTTGCGAAATTGGAGGCCTTTACCCGCCTTGTGATGCTCTCCTTAGGGTTGCCTCCATCAAATCCTCAAACACCGACCTCGAAATATTGATATAATTTGTGTTTGGAGCAGGAAGAGGATTTTCCCTAGAGTTTTCAGTAGATTCTCGTCGTATGCTTTCACTCTCGTGGTTCTCTGTTTGACTATCCCGATTGACCGAATTTTCCATTCTTTTGCGATCTTAGAATAGTTTCTTTTGATTCCTTTGTTAGCGTCACTCAAAGGCAATTATGCAATGGCGTTTCCCACAGACGGCGCATTTGTTAACTCAAGCATGAGAAATTATATTCGAGTATCGAGAAACGCCTTGCCTGAACACTAACTTGGAAACTATTTAATTAATATTGAAACTTTTCTCTTTTAAATATTTTCCCCCTCTTTTTCACTTGCCCTCCTCCTCTCCAGGGTAGTGGTATTTATAGCCTGTTGAGAGAGAATATAAATGCTTAATACAAAGACATCTGGTATCTATCGTGCTGGCAAACCTTAAACTATAATGACACATGTTGTCCATCGTGCTGATACATCTTGGATTACAATGACACCTGGTGCCCATTGTGCTGATATATGGATTGTGGTGACACCTGGTGACCATCATGCTGATACATCTTGGATTGTGATGACACCTGGTGATCATCGTGCTGATACATCTTGGATTATGATGACATCTGATTTTGGACATATTTAGGAACCTTCGTGGGAATAAAAGATCTTTTGTATAATTCTTCAATCGTAGCTTTTATTATGAGGGAACTTTATTTGAGATCGGGTATCTTTTGGGCAATTTCTTCAGTCGGAGTTATGATACTAATGACAATACTTGTTGCGATACTAATCGCTGACACTTATTAATCTACGATACTTTGTTAACTTACTAAAGAATCAACGATCATTGTTTCAGGCATCGTATAGTCATCTAAGACTGGTAGTGCCCTGTATATCAGATGTTTTGGGAGCTGTGTATAAGTATCGTTTGGTTATACGAGCCATTTAAGGCCCGAGGGATTAATCCGATAGTACCTTCGAGGGACGAATTATCCGATAGTATTGTTTGGTTATGCGAGTCATTTAAGGCCCGAGGGATTAATCTGATAGTACCTTCGAGGACGAATTATCCGATAGTATTGTTTGGTTATGCGAGTCATTTAAGGCCCGATGGATTAATCCGATTGTACCTTCGAGGGATTAATCGTCCGATAGCTCCTTATTCTTGAAGGGGTTTGCACACACCTTAATCTTATTTTTATTAAAATAGTACAACAATCCCTCGTACCAACAATCCCTTCACTTATTAGTGTAACACAATTCCCGTACTATAATCAAAGTGGACTAAACCTTTAAACAATGATCCTCGAGGGCATGTAGATTTAAGCAACATACATAATACTAAAAGTGTTCTAAAATAGCCACACGAGCTTGCACGTTAACAACCTTGTGCTAATCCTGATTTTCACAAGTGTCCTAGAGAATTAGCCACCAATTCTCATAGAAATCGGACCCACTTTCTCACTTGTATAGGTGATTATGTCAAAGATGATCCCATGACTATTACATCCCACCCATATAAGGTTATAAAACTCATTAAGAGATATAATAATCTCAACCTCCATAACGTCACATGAATATGCACTTACACCATAGGGAGGAACAACTAATCAAAATATCTTATTTAGTGCATAAATATTCTCCAAACCACTATATGATTCGTTTGTCCCTTTAACCTAGTTCGTAGGATCTCTAGCCCCTAGGTAGGGTATCCTCATAGGAAGTTTACAACATAACAGGGCTCAAGTCCCCTCCCCTCGATGTACCTCTAGACTCTCATCGCAAGCTTCAGATTTAATAATTTATATCACAAAATAATAAAAATTCTAGGATATCTGCCACTTAAGCTCATAAAAATATGTTGAGCTATTTAAGAACTTTTCCAAAGAGGAGCACATTGTTGGTAATAATGCATTTCATGCATTAACAGAAAATATCTTCATTTCATCACCCCATGTGATCATAGAGTCTTTAAGACTCAAATTTTGTCTAAGATATAGATTTAGCCTTCATTAGTGATGTAGCGGAAGCGTATAGGAAAGATTGGAACAACACACGATAATCAAAAGCTTGTTGATTCACGAAGAATACCAATAAATTGATGCAAAAAGAGAGAACCTCTCAAAACTTTATGCAATAATCAACTAACTGTCTTCTTAGTGTTTACATAGAATATATACCCTAAAAGCATAATTAAAAATAGTAAAAAACGTTTTTTTCCAAAAATAGAAAAAATCGAAATAAAAGCATAAACTACAACTGCTACTCATAAGGAACACGCGCTCCAACAAGCGGAATGCAATTCTGAGTTCTAGAAATAAATATATAACTGAAACAAAAATTACTAAAAATGGCAAAAACGGCCTTTTCGAGGCCTAAGCGATGTAATTTGGCTAATATCCGCTCCCACAATGATCTTTAGATTATTACTATTGTTCGTTGGCCCGTTTCGGATGCAATTGGACTAATCGCACGTAAAAAATGGACTGAGCCAAAATCAGTCTCTCTTATTGGGATGATCCCGTTTAACCATAAACTCCAACGCTTCTCGACTGCATCAATTTGCCCACAAATATTCAATTAAATGGTCAGTAGCCTTACTACTCGAAATCATAAAGTGTCAAGTTGCCTACTACTCGCATCCATTACATTTTCACGCCAAATTGTTGATTTAAAAACAACGGTCAATAGTCTTTTCACCTACTAGAAACTGTGCATATATTTCTAAATTCTCATATTCACTTATCTTGTTGGTCAATAGTCTTACACCTACTCAGAACCAACTACCTGAATCTCATAATTTTGATACTAGAGTTTAAAGAATAATGTTCAAGAAAGAGATAGATATCGAAATACTTAATTATAAAGGGTATAGAGGTTTAAAGCTTCATGCACAATTATTATAATAAGAATGTATGGTTTAAATTGAAAAAGAGGAAGAAAACTCAAACTATGTCTTAAAATTGATTTGAACCATAAAATATCTTAAAGTCTCGCATTATCACAGTTGACAACTGGGCAATGATGTTAGCTTAAAATGGCGTAATCTTAACGTTGTGCATGTCAAGGTTTGAGCTAGCTGTTATTGCTTTGAAAGATTGAATGAAGCAATGTTTAGAACAAATTAAATGCCCAAACATGTACAAAGACAAGATATATATAAGTTTAGAAAGCTACTTCAAGAACCATGTGTTGGAGCTTTCTTATAGAATTAGTTGAGCTGAAAGAGTTAATAATGGGGTGAAGGGGTCTAGCTTAACAAAAGTTTTAGCCTTTGTTTGAGCTGAATGGAGGCGTGGACTGAGGATCTAAGGAGCAAAAAGACAAAAAATTGAAGCATCGATAATATGAGCAATGAAAGACGCGAACAATAAGAATGATGAAGAAAGACAAATGAGAATTTAGTTTTCATATATGAATTTCAACTCGAGAGAGACAAATGAATCAAGATACCATGAGTTATTCTAAGAAAGCAAGTTGGGTCTGGAAGAGACTTGTTTTGAATTTATATATTAAATTGTAAATTTTAAAAAAAAAACACAAATTGTAATTGGTTAAAAAAAATCTTTATATTTTTATGTATCTTGCTCCATGTAAAAGTATGTATTAAACCTTCAAATAATGTATTGTATTATGTACTACTTGCATTTACATCCATTCTTATTATATGGTAAAGATAAAGATAAAGATATCTTTACCATATAATAAGAATTGATGTAAACGCAAGCAGGCATACGTTTTTTCGTGTTTCGATTTTGCCCCTGAAAGCTCAACTAATAATTGTATTATGTTTTGTTTTACATTAATTAATATTTAGAGGGCCCGCACGTATTAATCGATTGGGGACCAACAAACTATAAATTTCTCAATACCTAATAGCGTTGTGGTCATTCGTAAATTGCAGAACAATACTTTTATTTACTAAATTATCACGATCTCGCCTCGATAGTTTTAAGCTTTGTACTTACGGGACCGCTGTAAATTACCAAATGATCCTTTTAATGTTTTATTTTTTTAAATTCGCCTCAATAGTTTTAAGTTATTTATTTTTCGGGCCCTACTGTAACTCTATTTGGCGGACTGCGAGAATAGTCGAAGTCGTGCCCAATCGAACTATATAAGTTTCGAACTAAAAAATTTAGACGTTAACTTCTTTCTACCTATGAAGTCCGTATTGTTGCTTCAAATCACAAATTAAATCAATAAATAAATAAATAACCATCCGCAAGTTTTGACTCCAATATGTTGAACCCGAAAAAAAAACAAAAGTAGAAGAACGAGAGGGGCAGCCGCAGGAAAATAAATGAAAAAAAGAAAAGGAAAAGAGTAATTGGGTGAGTCATCAATAATTGTGAGCTTTTTGCTACCTATTAAGTCCCTATTTTATTGCATCTAATTAACAAAAAGAAAAAGAAAAGAAAAAGGGGGCGCACACACAAGTTTTGACTCCAATATGTTGAAATTTGAAACCAAGAAAAAAAATAGAAAAAATGGGAAAAGCGAGTGAGGCAGGCACATGATAATAAATGAAGAAAAAAATAAAATAGAATACAAGGTAAAAGAGAGAGAGACATAAACAATCGTGGAATAAATTATTTGTGCAACCGTATATTGCTGATGTGGTGCTACCAATACACGGTGGGATGAGGGTGATAAGGGTGGTTACCGGAACAAAAAAATAGTTGTGTTTGTGAAAAAATGATTTCAATTTAGTATTTATGAGACATTGCTCGTGCATATAAAATTCGTGAAGTTTCGTGACAAGAAATTAAAAAGTTTGATCCTGAAATTGAAATACCAAAAGCAGAAAAGAAGAAATAAGAGAATAAAATAACTTGTTAACACATAGAAGTGATTTTATATTTTTATTCGAGGAACGTCTTGCCCATCTAGTCGGTCTTTTGCAAAAAGTAAAAAAGGGATAACTTCCTTATCAAAGTTCTTAGTGTTATGTCTTGTGCGATGATTAATCAAGCTTTTTAGGGCCTATTTCCCGTTTGAGTCGAAAGTGCCCATTCTGCTTTACAATATGAAGGTATTTATAGCCTTCATCCGTTCATATGCCATACACTGGGTGGCTTTTTTCCTTTGTTCATAGGTTAACACAGCTACTATACAGTTGTCTTTATGCTGAGGTGCCACTTCATATGTGGACACCTGGTGATTTTAATACTGACGCATGATGTTGATGATGACACCTGGTCTTTGTACGGCTAGAATATCTCGAAGGGTGACACCTGGTTATAGTTCTAGAAGTATTTCTCATGCCTATTTGTGGATGAACCCTTTTATTCTCGAAGTGGTTGCCATCGGATGTATTCTGCTCGTAATAGTGCCATCGAGTAGTTTGGTTATTAACATGGCTTCCTATCGGGACGTTATGATGTGCACTTTGTTGTGCCATCGGAATGTCTGTCCATCGGGTTGCCATATATTCTATTTGATAATATCTAACCATTGGGTTTATCGTGTTCCCGTTTCTTAGGATTGTTCACTGGCTAAAGCATCGGCGATTGTTAGGCATCGTAGAGTCATCCAAGACTGGTAGTGCCTTTAGCATCGGATGCTCTGTGAGTGTAGTAATCCGTATATCATCGTGGATAAAGTTTACTGAGAAGCAATTTTATCCTTGAACATTCTGCTTTTTCTCCGATGACAAGTATTTTATCTATTCCCTGGATAGCAAACGCTTTGCTTGTCCCGATGGTCTAACATTCCGATGGCTACTATTTTTCTCCCCAAGTTTACACCAGTCCCCCCAGTTTCTGGTGTATTATAGGTAATCATCAGGAACTTATAGCGAAGAGGTCCTCGAAAATATAGCCCTCGGAGAACGTGGGGAACGAATTATTTTTGCATTAATGGGAGAATTCCAACGGTTTTTCAACGGCCTTTATTTACGGGGAGTCGTGCTCTTTAATGCAGGCGTGCATTAACTTCCCCTTTTCTCAGACGAAAGTCTTTATAAACACCCCTCTTCTATAATTCTTCTTCACTATTCTTCTCTTCTTCAAGCTTTTCCTCTTTCTTAAGCAGCAAAAAACCCTAAGTTTTTTTTTCTCTCTCTCCTGCATAATGGCCGGTGAAACTTCTTCCGCCGCTCCTTCTCTAACCACCGCTTTGGTGGATGCTTCTGATGCTCCTCCCATGGATTTCGCCGCTACTTCTACTACTCCTTTGACGGCTGCGGTGGACGCTGCCACCGTCACTGTGGCTCTGCTACCAGAGGTTAACCCTTCCGGTATTGAAACTTACCGCCGTAAGAGGAAGGGCAAAGCTTCTATGAGCAAGGGAGACGAACCTGTACGCGTTTCTAAAAAGTCAAGGAAGTCGTCCGTTGCTGCTGTCGCTTCAGCTGCCCCTGCGAAGACGAAGGGTAATCGTTGCTATAAGGAGGTGGAGCACGTGGCTAGCACTGTTACCAAGGAAGAAGTTGACCAACTCTTCTGTGATTTTGGGGTGTCGTCCCTGAACATCCATCGGGAATTTCCTTCCCAGGCCGATAGGGGACATGCTCCCCCCGAGGGCTACGTTACTCTTTATCTTGTTCAGGTACGAGCAGGTCTCCGATCTTTCTACCCTCCCTTTTATTGTGAAGTGTTTAAAGCCTGTGATGTGTGCCCTAGCCAGTTAACCCCTAATAGTTTTACCATTCTGGCCTCTTTTGTCTTTTGGTGTCTATCGAGGGGGGTAGAATGCACAGTGAGGAGGTTTTTTTCTATCTTTACGGTTAACATTTCTTCTACCGGTCATCCGTCATACTTCTTCTCGCATCGAGACCCTGCGAAGAAGATAGTCATAGGAACTACCTTATCCTACAATAGTTGGAAGGATAAGTTCATTTTCATTAAGCCCCTCGTTGGCCAGTGGGATTTTCCTTACTCCTGGCGCCATCCCGAGGCCCCTTCCTACAAAGCAGATTCATCTCTCTCTTTTACTTTGGCACTCGATGCCACTGCTCTGCTGAAGTTAGCCCATTATTTGCCATTGTACGATACCGCGGGGTTAAATACTCCGGCTCCACTGGATGCTTCCTTCGTAGGGAAAAACCTCATATATCTCTCCGATGAGGAGCGACCTACATTTGGTAAGTTATAATATTATTTTTCCGTTTATATTCTTCTCATCGATGCTTTGTGTTTTCTCACATGCCTTTCTCTTGCGCAGTTTCTTACTTGGAGGAGCACGAGAAGGATGTAAACGATGTTCCCCGTCCCCCTGCTCCACGTGCTAAGGGTAAAGGATCCAAGAAGATCGTGTCGCCCTCCGATAGTGATTCCCGAACATCCGAGGCGGGTTCTGATTCCGAGGGCTCACATGGGACTAAATCTCAAAAATTTGCAAAACCCGGTATCGAGGATGAGAAACTTCAAGGGGACGTTCCTGATACCAGCATTACTCAAGAAACACATCATTCTCCGACGAATTCCGATGCATTGCCTTGTACCGAGGACGAGAATCTCTCAAAGGGTGTTTTTACTGCTGCTACTGTTCAGGAGATGCATGAGACTCCCAATGACTTTGAAGCCTTAAACTCTCCGCCCTCCCCTTCTATTCATCCTGAGCAAGCTGTGGAAGCTTTTCCCCTGCCTTCACAGTCATCTCTTGGCGCAACTGATATCAAAGAGAAGCCCGACAAAGAGAAGCTCGACTTCCCCATGGTGTCGTCTCCCTTAGGTATTTCGCAAAAATATTTTACGTATGGTTTTTTATTTATTTTGAGAAGTGTGATTTATTTCCTTTACTACTCTACAGCCAACAAGGGTAAGGTCATCCTGATCGATAGTGGGGATGAGGATGCTCGAAAAGGTTATCCCTTCTTACTGCTATCTCTGTGTTAATTTTGTCTTCCATGCTCAGTTTATGTGCTTACTTCTCTTCTCCTTTTTTAGCAGGTAATTCACCCTCGGATGCCCAGAAGCATCCGACTTTCGTTCATCAGGATCTCTCCATCGATGATCATTTTTCCTCCGAGGGTCAAGCTTTCGAAGGCGATGCCCATGGTCCTTCATATTCTGTTCTGCCTCGCTCCATTAATTTGGAGTTGTTGGATGAACTTTTGCCCTCCTTGGTGCAAAAGCATGTATGGAACGCGCCATCGGATGTTTCTGCTGGCCCTTCTGCGAGATCTTCTCCTTACTTCGAGGGGATGCCTTTTTCCAGTCGTTTTACTCCGACTGGTTCCCCCTTCTTCATTCATACTACTGGGGTCCAAGCAGAATCCATCACAAGACCGAGTGCTCCGGATATGCGCACAGCCTTCGACCTTATCACTCAATACTTGAATGCCACCACAGCGACAACTCCTCGTGACGAGCACACTGCTCGATTTTTCTCCGAGCTGATGGTTGCTATGGTAAACTTTCTTGACTGTCTTTCTTCGTTATACCTGTTTAGACTTTATCGTTACAAACTTTTACTTTACCTCCTTCTAGGTCCCCAAGATCATTCCTTCCATATGGCGAGAGGTGGATGCAGCTCAAGCCATCGGGCAAACATCCATGGAAGAACTAGCTGCTCAGAATGCTGCTTTGAAGAAGGCTGAGACTGAGTTAAAGAATCTTCGGGAGGCATTTGCTCAAAGCCTAGTGAGGGAACAAATGTTGACGTCCAAGCTGGATGAAACTACCAACCTCTTATCTGAGCGTACCTCCGAGTGTAAGAAGCTCAAGGATGAACTCTCTGTGCTATCGACAGAGAAAAGTTCGTGGGGAGAACTAGAGCATACTCTGAAGAAGGAAGTTTCTACCCTTCAAAATCAATATAATCAGCTTAAGGAAGAGCTGAAGAAGCCACCTCCTCCTCCTTCGGGTTTTATAACTTCCGAAGTACTGGAAAACAAGATATCCGGGGCCATTCTTCTCACAAAAGATGAAGTTCAGAGGCATTGTGAGGAGAAGTACCAACAGAGGCATACGAGTCATCTACTAGGTAACTTCATACTTGGATACTTGGGATGCATCAATCAATGTCGCGAAGACCGATTGTTTTCTCATCCGGAGAATTGGAGGCGGTTAAACCCTCAGGCCTTGATGATGCGACCTCCTTCTTCCCAAGAAGCTCACGATGCCTATCAGAAGATATTGGGTCGGGCTCCTTCCCCTGCATCTTCTTCTGGTTTTCCATCTCGCCCATCGGAACGTCATTCTTAGTTTAGTCTTTCAGCTTATTTTGCTTTTTACCTCTCAACTTGTAATTGTGTTTCTTGAACAAGCTATCGGTTTAAATGAATGTATGACTATTCCCCATCTTATAAATTATCGAGCAAGTTTTACTGTCCCATCTTTTTTTTTATTCTGCCGTTTTGTCTTTTTTTGTCCCTTTCTGCACTACTTTTTATGTCTGATGTCTGCCATTATTACTAACATTCTTCTCACGTGTCTTTATCCATGTTTACCCATACTTTGAGGGTTCCAGATGTCAATTTTATTTTGACACGTACACCTTTGTTGTCTCCAGGTGCTTCTATAAATTGTCTTTTCATCATTTCCTTCTTCTATCACTTTCAACCAACAACATTCTCTGCAGAATCTTGCTCTTGTCTTTTTACTGTCCTTGGTTCTCTTTCTTTTTTGTACTTTACTGTAGTAAATATAACTCCTCTACTACTTTCCATATCTTTACCCTAATGCATTCCCTTATCTGTGGATCATCATCCTCTTCTGAGGAATCTTCTCCCATTCATGTTCGGGGCGAACGTTCAAACGGGAATACAAGAGCTAGGCCTACAGTGGGTGGTTTGTCATTGATTTTTAGGAGTTCTTCTGCGGTGCATCGAGCACCTTCAGCTCGTTCTGGATCGAGTGTCGCGGATTCCCTACGCCTCACATTCCTCCGTCGGGAACCGTACTTTCCTCTTGATAATCTTTCTATCTTTAATACTTCTGCCCTAAATGTTAGTACCATGATCGGGGGAGGTAGGATAGGTTCCTGTCGAAGCCTTGAGTCGCAAGAGTCTATTTTCCACATCCTGAGGGAATATGGTTTGAACCCGGATGAATACGACATCATCGTGCCTCGCTCTTTTCATAGGGATTTTGAGCCTCCCTTAGGCTATCTAACTCTATACTTTGAACATATTCGATGTGGTTTACGCATACTTTTCCACCCCTTCATACAACTGTTATTCCAATACTGGCAAATCTGCCCTAGCCAACTGACCCCCAACTCGTTTCGCCACCTAGTGGGTTTCATTCTCCGCTGTAATCTTCTAAACATACCCCCTAACTCCCTATCGCGTGAGTGCGGCTTTCATTCTTCTTCCTTGTCCGAATGGTCTCCCATTTTTTAGCTTAGTCCATCGTGATCAGCGGAGAGGATTCAATGTTCCTCGACGCTTGGCGTTTGTAGTGGATTGGAAGAAAAGATATTTCTTTATTAAGCCAAGGAGTTTTTCTGGGGACATGTGGGGTGTACCTTTACGATGGGGTTTAGGATATGTAATCCCTCGTCCCGAGGTCGCGGTTCGTGAGATGACATACTTAACTTCCACGGGCTTGTTTTCGGGTAGTTACGATGTATGCTCTATATTGGCTAATTTGGTGGCCTTAGTTATGGCTGGTTTACAACAGGGATTGGAGCAACTGGATTTTCCCCCGATGCCATTGCATTCAAATCCCGCTTTTCGTAAGTTTGATTATTTACTCGAAGAGTATTATCATTAAGTCCTGACGACTAACCTTTTAGTCTTCTTTCTAGGATCTGAAATGGGGCGATTTGCGATCGTGTGTTACTCCGAGGAAATGCTTGGCCCTCTGTCCTCCTCTCCTGAATATTCTGGTAGCTCGGGTTCGCCGGCTGAGGGTAATTTTACTAATCATTGTCTTGACTCTGACGATCTCTTAATGACCTCGAGACCCGACTTTCTGGGGAATTCCGATGTTCCCTCTATCGATGCACTTTTTGAGGACCCTGCTCTGCCCGTCCCAGATAGGCCCCTTGACGCTCCATCTCCCCTAACGTTGACTTTGGCCGTCCGATCGTTTCCCGATTCTTCAGTTAATGTAATAGATGATCCTACCCCGAGTGTGCCACTTACGAGCCCTGATGGTGTGAGTCCTTCCCCTCCTAGAATGGTTCCACCATATGGTGAGGGTCTGAGCGGTGTGGCTGCAGAAGCTGTTCATAACAACTTTCCTGTGTTGACTTCTAACGTTTCTTACTATCGGCGCTTCTTAGGTGGCTTGTTGAATCAGGCCGATTGCGAAGCTTTAGGTTCGGTTCCGATGGATCTTCTTCGGGATAGATTATGCCGTAATTTATGCGAGGTACATTACGTTCTGGCTTCTTTGTCATTATAAGTTGTCTTTTATAATTTCTCAATTCCCTTTTATCCCTTTGCAAGTGTTTTTAATTGCGGATACCCTAGGCTCACAGCACGAGTATACCTCCAATAATGTTGGTTTCTTGTTCCAATATCTAGTTGATCTGGAGAAGGATCTATCTAGTGCGCGCAATCGAATTGCGAGTTTGCATACTCAGTATGACTCTGATCAAGGAATTTTGGAAGCCTTATTGAAAGATGCTCAAGATACTGCTTTGGATATGGGCCAAATGGTTACTTTGGAACGTGAACGTACTAAAGAATTAGAGGAGAGGATAACCAATTTACTGCATCAAAGCCGTACTTCTGATACCTTGATTTCTTCACTAATAACCGAGAGGGATTCTCTGGCAGCTAAGTTGTCAAATTTAGAAAAGTCCCATGATGTGGCTGTAATGATTGCTCGTGCAGAAGCTACTTTAGCAGCTCCGAGCCTGGAACAAATAAGGGCAACTGTGCGCGTGGAAATGCGGGAGATGGTTTTGATGGGTTTCCGACTCTGTCAAGAAGCAGTGAGGGCACTTCCAAATATTCCTTCCCACTTGGATCTTCCCGATCTTGAAATTAACACTTCCTCTAGTACTACAGTTCCTTCCGTACCTCTCCGAAGGCCGTCGATTCCTTCGGTAACTATCTCAGATCCTATCGACCTTTCAGAGGAACAACGTCGTCGTCTCATTCGGGAGGGAAAACGCCCCATGCAAAACTAATCTCCATTTTTCCTTTAAAACTTTGTATGCAAACCGAACTACGAGTAGCTTGATTCCCTGAACATGGGATACGTAGGCACCTCGGAATTTATCCGAGTCCAGCTACGTTTTGTATGTGTGTATGTAAGTTAGTCGGGTTAGATGGCTGTATCGGAATGAATCGTGTTTGTATCTATGTACGAATTCCATGTATATAAATAAAAGCCATCTTTATTCCACCACGACTTTATTTACATGTACACGAGTAGGGTTTCTATATTTACATTAGTTCCATATTTACATGGTATTAGGCATAATATTTTCTTAGATTTAACGCATTCCAATTTCTGGTTAGTACGATACTTTCAAGGGTACTTAGCTGATAAGTGGCGAGACCAATGATCTTGCTTACCTTGTAGGGTCCTTCCCACTTAGGCTGCAGCTTAGCCACACTTTTTGATGCTCCTACTCGCTTAAGAACTAAATCTCCGACTTGAAACGTTCTAACCTTGACATTTTTGTTGTAATGTTTAGCCATTCGAGCTTTGTATCCTTCCATTCGTATCGAGGCCCGATGCCTCCTTTCTTCTAACAAGTCCAGAGCTAAGGCTAGGTTAGAGCTATTACTAACCTCCTCATACTCTCGGATTCTCCAACTTTCCGTTACGATCTCCGGCGGGATTACGACTTCACATCCGTAGGCCATGCTGTACGGCGTTTCACCAGTGGTTGAACTAGGCGTTGTACGATATGCCCATAACACTCCTGGAATTTCTTCCACCCATCGTTCCTTGTGATGGTCCAATCTTGCTTTAATGCTTTTCAACAGGGTTCGATTTGTTCTCTCAACTTGTCCGTTACCCTGGGGATATCCGACAGAAGCAAAACGATGCTTAATTTCCCAATGCTTACACCAGTCTTCTACCTTCTTGTCTTCAAACTTTAGCCCGTTATCACTCACGAGGTATCGAGGGATTCCGAACCGGTAGAGTATATTTCGCCACAAGAAGTTTATAACAGCGCCAGCTGTGATTTTGGCCATCGGCTCTGCTTCCACCCACTTTGTGAAATAATCCACTGCCACTATCAAATATCGCTTTTGCCTTGGGTTAGGCATCAAAGGCCCGACCAAATCTACCCCCCACTTGGCGAAGGGACAAGCTAATAGATTGGGTTCCCATGGGGCCGCTGGTTGGTGTATCTGGGAAGCGTGGGCTTGGCATGCAGGACACTTGCGCGCGTATTCTTGACAATCTTGAATCATTGTGGGCCAATAATACCCTTGCCTTATAATACGATTGGCCATACTCGCTCCCTGTGAATGATTTCTGCATGTTCTTGTATGCATTTCCTTTATGACTCCCAAAGCTTCCTGCTCATTTAGGCATCGGGTATGAGGATTAGAATAACATCGTCGAAATAACACCCCTCTGTGTAGGAAATAACGTGCTGCCTTCCTTTCCATCCTTTTCTTTCTGTATCATCATCATAATATTGTGTAGGATCTTCTAAGTAGGCAACAATGTCTGACATCCATCCTACTGTCACTGGATTCACGATGTTGTTGATGTCCTCTCGAGGCTCTTGTTTTTCTGAGACCACAGCTTGTAACAATGTGATCCGTCGCGTTCCGACCACAGACTGAGTTGCTATCTTGGATAACGCATCTGCTTCTTGGTTTTCCAGTCGGGGAATTTGTTTTAACTGGAATTCCTCAAATATCTTTCGCCTGTCACGCACCGTTAAGGCGTAGGCTTTCAATCGTTCTTCTTTCAATTCAAACTCTCCCATGACTTGTTGCACAATTAGTTGTGAATCACTATGGACCACTACCCAACTGATATTCCCTTCCATGGCTAATCGCATTCCAATCAGGAGAGATTCGTATTCTGCTTCATTGTTAGACAGAGGATAATTAATCCTGACGGCAAAATATAGAGTTTCTTCTTCGTCGTAATTTTTCAGGATTATTCCTGCTCCCCCATGGGTTCCGACGGACGATCCGTTTACATATACGTGCCATAATGTGGGTAGCTTCTCCTCTTGTATTTCCTTCATCTCTACAACAAAATCAGACAGGATTTGGGCTTTGATGACTGGTCGTGGGGCATATGACAAACTATACTCGTTTAACTCTATGGCCCACTTTACCATTCTCCCCGCTGTTTCCGGATGATTGAGTATGGCTCTTAATGGATACTTGGTGAGTATCGTTACATGATAAGTTAAGAAATATGACCTTAGTTTTCTAGCTGCCGTTACGAGGGCTAGTATCAACTTCTCTGTTTGCACGTAATTTTTCTCGGCGTTTTGTAAGGTCTTGCTTACATAATACACAGGATGATGGTCGCCTCTCTTATCTTTTACCAACACAGCACTTACAGCTTCTTCCCCTGCTGATAGATACACAAGTAACTTATCTCCAGGTTCAGGTTTGACCAGTAACGGAGGACTTACTAGGTAATCTTTCAGGCTGTTGAAGGCTTCTTCACAATCTGGGGTCCATCAGAACTCCTTCACATTCCTTAGCACTTTAAAGAATGGTAAACCCTTCTCTGCTGATCGCGATATGAATCGGCTAAGTGATGCCATTTTTCCTGTTAACCTTTGCACCTCTTTTACTGTTCTGGGGGATTTCATTTCTATGATAACTTTAGCTTTTTCCGGGTTGACTTCTATTCCCTTCTCCGTTACCATATATCCTAGAATCTTTCCCCCTGATCCCGAAAGAGCATTTCTTGGGATTTATTTTCATGCCAAACTTATCCATGATGGTTAGAGCTTGTCGTAAGTCCCTCGGATGATCTTCTGCTCTTTTGCTTTTTACAATCATATCATCCACGTAAACTTCCATCGTATCTCCGATGACATCGACGAACATCAGATTTACCAACCTTTGATAGGTGGCTCCAGCGTTCTTGAGTCCAAACGGCATGACCATGTAGCAAAACGTGCCAACATCAGTAATGAAGCTGGTTTTCTCCTGGTCTTCTTCCACCATCGTAATCTGATTGTACCCTTGGTCCCCATCCATTGTGGACAATAGTGCACATCCTGCCGTCGAATCTACCAATTGGTCGATGCTAGGTAAGGGATAACAATCCTTTGGACAGGCATCGTTCAAATTGGTAAAATCTACACACATTCGCCATCGTCCTCCTGACTTAGGTACCAGTACGACGTTGGATAACCATTCAGGGTATATCACCTCCCTTATTTGTTGCAATCCGAGGAGTCGCAATATTTCTGACTTGATAATCCCATTCTTTTCTGGCCCATGTTTCTTTTCTTCTGTCGGATGGGTTTAAATATGGGATTAACATTGAGGCGATGTTGACATATCCTCGGGCTGATTCTTCCAGGTGGGCCTCCCTCCCAGGCGAAGAGGTACCTGTATTCTTTTAGGATGGAGACAATTTCTTCTTCTATTATTACACCCATTCCTGTTCCTATCTTTACCTTTTTCTCCCCTTCTTCCAATTCTATCAATTTTAACTCTTCCACTGGGTGGACTCGTATCTCCTCCATTTTCTTCCTTTTTTCTGGGTGGCTGAGTTCTTCTTCCACACTTGTTGGTAAGGCATTCATACGACATTCCCTAGCCTTGATCTGGTTGCCTCGGACCTCTCCTATGCCTGACATCGTGGGGAACTTCACTTTGAGGTGAAGAGTAGAGGGTATGGCTTCAAAGGCGTGAATCGATGGCCTTTCACATATAGCGTTATACATTCGCGTGGATGCTTCAACAACCCAAAACTTCACATGCTCGGTACGCCTCAATACCCCGTCACCCCAAGACATCGGGAGTATGACGGTCCCCAACGTTCGGCTAGTTTCTCCGGAAAAGCCTATCAAGGGTATCTCTGTAGGATCGAGATGTATCCTCTTTAGTCCCATGGCTCCGAAGGTTGGGGTAAACAATACATCCACTGAGCTTCCTGTATCCACGAGGACTCGTTGTATTTCAACACCCATTATGGTTGCTGTAATTACCAGCGGGTCTTCATGAGGATATACGATTCCTTGAAGGTCCTCGGGTCCGAAGGATATGGTTGGTAACCTGACTCCTTGCACTGTGGAAACTGATAATCCTTGCATCCCTTTTCTAGCCTCTTTGAGATACTTCTTCTTTTTTCCGGCAGGGGACACAAATATATCTTCTCCTTCAATCATGTTGATAGTTCTTCCCGATGGGGGATTATCTCGGTATACATCTGGCGGAGGTGGTAATTGCTGGTTAAACTCATTTTGTTCCTCGTTTCTCGAGGGGGTTTCCACAACAATCTCACCTTCTTCGCCCCTGGCTTTTTTTCGATCTATCGACTGATCTTTTCTGTTACTGCTCAAGTAGTTTCTGAGGTATCCTAAGTTCAACAACCTATGAATTTCATTTCGTAAATTCTTGCAACCATCGGTTGTGTGGCCAAATGCCTTATGATATTTGCAGAACTTTCCTGAGTCATTTTTCTTGTATGGTTGCCTTATCGGCATTGGCCAAGAGAAATCCTTATTTCCTCGCATCACGTTCAACACTTCTGATTGAGTGATGGTCAAAGTTGGTAATGGTACAGGCTGGAGATGTCTTTTTATTACTCCAGGATTGTCCCTTCGAGGCGGGGGACCTTTAGATTCCCCTTTCTCTTTTGGCTTTTCGTCAGTATCGGCATTTTCTGCCTTCAGCTTGGATTTCTCCGCTTCTTCCATTAAAATGTAAATTTCAGCCTTCTGCATTAGTTCGTTCATGTCCTTCACTCTATTTCCTACTAAGTATCGGAAGAAATTTCCCGATCGTAACCCCTGGGCAAGAATATCTGCTATCATGGTTGGGTCTACATTAAGAACATCCAATACTTCATCAGAAAAGCGCTTCATGAAATCTCTCAAGGATTCATCTTTTTGTTGCTTTATGGTAAATAAGTGGCACGCTGATTTTGGATAACACCTGTTACAAGCGAATTGTCGTACAAACAAACCAGCCAGCTGAGAGAAGTTGGATATAGTGCTTGGCGGTATCTGGGTAAACCATGCCTGCGCTCTTCCTGTTAATGTAGTTCGGAAAATTCGACATAATGCAAAATCCGGAGCTGACTGCAGATCCATCGTTGCCATATACTGATTGATATGATCCTGCGGGTCTTTGCCATCCTTCTCTCCGGAATACATGGGCAGATTTACTGCTCTCACATGGATTGGAATCGTAGCTTGTGCTATATCCGGTATGAACGAAGACCCCATGGTATACCGGTTCATCTTCTAACGTAATGACCCTTTTCATGTTGAGCATTTCTCGTCGGAGATGGTTCAACATTTCCCAGAGAGTTGATTCATTGCTCAAGTGCGGGAACATATTAGGGCGATAAGGTGGCATTCCCTCCTCGAAACCATTTCCCGGATGAGGCATTGCCCTCGAATACCCTTTCTGTCGACGTCCAGGTGGCGGTGGCATTTGCCGCGGAGTCGGCGTCATTCTCGATCCTTGCTCTTCTACTCTATACCTTTCTCCATAGGGTAGTATAGGTTGTGGTTCCTGGAGTCGTTCATTAGCTCGAGCCCTTTGCAGAGTTGCTTCCACAAGATCTTCAAACACCGCTCGTGGAATATTGATGTAATCAGTATTTGATGATGAAGGATTTCCGGCCGCATCATTTGTAGATTCTTGAGACATGCTCTCCTCCTGGCTTATGGACCGATGCTCAGATGGCGGTGATCTTTCCACCGTGGTTTTCAGCCGTACTAAATGCAAGTTTTTCCCGACGTAACTCAAAGGCAATTATTGTATGGCGTTCCCACAAACGGTGCCATTTGTTAACACATAGAAGTGAATTTGTATTTTTATTCGAGGAACGCCTTGCTCATCTAGTCGGTCTTTTGCAAAAAGTAAAAAAGGGATAACTTCCTTATCAAAGTTCTTAGTGTTATGTCTTGTGCGATGATTAATCAAGATTTTTAGGGCCTATTTCCCGTTTGAGTCGAAAGTGCCCATTCTGCTTTACAATATGAAGGTATTTATAGCCTTCATCCGTTCATATGCCATACACTGGGTGGCTTTTTTCCTTTGTTCATAGGTTAACACAGCTACTATACAGTTGTCTTTATGCTGAGGTGCCACTTCATATGTGGACACCTGGTGATTTTAATACTGACGCATGATGTTGATGATGACACCTGGTCTTTGTACGGCTAGAATATCTCGAAGGGTGACACCTGGTTATAGTTCTAGAAGTATTTCTCATGCCTATCTGCGGATGAACCCTTTTATTCTCGAAGTGGTTGCCATCGGATGTATTCTGCTCGTAATAGTGCCATCGAGTAGTTTGGTTATTAACATGGCTTCCTATCGGGACGTTATGATGTGCACTTTGTTGTGCCATCGGAATGTCTGTCCATCGGGTGCCATATATTCTGTTTGATAATATCTAGCCATCGGGTTTATCGTGTTCCCGCTTCTTAGGATTGTTCACTGGCTAAAGCATCGGCGATTGTTAGGCATCGTAGAGTCATCCAAGACTGGTAGTGCCTTTAGCATCGGATGCTCTGTGAGTGTAGTAATCCGTATATCATCGTGGATAAAGTTTACTGAGAAGCAATTTTATCCTTGAACATTCTGCTTTTTCTCCGATGACAAGTATTTTATCTATTCCCTGGATAGCAAACGCTTTGCTTGTCCCGATGGTCTGACATTCCGATGGCTACTATTTTTCTCCCCAGGTTTACATAACTATTTTGACACAATTCCAAAAAACATGAAGTTTCGGGGCAAATAAAATAAAAAATTTGGTATCAAAATTAAAGTAAACGAAAGACAAAGAAGAAAAATATGAGCCCGTGCGGAGCACGGGCGAGTTTCCTAATATATATATATATACACATGTTGGAGATAATATATAAATATTAAATGTCTATCCCATCTAACATCTTAATCTTTTAGATGAGATGATAATTCAATATGGTATCAGAGCTCATGCCAATGAGGAGGTTCTCGGTTCAAATTCTATCGCCACCCGATTATCAAAAAGTGTCACGTGGCAGACGTAACAAAAAAGTTTACAGTCTGCACGTGAGGGGGCGTGTTGGAGATAATATATAAATATTAAATGTCTACCCTCTCTAATAGCTTAACCTTTTAAATGAGATGACACTTCAATAATATATATATATATATATATATATATATATATATATATATATATATATATAAAGCTCTTTAGTTTATAGTACAATCGAATAACTATTTTCTTATTCAGCTTTACCACTTGGATTACATGTCCAAAGATCTCATGTTGTAAATAGGTGATTGACTTTGTTTTAGAACATTCAATAGAAAACAAAAACAAAGTCTAATAATAGTTAAATAAAAAAATTAAGCCGATCAAATGTCTTTTAGAGCATTTTTGCTTTTACTCGTGCCCTACGGTCGATAGGTATTAAGGATGTGAATAATTTTTATATAATGTGTAATACACACATTTATAAATAGAAAGCGTTAAGTTGTTAATTTCGAAAGAGTTGGAGGGGCGGCAAAGCAAACCGCCAATACACTCTTAAACCCTAAACCCTTCAAACCCCTCTTCAAAATTCCTCGAACGCCATTTTTGTATTGAATTGAAGCTTCGCGTGTGGTGTTAGAGGAA
This sequence comes from Linaria vulgaris, assembly GCA_948329865.1. Lineage (NCBI taxonomy): Eukaryota > Viridiplantae > Streptophyta > Magnoliopsida > Lamiales > Plantaginaceae > Linaria > Linaria vulgaris. Next base: position 85,437,623 of record OX415254.1, on the reverse strand, counting down.
TTCTGTTACTCCATTAATGGCAGCTCAAAACAAGGACGCCGTGCAAAGGAAGCACTGGCGGCCCCACCTGGCGAAGGAGAAAGACTACGGGCCGTTGCGCGAGCTCTTTCAGCACCATATCGACTCGTTCGATTACATGGTCGACAAAGGAATCGAGGAGATGTTGTTGAATATCAAGCCTGTTGAAATCGTTGATTCCTTGACGAAGATGAAGCTGAGGAATATCCTTTTCGCTCGATGAATTCAGTTATTTTGTTCAGTATTTTAAGTTTGTTAGAATCGAGCCGTATTTACGTTATATTTAGTGTTTAGATGAAGCTGAGGCACATTCTCGTGTTTTGATGAATTTGGTTATTCTGTTCAGTATTTTAGATTTGTTAGAATTGAGCCTGTATTATATTTGGAGCATCACGTAATGTGCATCTATTATGTACTTGACTGGTTGATTACTTTTGATTAGCAAATATGTTTGATTTGGTTGTTAGGTGCTCTGATTGTCTTTCGTAAACCTATGCTGGAATCAAGCCGTATTTGCGTGGTGTTATGTGTAGCATTTAAGTGGATGCCTGGTTACCTGAGGATGAACATAAGTTGGAAAAGGATGAAGTGTGTAGTTATCCAGTAATTGACATAAAAAATCCTGATAATACCATTCAAAGAACTTTCGACTGTAATATTTGGAGCATCGCATATTTTGCATCTATTATATACTTGTCTGGTTGATGGTTGAATTCTTAACTAATGTCATACTATGGCTTGGGAATTCCGAGATATTTCCTCCTTCGAAAGAGCGCTCCTCTTCAACGCAAAAAGATTTATACCCTTTTGAGGTACGTAGATTGGTATTAGGAAAAATTATAGCCAAATCAACTGTTGCAAAATACTTACACGATTGGCTTGCATGGCTGGAACAGTGTAGACAAGCTAAATTATCGTATTCGGGGAATTTTTTTGCGGACCTTAATTTCCAGTATAACGATGGAGCCATTGTTAGAGTAAGACAGAATCTTGGGCAGTTTCCTATCATGTTGAAGGTAAATATTATGATACGTTGTTGTATGGGAGTGTAACATGCATTTATAATCTCTTCTGATACCTAGCCGACTGGAAAATTGTCTCTGTTTGTTTATATTGTCCAGCGTTTAAGTATTTTGGTTCTTGGTTCCTTGAATGCAGTCCAGACTATGTAATCTTAGAGAGGAGGATGATCCAAAAAAGTTAGTTAGATGCAAAGAAGAGCCATCAGAAATGGGAGGGTTAGTGATCTTGTTAATATGTGTCTATCAGTATGCGCAACGGTTTTGAGAAAGTTGTTTGCTACAGCGTTTCAGCTCTACTGTTGACATCTATAATTTCTCCATATTATCCCCAGATACTTCATATTGAATGGGCTCGAGAGAGTTATTAGACTTCTTATATTGCCAAAGCGGAACTATGTAAGTAATTTCTTTTCCATTCACGCTTATATAGGTATTAATGTATCTACATATGCATTCTTATAGTTTTGACCGTATTTTTCATCCAAGTAACATAAAAATACGCCTTTTCAGCGTATTGACCATCTTTATTTTATTCTTTTCTAGCCAATGAGCACAGTGCGGAATTCATTTCGTGAAAAAAGAGAAGGATATACCGATAAAGCTGTTGTCATAAGGTTCTGTTTCTTTTGCACACCATCTATCTCTCCATGTGTATGTATCTGTGTGCGTGCTGTGCAGAGTTATATGTTCAATAGTAATATTGTCACATAAAACTAAATACACGCTTGATGACTATTCTTTGAGATCTTTCATGTGTTGATACGTCACCCTTGGCCACATTATAAAGTTTAATCATGGAAGAACCATTTGTGACTAGGTTATCGTAATCATTAAGGTTGAAGTTGAATGTTAAGGTAACTGTTAACATTGATAATTTTTTTTCTTTTGTGGAGATTAAATGAAACAAAATGGCATCATATCATGGTTTGATATTATGAAACTGAATAGTGTGTATTTGTGGTTATTTTTAATTTTTCTTGTTTCCTGTTTACATACGAGCAAATGTATTCATTGTAATGCATCGCAATTATCTTTGTGACTCCTTTCAGCAACCGGGAAACTTTGCGTCTTAAAGCATCTAATTGGTTTCGCGTTTCTTTAATCTGCTGTAAGTTAATTATTTTTGCGTGAGTGCTGACAAATAACGATTTCTCGTCAATTTTGGTCATTCAGATGTGTTAGGGAAGATCAGTCTGCTGTGACAGTTAAATTATACTACCTTAATAATGGAAGTGCAAGGGTTGGGTTCTGGTAAGGCATTTGGTACTTAGAGAACTTTATCTTTGATGACTCTTATCACAAAACTCATATTATTTACTTTTCCAGGATACAAGGGAGGGAATACCTGCTTCCCGTTGGAATCATATTAAAGGTACCACGATATTCTAATGTTTTCTTACGGTTGCTCCTGAAGTTATCGTCAAACTCACGCGTGTTTCGCTTCTTGTGTAGATTGCCGAAATGCTGATTTCTTTTCTTTATGTTATTTTTTTGTTGCATACGATACCCTATATAGTAATTGAGATAAATACTCATGAATCATCGTTGAAGTAAAACCCCAAGTTATTCAGTTTATGCATGATTCTTGGTTTTCTTTCTGAGGAGGCTTTCAGTTTTAATGGACATGCACCTGGTAAAATGCTAGAAGGTGTAATACCAAAGGATAAACAACAATATGGGCTATTTTATAATATATATATTTTTATACATAGCTAGACCAAAGATGAAATTAAAAAATTCCCAGAGCAGATTAAGAAGACATTTCATTAATAATTATGAAAGGGTTTTGGTAACTAGGTATAGAGACTGTATGAAGTGTTCTCCCATTCCTTATGCAGGCTCTTACCGAGACAACGGATCGTGAAATCTATGTGAGTTTGACATGTGGCTACAATGAAAAGTATGATCGCGTGAAGGGATCAGTTGCTACTCAGCTAGTCGGCGAAAGAGCTAAAATTATTTTGGATGAACTTCAGAATTTATCTCTTTTCACACACATTCAGTGCCTGCAACATATTGGTAGATCGTCAGTTACTTCTCTTTTTGACGTTCATATTGATGGCATTTCCTAAGTTTCTCCATTTTCCAGGGGAGCATTTCCAGCCTCTTATGACAGGACTAGAGAAAGATAGCTACTCAGTTGTAAGTTCACATCTTCTTTGCAAACCAATTTGCTTCATGAATGGATTGAGAGTAAAACTAATATCTAATGGAACTTTTGCTGCATAGAGGCTAGTGCGTAACGTATTATCACTAATGTCGTTGTGCTTTGTGCTTTATCCTATTCAGGTCGCCAATGCTGTTTTAAGAGATTACCTATTTGTCCATTTGGATGATAATACAGACAAGTTTAATCTACTAATGTTAGTGTTATTATTTTCTTTCCTCCTAGTTCTTTATCTCAATTAATCTAATACTTAGCTTTCTGCTTATATTTCGTGTGATTTCGGAAGTTGCACATGTATAACCTTGTTATTCTATTAGTAACTGATATATTTGTCAGTTTAGCTTCATGTTGCAGAAGTTGTTCTCTTTCGTAGATCAGACCTCAATGCCAGACAACCCAGATTCTTTGCAAAACCAAGAAGTTTTATTGCCCGGGCATTTAATAACTATTTACCTTAAGGTACAAACTTTGGTGCTTAATTCCATGAAGTTATTGTCATTTGAAAAACTGGGTGGTTGCCTTTCATCGTAATTATTCTGGGTATGTTATATGGACTAAAGGAGAATAACGTCTAGTTGATGAACACATTCTCTTTCTCCATTTACTTATGTAAGTCATAATATGGAAACCTTATCATTACTCTATAGTTTTGTTATTTGGACAAATGATGTCTTATTAGTCCATAGACCTAGCTGTCATTTATGATAATATCTCCTGTTGTACTTGTGGCAATTGATGATAATTTGTTTATTGAACTATTTGTTTTTACTTGTAAATATCTTAGATATATCGAGGATTTGAATTACCACTTGTCCTGGAACAAGTTTGTTCCCAGTCTTAATAGAACTGTGAAGCAATGTTGTGTGCAAACATTCAGAGTAGAACCATTCATATGCTAGATCTGTATCAAGCTTTGTTATTAACAAACTCATGTTTCTTTGTTGGTTAATTACAATCAAATGAGCATCACACCTAAACTCTTTAAGTAATTACCCTCAACATTCTGAACTTGCGGGCTGCAGGTTCCGATATCTACCATCGTAACATGTCATGGTAATTATCAGTTTTCTGATGCTCTTTCTAATTACACTTAAGTAGAAGAAGTCTGGGCTTCAAACGCAATTGATATAGCTCTTTAAGCAGAGGGTTACTTTTCGAAGTATAGTCTTTACAAAGCTTAAAATAATTGATTATGTGTTTTTCAAAATTTGAATTATCATTTCTAATAGTTCAGTAACAAGAACCTTTATTTTCTGTATAATCAGGAAAAATTGCAAGATTGGCTGCTCAAGTTGAAGCGGGTTATTCAAGATCAAGTTGATGACAAAACGAAGGAGTTCCCGTTTGATTCCGGTATATTTTATCTTCCATTTCTTTCTTCATGTGATTTTGTGCTGCCGGGCAAATTTCCTAGTTATATGTCTAGTACATACTCCAGAATTTCTCTCTTTTTTTGGGTGAGAGTCTGGTGGGGAAAATGAGGAAAACACCTTCACTAATATTACTCGATTTAGTACTAAAACATATTTTCTGAAGTGGCGCTGGATAAGAGTTAATTTGTTTGGCGATCTTACTGTAAGCGAATTAAGCTTAACGCTGTAATCATGTGATGCATCTCAATACTTGTGGTAGTATGATGATGATCTATTTTTCTCGTGCTGCATATGTTCGGAAGAGAGTTGCTGGTGACTTTGTTTTATGTATCTTTCATGTATTCCTCACTAGATAATTTGAATTGGCCAGCAACATGCTTTTAATTTTTTTGAAGAACCTGCTACATAAGTATCAGCTTATGTTAGAAATTGGTGTTATTTGTCAACAAAGAATCCTCTGCATTTCATGTCTAATTGTCACATTCCTCAAGCAGATGTCATTATTTTGAGCTATAAAATTTGGTGTAACAAAATTAATTGGCACACCTTGCAATTTATAAAAATTCAAATTCTTGGAGACTGTTTCATACAAAGTGTAGTATAGGGCCGTCTCAATACTTACAGTGCTTTGTTGGTTATGACAGTAGAAGATGTGAAGAAACTCGTCAATAGAAACTCCCCAAAGTTTATTGGGGCAACTATTGAGAACTTGCTGAAGACGGGAAGACTGGTCACACAGACAGGTTTAGATTTGCAGCAGGTACAGATGTTCTGATGTTTCCTTTAGCGTTGTGGGCTGTAGTAACCTACACATTGCGATGTTTTACTTATATCTTTGCTGAAGACTTGCGTTAGTGCTAGGAAGTGTTGATTATTCTTATCCCAACTTCTTGGAATATGTTTACTCTAGGCTGTAAAGTAATCACATAAGTTGTAACTTAGTAAATTTGCATAGATACCTCACCTCCTGATTAATGGTTCACACAAGTAACTTAAATTGCAATGGGGCTTGAACTGGTCACTGACATTATGAATTGTTATACTTCGACATAGAATTGGGGAAATTTATAATATCATAGTTATCTTAGTCAAGCCTGAATTTTATTATTAGAGTCTTAATTGTGACTAGTTTTGACCTTGGCTTGGATATTTTTCTTTTTTTTACTATATTCAGGCAACTGTGAATAACATGATCGCCAGCTTACTAATTGGTTCTCATTTTCTTTTTGAAATGGTAATATATCATGTTTAATAGAGGGCTGGGATGACAGTTATGGCGGAGAGGCTAAATTTTCTGCGTTTCATTTCACATTTCCGAGCTGTCCATAGAGGAGCTTCATTTGCGGGGCTCCGCACAACTAGTGTACGGAAGTTGTTGCCTGAGTATGTTTGTTATAGTTTCCTACTTCTAAAGTTGGCTCATAGGGTTAATATGAGTTTTTCTTCCTCGCATCTTTATCTCCTGATGTTTTTTCTCCACTCATCTTTTTATACTGTTTTCAGATCGTGGGGATTTATGTGTCCTGTTCATACACCTGATGGGGAGCCATGCGGACTGCTGAACCATATGACAACTACTTGCCGTAAGATTATTTGATTATTGTTGTCTGTTTTATTGGGAACTCTTAAGTAAGGAATAAGGGTAGGAGTAATCTTTGTGATGTGTGGAATTTTGTAAAGATAGCAGCAAAAAGTAAAGTGCTTCAAGTTCCTTGTGTGTTCTGTAAATACTTTCTCTTTAAAAGAGGTTATGCAGGAACATTGCGACTCTCTGCATTTTCGTATCTGTAATCTCCTTTCAGTTATTAAAATTTTCATACGAAGCTGAATGGTTAGCTATTAGAATACTACAACAGCAATTTCAGTGTAACAATAATGTATACATGTTCTGGTGAAATGTCAATTGTGCGGAGATCTGAATTTGCAATCTAAGAGATGTGTAGTGTAATTGCTTAGCACTTGATGGAATAATGGAGTTGTGAATGACAATTTCTTACGTTTTGAACCATTCCAATATCTGTATCTTTTAACAGAATCTTTAGATTGATATTGTTATTTTCTTCTTTATATTTAGGGTTTTTGGCACAACCACCCCGTGTAATATGCAAAAAGGGTGGTAAAAAAAAATAGACATATTACCCCCTGAATCTTAAAATGGTGTATAATACCTCCTTACTTATGTAAGAAGGTGCATCTCACTTGCCAAAAAGTTGAGAGTGTTGAGAGTGGGATTAACTTTCTTTTTTAAAATTTATCTTAAAAAATCATTTTTTTTTACTTTAAATTACAAAAAAATGATATATATTAAACTAACTTAGGAAATGAATAATAAATAAATGTACAAGTTATAAATACATGCGAAATTCAATAGGGGGTGGTGTGCACCAATTTCAAGATTGCAGGGAGGTAATTTACCTATTTTAAGATTACAGGAGGTAATGTGCCTATTTCACATATTACAGGGGGTAATTTGCCGTTTGCTCTTATATTTATTTAGCAATTGTGCATGCGGAAATTTGTTTTAGCAAATTAGATATGATTTTATCAAAATGTGCCAGGTGAAACATCATGATTTCAAGTGGTCAAACTAATACTTGTCTCTTTCTGGCAGGCATAACTTCATATTATGATTCTGAAGGGAAAGTAAAAAAATATCTTGAAATTCGAAAGTCGATTTTACAAGTTTTAGTAGGCATTGGAATGTCACCGTCGCTCCCAAAGCTTGTGCAAGCTGGCCCCCCAGAAGTTCTTACTGTTATTTTAGATGGCCGTGTAGTTGGTTGTATTCTTTCGGAGATCATAGAGAAAGCTGTCTCACACCTCCGGAGGTTGAAGGTTTCAACATCATCTGTGGTGAGTGAGTGACTTTCTATATTCCGTTTCTTTGATGATTGTTGGCCGTACTTATTATTGGTCAACATATAACAGATACCTGAAGATCTCGAGGTGGGTTATATTCCTTTGAGCATGGGTGGGGCCTACCCTGGGTTATTTCTGTTCACTTCTGCATCAAGATTTGTTCGACCTGTTCGAAATATCACTATCCCTCAGGAAGAGAGTAACAATATTGAGCGCATTGGGCCATTCGAGCAGGTTGGTAGTGGTTCGGTCACATTAACTTCCATATTTATTTGTTTCTAATCATCAGATATTGAGTCTTTTTTGAATGCTATGATTATGAACAATCAGTCTTACGAACTGTCCTCTCTAGCAAATAACACTTCAGACTGAGGCTATTAATTATGTTTCCTGCCGTATATTTTTGTGATCTTATCAAGCATTTATGTGTACTGAAGCAAGTTGAGGCTCGTTTAACTATTTCCTGTCTTAAACACCTTGTTTCCTGTCTTAAACACCTTCATGTCGTGTGGTCTTATTAAGCATTTATCTGTAGGTCTACATGGAAATAAGTTGTCAAGATGGTGGAAATGGTGGAAGGAAGGATGTATTTCCTGCAACGCACGAAGAAATTCATCCAACTGGAATACTAAGTGTTGTTGGAAATCTAACACCTTGGTCGGATCACAACCAGAGTCCTAGGAACATGTATCAGTGTCAGGTCCTTCTTCCACTGCCCATTGTTGACTGCTAATTCTAATATTTCTAATTGTCACAAACAAAGTCTGGTTTGTGACTTTTAATCTCCATGACTTTTGACAGATGGGAAAACAAACCATGGGTTTCTCTTGCCAATCTATAAATTGTCGAGCTGATCAAAAGCTTTATCATCTTCAGGTTAGTCAGAGTTGGTTCTTGTTCATTAAAGTGTTCCTCCAGCTGTCATGATTCCCTTACTTGTTTGATATGGAAAATAATCTACGTTAGGCGTTATGTGTTGATTGACTGGTATATTACTGGTATATTACTGCTAATATTATGTTCCCTTTTATTCTTTCATCTTCATTATTGTTCTTTTTCTGTTGGTGACATTTTATGTAATTATGTGGTTATGCATTAGCAAGAATTTGAATTTAGATGATCAGCTTTTACCCAAAAGTATAAAGCCTCACACTTCGAACATAATGAGAATATTCATATTTGACCTGGGAATTAAGATCATTATAATATGGGATTGGACAATAAAGCGCAATTTGAGCCACGCGTCTGTATGGTTCAACCCTATAAGAGACTAGGGAATAGTGAGTTACTTTCTTGTAAGTGTTTTATTAGCAACTGTTACTAAATTTTTTCATCCATCTGTCATGTGCAAGACTGAAAGTTATTATTTAATACTTGGTATGCGTTTCAGTGTTACCTAGCATTTTATGAAACAAGCAATTTGGACCTCTGGAAGTAACGTGGTTTTCCATTACATTTTTAAATGCAAACATTTGTAACTATATTTAGTAGTTTATAGGAACTCTTCATTTCTTATTCATGGATCTTATTCCTGTTTCTCACTCGTCTGATATGATTACTGTTGTGGTTACATCTCCACTGTCCTGTGGATTTGTGATGAAGAGTAACATTGTGCTTTAATTGCATCTTTTAACACGTTCCTAAACTCCGGGAGTGGTGCTTGCAGACTCCGCAGACCCCCATTGTACGCACACAGACGTATGAAACATACAATATTGATGATGCTCCACTGGGCACGAATGCCATAGTAGCAGTTTTAGCGTATTCAGGGTAATTTTTCACCTACTATGTTTTCAAAATTCTCCAAGATTTCGATTTATGTATCATCTTCAACTGTGCAGATACGATATGGAGGATGCTATGGTATTGAATAAAGCATCTGTTGATCGTGGCATCGCTCGGGGATCGATATACCAGGTCTAGGACTTACCGGTTCTCTGTTTTAAAATCGTTTTTTCTAGTTTTACTGCTTTGAAGATGCTGGTGATTATTTTTTAATATTTTCAGTCCTTGTTATCTTAGTCATATGCAATGATCTTTCTGTAATTCTTTCTTCTTCTATTCTTCAGTTTAAGTAATACAGTCCATTGGTTGTTATATATCCTAGATTACTCCACTATGATTCTGAATTAGATTCTTAAGTGAAATGGTTATCTGCATTTGAACTTATTTAATGCACTTAAATGTGTTTTGACTTCGTGACTTGCGAAATTTGGGCATGAGTATAAACTATTGTAAGTTATCCATGTGGATTTGGCAAACCTTTGATAAGAACGCCATGGCTTTTCACGTACAAGAGTTGATTTTGGTATAAGTCCAAGTCCACATGTAACTTCCTGAATTGCATAAGCTTATGTAATAAAGACATTGAGGACCCCACTCTGTATCTTATTTGAGGATTAACATGGACCCTCAAGAGTCTTGACCAGTTAATTTTTTCATGGAGCTTAATATTAGATTCAACAATATATTGCTTAGATTATTGATAAAATACATTCGTGGAGTTTACGAAGTTTCCCTTGTTTGTCTTGCAATTTCGCTTGGTCCATTCATCTTATCTCTTTTATGCTGATAAACAGTTATAAGCAACATCACAGTGCAGGACTTATTCTATGGCAAAATCTTTTCTTCCATGATAGATGGCCCATTGTGTTACTTTTTTCCTATTGTTCTTCTTGACTGAGTGTGTATTTCCAAATTCCCAAAAGTCTCAAATGTTGTAGATCTGAACCGTTCATTCAACACGACCTTGTGTTCTACTGACTTTTTCTTTTTCCTTTCTAAAGCATTAACTGAGGCGTACTTTGTGAGTTTATATTGAGGTCTCGCTATCTTCAGATTACACGTGTATCTAACCTAAAGCTGCTATTCTTTGAAAGAGTTCAATTCAGTTTCCATTTAATCATTTATTTTTCTACTTGACTTTGATCATACACACTTCCGCACAGAGGCCCTTAGAGTTGAAAACCATCTATATCTTTTATTTGCAGACAGAAACCATTGATTTGACTGATCAAAACATCAAGTCAGATCGCTCTCATAGATCATTCGGGAGAAGCAACCTGGACAAGTCAAGTCACCACTTAATTGCTTCTGATGGGCTACCCTTTGTTGGGCAGGTAACTTCCATGTTCTTCTCTTCTTTTTTCTGTTCACAGCCACAGAGTTGTCACTAAGTGTCATTGACCTTTATTTCAGAGGATTAAACCGAATGAGCCATATTGTAGCATCTACAACTCAATAACAAGCAAAGTTACAACAAACAAGTTGAAAGGCTCAGAACCTGTGTTTGTTGATTATGTTGCTGTTGATGCTAATACCAAGAACCATATACTAAAGGTAAAGCAGTCACATGCTCATTCGAGTTCTAACTTTACAATTTCTTAGTATTGTTAAAGAATGTATTACTTGTTGATGGCCCGACTTTTTAATATGTCACATCATTTCATATAGTTAATCGCAGGGAAGCGGGTAAATGGTTCACGTCCACCGCCTTTATGTGCCTCTCTTCTTTATCTAGTAAAATAAAAATGGGGATGGAAAGTAAGAGTAATTGTTAGCAGAATCGAGTTATATGTTTTTCAGTTTAATGAAATTTTGATGGATGTTAGTATAGTCCGCCTTTACTCTGGTTCCTTCTTTTAGTACCAAGCAATTTTGGCATCCTATGGGTCCCTTCACTTTACATTCGCTGACCCAAGAGTTATTTAATGTTCACCGCTTAATGGTCTTACATGATTCAATCAATTTTAGTTTCTTTTGAATCAGCCATCTGATTCCGAGGTTCTCTTCAATTCCAGTATTAGCTTCCTTGTACTACTCTTATCATATGAAGAAATTTGAAGACCCCTCTTTAACTATTTTCACTTCTTTCATCATGGTAATATATTGTTCAGTAATTTAATGTATTCTTTTTAATTCCGCACTGGTCTTTGCTTATCCTCTGCAGGCAAACGTACGTTTTCGACAACCTAGAAACCCAGTAATTGGTGATAAATTTAGCAGCAGACACGGGCAAAAGGGTGTTTGTTCTCAGCTATGGGAAGATACTGATTTTCCGTTTGTCGGAATGACTGGAATGCGGCCTGATCTTATCATAAATCCTCATGCATTTCCGTCCAGAATGACAATTGCAATGCTTTTAGAATCAATGGCAGCAAAGGTATGTTAACAAAGCTATATCCCTACGCAGGGCTTCCATCCCACCTTGTTTGAATTCCCACGAGAGCAATAAGACTCACCTATAAGCATTGAAGTGATTTTATTGTTGATTAGGTCAGCTTGTTTCTGATTTTTATTAATCACTCAGCGGAATAAAAACTCAATTTCGGTCATGCTCAAATTCATGTGGAGACTAAGTTGGCTCTTCACTAATCAATAACGATATTCTGAAAATTTCTGATTTTGGCTTTGGTACAGTAAAGATGACTTGTTTTCTAGTACTAATAATGATGTTTGGATGTAGGGAGGTGCCTTGCGTGGAGAATTTGTTGATGCAACACCTTTCCGGAGCTCAATGGAAAAGAATGGAGAATCTGAGTATAGTTCACTTGCTGATGAACTTGGCTCTAAGTTGATTCAACGTGGATTCAATTACTACGGAACAGAAGTCCTGTATAGCGGGGTTTATGGAACGGAGCTGACTTGTGAAATATTTATGGGACCTGTGTACTATCAACGTCTGCGACATATGGTTTCAGATAAATTTCAGGTGCGTGATTTTCTCTTGTATTCTGTAGAAGCACAGTATAAATATTATTCTATCAACAATATGGTCGTATGAGCCAGTAGGTACAAAACACCCCTTATATTTATTGATCTTGTATATTCTTTTTCCAGGTCCGTTCTACTGGAACGGTGGATCAGGTCACTCGACAACCCATTAAAGGGAGAAAGCGAGGTGGAGGTGTTCGTTTTGGAGAAATGGAACGTGATTCTCTGCTGGCTCATGGGGCAGCATATCTTTTACACGACAGGCTCCACATGAGCTCGGACCATCACATTGCGGATGTCTGCACTCTCTGTGGAAGCCTCTTGACTACATCAGTCGTGCAATCTAACACGAGAAAAGTTCGGGAGACCATCGGGAAAGACCTTCCCCCCGGTAGAGCACCCAAAAAGGTTACATGCGTTTCGTGTAAGAGTAGTAAAGGGATGGAGACCGTCGCTATGTCTTATGTTTTTAGATATTTAGCTGCAGAGTTGGCTTCCATGAACATTAAAATGACTCTACAGCTGAGTAATGGAGCAGGAGATTAAGTTGGATATATAGGTTACCTTGTATTGGGTATTATTTATAGTGGGGGTATGCTTTTCTATTTATTTAATTGCTTATTTTTAAGAGATTGTGTTGATGATAGGGTTGATGTTTGTGAAATAACAGACCAATTGGAACAGTATTATTGTACCTGGATTGGTATTAGGCTATTAAAGCAATCTAATTTTGTAACTTAGGCCTAATTTGTTTCTCCGAAGAACACGGGAAAAAGAAAAAATGAAGGAAAATATATATTTTCTATTGTTTGGCAATTTAGGATTTTACTGGAAAATTAAGAAAATATTTGGAAAAAGAGAGGGAATCTGGAAAAATCTTTGGAAAAGAGAGAAAATTATATACACATTATAATGAGTTTTTCCAAAAAATCATTATGAGCCAAACGCTTGGAAAATAAAATTTACCCTAATCCTTTATTTTTCTTTTTTTTTCTTTCTTTTTACCCTATTTTTTGGTGAAACAAACTAGGTCTTAAAGTATTAAGGTGTTTCTTAATGTTTTTTTTTCTTCCTTAGATACTATTTAAGTAACTTTTGGGCTTATTAACTATGAATAATCTAATTTTGATTCAGTAAATATTTGTCTTTATAGCTCACGGCGTCTTTGCAAGAGTTTATAGAAGTCAACTTTTTATTTGCTTTGTTAAAGTTATTAAAAAGGTGTATTAAAAATATTTTTTAAACGCTACTTAAAGTATTATTTAAGAGTTTGTACATTTAATAGAACTTATTTTTCTTGAAATTAGTAATAGTAGCACGCGGTTCCGCGGGATTAATAATTTATTTTAAATATATTATAATTAATTTAAATAATAGGGATTACAATTTAAATATCTAGAGATTAAACATGCCAAAATAGAAAGTCTATATATCTTAATCTTACTTTTATGCAAGAGAAATTAAGTAATGATTTTGATTCCTTTAATGAGAAGACTTAAATAATATTAAAGCTAAAATAAATTACAGTTATATCCGTACTAATAACAAAATTTAATAGTATAATGAGGGGTATATAAAAAAAATCAAAAGATTGGTGTAACACTGATTTCTTTATATAATATTATATAGAAGACTGAGAAATATTTTAATTACAAAAGCGATTTGAAAAGTACCATGTATTTAGCTTTTTTCTTTTTTTTTTTTGATAACTTAAGAAGATCAAATAATTACATCATGTCTCTAGTAAGCATACTAGTAATAAAAGAGGGAGGAGCCATGTCCCAAAAGACGTTACTCTCCTCGACATAACGAACATTTTTAGCTAATGCATCGGCAACTTTGTTCGCTGTTCTTGGAATCCAGTTGAACTTCACGTCCCAAGGCATGTGCAGCAATTGTTTGCAATCTTCAACCACTAAAAAGTTCTCCACAGTTGGAGTCACTGAACCAGAAACAAGACTATGAATTGTCAAAGAATCCGTCTCAACCATAAGTCTTGGAATGCGTCTGTTCCATGCAAATTGTAATCCTTTCAACAAGGCAGTGAGTTCGGCTTCATCAACAGAAGGAGTTTGAAGTTTCTGTATGTAACCCCAACGCCAGTTTCCGTCTTCATCTCTAAGAACCCCCGCAACTGATCCTATGTTGAGATCAGAGATAACACAGCCATCAACATTCAGTTTTAACCAACCAGTAGCAGGCTTTATCCAAACAATTTCTCTGTGGCAAGATTTAGTTCTGTTGCTGCATGCATAAAGCTCAAAAGACAGTTGTTTGATTTGACACATTCTCCCTATAACATTAGCTTCCTTTCTGTGGAAAACTCATGCGTTTCTGTGTCTCCAACAGATCCATAAGGTGGACATGAAAATGTACTTCCATTCTATCTCTGGCCTGATCTTATTTCTAATGTGAAGCCTCTGCAGATTCTCTTTCAACCAGCATTGATCACTTGAGGAATCAAAAGTGTGAAGATCCTCCTGAACAATAACTTGCTTCCATAAATCTCTAGCTACAGGGCAATGCCTCAGGAGATGAAGGCATGACTCATGTGAGTCCTCACAGAAAGTACATAGAGGAGTGAGAGCAATTTGTCTTTTGTATCTCAGAAGATTAGTAGCAAGTCTTTCTTGAGAAAGAAGCCATAAAAAGTGAAGGAACTTGTTACCAAAATCTAATTTCCAAACCCAGGCATGGTGACTGAATGATCTGGTAGAGACTCTTGCTTCCTGTTGAAACAATTTATAAGCAGATTGGCAGGTGAATTGTCCTGTGGAAGTGCCATTCCAGAGAATCTGGTCATCTTGATCACAAAGAAGGATATGTGAATCCAGAATGCTAGCCTTGGTCTCTTGTGGTAAAATGGAAGTAATAATGTCTAAGTTCCATTCTCCAGTTTCAAGTAAAACATCCTTAAGTTTGAATTGAAGATCAGAAGGATGAATATTGATATCTTCATCATAGAGACAACTTGAACCTCTCCAATTGTCAAACCAGAAAGAGATGTGCTCCCCTCTACCTATTTTCCATCTAATATGAGGTTTCATCAGCTGAAAGCAATGAATGATTCCTTTCCAGACAGGACTATCAGATACTCTTCTGAGATATGTGGGCAAAGTCTGACCTCTCAAATATTTGGCTCTTACAAAAGATGACCAAAGAGAGTTGTCCTCTGTTAGAAGTTTCCAGACAAGTTTTGAAAGCAAGGATGCATTGCTAATTCTTGAGGATCTTAAACCGAGACCCCCTTCTTTCTTAGGTAGTGTGACTTGTTCCCAATTAACCAGATGAAGTTTTTTCTGGTTGACATCAGAGGACCACAGAAAACTCCTATTCAATCTATCAAGATTGTCACAAGTGTGCTGTGGAAGCCATGAATTCTGCATTGCATACACAGGCATAGAAGAAGAAACTGAGGAGATCAGAGTATCTCTGCCTGCCAAAGAAAGTAGTTTGCTCTTCCAAGTGCCAAATCTACCCATGATCCTATCAAAAGTACCAACATGAGTATCCCTTGTAATTCTGCCATGAACCATTGCCACTCCAAGATATTTCCCCAGGAACAAAGTCTGACCAAAGACCAAAACCTGACAGATGTGTCTTTTGAGACTGGAGCCACTGGATTTAGAGAAGAATACCTTGGATTTACTGTTATTAATCTTAAGTCCAGATCTTTCACAGAATCTGTCCAAGATTCTCCTGATGCTCAAGGTTGTACTGATGGTAGCCTTTCCCATGAGGATTATATCATCAGCAAACAGTAAATGTGATAGTTGTGGACCATTCCTACATGGAGTGATAGGCTGCCACTGACCTTGGTTTACCTCTTCTTGAATCAAGTAAGACAGTCTCTCCATACAAAGAACAAAAAGATATGGAGAGAGAGGGTCTCCCTGTCTCAGGCCACAATGATGATCAAATGCATCAAGAGGAGTACCATTCCAGAGAATCCTTGTAGATGCACTTGTGACACAGTACATGATCAGCTCAATCAGAGGCAGTGGAAAGTTGAAAGCATGAAGAGTTTCCTCCAGAAAAGTCCAGCTTACCTTGTCATAAGCTTTTTTCAAATCTAATTTCATGATCATGCAACCAACTTTATTCTTTTTCTTAGATCTAAGAGAATGCAGTAACTCTTGTAACACAATGATATTGTCCTGAGTACTTCTTCCCTTAATAAAACTAGCCTGAGTAGGAGCAATAATTTTAGGCATGATGTCTCTCAGTCTAGAAGTAATGCACTTAGTGACAATTTTATAGAGAACATTACAAAGTGCAATAGGTCTATACTGTGTAATACTTATTGCATCCTGGATTTTAGGAATGAGACATATATGGGCCTCTGCCAGTATTCTATCAAACTTTCTGTCTTGAAAAGCCTTTAGCACAAAGTCAATGACTGATTGCCCTAGCCAATCCCAACCTTTCTGATAGAATAGTGCCTGTAGGCCATCAGGTCCAGGAGCTTTGAGAGGAGCCATTGCAAAGACAGCAGACTGAATCTCCTCAGGACTTAGCATTGAATTCAAAAAGCTAAAGTCATCATCCTCCAGTGTGAGCTGAAGTCTGGAGCTAGCATTTGAGGATTGAGGTTGCTGAGAAGAAGTGATAGCAGAGAACAAAGTCATGTAGAAATTTCTAACATGAGTTTGTAAAATTTCTTCCTCTCTCACCTAAATACCCTCCACTTTAAGTAAGGAAATGTGATTTTTTTTCCTTCTGGTCATAGTTGATATGTGGAAGAATATTGTGTTTCTATCTCCTTCCCTGATCCACTTGATCCTTGATTTTTGATACCAGAATAATTCCTCATGCTTGAGAACTTCATTATGTTCCCTCATGAGCTGATCTTGAAGATTCACCAGGAATGAACTATTGTGTTTCTCAAGATACTTCTGTATGCCCCCAAGCCTGGAAACCAACTTTCTTTTCTTTTTGAATATGTTACCAAACTTGATTTTGTTCCAAGGTTGCATAACTTTAGGAACTGTCCTGATAGCTTCAAGTAACTCAGGTTTGGCATCCCATATCTGCTGAAGCATTGGCTCACATTCTTCATGGCTGAACCACATGGCTTCAAATCTAAAAGGTCTCTCTCCACTGGATTTTACCCTTCCCAATGTCCTGATGATGATAGGGCTATGGTCAGAGTAGGTTCTTGGAAGGTTCTCCACTTCATAGGCAGGAAATTTATCAAGCCATTCCTGGTTTGCCAAGGCTCTATCCAGCCTTGCTTGAATTAAACCTCCATGATGTCTTTTGTTAGACCAAGTAAATTTAGGTCCAACAAAACCCAAGTCAATCAGGTTGCAGTCCTCAATGAATTTGTTAAAAAAGTGCAGCCTTCCAGGGGTCATGAGATTACCTCATCTTCTCTCATGGTTGAAACTGACTTCATTGAAGTCACCAGTGATAAGCCATGGCATTGGCTCTGTGGTGACTCCCTGTCTAATGCTATCAAAAACTCTAATTTTTGCAGACTTCCTAGGTTGTGCATAAATACCAGTAGGTCTCCATCTTTCATCAGAATGTGGACTGATAATGGTATGGATAGTTTGAAAATCAGTGTGCATGATCTCTACATCCACATCATAGTCATTCCACAGCATCCAAACCCCCCATCATGCCCTCTGTGGGAGCTATTTCATATCTATTATATCCAAGAAAGGGCACAATATCCATTGCTTGATCAGGCCCTGCTTTGGTTTCCAAAACAAACACAACAGAAGGTTGATGAGTTCTTACCAAGTTTCTGAAATTAGTTCTAAAATCCTCATCTCCTGCTCCTTGGCAGTTCCAGGAGACAACTCTCATATTTGTTCTGTGAATGTGAGTAGGTTGGACAGGATTCTCAACAGGAATCCCCCTCCATATCTGTACCATTTGTCTCAGAATCTCCAACATCAGGTGATTCTGTCTGTTCAGTTCCCAATTGGTGTGATGGAATCTTTGCCACAGTGATGATCTCCATTCTTTTGGTCTATTATGTGCACTGCCACATAAGTCTCCCAGTGAGTGGATGGAACATGAATCACTCTCATGAGTCTTTCCATAGTCCCTGTCAACATGACAAGAGGAGGACTGCGTAAGGTGCTGAATACTGTCTCCCATAACCATGGCTCCATCAGCAGCATGTCTAGTTCCCAATCCCAAACTATTGGAATGTCGTTTGCCATTATGTGAGATAGGTAACTGTGAAATCTTTGCAATAGCGGATTCTGTGGATTCACCAGAAGAAATGTGTGCAAGAACAGCAAAAGAATTTTCAGAATGTGAAGGATTTTTATCTTTAAATGTTAAAGGTTGAGCGGCCTTTGGTTTCCTTTTACTTGCAGTAACTGTTTTTCGGGCAGTTTTTTGCACGTCCTGTCTTGAAGTCGGATTAAGTGAGGCAGGAAGCACACCTGTGCCTCTAGGGACAGTTGTGTTCCTCAATGTATCAACAGGAACTGCTAGAGCTCTCTCCTTGCCTACAGATTTATTGGTTGTAAGTATTTTAGTAGGAGACAATTTTCCTTGATTATTGACTGGCTTTGGAGTCTGCTGTTTTTTCTTCTTGTGAATCAGCAACCAGTCTCCATAATCCTTCTCTTTGGCTTTGTTGATTAGCCAAACATCTTTCTTAGTAGCCTCTGAATCAACATCCACGTGATCAGAAGTAACAGAAGTATCCATCTCATTAGCATTGATCCCACTATAAGTACATTTGTCAGAAGAGTGGCCAATCCTTCCACATTTATGGCACAAACTTGAAACATTCTCATAGATAACCTCGTAGACCTTCTTGTCAATACGTAACCCCAACTCAAGAGGTTTGTCAGTTTTGATCTGCACACAAAACCTGGCAAAGTTCCCTCTTGTAGCTTCAACTGTATTTCCATCTATCTTAATTGGATCACCAATACAGAAAGCCAAAGTTTGAACAACAGACTCCCTAAGATATTCAATAGCCAAGTTCAGAACTCTGACCCAAGTAATGGTACTGTCCACCTTATCATTGTTGACATTGAAATTAGGACTCCATTTCCTGATAGAAAGGAAACTGCCAGCCAATAGCCATGGTCCTTCAGTGAGGATCATATCTATTTTCATAGTACTCAATCCCTTCATGCAGTAGCATCCCTTCCCAAGATCAACCAACTCAAAATTGCTATGGAGTTTCCACATGACATCAAGTCTTGTGTGCAGTGCAGCAAAGTACCAAGGCTTACCAAGGATTTTGATAATGATAGTATTTTCCCACTGTTTGTGCAGCAAATCCTTGAGTTCCTGTTTCAGTTGAATTTGTTTGAATGGGATGTTATCATCCGCCTCAAAAACTTCAATTAGTTCACGTTCCTGAGTGTTCTTCGATGAATCTAAACGAACATCCGCCGGTTTAGAGCCGTGAGAAACCATTGTAGCATAGGATTTGAACTGGTAATCCTCAAAACCCTGATCTGGTAGTTGGAACCTTGGAAGTTCCGAATGAACCTCAGATGATTTATGTCTCTTCTGATTCCTTGAATCAAAGGGAGATTTGGATAATATACGTTGAGCATTGAACGCCGGAAAATCTTCGTCCGATGGCTGAGGTGGCGTCGGAGCAGTTTCAGTGTCCATGAAGCAAGTTCAAAATTTGAAAATAACGGTTAGAGTTTTCGCGCCGAGAGAGAGAAAAAACGGTTAACTTTTTATTTAGCTTATTTGATTTGTGCTTTTAATTTCTTTTTAAGACAAATAGTGATGCAAGTACCCAAAAAGTACTTTCTCAAAATACAAATTCTTTATGAACATTAACAAACACTTTGATTTGTGCTTTTAATTATTTTTTTAAGACAAATGGTGAAGCAAGTACGTAAAAGGTACTTTCTCAAAAGTCAATACAAATTCTTTATGTACATCTGCAAACACTTTTTACTTTTATGTTTCTTAAAAAGAATAAAAAATATGCCTTTAAAAAATTAAGAGTTAAGTTAATTTTAGACATTAAACAGGTATTTGTACCAATATTTATTCATAAAAATAAACAAAATTAGTGTAATTATGTAGATATCCATAGTTGCATGAAGTACTCATCATGCTTAAATTAGTCCTTAACTAAAAAAAAAGAAAAGAAAGGCATAGTATATGCGATCCTCATCAGCTGTTACGACAGGTAGTCGTAAAACACTCATTTTGCGTGTTATTATGCACGTCTTCGTTGTTTGCTCAGGCACTTATTTGACCCAACCACGATGTCCTGCGATCCCAGATTTCAAGTTATGACTACCCACAGAGTTTAACATGAGTTTTGTTTTTAATTTATGCTTTGACCTACCAAACAAATAAGTAAACGTTTCACAATTTATGTTCATAGATCTTTTCAATTGTTGCAACGAACATGCATGAAAATACCCCTAAATCTCGTTTCAATAGAATCACTAACAAAAACGTGTCGGTACTTTTTTCGAGTCGTAGCGAAACACCTCCCACCCAAATAAGTTGGGCAAAACCCAAAGAAAACGGGTCGGGTCCCTACTTTGAGGAGAAACCAGAAGAAAATGAAACAGAAAAAGTAGCTCTCTCCCATTTCCAAGCTCACACTAGAACCTTCCATTCAACTGTGTCTCCTTCTCTCTTTCATTCATAATAACCAGTGAATTAGGGTTTTACTCGATCTCTGCGGTTCGTTTTTTTACGGAATCGTACAGTTACAGTACAAACCAATGGTCCAGCGTCACGGCTTCCGCCTCGCCCGCCGCTCTCTCTCTTCTTTTCTCCTCCAAAATTCATCTTCATGTGTACGGTTTCTCTCTCTCTCTCTCTACTGTTTGTGAATTCATGCGTGTAATTTGTGGTTCGCTGTAGTAATAAATTGCTGATTGCCGTTTTATGTGATTTTCAGTTGTTGAAAGGGGGATGCAGGAGCTATAACAGCAACTCGGCGTGCAATCGTATTGCGGCATTGTTTAATCGCGGTAATTGTGGAAATGGTAAGTGTTTCGTGAATTGTGATTTGGTTGTGGCTTTCTACTAGAGTGCGAATTGTTTTTATGCTGAATTTGTTGGTTTTAATGAAATACAGTGAGTGATGAGAAATATAGGTTGAAGCTGGGATTGTGGAATGGCGGTATTGGTGGAGCGCGGTTGATTCACGGAACTGGTAGGTGTTTGCTCGTCGGTTTTGTTATTGAGCTTCTGAGGCTGCTCTGTTTAATTTATTTTGTTTGTGCGTTTGATATAACGATTAGCAAGGGGTTTTACGAGGAGACGGGAGTGTATTGTACTTCTCTGTTAGTAACTTATAGGTAGCTATTTAACGGCTAGATCATTTCCTCTGAGCTAGTTGTAGATTCTTGAGACGTAAACACTAGCAAAAATTTAGGATTTTGCATATCATCCCAAGACATCCCAATATTGTTTCGATCGAGTGACTGGTCTGTTTCACTTAGCGTGCATAAAGTATTTGCAGTGGTTCTTTTTTACAATCGGGATCTGGTTTTATGTGTACAGTCGGCTGATTAGGTTATGTTTTGCCTTTCATCCTAACTTTTGAACATTCCTTCCTAGCACCATTGTCGAGAGATTTTTACGATGTGCTTGGAGTCAGTAAAAATGCAACAGCATCTGAAATCAAGAAGGCGTATTACGGGGTATGTTTCACATTACCAGAACTAGTAAATAGGCATGTGCTGTTGGTTGAGTTTTCTAATTTTTCTTGTTGACCTATGTGATTCGGCAGCTTGCGAAGAAGTTACACCCTGATACAAATAAGGACGATCCAGAAACTGAGAAGAAATTTCAAGAAGTTCAGAAGGCATATGAGGTATATTCTGAAGGCCTTCGAGTTTTGGTTGTTAACTTACCAGGTACATATCCTTTTTGTTATTTGTTTAATCTTATATTGTGTCCCAATGTCTGTAGGTCCTGAAAGATGAAGAGAAGCGTCAGCAGTATGACCAGGTTTCAAATTCATCTGCTAATTGTATTCTCAACTCTGCTCATAGTCATTTGCAACCACGCTTTAAGAAGGGGGATTTAAATTATTGTATGCATATCTGTGATAATATGGGCGCATATAGGTAGGAAGTATACGTAGTTAAATTTCGATAAATTACCAAGAGGTACAGGTGCAGATCACATAAAACGTGCTTGATTGAAATGCAGTAAGTCTTCTATTATATTTTACTGTACCGAGATATTGGTATAGTTAACAAAAATGCTAGAAATATGCTGACCTCCTCTATTTCTTTCACAAGGATCCATTGTAAGAGAAATTAAATTCTTTACTATTGTTTTGAAGTTTTAAGCTCTCTGGGAAAACTGATGACCACTATTATTTCTGCTGAGTTCAAATCTTTTGATATTGCTTGTCAGTTGAGATGTATATTGACTGGTATGTCAAAATGCTTGTTGAAGCCGCCAAGAAGAACCATCCCCTTTTCAGGATTTACATAGATAACTTTATAGCATGTAGTCAATGAAGGGATTAATTTCATTAAATTTATTTTTATTGTGTTACATTGGGATAGCTGTGTTTCTTAGTCTTAACAATTCTGTTGCCTTTGACATTTCTGACAGGTCGGTCATGAAGCTTTTGAACGTGCAGGTAATGGTGAAGGTCCTGGTTTTAACCCATTTGGTGGTGGTGGTGGTTTTAATCCATTCCAAGACATTTTCAGAAATGCAGATGTAAGCTTTTGATGGCCGGCTATTTATTCTATTTTTTGTTTTCATATTTGCATTTTCATTCACCTCAAAATATTATCTGCTGTTCCTTCACTCGATGAAATTGGCATTGATGTACTGGTAATTTTCTGCCACCCTAAGACCGGGACTGCAATAAATAATAATAGTTTTTATTATCTGTTTTGAGGCTCCAAACACTGTTAATGCCAGCATGCGACACTTATCTTAAGGTGGTTGCTTTGTGTTCAGCTTGTGTGACGGTTCATCGGACTTCTATTGTGCCTTTAAACTGTTCCTTTCATAATGGAAATTTCTGTGCAGTAATTGTGATTTTCTTTGTAGAAATTATTTGTTTTTTTTACTTTTTACTTGTTGATTTGCAAATGAGTACTTAAGGGACCTGCCTCTATGCTTCCTGACTTGGGTAGGAAAGTGATTCATGCTAGCATTAAACAGCGCATTAGATACTTGTATTATCTTAAATGCTTATTATTTTTTTTTCTTATGAATCTTGTGTTTATGTAACTGTGTAGTAATTAGTATAACTATCTTGAGAACCCTTGTCAAACTTGATGTACCTTTATTGTTTACTATATCTTAGTCTTTTCTCAAGATCTTGAATGAAGTCTTTATTACCTTTTGCTGTATTTTCTGATCTAATTTTCCCTTTTTTTTTGCCATAACCTGTTGTGTTTTTCAGATTTTCAACATCTTCAACAGAGACATGGGTGGCGAAGACGTGAAGGTTGTTAGTTACTTCAGGAGAACTGTTGCAAACCTACCTTTTTTTCCCTGAATACATAGTCATAGATACAGTAATGAGTGCAGGTTGCAGTTGAATTATCCTTTATGGAAGCTGTACAGGGGTGCAGCAAAACTCTGTCAATCCTGACTGATTTGGCGTGTGATTCTTGTGGTACCACTATATAGTTTTTTTGAACTTAATTTAATGTTGTGGATTCCTTCCTGAATTCTGTATGTGGTTATTCATAAGCTGGTCAATGTGAGTTACGTTGCACGAAAGCCCAGTTTCTTAGTTCATCCCTCGTACTTGGATATTTTCTCAGGTCGATGCTCTTAACTTTTTCTTGATATTGTTAGGTGGAACTGGCGTTCCTCCTGGGACCAGGCCAGAAACATGTAAAAGGTGTAGAGGCTCTGGTATGGTGAGTACCTTAACATTATCAAATAACATGTGGTATCATTGAACTCTTAGTAATGTCTTTGTTTTCGTTTCCAGATTGTATCACAAAATGGTCCGTTCACTCTTCAATCTACTTGTCCAAGTTGCGGAGGGGCAGGAAAAATTGTATCGGTATGTCATTGTCTTAAATGAGTGTGTTGTTATGTCCCACTTTAAAAGTACTAATATATGTGGTTTTTGTGGGAGTTCTTTCTATTATGAATTTACTTCAGTTAAACGCATTCCCTGCAGTTTAGCCTTGAATACCTTTGCAAGTTGTGCACCTTGCTCTTGTAACAATTATTTTGCTAAATGTTGCACTTTGGCTCCAAACTCTGTGCTCGACCTAGGTCAAATAATCCTTCACATCGTCAAAGTTTTCGACGCACCGGTCTCGTACGGGCGCATTCAGTGCCCGTGCTTCGCACTTAGACGCATTATAAATTCTTAGTTTTCGCACGAAGATTTCTTAGGTCTTTTATTCAAATTTAATGAATAATCGTAGAAATTTGTAAAGAACAAAACAAATAAATGATGATAAAAAAGAGTCGAAGCAGATGGAGAACAAACATAGGTTGAAAATAATTTGATATAGAATATAGGAAGTAATTTAAGACTTATACCTTTGTCTTTCCAACATAATAATTTAAAAAATATTATATAAATTTAATAATCATGAGTATTTATTTAACAATATGCAAATATATACGAAATTACATATCAATATTCAATATTTAATTATTTTTAATAAACCCATTAAGGCGCATTGACATTTATGTATTTTTAAATTTGGCGAGCTGACGCACCCGCATCCGCCTTATGTGACCTAGTGCTCGACCTTCACTCGATCAGTGTTTGAAGAATGAATAAGTTCCTTAAGTAAGAAATTTAATGGAAACTCTGAAGTAGTTTGTGTCATGTAGAGTTGTAAATGTACCAAAATCGCTCTAATGAGTTTGAATTCTCTACATGTTTCTTATATGGAGGTTAAATTTCTGATATGATTACTGTGTAATGGCATCTTTCTGTCAACAGAGCTTCTGCAAGTCTTGCAAGGGTAAGCGGGTCGTGAAAGGGCATAAAACCGTGAAGTTGAACGTCGTGGCAGGTAAGTTTGTGGAAAGATTTGTTAAATTTTTTCACCCATATCAAGCACGTGCTGCGTCACATCTTCCTTCTGCAGTTAGAAACACTAAAATATAACCTTTGTTTACTCAGCATCCGAGGCAGCCTTTGCTGAATCTGGTTCAGCTGTTTGGTTTCTGCTCGGCTTGCATTAGTTGTATGAGGGCTGGGTTGCTTTTATGAGAAGTCGAGCAATCCAGTTTTTATGAATGACATCGAAGATGTGTCGAGATATCATCTCATTTAACAAAATTATTTTTTTTATGATTGGAATATTGCCGAGTTATCTTTTTGATGCGACTGAGTCTTGGGAACACTAACTGAGTGTTTTACGGGTGCTTTTCATGTTTTTTATCTCCTTTCTTTGGGAGGATTGTTTGGATTGGAGGGAGGGGGGGGGGGGGGGGAAGAGGAAGGATGTAGAGGGCGTAGGCAACATGGAAAATGATGATGAGTCTGACGAAGTTCTGTGTCTTAGTATTTTTTTATTTTTCAGTAAAAAGCATTGTTTCTTGATACGGCAATGTTTACCCAGGGGTGGACAACAATGAAACTATTAAGATACCCAGGAGTGGTGGAGCAGATCCAGATGGAAGTCAACCTGGTGATCTGTATGTCATGATAAAGGTTGCTAGACTGCATTAGTTCCGCTATTACCGTTTTCTCTTGAGTATATTTTGGATCATTTTACTTGCATACTCACCAACGTGGCAAATGCTTTTATCAGGTCAGAGAAGACCCTGTGTTCCGTAGAGAAGGAGCTGACATCCACGTCGATACAGTTTTGAGCATTACTCAGGTAATTTTAATGAACTATAGCTTCGGTTCCACAGTTAATGGACAAGCCTTTGGGGGAGAACTAATTTACTATAAAGAGAACATTAAGTGATTTTTCCCAGTTATTCTTTTGGTGTTGCAAGAAACAATCCTAGTTTAGTTGTTCTCAATTCTAAACCAGTAACTATTGAATAGCATGACATGTGATGCCTATCCTTGGGTCTCCTTCGGTGTAATGAAGACAGATCCTTATCCTGGTGTCTCTAGCTTCATATCTGATTCTCTCGGTGTCTATCAGATCTGCGTATTTGGGAAGTTCATGGCTTTTTTGTGTTCCTCTGCAGGCAATCTTGGGAGGAACAATCCAGGTGCCCACTTTAACTGGGGATGTTGTTGTGAAGGTCTGCAGTTACTTCCTGGTTTATTTTTTTTATTTTTTTTTGAGAACCCTGATTTATGTCTTTTTAAGTAACGTGAAATGTTCATATGATCATACTTCTCTTTCATCTTCAATATTCTCTGTTAACCTCCCCCCCCCCCCCCCCCCCAAACATGCAATGATATATGCACCACTAACCTGGAGCTTTTTCTTACCAAATTTCATTTTCCACTGTTTATGGTTTGCAGGTACGTCCTGGCACTCAACCTGGCCAAAAGGTTGTTCTACGGAAAAAGGGTAAGATATATACTGCAGAGTAATCGTCTTTATTTTGTAAATGTCAAGATTATTTATGGTGAAATCCATTTTATAGAACTCATGATGCAACATTTATTTACACTATAAAATATGCCTGATATCTATGTTCCCAGCTGTGATGCACCGATACCGATACCAAGAAAGCTATGCAGTACCCGATACATATCGATACCGATACCAGTTTTGACGTATCCAATACGCCACGTGGCGTATCCTTCAATTTTGAAATTAAAAAAATCTCGATGCGTATCCGATACGTTTTTTTAGGCATATCGGAACTATTATGGGTTTTTTTTATAAACTTTTAATATTTGATGGGTTAAATATTGAAATATAAATTTTACCAAATATAAAATAAAATAAAAAATGAAAATCCCTTTATTAAGGGCACGATCAGGTTTCATTATTTTTACAATTATACTTTTCTTTTTCTATTCATAATAACAACCACCACCATGCGTCATCTTCACACCACCACAATGCGCCACTACAATTATACTTTTCTTTTTCTATTCATAATCACCACCACCACCACCATGCGCCATCTTCAAGCTTGTTATGTTGTTGTTTAACTTATTAGTCATAAATAATTCACGTTTATATGTCTTTTTTCATATTTGACGCATGACTTTTTTTAATGTTAAACTTTTTTTGTGTATTTCTAATTTTTCTTGTTTAAGTTTTAAATTTTATTTCTTGTTAAAAATAAAAAATACATATAATAAATATTAATAATTATTTATATATAGACGTATCCTTGCCGTACCGGTATTGGTTGCTTTTAAAAAATGCCGTATCGACGTATCCGTACCGCACCGTACCCGTACCCGTACCACCGTACCCGAATCCGTGCAACGCAGGTTCCCAGTCTTCTTGCAAGATACAGTTGAAAAATGCCGATCTTTTGTTTGGCTTTCTTTTCCTCATTTTTGATTTAAAGAATCATCTGAACTGAATTTTGATAGTTACTTATTGAGAACTTATTACTAATTTGTGATGTAGTTTTCTTACGTCACTTTGGTGCCAAGACACAAACACACACAACGTTTGCTAAGAAACAAAATCACCTTGTGACGTATTAGCGTGGTATTATTTTTGCCTGTATTATTTTTTTGTCCACCTCCAGGCACTGTTCTGCTGTGTTACATAACATATGCCTCAATGAAAAATTATCACATAAAGTATGGTTGTAATTCTTTGTGTTGGTTTGGCAGGGATCAAAGTTAGAAATTCCTTTTCATTTGGAGACGAATATGTCCACTTCAATGTCAGCATACCCACGTAAGTGCTTTAATCAAACATCGATTAGTTTCTTCTTTGTCTTTACGAGTTAATGCTGCATTGGATAACCTTCATCACGTGCAGGAGTAGTAACAGCAAGAGAATTACTTATATATAGACTGATATGTTCCTTGGTTTCGTTGTCAGAAATTTAACGCAGAGGCAGCGCCAGTTAATTGAGGAGTTCGCTAAAGAAGAGGAAAGAGAAGGCGATAAAGGGGCTGCTGCAGGCGCGTCGGGTTGAACTAGTGCTCTATGTTGCAACTATTACCAAGGCAGAAAAAAGAAAATTTGCAACTTACATTGTACCGTTGATTCCGAATCTAATTTTTTGGCAGAGCAACTTTAGTTAGTAGGTCAATCAAATTAAATGCGTACTACGGGCGTGATATGTATGACTTGAATAAGCAGCCTATCATAATTTATGATTAGATATATAGCATTTCGTTAGATATTAGCCTATTTGACCCGGATCTCTTAGATTTGTACATAGAACACATTGGCTGCCGGAGATGCATCAGTTTTTGAATTTGAATGCAAGCTGAAATTATGATGATTTGCCAGAGTGCTGAAGCCTAAATTTCAATCATTCAGAATTTCAGATTATGATTCGTTGTTTGCAGATATTCTACATTCATCAAAGAAGGCATCGTCTTTTGAATTCTATTGCAGGGGTGTGTTTATGCTTTCAGAATATATTTTCTATATATCGTTGGGAGTATTTTCTATATAATATGGGAATGATATTCTTTAATAGTGGAGTTAATCTGTGGAGGTGGAGTATTTAAGTATGTAAAGAAAGAAGTATCCTCATTTGCAACGAAGATACCCTCACATTTAATAAAAGGAGTCGGATGATGATATGGATTAGGAAGAAAATAAAATTAATGACTTTTTACCCGAAAATCGAAAAAAGAAAATGGACTGAGTTACACACATGCTAAACAATCAAGGTCATTACACTACACTTTATTTCATAAATAAGTGGACATATTACCATCCGGAATCATGTCTAACAGGGCACATCCCTCCCATAATCTAAAAAGTTGAACGATACTAACAACGTTAGCGCATAAAATAGGTTCCTTTGTATGTAAGAAAAAGCAAAATACAAGAACGTGACAGAACACGGGATAAAATACCCGTTAAAATAATGGACAGAACTGTAAATGCCCAGAAGAGGTGATATAACGAGTGAGAACAAAAATTCTCATCGCCAGACAAAAAAAAAGTGAATTTTTATTCAAAAGGTTCCAAAAAAAACAAATAAGTAGTTCCCCTGTAGAGCAATCAAGTGGACTGAGTTACACACATGCTAAACAATCAAGGTCATTACACTACACTTTATTTCATAAATAAGTGGACATATTACCATCCGGAATCATGTCTAAACAGGGCACATCCCTCCCATAATCTAAAAAGTTGAACGATACTAACAACGTTAGCGCATAAAATAGGTTCCTTTGTATGTAAGAAAAAGCAAAATACAAGAACGTGACAGAACACGGGATAAAATACCCGTTAAAATAATGGACAGAACTGTAAATGCCCAGAAGAGGTGTTTACGAGTGAGAACAAAAATTCTCATCGCCAGACAAAAAAAAAAGTGAATTTTTATTCAAAAGGTTCCAAAAAAAGCAAATAAGTAGTTCCCCTGTAGAGCAGCTAATCATCATACATCTCCCACTACCAAATACGATCCGAGCAAATCCTAATGGGCATAATAAATTAAAAAGACATGGTATTACACAGGCTCGGTGTATAAACTCATCCAGCACACTCCCCTTTTAGGAGTACAGCATGCACGATTATACCTTATATAAATAATCTTTGCCAAATTCGGAAACTACTCCTACCAAAAATAACTAGAAATAGAACGTCCCAGGAATAGGTTTCAGGTCTCACGCTGCGGCTTTGGTTTTTGTTTTCTGCTTCTTTGCATCCAAAGCACCCAACCCAGATCCTAATCCAACCGGAGCTGGATCTTGTTGGGCCTTTTCGGGTAGAGGTTCTGCCACTCCATTGGAACTGTGTCCATTCGCTTCTTTGTTCCCTCCATCACTTGTCTCGGTGTTTACTGCAGCATCAGGCGCTGCGGTGGAATTAATAATATTAAGTAGTTGAGTCATAGGTGGCAAAGCTTGGACAGGAACTCCATGTGGGCGTATCAAAAGACCCCTTGCTGCTGCTTTCTTACGCACTTCAGCTGTTGCTCGAGCTGCTCTCTCGTCAACACCCCGTCCCCCTCTTGGGAGGTTTTCACCAATAATAGCATTGTTGAATGATTTGTTACCAGATGCACTGGAACCACCAGCACCACCAGCTCCGGCAGCCGCTTGAAATGCTTGTATCAGGTCTGGATGAGCCTGGCGTGCACAAAAATACTCAAGTGTTGAGAAATTTATGGAATCAAGACGAGAGTTTCACCAGACATCAAGCGTAGGTTAGGCAAACATTATTATTGAATATCATTTCTTAATGAAGCCATCACATATCTCCATCCTTTCAGTTTCTTTAGCATAACTGTATTAGAACAAGGTGAAGAAAATGACATACCTTTAATATATCAATGGCCTTTTGAGCAGAAGCAGCGTCTAAAGCCTGACCTTTCTGCTTTTGCGCGTTCATCTGTCCATATAATTATAATTTATCATAAACTTGTCCTTGGAAAGGAAGTTCAGTCATAATAGTTCCATAGTAAAACTATACCCATATCTGGCGATTCACACTTCAAAAAAAAAAGATGAAACAAAACTTTACCTGCAACTCCCGCATCTTGAATGTTTTCATCCAGTTCTCAGAGTCCTTCGTTCTAGAGTCATCCTCTCCAAGTTGCTTTACAAGAATATCATATGTCTTCTTCTCATGCTGCCACATCAAAGATAAACAGAAAATTTATTACCACTACTTATAACTTATAAGTTCCTATACCATACACACATGGTTCAGCACGTACCTGGTGAGAGAGCTTGAAGGCACCCATACAATTAAATGCGATTGCCAAAGCATGATAGCACACAGCCGTTTGAATGTGTTCCTCTCCTAGCAGCCTTTCATTCTTCTTCAATGCCTCCTGCAAATATCGGAGAGCTGTATCCATCTTTCCAATATCTTGATACATCATGGCAACATTTATAAAAGTAGCGGCAACATCAGGATGATCCGGTCCAGACGATAAACCCAAGAGAAGTAAAGCCCGTGACATGTGACGTAGAGCAAGCTCTGTCTGATTAAGTCCGTGGTAAAACAGAGCCATATTCCCATAACTGTGGAAAAATGTTGTTTTAAGGAATGTTCGGGTGAAAAATACCATGGAAACCATGAGAACGCTATAATATTGGCTGACACCTTACGTAAGGCAGGGGATCCAAATTAACCAGTATCTCCATTTCTCATCATAAAAAAGATTGAATATCAATGACACAAATGACATCAGTCAAATTACAGAACACTGCTCATTTAGCCAATGCAAAATATACTCCTACATTATTTTGGCTGGCCTCTTAATTCTACGGCTCTATGAAAGCTTAGAAAACTTGAATTTGTTAGGTAACTTCTTGAGTAACTAGAGTTGTTTTTTTTTTTGGCTCTAAATACTTTATTTGTCAATTTGATTTCTCTTCTTCAAAATGGATTCCTCATTGTAAAATGATGGGATGTAAACAGAATTTTGTTTTTGCTTGCCTTTTAATTTAGAGGAGAGTTTTTCTAATTTCTTAAATGTAGGTGTTGGTATTTAATCAAACAATACATGGTTCCACCACATTCCACCCAAGAAAGTAACTATACACCATAACTAGGCATGATACTAACTCATAATTGTATCACTGCCTCGTAGCCAAACTATACGACATAACCAACATACATACTACAGAAGTTGAATATATATATATATATATATATATATATATATATATATTCGGCAAATCATATGGCCTGAACAAAGGAAAAGGTCTTCGTGCCTGTGAGCTGTGTCAGGGTGGTCAAGTCCAAGGCAGCGTTCGTTTATGATTAATTCCTTGTGCTGCTGCATTATGGCTCCAGCCATATCTCCAGCGTGATATAAGACCATGGCCAAGTACCTGTCATCAAAATGTCAATGTTAAGCAGTACAAAAGGTAAATTAAGTCAGAAATGAGGAAACGGAAATGTCAGTAGCATGCAGATCAATACTGAATGAATAAGTATGGCACTGCAAATTAACACAAGCAGGTATCACAAAAATTACCGGCAACAGTTTGCAACCTCGCGATGCATGGGACCAGTGACCTGCAAGTAACGTCCAAAGTTGGTTATAAAATAAGTCATAACACCAAGAGACTACTAAATGACTAAATATAAACATGCACACCTGCTGGAGGATTGTAAAAGCTTCCGAAAACAGCGTGTACGCTTCACTGAGCATTCCCTGAGAAAAGCAATGAATGAACATTGAACCTTTTTCAGAATCGTTCTCAGCCGAAGCTGTTCATGACACAGATTTCATGAAATTGGTAATCTCTTGAGAAGTATATCAAAGGTAGACTAGCATGATGCTACTTTTAACCGCCCATCAAAATTATATCTTTTAGCATAAGAGGTCAATGCCGAATATTATATGAGCAGCCACAGAGTTCCTTCACCTTTAATAAGGTTAACTAACAAATATTATGCAAGAACTACGATGCTCAATCACAAAAATAAATGAGCCAAGGATATGCCCAGCCCAAACAGAAATCGGATATTTAATTCAAATTTCGCCATGACCAATCATCAAGTGATCTTACCTCCGCTAACTGAACCTTTCCTGTTTCAACAAGATCCTTGGCTTCCGAACAAACTGGAATGGAGTGCTTTACCACTGGTTGGACGTTCAATATATCAGATACTTGAAAGGGTGCCACGGCATCAAAGTCATATTTTCGAGCAGCAATCGTAATTCCGACCTTTGAACAGGATTCACGTAATCATGTAAACAATAAATGGTCATGAACTCATTGAAAAACCATACGACAAAATGATCAATAAAATCTTTGTTTATGAGTGCGGAGTGTAACGTCGAGACCAGGAATTTCAATCAAATAGGAACAAGCTTATTACAATACAGAGAACTCCGAAGAAATTTGTACTGCCGTTAAATGCACAAGCAAACCAAGAAACCCAAACATGAGGAAGTTATGATATTGAGGTACTTCTGCAATTCCCGGTATGCATATATACAACAAATAAATTATTTTTTCCAGAATATACAGTACAACGCTGTCTTACAAATTTGATACAAACAACAATTTCAGTTCTTGCTTTTATGTCCCACGATGTGGAGGGTCATATTTTGAACTTTGCAGATTTATCAAGGGCTAATCCAGCAAAATGTTACCTTTTGGCAAAGATTACGTATAACCGATATTTTCTTCACTCGCTGCCTTGCATCTTCTGGCAACTCGAACTGCAGGAGACATGATCAAAACAAATTATGCAAACAAACCAAGACACACAGATCAAAATTAAATCCAAACACAATGAAACCTGGTATTTAAGCTTTGCGAATTCCTGAATGTCGGACCACAAACTTTGAGAGGAAATATTCAAATACAAGGTTTGCTTCTTCCTGATGTGAACTCCATTTCTTAATTTAGCTTGTCCCTTGGAAGACTTCCCTGAAGCATGATTTGCTGAATGAACCTGTATTTACGAGTGGTTCAAAACTTTGGAAAATATAAATACTACATGCCAAAATAAACATGGAGCAAAGCTATTGTAGTAATATTCCGATTATTTTGGCATTCCCAAGTTGTGCATCATCATTTTTGAAATGCTGAGATCACCGTTTCACATGCAGCGCGTGTACAAGATTCAGAATACATAAAAAACTTTTGACAATTACATAAACCATGCTTACATACCTTTTTTTGGTTTTTGGACGGCGTATTGCTTGAAACCCCTTTAGCAGAAACAGCATTAACTTTACCCAAGAAACAGTTGAAGAAATGTGAAAGTGCATGACCAAGATCATGATCTTCTGTGTCTCTTAAGATGTCCTGCATGTTTTTAAGAAAAATGGGCATTAAATATGCAGATTCCTTACATATACAGAGAAACAACTTACAAATTATATAGATGTTTTACGAAACAGATTCAAATCCTAAGTGATCAAATATAAATCAAATCATGCTAACACCAATGATGTTAAAGAGAATCATATAAAACAAAGGGTAGGATCAAGCCCTCAGCCCCAGTTATATTACCTACACCAAGGATGACGTTAGCGAACAAAAAAAATAAACATGAGTGGCACTGGAAAATAGTCGGAATGTTGCACGACACAATGAGAAAACTAGGGTTGTGTCAAATAAGGATCCCCCAATGGGTGAAATAAATGGCTCATACCACATACCAATGATTTATGTGCAAAATAATGATATATATGTTAAAACAGTCATATCATCCAAAGTTGGTCAGAATGGGGTCATACAAAATTTGACTTAAAAGATGAACCAGGAAACTGTAGTCAAAACACTGTACGTGCATTATTTTATTTCATCAAGCCAGCTTAGATTATTTAGTTGATACCAAAACCCAATTCCACATCCTCCTAAAGAAAATACATCCAATTTGAGAGTCTTTTTGTACCTCCTAATTTTACAGGAACAGGGAAGTTAATATATTGATTAACCTGGGACTTCACTTTAGACCATTAGGGCTCTCACATTCCAAAGCGCAGCTAAAAGAACAGAGAGCAATGAAACCACGTCTCAGGGGGGAATTATCTTATATGAACAACATACTACAGACTGACTGCAACCATTCAGCTGCATTTCAAAATATAAAGAAAAGAAAAGGCAAGCAGCCATAGAAGATACTGACAATTAACTGAGTGAGAGAATCTTCAACCATGATTCTGAGGGTTGCCAGATTAACACCAATAGTACCACTCCACAGTTACAGAGATTATTACTCATCCATATTCTTAGAAACAGTAACATCCACCAAGAAACCCAAAATTCTGACCTCGGAAAGGGGGCCCACCCAATTTAAGGATAGAATGACTAGACTTGCAAACATACTAAGTTATTCAAAGGAAACAAGGTGCTAATAATGCCTGCTATATTCTATCAGTGGATAATCAAAGAGCGCATCACCTTTACCACATTTACATCAACTGAAAAAATGTTGGAATGTCAAATAAACTGTATAGTCACCTTGACAATATGCTTAGCAGATCTGACAACAATCTCATTGGAACACAAATCCCATAAATGAGGCATATGTCTGGTTCCTTCAGCAACCTGTACAACCGACAAGAACACAGGTTGAGTGTGTCGATAGATAATAAGCATCACGGTTTTTAATTATTACACCAACACAACGTCAACTTCAAGGTCAAGCAACAAAATATGAAAGGAAAGAAGGCGCCAAAAAGGGTGTATTACATCCCACCGAGAGCAACTCTTACTTTTCCAATGTATCGAACATTAATCCCGTGTGCATGGAGTGCTTCGGTTAAAGTTTGTCCATCCATTGGCGAAACTTCAAGGGTGCAAAGATCTTGTATGAATTTAGGTAGAACAACATCATTGAGATACAGACTTACTTTCCGCACATTTTCCTCATCTGCGGCTATCTCCTGAAAAGTATTATGCAAAAAACTTCAACTATTTGCTAAAATGTATAGGGCACATCAAAATGTTGAAAAGCTTATCTCAGTACCTCTTGACTCCCGCCTAGCTTAAATTCAGTAAAAACGTTAGGATTGAAGACTATATCTTTGCTATGATGTTTTTTCAGGTCTTCCTCTTCACCTTTTTCAGGCCCCTGATGAAACAAAATACAATCGTCTATAATAGTGGGACTAACAATTGAACACGAGTATACAACCTTGTGTATACATCAAATAGAGTAAAACATTGCGATCGAAGAAAAAACTGGCAGTACTACATATTATAGAGAGAGACACATTGTTATCCCATTAAAAGGAGATCTATTTCTTATTCAGACAAACTTGGCAGTATTATCAGAAGAGAACATGCAACAACTCTTTTGCACCATCCACTCTGCACACTATACGTTGAGTTAATATACTTTTCATGAGCCTACTTCCTAGCTGTCATGTTTTAATGACAGCATACAAAAAGGCATTTTCATAAGAACGTGTACGTGTGCATCAATTGTTGCTGATTCAGCAGTCACCTCGGATTTTACAGCTTCTTCAGCGTTATTCACAACCAAAGAATCTGAAGCAGAGGGATTGTCACATCCGCATCCACTCTTCGATCTTTCAGCCACTTCAGCCTTTTCACATTAAAAAAGAAATCTTAAAAGTATGATACCTATACAATGGTTTAAAAGATATACCAAGAAACCAAAAGGCTGGATCTTACATGGCAAAAGGTGGTGATTAGCTCAGGCCTCAAAATGCAAAACCTGGAACCTGGTCCCGTATAGTTGCCATCACGAGGTGTGACTCTCATTAAGTCCAAAAGATATTGCCTGGTACCACAACATAAAATACTATGAGACAGACGGTATCGGAAATGAGGTATAGAAGAGAGATCTGGAATTGTCACTAACTACAAAATATTAAGAAAAAAATGTTTTCAGAATTTTGATTCCAAGTGAAATATCTTGTCTAAAAGAAGACAGTTGACAAGACAGAATGGAAAGATGCAACAAGAGATCAATCAGATATCAAGTCCGACAAGAAGCAGAACGAAACGATATGGGGTCTCTCTAGACCGCATCATCCTCCCATTAGAAGAAATAGAAGAAGGATGGTGTCCTTAGTCCTTACAAATGATAGATAATGGAAATCCACAGTTTGTTAATAACAAAAATTTACAGCGCTGAAACAACACCTAACAATGTCACAAGGGCAAAAAACAAAAAAATACTGCGTCAATTTATCCTAACCAATTATGAAGCGCACCTGTCATCGCTACCAACAATACCCTTGCACTCAACTGGGGCAGCTAGATTGACAGAATTACCAGATCCGTCAAGTACAATGTGCTCTTTCAGATGAAGACGTTTGGCAGCTTCCAGAACCTAAATGACAATTATGATATAAGCTTTTCTGGGGCAGGTTGAATAATAAACTTTGTCAAATGCTAAGGACTACTACAACTTCAAGCAAAAAATATTGCATAATATAAAGGTGTTCTTCTAGAAATGTTCACATTAGCAATGATGCAGATCAGGAAACCAGTAATTCCCTTGACTTATAATAAATATTCAAGGAAAAGAATGTAAAACAGATAGGAAGCCTCAAAATAAGCAGTGTGCCATAACAACCAAGATAGCAGAAATCAGCCAACCAAATCAGAACATCTTGAGAATTTCTTCTTTGAACTTCGGTTGATGATAACAAAAAAATGAATAGATATGCATTCATCCATATGCCTAAATTCCCAACACTAGCAGTAGAGTACCGCCCCACCCCCCAAAAAAATCCTCCTACCTCCAAACAAAATGTTGGAGTATGGTCATGATGATACGTACTCCTCCATTAGAGTATGACGTCTGAATAAAATAGATGGACATCTTTCCAAATAGATCAAACCAAATTATTAACTTAAAAAGTCGGTTCATTTTCAAAGTACTGAGAAATGATCTCTGAAGGAAGACGATAATTAAATTAAAGCATTAACCAGTATTCCACTTGCAAACAGTTTAATTAGATAAAAATCAGAAAACAGGAGTAATTATAGTGTAAGCAACAAGTTTGCTTTCTGAAACAAAGAGCATGAATTTACAATCCTAACGAGGGAAACAAGTAAGAAAGCAGAACAAATAAACAATTCTGCGTATATACAACTGCATACTGCAATTATGAAAAGGTTGAGCAATTTGGATGAGCTTCATCCTAACAATATTAGTTAGAAAGCTGAAAGAGATTGAATATAATTAAACCTGATTTTTGTTTGCCCACTTATGTATTTAAGGACGCCAAGATATATCCAGCATACAATATGAAAAATGTAATCGATATGAATGAATCTACCTTGGAATGAAAATCCTCACTCCAGCAGATTTTCTTGCCATTATCAACAGAACCATACAGAAGAGAGTCTGATTTATCACCTTGAAGAATTCCTGGCAAGACACTCTGGCAGGAAAGACAGGAAAGAACACATAAATAAGCATAAGGCATCAAACCAATGGAGATTTAGTCTTTGTTGTGTTCCATGACATGGAAAACTAACATTCATCTTAAATAAATGTATAGATTAACAGCTAATTAGTGATGATCACTGAGAAAGGTGCCGGAAATAGGCACCGTTGACAGCAACACAGAGATGCAAGTAGTATTAACAAGGCAATAAGTAATTTGACAAATAGGTCACTGGTGGAAATCTTATAAACTCAACGAAACTAGACGTGTATTTTCTAAGATATCTACACTGAATTATATTCTCTCAGAACCCTATCCAATTGTGCTGGGATCCATGCATCATGTTAAATAGTGATCAATCTTGACAAATCCATCTTAATACAAGTAAAGCATTAAAAAACTTGATTTACAAAGGAGAGGGGGAGGAAATAGCATAGATAAGGTAAAAACAAACGATGCTAGTACAAAAATTTAACAAGATTAATCAATGTGAGAACGACTATTAGCGGTAACATAAATAACGAATGTATCTCAACCATCTAGCTGAATCCATATTATAGCCATAGCACGGAAACACGCCCACACAAATACATATCAAAAGCAAACAACCCAAGAATTTGAGACATGTACCTGCGCTACCACTCTATGGCCTCTGTAGTCAATTATGGCCATGGCAAGATTATATAACCCGGGAACATCAGCTTCCTGGTATGCCTTGGTGCCCTTCAAGTCGTTGTTAGCACTTGCATACGTGGCTTGCTCACTTTCCGCCAACTGAGCTTCTGCAGGCACATCAGGGGACGGTGATTCACTACCATTAGCATTTTCTGCCTTCGGAATACCAGATTCATCCTCATTAGAAGCCCTTGCAACTGCTTGTTGAAGAGTGTTTTCTGTCTTCCCAGAAGAATTCTGCAACAAGCCTGTGCTCTCGGCTTTTGGGTTCTCCTCTGATGCCTGCTTTCGGGATAATTGGTCAAGGTCCGCATCAACGGCAAAACTGAAGAATATGTTGTTGTGGACATACCTAGAGATCAAACAGAAATGCAAATAGCAAGTCAATACAAGCTATACAAACCAGACATCATTTCGAACGGCTGGGCCAGGGGGAAAATGTATAAAACAAGAGGCAATTACTTAAAGTTAATAACAACCAGGCCCGTAGAACTCATGGAGTATAGAGATCAGAAAGTCATTCTTGAGGATATGGTCGGACCACAAACTGCCAGTTTAAATTTCCAGATGGGAAAGCATGGGTTTTTTGTGGAAATAAGTAGAGCCGATTGGATGGCAACAACAATGCGCGAGAGAAGTAATTTGATAGCCTACTCACATGTGAAAGCACTCCGGATCAGTAGGATTAATAGGGGGAATACATCCGCTTATCACTCCAATGGCACCACTGGTCGCAGCATCAACAAAATCTGAAGTCACCTTGTAAAGAGCTCTATCTCTCAGGATCCTACAGTAACAGTATAGCAGTAAGTTATATAAGGTGATGAAATTACAAAGCAATTGATGATGCACACAGATACCGAATTCACACCTTTCAGGATGAGAGGCATGTGGAAACTCCCTACAGGATTGAAGCTCTTCATTCCAATCTCTCTGCATACCAATCAGCTCACTTCCAAAAGAAAGCGTCAAAGAGTTTTCAGCTCTTGCGGCATCACGTTTGTGATCTGAAATAACCATCGCCCAAATGAAGTTTATTAGACTAAATAGCAAAAAGGGAACGGCACACGCAAAATGCACATGGTAATAAACCAGGGATTGAGATATAAAAGATAACTTATTACAACCTAATGAAGAATATTGCTATAGAAATTTTTCGTTTGATAGAACAAGTATATGAGAATGTAGAATACGGCGAAGCAACAACCAATTCATGTAATTTGCTGTATAAATATAGCTGATACTGTCTCTTCCTGCCAACTATAGTGAAGCCTACTAAAATACAAAAGTCTGGGAGCGAAGAAGGCAGACATTTGAAGCCCTATCGATCTTTTGCAGTGGATAACCAGGGTAAGCACTAACTCAAAGTAAGCAAAATTTAAGTAGAGATTAAATCAGTCTAATCAGACACTAAACCACTAAACAAACAGCTACATTACGCGAAAATAGCAAAAACTCTAAGGGGGTTTGGACTAACCAGGAACTGGATACAAGCCAAGCCATGAATTTGGTGGCAACAGAGATTGAACATTTTCAAAGGGGTGCGCAGAGGCCTTGCGCTCCAATATTTCACGAAAAGCTTAAACACCAGAAGACAAAATAAGTAACAAAATCATAATTAAGATAAGTTTGGCATTTTGAGCCTCCAAAAACTAAGCTGGTCAGAAGTAGTTACCTTTCTTGAATTTAGGGCTAATCTTTTGCAGAAGTCCAACAAGAGTTGCAGCTTCTAGAGCTGCTTTACTTGGCCTTGGATCAAGAATGTTCCCTGTACTGGAGTTAACATAGAAAGCTTTGGTTGTTCCCGTTAGACAATATTTATTTCCTTCTATTGTTACCAAGTCCAAATATATTAGGTCTCCAGCAAGCCTGACACAATAAAAACAAATTGAGTAAGTCAGCCCAAACCCTTGAAAACAGTTCAACCAAAAAAAGAATGAAGAAACTGAAAGAGAGAGAAAAAAAAAAGTCATTTAGAAGTTCTATTCAGAACTAATACAACCTTCTGTAGCTCGGAGGAGGATTGAAAGAAGAAAAAATGATACTATCAACACATTTGACATCCTTGGAGGGAGATGACATTAAGTTAGTAAGTGACCCAGTAACATTCTCCATAAAGCCCATGCTATCAAGGTCTGCCACTTCAGTTTTTGGAGTATCTATACATAAGATATCAGCAGACAGGAGTCATGTCTCTACTCTAAATTATATTTCAATGAAAATAGCTTAAAGTGAAAAGCAGGTAATCATATACCTCCCACACTTGCAGGCGCACTTTTTCCCGCTTCATGTTGTAGTGCAAGAGTTGTGGACAAAGAGGGATGCAGTGTCGAAAGAGAAAGTAACTCTCTGGTTCGGTGTACATGAGCTCTAATGGATCGATCATCGTATAGTGCTGCAAAACATAGGTTAAATTATAACCACAAGAAATGCATGTATAGCAATAGCTGAACGTGTAAATGTCCCAAGTGTTAAGTCTTTTTAATGCAGAATTATATTTCTGTAGCCTGTGAGGAACATGATACAGTAAATAAAATAGTAACAGGTAGCCCGTCTGTTCAGTTTCATTTACTCCGTATGAATACAATTATTCAGAGTCACGAAGCTTTGCAAGAAGAAATGGAAAGGGGAACATAAAGCTTACCAGCAACCATCTCCAGAAAGCAACTCCCGCTAGTAATATCAGCAACTTCAGAAATTTCATTGTAATCTTCAAGATGATGAATAGATCCATCCTTTGCATGCAGCAACAAGTCATAGCAAGTAAAGAAACATGTTTCTGCAGCATCAAGAAGAAACTGCCTCACATCCAGTACAGAATCTCCGGGACTTAACTGCAAAAATCGGTTGATTGGAGTTCATGAATGACAGCAAAATTCATTCCTCGGGTTAAAAATTGTATCAGCTTACTTGTAGCTCAAGCTTATCGCCTCCTTGCGTTTTCACAGAAACGGGAAAAAGATTAATGTCCCCTGCCATAAATGGAAGCATCAGTCATGTATTGTTATACTATAGGAATGAGACTAGATTCTAGTGCATATTCATGTAATT
Organism: Linaria vulgaris; assembly: GCA_948329865.1. Taxonomy (NCBI): domain Eukaryota; kingdom Viridiplantae; phylum Streptophyta; class Magnoliopsida; order Lamiales; family Plantaginaceae; genus Linaria; species Linaria vulgaris. Next base: position 85,395,945 of record OX415254.1, on the reverse strand, counting down.
TGCAGAATCAGATCTAATACTGCCCAGCAGCAGTCAGGAAAATAAAAACATGTGACAGGTCAATGAGATTCCGACAGGAAACTGTAAAAATGCAACTATTGATGTAGGAAACAGAAATTGGAGTTGGTGAAAGAGTGAGAGATTTCAATGATCCAAGGATTTGAACTGCATGTAGCTCCCAATAAAGTTTAAACAATGTACAGCACAAATTACGGAACCATTCATTATACAACAAACAGGTTCATATGATTATGACCAATCTTAGTACTAAAATTTTGAGTATCAATAACCCCACCTTGCTTTGCAGGCTGCTGATCGGACGCATTTTCCTTGGCCACCACCTCTGAATTTGAGTCGGTTGATTCACTCAAACTCACATCTCCATTAGCCTGCACAGCAATGGAATCATCTTTTGAGGGAGCTTCAGTAGGAACAGCCTGCTCCGCAGAGTTCACAGCACTTTGCTGCTGCCCTTTACGGTTCCTCCCCTTATTCGATTTTCCTGCCATCTTTCTCCCCTAGATCCAGATCAAACAATGATCCAGTTAGAAGCCATCCATATAAGACCAATAACATAATTACATATATAAAAGAACAATATCAACATTATTGTTGAACTTCTATTATCACCATGACGTCAAGAGAGTAAATCCAACAAGAGAAAAAAGACAAATACAGAACTAAGGAAAGCAATAAAAAAGGTGTTCTTCCAGAGCCAATGATTAAAGCTGATGACGCATATGCCTTTTCTGTTCCCATAAAAGTAAAACAACGACAACCGCTAATCAAGCCACAAATAAAATGAAACCACCTCTTCAAGCGTTATCGCACAACCATTTAAAATATATTACATAAACAGAGATAAACGCATCAACCAAACACCCAACAAAACTGAAAAAAAACCCGCACAATCCCATTTGACATGCCAACTAAACAACTAAAATCTCCTATCGCCTTATCACAATATTGAATAAATCTCTTAATGTCGAACTTCAATTAATCACCATGACGTCAATCGAGTAATTTCAACAAGACAAAACACAGAACTAACGAAAGCCACACAAAACGTGTTCTATTAAAACAGATGACGCACACGCCTTTTTCCGTTTCCAGATAAAGTACCACAACGGCATCCCACTACTCACAACCATTTCAAATACACTTCATAAACGGAGGTAAACACATCAACCAAACACCAAACAAAATCATTCGACAAGTCAGCTAAACCACTAAAACTCCTTAATACACCAAATCATAATACCCAAAAAAGTCAACAAATCTGAATAATAATCATGTACTACAATTATTGGAAGAGATTCAAATTCAGTAAAGTAAAATAATACAAATTAGATTGTAATTGAACTTACAAATCGGGAAATGAGATTGAATCGAAGCTCAACAGTTGGATTAAAATCAGTGAACACCGTGAGTGTGTGTAACTGTGTGTGTGAATTTGGGGTTTTGGGGGCTGAGGTTTTATGAGAGTGGCTGAGAGACGGCGGAATTTTGGACCTATTTTTATACTACTAAAAAATAAAAATTAATAATTTCCTTTTTTGTTTTTGTTTTTTTATATGTTGGAGACTTCTTTTTTTCAGTGTTTGGCTTTTCGCAGTAAGTAAGGGTAGGGTACTTGATAAGCGTGTGGGTATTTATGACTCTGTAAAAATATATATATATACTATTATATAAAGAAACATGACACCAATATTTTGATTTTCAACTTTAATCTTTGAGTTTTAGCTATATTGTAAAAGTATACTATTAAATCCTCAAAATAACCTTACAAATTAAGTTAGACTAATTAATTACACTATTTATTGTAATTAATGATTTACTTTCCCTATAATATATTTTTCTTCCATTATTATACTCTAAATTTATGGCACATGTTATCTAGATAAATTTTCTTCTTTAACCCACATAGAATGACATTGAAAAAAGAATTATGCTCGCGGGAACCGCGTGCTCCATTTGCTAGTATATATATCCTGTAACTATAATTTACTTTTCGTGTTACTGGAAAACTTTTGTATATGGAAATGGAATCTATCAAATATTGTGATTATCATTTTTGTACAAAGCATATGGTTAGTAGACTTTTATTAAATTTTAAATAATGGATAAAAATATCTAATTTTATTAATAAGGTGGTACCACGGTTGAGATCAAAAATATTTACAAAATTATAGAAAATAATTGTTCATAACTTCATTTCCTACGTATTCATATAAATAATTAACTCATGTACCACGTCATTGTGCAGCAGTTGTACATACTAATTTCTCCTTAATTTATTAAAAATATGTAATCTATAAAACATCAAGGGAAAAAAATGGCAATTGGTCCCACCAACGACAAAACTCCTCTTCAAATACGTACAAGTCCATATAAGAACCTCACATGAGGCAGCAGGACGACAAGACTTTATTAGGCAGGCTGACAAACCTCGTAATCACTTTCGACGACACCGACTTGTACGAGGCTTTCTTATACTTGCCCTATACGAGGGTCTCCTATTATATATATAATAAAAAAAAACACGCCTGACAAGATCCTGCACCATAAGAGCTCACGTATAAACTGAGTTAGAGCGCAATTAAAGTCAGTGACAGCCAAAAATTTAAGAATGTCGATAGACCAACCAACTTTTGATCAAAATTAAACAAGGCTCATTACGCTAATCAATTGAGACCAAGTGGCTTGCAATCAATAAATATATTATGCTCAATCTCATACAGAGTTATTAATAGCAAAATTTGACACTTTATTTCAAATCATTATAGTTCATCAAGTTAATTCACTTTCCACGACTCGTTTATCTTTTAACTAACTCCGTCAATGAGCTTTCACTACATGTCTCAAGTCATGATAAAGGAGAAGGATTGCGGTAGGCTTGTGATAGCCAACGTGAAAACCCGTTACAATCTATGATATGAACCACACTGTGAATCTCGTTGAGGCGTTCGGTGTTCCCTACTCAGCGACGCGTTGTAGCAAACCCCATATGTAGTGATAAATGGGCAAGGGTTGCTAGGTCGTCGACCGGAAGCGACAACGCCACGTCGACGTCCGGGTGTAGTGTCAAATGAGCAAGGGTTCCCTCACCTTCCAGGTCTGGTGAGGGTAAATAAGTTAGTCCAGGAACGGCGAGTCTCCCTTGCATCGTGTTTGTTCCATTTTAGCCCCATAATGATACATTTTTTCAATTTAGTCCCACAATGTACTAATTGATAAATGCAATCTCACTCTCTATAATCCTACTAATAAGTAGCACGTGACTTCACGTGACATAATTAATTTTAATTTAGCCGTAAATATTTTATTTTTTTAAATTGTAAATCTAAGTCGCGTTTCTGATTTTTAAAATAAAAAATAGAAAAACAGGAGAAAAATGGCAACAAATAAAACAAAGAAGAAGAAAACAAAACACATAAACCCCCTCACATCCTTCTCTCTCCCCAATCCAACAATATTAGGGTTCTTCATATGGTTGAAAACCCCCAAATTGATTTCAACATCAAATTAGCCCAATTTCTATCCATTTTTTTCTAAATTAATCTACAACCTAACACAACCCGACCATCTATCTCCAAAATTGGACAGAAATTCAAACCGAAGTCAAAATCCCCAATTTCAACTCGCAAGAACCCTAATTCGAAGTTCGCTCGTTATTCAATTGTTATTAATTTCGTGGTTGTTTCGCGTAATATCAACCCCACCTATTAAAAAATGTAAAATTAAAGCCCAAGTCATTTTCATATTCGGACTAGACCATGTCGACTGCGTCAAGTTCATCTTCTTTCGGATTTGTGAAAACTGTCGGCGTGGTTTCGTGGCTAGTTTCCAGACGGCGGGAACGATCCAGAATTCCGACCAACGGTTCTACGTTGGCCTAACTACTACACGGTTTTTCTATGCCCTTTATCTTGTTAGTTTTCTTATAAATTATCAAAGATATATGATTGAATGATGATCGTTAGTGTTGTTTGTTGATTGTAATTAATAACTGTTAAATAGTTATTGTAATGATTGATTAATAATTAATTAAATTATGATGATGGTTACTTTTTGGTTTATATGATCAATATTTCGGATTAGATGATGATATTATTAAGTAATGTGTGATGATAATTAAATGATCGATGATAATTATTGATTGATTATTATAGGGTATTTTGTCGCCTTTGGATTCATTTGATTTATTTTTGTTGCCTAATTATATTATACTTATTTAGTGGATATTTTTTTCGTTTGGATTCGTTGGATTTTTTGCATTACATTCTTTGACCAATTGTGGCTTGATTTTAGAATGGTGGTTGCGGATTTTTTGTTTGGATTGATCCTCCTATTAACGAGAGAGTACTCAACATTGGTTGAACTTCGTGATGATGTTAATAGACTGAAGTGGGATATTGTGTAGATCAATTAGTGTGTTAAAGAATTGGCTATTAACGTCAATACTACGAAATATTTACTTGTTAAGATGGATGAAAAAATGAAGAAGACGACACAGGGCACGAAGCAGAACGAGAATAACAAGCTTTTCAAACACGTGTTGTGTGTCATAATTGTGAGTCTCGTAGTATTAGTAGCGATGTCAAAATGACATTGAAATCGGTATTTTAGTTCATGGATGTATTGGTTATGTTTGTGTTTTGGTAATTTGACATGAATTTGGTTTAAAGTTTTGGTGTTTAATTTGTCCGTGTACGTATCGTAATACATTTCAAAATTTTCTATAAACGAAATCGAGGTTGTGCAATTCCATTTACTTTCTTATCATCACATGGTCAAGTATGTGCATTTTTGTATTAGCACACAACTGTGGTGTAAATTGATAAGTTATCGGGAAAAAAATCAGCAGCAGATGCTACGCACTTGAATTATATAATGAGCATTATACATATCATCAAGTGAAGATAACGAATCCATAGCATTCTTTTCGTTATATAAAATGAAGCCAATCCAACTCCACACCTCAAAATACTGAAATGCTATTACAATACGGTAATTAGACATTTCATGACCAAAATATACGAATAGTAATTGTATACAAGTTTGTCAACAACCATATGATATAATAACCATTACAAATGGTAAAATCGCTTGTGAAATTGTTCATGACATTCGACAAAATAAACTATTGCTTCTTCCTCACCTTAGAAGGATTCTTTTTCTGATTAAATCAGAATACTTTTTGCCTTGTCGGTCGGGCATAAAAATGGCCTCCAGACTAGTTGCCTTCTGTAATTTAACATAATAAATTGATGTCAGAAAAATAAGAGCGGATTTTGGACTGGAATTGACTCAAAAAATTAAGAGAGTGACTTGAAACAACATGCATAGAATATGAAATTTGCTGCAGTAAAGCAAAGAACCAAAAAGCATAGTTGTCTTAAAGAACAATTATAGTCCTCGACTACATACATGCAAGGACTTAAATGCACATCTTGTAAAGGATATAGAGCAATATAGTAAAGAGTAGGAAGTCTTTCTTATTTGGTGGCAACGATGGAGTAAAATATACAATAGAAATATGCGATAGTCTTCAATCTTCCTAATTTAGCATCATAAACTCGTTGTTAGTTGTGAATTAATCTTCCTATTGGTACTTTATTAACCTTACTAAAGCATAAGTACCTTTCTCAATAATTTAGAGATTTTCATCCCACGCAATAATCTATCATATTACAACAACATCAACCAAATATTAAAGAATTAAAGTAATGGATATCAACAAATTCTAACATTTTATTTTCCCATCACTTAAACTCGCTACATGTAGTTTGATCAAACAAGTTAGAGAAATTACACAACCACTAGAAAAATGCTACACTAGGCAGCCACACAATTTCACAAAAACGGTCAGCAACTGCTGCACTACCAAATTTACATGGAAAAATCACAAGTTGAAAACAAATTATAGACCATGATGCATATAAAGGGGAGAGGGGTAGACAAGTACAATGAAACAACATGTTTCACAAAATATTAACAGTGACATTGATATACACTTGATTTCAGCAACTTGTTGTTTTCCAAAAACTCTCTGGAAACCAGCAAGTTGTTGAAATCCAGAAACACTCGAAAATTAGTGACTATTTGAAATCCAATGAGTCACTGCATTTCACAAGCATATGATTTTCGATTTTTTTGCCGACACAACATATACTGATGGAGCCATTCCAACATAGACAACAATCCCAACTCTATCCCAGGAAGTATGCACGAGTTAAGTGGCTCGCATGCATTGTTGGTCAGTATGTAACATTTTACCTCTATCTTGAAGACTTATTTGTACCACGGTTCAACTGGCTTGTCATCAAACCATGTCTTCGCCGCCGGACCCAATGCTCAATTTCTTCCATTGCAATTTTCCAAGTATTTTTCGTTGTTGCCTTTGTGGCATCCCACAATGCCCATATAAACAAATCACCATTGTATGATGCTTGGAAAAATTGCGATGAAGATGATTAACGCAAAACCTGTGAACAAATATTTATTGGTCAATATATCAACTAAATCTTTCATAATTATTTTTTAAATAAAATAATAGTAAGTTTGTAACTTAATACATGTGCTCAGCCCCTGGAAACTCTTCAGTAACAGCCTTAATAAGTCCCTTATGCTTATCCGACAAAATGGTCCATTTCTCAGTATTTATAATACCCAAATCACCTCGCAATATTGTCAGAAACCAACTCCAAGTGTCATATGTTTTCTTCTTGACTACCGCCCAATAGATAGGGTAAATGTTGTTGTTTGGATCTATTCCGACCATCGTCAGTACAAATCCCACATGAGGCACCTTAAAAAAAACCCACATATATTCCAATAACATTCATGCAACCAGCCTTGAACCCCTCATTAACTGCAACAATATTGTGATGCCTCGACTTTTCAAATCAAATAACAAGATTCAACTAAATAATTTAAATCATCTATAAATAGGTACAATAATTCCAAAGGCCTAAACGCAGTAAAATACCATGACAAAAATCCAACAACATAAAAACAATATATAACAACAAAAAAGACCTAGTTCTCAACATGAAAGTCTTGAAATGAGAAAAATATCTCGAACACCAAATGGTAAAACACTGTAGCTAAGCTCTAGCTTCATTGGTCTCCTCTCTCCACTGATCCAAATATTGCCTACAAAAAACTAGAAGGAAGGGCTGCAAGTGAGATAAAAATTGTAGTGGTGTTACGAGTGTGCGCAAGGTGTACAAGAGAATAAGACAATTAAAATGCAGCAGATTAGACTGTCAAGCACATACTCACATTCAGACATATTAGAGGGCATTAACCGTTTACTAAGTCGTTGACTCATTCTCACCTTATAACACCCACGTTCGTTACATTGTCACCATGTTCAAGGAGCGACCTTGAAAACGTTCACGCGTGCCTAGGTAGATGTTCGTTGATCCCCTCAAAAACAACAAATTCCCGATGCTATTGAGAGAAAAAGGTAAGGCGTCATGAGATTCCACCGACTAGCCCGCCGCTGACCGGTAGTATTCCGTGCGGACCAAACCGTGAATCCAATCAATACAAAAAACGTTCACAATCAAAAACATCGTTACACATAGCAACCGTTAATTGCACAAGTACCAGTTTGGTTGATAATATTAGGAAAATGCAATCGCTACATCAATGTAACTAAACATGTAAACAATACATATAATCAAATAGAAAATATCTTCCAGCTTTTCGAAAATAACTTTAGTACGTATATATATATATATATATGTACGCACCTGAAATGGGTCGTAGAGCAGCCAAGATACGCAAAGAGCTAATGTGATCTACCTATTGACCAACATAATTACTCATCTCAATACTTAAGCTAATGAATATGCAATTAAATAAAGTCTGTCTAGAGTTTCTAATTTCTACATACCCAACCGCTTATTCCTAAAAGCATCTCCTTAGACTTTACCATTCACAAGTCTAATTCCCACGTGATTAACAAATCACTCGAGCAACAACTAACATTAATTATTAGTACGAATCGCAGTAAAATTGATCTCCTACTCACAAGTATGTATCTCATTAAGTTACTGATATATACACAAATCAAAAGTAAACTTCAATAAAATAATGGCTTCATTATAACTTTCATTTCAATTAAATAGTTTATAATCCTCACGCCATAGCATGGCTAAAAAATGACATTTACTTTGAGAAATTCCTTCTTTACATTTTATCCATGACCCGCTACTAAGGTTCCTAATAAACAACTATTATACATGCATTATAACATATGGTTTGCCCACATGTATTATTACTAGAACAATAAATAAAATATGTTAGCGTTACGTTCAGTGGCTTTGTATGACCGGGAGAGGAATTGAGAGAAATTCAAATACGTAGCGGGAGCAACAAAGAAGGGTTTTTTTAAAAAATGGTCCTTTATCGTGGCCTCATTACAAAAATAGTCCGTTATCGTGCCACTGCCTAGATTTGGTCCTTTATCGTGGCTTTTTGTCCAATTTTGGTCCTCCGGCCAATATTTCCACCGGATTTTGCACGTGAGGTCACGTGCCGGTTGATTTTGGGGATTTTGACCAAATTGGGGCGATTTTGACCAATTTTTTTTTTTTTAAAATTCAATTATATCCTAACCCGCCCAACTAAAATAACCCCTACCCGACCCAATTGACCCGACCCACCCGATCAAACAAAACATTAAAACTGAATCTTCCCCAAATCATTACCACCCGATCATTCAGTTTTTCCCCAAAATTACTAAGAACCCTAACCACCTCGAGCCCAAATTCGCGTCGATTTCGAACTCCGCGGTGGCGCAACCAACTCCGGCCGACAACTCCGCCACCTCCAGCCCAAATCGCGACTATTATGCCCCCAAAACCTCGAAATGCGAAAGCTTCAAAAACGGGCGAATCGAGTGCATCGAATGCGCCGATTTGGAAGCGACTCCGTGTTAGAAATGCAGTGGATAACAACCGTCCTCCCCCGATTTACAGTGAGTATTAAATTATTTTACTTTTTTCCCAAATGAAACAATTAGGGTTTATGTCACTAATTTTTTTCTGGAGTGTTGAGTTAGTTTTATTGTTTTTTAGGTTAGAATTAGTTAAGCTACGAATGAAATTCGATTATGAGCAGTGAATTAATTAAGTTTTTTTTATTCGATTATGAGCAGTGAGTCAGTATGTTGTAGCTATTATATTGTTATAGTTAATATTTTTTTTGTAGTTGATTGTTAGTTGCTAAAATTAAATATTATTTGTTTAACAGAATGGAATGAGTATGTTATTACGCTACGGTTGAACTACGGCGGAATTTTAGCACATTTTGGAAATCAAACTACGTACTGTGGAGGTGATGCGAAAGTCATTGATTATGTTGGGGCAGGTTTATTTGGGACTTCGTTTGTTTTTGATTTATGTGGCCGTATTGGGATCGAGGGTGCAAGAAGATTATACCTTTGTGGCGAAAATGGAGCGTTGAGAACTGCTTTGGACGATAATGATTTGAAGTTCCCTTTCTTGGATTTGCTGAAACAACAAGAGAACAGGGTACTTAGTTTATGTGTTGAGTGCGAGGGCGATGTTGATATCTGTGGAGGTGATGATAATTATGAGGCTGATGATGATACTTTACCGATGGAAAATGATGATAATTATGAGGCTGGTTTGGAGCATTTTTTAGATTCAGACTATGAGGATGAGCCTGGTGTAGACGAGAAAATTAATGTTGGTGTCGTAAATGATGATAATGAAGGCGATGATATTGGTGACGAAAGATTGAACGCTGAAGGCAACGTGAACGAGGATAATATGAATGTGGGAACTAATGAGGTTGAGCCTAATGCAGCGACTTTGATATGTCTGGAAGAAGACGAAGAGGATGACGTAGTGCTTACCCCGGAAGTTCTAGATAGTGATAGAGATTCAGATACCGAGCGTGACGTTTTCCCGAAGAAGTTTTTCACCGAGGCAGATTTGGCGAAACCCATTTTCCAATTGGGATTGAGATTTGGGAGTAGGGATTTGTTGAGAAGGGCTGTAAATGCACATTCTATCATTGAGCGGCGATCTGTTAAAATTAAAAAAAATGACAACGAAAGGCTGCACGCTAAATGCAAGGATACGAGGTGTGCGTGGCGACTACACGCATTACCTATTACGGGTGAAAAGACATTTCGGATTCGGTGTTTGATAGAACCGCACACTTGCAAGAAGAGGTACGACAACATTTCTCACTTATTCACTTAGCCTTAAATGGTTTATAATCCAAATAAGAATTATATAGAAAGCTGATTGACTATTATTAATATCTTATAATGCAGTAACAAGGTTTCTAACGCAAAGTCGAGGTGGGCTAGTAAACAATTGTTGCCTTTGTGGATGAGTGATCCGAAGAGAAATATGCGCGCACTGCGTGAGGAGACACAAGCAAGATTTGGGATAAATATGTCAATGCAGCAGATGTACAGAGGTCGGAAATTTGCTTTCAAGGAATTGTTTGGTGATGCGGCTGGACAATATGCACTTTTGTGGAGTTTCATTGATGAGGTGAAACGAACCAATCCTGGCTCAACTCTTGTGCTGCAAACCGAACAAAACAATGCATTCAGGCGATTTTATATGTGTTTGGGTGCCCTGAAAGAGGGTTTTATGTCTGGATGTCGGCCTTTTATAGGTATCGATGGCTGTCATCTTAAGGGGCCATATTTGGGTGTGTTATTGACTGCCGTCGGTGTTGATCCAAATAATAATATTTATCCGATTGCTTGGGCTGTAGTTAATAGAGAGAATGGTCAGAATTGGGAGTGGTTTATGGAAAATTTGAGGGCTGATTTACTGATAGAAAGGACACATGAGTGGACTATAATGTCGGATAAACAAAAAGGGTTGATTAATGTTGTGTTGAAAGTATTTCCAGATTGTGAACACAGGTTTTGCGTTCGGCATTTACATGGTAACTTCAAGCATTTTGGATACAAGGGTGATTTTTACAAAGATGCTCTTTGGCGGGCTGCACGGGCATGCACCGAAGTAGAATGGGAGCAGGAATTTGCAGCGATGGCTGGATTAGATTTGGCAATATGGCAGTGGTTTGAAGATAAACCTCCTCACCAGTGGAGTAAGTCCCATTTCAGATATTACCCGAAGTGTGATATGTTGTTGAATAATGGTTGTGAATCATTTAATGCGGCAATCATGGATGCCAGGGAGATGGGTATATGTTCTATGTTGGAGTGGTTACTTGAATACACGATGAAGCGGTTGCAAAAAAACAGAGACACTGCGAGGTTCCGTTGGAAAGGGACTTTATGTCCTAAAATTGTGAAAATCATTGCAAAAGAGGGTGATTGGGTTGGTGATTGTCAGCCAGCAAAGAGTGACGATGCAAATTATTCAGTTCCATGCTTTAGTGGAGGGAAGTTTGCTGTCAACATAAAGGACAAAACTTGCGCTTGTCGTAAGTGGGATTTGTCTGGTATTCCGTGCAAGCATGCTTTGAGTATTTTTGATTCACAAAACTTGGACGAGGAAGAGTATGTGAACAAATGCTATTACTTGGAAACTTATCATAGTGTGTATGCACCTGCAATAATGCCTATTAATGGCAGAGCATTGTGGAAGAAGTCGACAGCTACTCCACCTCTTCCCCCGCATATAGATGATCCAAATCCAATTGGTAGACCACCACTTCATGCTAGGCGCCCAGAACCTGATGAGCCTGTTAACAAAGGCAAAAGAAAGTGTAGAGGGAAGCCCGATGGGGTGTCTAGCTATAATCCAAACAAGTTGAAAAGGTCACAAACCACACAAACGTGTTACTTTTGTGGCTTAAAAGGCCATTCCGTTTTAGGGTGTGAGGAAAGAAGGCTAAGTGAGATTGTAAGTTATAATGGGTGGTAATTTCATCAATTTTTGTTATTCATTCTACAGTTATTTAATTGTTGTAGGTCCAGGTACCAATAACAGCTAATCCTTCTGGACCTTCTACTGTTACTGATAAGGGAAAGGAGCCTCAATCAGGAAGTGTTCATGTATCTGAATCCAGTTACGTAATCCCATCCCCGAATGTGGTAAGAACTTATGTTCTGTATTTTACACCTTGTCAACTTGTGGTTCAAGCTAAATGATCTTTTTAAATGTGTTCTGTGCCAGGTTATGACGAGGGCTAAGGGAAAGGGTAGAGTTGCAAATGATCCAAAATCTTTTAATATAGAGCAGCCCATAAATGATGCTATAGCTGTTAGCGTAAGTCTTTAATTTCAGATTTCACATATATCTATATTTCTATGGTACAATTACACTAATATTTCCTATATTATAATTTTAGCCGAAGAAGATGGCGAGAGGAAAGGAGAAAATGGTGGGACAGTCCACAAATGTTGCTAGTGAAAAGATGCAGCAGGCTAATGCGAATGCAGCAAGAGGACCACCAAATGCACCATTCAGACCCCCGTTGAAAAAGGATGTAAGTCCCACTTGGACTACCTTACTTTTAATATTTTTTGTTTTGGTTAGAATGGGACAGACTTGAGGATGATAATATTTTATTTTTATTTTGTGAATAGATGAAGCAAGAATTTGAAAAGGTTTCTGCTCGGCAGAAATGGTCTTTTCCGAACATGGTTGAAGTGAGCAACACAAGTGTAAGTTACTATTAATTTGCATATGCAATTTATTATTTTTGCTCTTACTATAAGACTAAGTTACTATTAATTTATCTGTCTTTTTTCTTTGCATTTAGGTGGAGGCCTCCAATTCGGGTGCTTCGACTCCAAGTTCGAAGCAACGTACAAATACTTTCCAGGCAAATAACCCAGCCCCAGTGAATATTAGTGACAATGTAACGGCGTACCTTGCCAAAAGTAGGGCGATGGTCGAACAAGTGATAAAGGAAAGTGGAATCACTCCCACTAGTGCGTTCAAGCCAAAACCGACCGTAAAGAAGACAACGAAGAAAAAGTAGCGTGGCTAGACGTCTGATTTTGGATGACTTTTATTATTAGAATAATGCCTTAATTCCCTGCTTTTTGATTTTTTTGGTGAAGGGTCGTCTATTTTGATTCGGGTGTTATCTCAAACTTTTATGGTGTGTTAAATGGCAAACGAAACTTAAAACGTTGCCGTTTCTTTTGGATGGTTTTGTAAGGAGACCAGAAACTATTTTGGATATAGTACTGAATCATCATGTTGGTTTTGTAAGGAGACCAGAAACTATTATTATGCATGCAGTTTTGTAACTATTTATACTAGTCTTCAAATGTCAAACTTTTACCAGTGATATCCTTGCATAAGAAAGAAATAACATCATTACATAAGAAAGAAATAACAGATTGTTGTTATCCTACAGAAACTTTTTGAAAAATTACATAAACATAACGTCTAGTATTGTATAAACAAGTGGAAAGGAACAACACCACGTAAAACAATCGTGCACGATAAGAGTTCATACAAAATACTTAACAACAACACAAACCAATGCTAAAAACAACAATTGTTTAAAAGTCCTAATCCTAGCTTCTATCATTGTAAAATTCCCGTCAATCTTCTTTAAATTTCCAGCAATCTTCACTGCATTATCGTCCATCTTGATGACTAACTCCTCCAACTTATTTATCGTCGCGTCGATCTTTACCATTTTCTCATCAATCTCCTTGTCAAGCACTAACATGCGATCATGAAAAGTGGTAATCGAACTATCATCTCTTTCGCCCAACGGAGCATCATCCCATACAAAATACTTGCACCAACCTTCGCCTTTCTATTGCCAAAAAGTAAATTTGATTAAGAAAAGCATGAAAAATCTTCCCAAAAAATTAACTCACTGTGTCCATAATAACCGAAATCATGATTGAAAAATAGGGAAATTTGGATACAAGAGCCACAAGCCTATATCAAGATTGCAATTTGAGTCCATAATAACCGAAATCACTGTGTCCATTAATAACCACAAGCCTATTAACTCACTGTGTCCATAATAACAGAAATCAAGATTGCACTTTCAATCAATTATATTCAATATTTCTATTGCTTTTATTCTAATTGTTTCCATTAAAACATTAAATTCAATTTAAATTCTTACTTTGTTCCGATAATTTGGACATCCAAAGAATCGTCGCCCCGCGTTTTCTGTTGAGCTCGCAACTCCTAAAGTCGCAACTTTTCCGCATAAACAAAAGCTGCCGCGTGTTGGGGTAGAGAAAGGCGCTGATCTCGGGTTGGATGAGGATGAAGACATGGATAATAGTCGCGATTTGGGCTGGAGGTGGCGGAGTTGTCGGCCGGAGTTGGTTGCGCCACCGCGGAGTTCGAAATCGACGCGAATTTGGGCTCGAGGTGGTTAGGGTTCTTAGTAATTTTGGGGAAAAACTGAATGATCGGGTGGTAATGATTTGGGGAAGATTCAGTTTTAATGTTTTGTTTGATCGGGTGGGTCGGGTCAATTGGGTCGGGTAGGGGTTATTTTAGTTGGGCGGGTTAGGATATAATTGAATTTTAAAAAAAAAAAATTGGTCAAAATCGCCCCAATTTGGTCAAAATCCCCAAAATCAACCGGCACGTGACCTCACGTGCAAAATCCGGTGGAAATATTGGCCGGAGGACCAAAATTGGACAAAAAGCCACGATAAATGACCAAATCTAGGCAGTGGCACGATAACGGACTATTTTTGTAATGAGGCCACGATAAAGGACCATTTTTGAAAAAAACCCCAACAAAGAACGACAAAGAAAAGTGTATAAAATATAAAGGTTGTATTAGAGTTTTATGAAAACCTAATTCCACGTTCCTATTAGTAACAACACCAATAATTAAGTCCTACTAGAATTTAACTCTAAAATTGCTTACTTAATTATCTAAATATAATTATAACTTATGCACAAGTGTCTTTATACAAAATAGTACCCATTTATTAGCAAACTTAATTAATAATAATCTAATGTCAATAAAATACAATATATACATTCATGTAAAATTTTGGGGTGTTACAAACGCACACACAAATTATGTTGAAAGTATTCTTTCCATACTCATTGTCACTTTCTAGCTCCACTCTAGACCCCGGATTTGTGCATTTCAATTCGTGAATATAATCATGTATCAACCCATATTATTCTGCGGGTGTCCCGAAATTCATTTCTTTTGCAACCCCTCTCGCCTGATATAGTTTTTGCATTGAGCATTGTACCATGTACTTGTCAACTATATCTAACTAGAGAACCTTGATGTTCTTCTTCATATCAATCTTAAATCCAGCATTGTACTTTATGGCCACCCACTTGTAAGTTACATTCTTCATATTATTGGTTCTATGCAGTTATGCTCGTCCTCATAGGCGCTAGGGGTGGGTAAGTAAATCCGAAATTCGGGTACCCTACCCTAACCGGTCGGGTTTTACCCGAATTTCGGGTATTAATACCCGAACCGTATCCGAATATTCGGGTACCCTAACCGATTAGGGTATTTCGGGTAGGGATTTTGAAAAAATTAGGGTACCCGAATACCCGATTATACATAATTTTTTTTTTTTTTTTTTTTTTTTACCCTCAACAGACTTCGGGTACCCCAAAGTTTAGGGTACCCTACCCGAATTTTGGGGTACCCTACCCGAATTTTTGGGGTACCCTACCCGTTTTTTCGCCATTTGTTTCCTTTTTTGTTGACGTTCGGGTACCCTAAACCCGAATGTTAGGGTACCCGAATTTTAGGGTATCCGATCCGATCGGATAACCCATTTGGGGATAGCGTATCGGGTAGGGGTTTTCCCCTACCCGTATATTAGGGTACCCTACCCGAAAAACCGGGTACCCTACCCGAAGCTACCCGAACCCACCCCTAATAGGCGCACACCACATAGGTTTATTCAATTTTTACCTGAGCCAGATGTAAATGCCATTTACACATTCTATCCAACTTTAAGCATTTGGCACATGCTCTTCTCCCCTCGTTGTTTAGAATATGCAAAGGCCTTTGTGTCATAATGGCGTGAGACTGAACAACTGAGATAAACAATTTCATGTTAATGAACATATGACAAACCTTGAAAGCGGTCTTAAAAACAACTATGGGATGAAAGGTCTCACCAAAGTCTTTGTTTTCTTCGTCAGACTCCAACCTTTTGTTTAATATGTGCTAATTCACCATTATGTCTTCTTCACTTGTGCATTGTTCATCTACCACAACCTTTTTACCCTTGTCATTGGCACCGCCGACCTTATCTTTTCCCTTTGATCTACCCTTTTTGTTTTTTTTTTTATTTCCTCCTTGAACAATGAGATCCCTCCGGCACATCCCAACAACTATATCCACATCAACAAGTTGTCAATGACGAGATAATCAATATATACTAAGACAAATAGGTGAAGACGCCCTGGTGGAGGATAAATAGCGATCAAGCAAAGCCACACCCCAATAACATTAAGTTCAAAGTTGGATACTTGGACCCAAAGTCCCCCTTGAGGCAATATCGTGACTTACAAGGCGATATGCATGAGATATTGTCGTGTTATCCATATATCCATAGGGTTGAACCACGTGGAGTGGACCATTAAGAGTAAATGGTACAAAACCTCTAATTGATGAAGCTTATAGCCATGCATTGGGGCAAATGATATAATTGTGCACATGGTAACGAATTTCACAATTATGTTTAAGGTTTCTCGATAACCAACACCTCATTTTTAATATAAACAAATAAACTGACTTTATGATGGTCAACAATACCATCAAGCTAATGTTTGAAACAAGCTTACTTACCAATAATACTTATATTAGAAGATGATGGAGAACATCCCAAGTCCTTTGTTGAGTCGTGACATATTTGGATACAATAGTTTGCTAAAGGTGAGGGAGTTGGTACTTAGGAGATAAATGAAGGTTCATCATTGTGAAAAGGATATTTGGTGTATGTAGATTGTATAGATCGTAAGATAAATTTTTTTATATTAATTTTTTTGGGCAATGAGGAGCCGATAATTAGGCAGCGGCGCTAACATGTGACTTTGATGTAGAGAATCGACAGAAGACTCGACAATAGGACACGGTGTAGACATATCATGACAAGACCTAACTTAAACGGAAGAAATAGTGATCACAAACTCGTAATAAAGATATGTCTGGTGATCAAATGCAGTCGATAATTGAAATGGAGCAAAGGGATCTATAATTGACACCTGCGAAGTTGACCATAAAACGATAAGTTATGGATTAGACTAAGAGTTGGGTCATGAAGTGATTGAAGCACTTATTAGAGGGTCGGGACCAACGAATGGTTAGGAAACATGAAGAAATATTAGCAAAATTGTGCATAACAAGAAATAAACGTGGGATCAATTACAAGTTCAATACATTGAGGTAATGCAAGCGCACAGGTTCAAGTTTTTTCCTATTTACTACTTAAAATTAACAACACATGAGAATTTAGCCATATAGAACTTGTCATGTACACTTTGAATTGTGATTTGTGTAATGTAAGCAAGCCGTAGTATCAACTTCATTTCTACGGTTTAAGTTTTAAATTCAACAATTGTAAGCGAGACAAGGTTGAGTAAACTATATTAAAACATTAGTGAGCGACAATGCAAAGATAATATCAATTTCAATACATTATAAAATATTGAGTATACAAGTTCAACAATTATGTCCTATTTCTCAAAGATAAATGAAAACCAAATAAATTAAATTAGGCGAGAACATTACGTATCGTAATTCGTAAATTACATCCAAAACGTATCGTAATTCGTAAATTACATCCAAAACGTTAAACCAATTAGCTCGTAAGAAATTAACACAAACACTTAACTAAAAGATCTAGTAAAGTACCTGGCTGCTCAAATGCTTTGATTTATTTCACCGTTTTTTTTTTTTTTCTTTCATAATTATGTAAAGTACTACACACCTATTAAAAAATTTATTTACACCGTGCCCGCGCTAAATTATTGAAATATCAAATATCATAAAAGTAGTTTTCTGATATCTAAAATATTTTTTAGTAAATTGAATACACGAAAACAATTCAAATTACCTAGGCGCTCGCTTCTGCCAAATCTCAAAATTGCCAAATTCACAGTTCAAAAGCGGGAAAAAATAAAACCCCGTCCCACCAAAACCCCACGTGTCAAACTCTAATTAGTCCATACCCCATCACGCGGATCATAATCACGGATCCCAACACCCTTCAAATCCACACCGTCCATTCCTCACCTAATCAACGGCCCCTCCTCCCCCTCCCCCTTCCCCCTCCACTACATAAACACCTCCCCTCCCTTCCCAAATCCTCACACACTCACAGCAAAGTCCTCCAATCAATACATAAACAATCCTGTATCTATATCCAAACTCTCTCAATGGCCCGTACAAAGCAAACCGCTCGCAAGTCGACCGGCGGCAAGGCTCCACGCAAGCAGCTCGCCACCAAGGCCGCCAGGAAATCCGCTCCGGCCACCGGAGGAGTGAAGAAGCCCCACCGTTTCCGCCCCGGAACCGTCGCTCTCCGTGAGATCCGCAAGTACCAGAAGAGCACCGAGCTTCTGATTAGGAAATTGCCGTTCCAGAGGCTTGTGAGGGAGATCGCTCAGGATTTCAAGACTGATCTGAGGTTCCAGAGCTCCGCCGTGGCGGCGCTGCAGGAGGCGGCGGAGGCGTACCTTGTTGGATTGTTTGAGGATACCAACCTGTGTGCGATTCACGCGAAGCGTGTGACGATTATGCCGAAGGATATTCAGTTGGCTAGGAGGATTAGAGGAGAGAGGGCGTAAGGTGTTTGTTTGTTTGTTTGTTTGTTTGTTTGATGGAATTAGGGTTTGTGGTGTTGGTTAATTAGTTAGTGAGGTGATTAGTGTTAATATGTTTGCTGGTGTTTGGTTGAGTAGTTTGTAACTCGATGGTGTTTAATTTCAATTAGTGCAATGAAATTATGATTTTATGTTGCTTTCAAGTGACTGTGTTTTTTGTTCATTTTATCTGGTTATTGATTTTACCTATCAATAATATTGCTGCTAATCAACCATGAATCAAAACTCACTTGATTAGCGTTAATACGCTAATCTACAGTAATTGGGTTAAGTAACTAGAAATTAATCGTACTAGCTCACATTCAATGGCCGATACCCTGGTTAGTCGTTTGGCGTTGATTTAGCCGTAGTGTTAATCATTTTGTATTGTTAGTTAAGCATGAAGCATACGTTGGCTACAAGATGAAATGATGTATGTTTCAATGAAATGGTGTGACGCTTAAAAAGCTTTAAGCTCAGTCGAAGACGTGTTAATTGACTGAAACGAATGGAGAATGATAACTTCCATGTTATTTGTGTACAAGAAAAGTTGCTTCAATGAAATGGTGTGTTGCCTAAGAAGCTCGGTCTAAGACGTGTTAATCGACTGGAATGAATGAAGAATGAAGAATGAGAATGATGATTCTCGTGTTATTCACGTTTGTTTGATTCATATACCTTACCTTAATTATTGAGTTTATTATATGTTGTTTGACAATAGATATATTTGGTTTAGGTTTCTCATTGAACTCTTTCACCCCCATGGCATGATATGCAATTGAAATGATTTACTCTATAACCAAATGACCGTGCAATGGAAATGGTTAAGGGTGTTACTAAATAATGCGATATGAGTGATTTTTAGGTGGTTTGCAGATTTTGTGACCAAATAATGCATGAAACTTTGTAACCACAACTTCATTTATGGTTTAATTTGTTTAAGAACTAGATGATATCCCGTTTCCACTATTGATTCGTGGGCATCTGGTCCCTTCTCAATCTTTCTTCTTTCATAACTGAAATAATTTGACATATTTTTTGTTTTGTTTTTTTGTATTTGGTCCTACTTTTGCTAATTGGTAGAAGGTGGTCTAAATCATGGGCACATATTATACAAGAGATTAAAGAGCTGCAAATTGTGCAGAAGCTTCAAAATCACGACAATGTTACTAGCTCAGCTTAACTAAGTGGATTTCAGGTTTCACTTGACATGAAGCAAGTGTGACAAAAAGTTAGGACAAAAACACCAAACAGCATTTCATTCCCAACTTAACCGCTATATAATGGTGGCATCTCATCAATAAAACTACAATTCTGGATAGAACGATGAGGCTTTTTGAATCAAAAGCACTGTGTTTTCTTGTTCTTGTAGTGGCTATGGCAACTTTTGTGCAGGAAAGCAGGAGTCATCCCTGTGGCAGCACGTTCTTCTCTGCGCTAATTCAGCTCATACCTTGCAGGGCGGCCGTAGCTCCGTTTAGTCCCATTCCCCCGACCGAAAGTTGTTGTGCTTCGATTAATGCTCTGGGGCAGCCTTGCCTTTGTGTACTAGTCAACGGGCCTCCGATTTCTGGAGTTGATCGCAGTATGGCCACGCAACTTCCCGAGAAATGTGCTGCTAATTTTGAACCATGTACGTTTACTGTCACCGCTAGTACTTGATTTTTGTATATGCTGTGTTTTAGATAAAATGCTGGTAACACCTTTCAAGTTTCAAAAGTCACGTAAATAGCCAGTAAGATGAAAATAAAGGACTGAAATATTGTTGTAGCGATAGCCAGAATGCTGTGTTGTAAAAGAGCTGCTAACGTACATTTTGCTTGTGTAGGTGAAATTGCCAAGTGAGTCGCTTCCAGCTTGGAACAAGTTCAAGAATAAATGCGATGAGTATTGCTAACCTATAAGCCTACTACTTTTTGTTAAGCAACTACCAAGTACGATGTGTTCGGACAAATAAGCGAAAATGCAGAACTTGTATGTTGGATTCTACAGTTTACAAACAATAAGTACATCAAATACTAGTACTCGCTTTTGTACGGTAAAAGCACTCGATTCATAGAGGAATATAGCACTCGATTCATCCTTTCCTTATCATCACTTTATATCAGTTTTGCGTGATGCAGAAGCAGTCGCCAAAAGCTTATCATTATTTTTTTCGCTAACTGTACAAAAATCACGGCATAGAACTACTTACATCATACAATAACATAATGGTTCACATACGTCGATGGCCTACAAAGTTTATTAAGAAAATTCAACTGACTTATGATTCTGTGCCAATATATGTGTTGATATTCAATACCAAGCAAGCACCTTCTGCTCACAATAACTCAGAACGAGGTTTTCCTCTTGTGAGGAAACGCCAGTTGTGCGATTACAGATTATGTGGTAAGACTTGATTGTTGAGGTTTACTAGAACAGACGCATTTTGACTGTCTGTCCGTCAACACCTAGATAAGAAAGTAAATAAATATGAGCGAAAAGATACCATGCAAATCTAAAGGTTTTTGATTGAAAGGAAAAGGTCTCTCAGTCTCTGTTATTACCTGGACTTTAGTCTGAAGGTCTTTGATGTACTGAACAGCCAAGTCTAACATATCAGCTGTGTTTGTTTGCTGTAAGTTGATAAGCACAAGAAAAAGACGCAAAGAAAATCACGGACTCATTGATTTGCAAAAGGGGAAAAATACACGTGATAAAGATGAACTACAAAATGTTACCTTGTCAATATCTGGGAAAAGTTCTTGCAGTGTCTTGATTTTTTCACTTATTTTGGTCCGTCTCACCTGATAATTACCATAACGAGTTCAATTCAGACAAATCCTTCAGTTCCTAGAACCGTGCATTAACTACATAAGGAATATTTTCTGTTCGAATAAAGGACACGTATGGTAAGAAACCATACGATATACAAAAGTGAATTTTACCCTTTCAGCAATACTTCGTGGATGAGTAGCGCAACCTCTTTTGGCTCGAGTTTGACAAGGAACATTGTCTTGTTGAAATTGTAGAAACTTTTCTACATTAGCCATTTCAGAAGAAGTTTTCGGCAAGCTTAAATGGTGAACCAAACCGTTCGATCTCTTCAAAGTTTCATCGTTCTGATTGAAACACAGTTAGAACAGAGCTGTTAATTCAAACTAAACATAAAACTGTAAGTAACTATACAACCGAAAAACACCTACCGTATTTTCCATTCCGTTGTAATTGGAAAACATCTTCATTTCATCATCTCTGTTTCTTTTCAAGATGATAAATGGAGATTCATTCCAGGAGGCAGGTGCGTCAAATTCACCGCCATCAGAATTATTACCATTTCTTGATTGAACATTTTCAGGGGTGAGCATGCCGATGCTCTCGTTTCCAGCTTCAGGTATACTAGGCAGGAATGTTAAGCTTGAAGATTGACCAGAAGAAAAGTTCCCATGATTGTTCAAACCACTTGCTGATGAACTTGAATCTGAATGATTTTGGACTCCATAGTTTCCCAACTCTCCGATTGTACTGAACCCTGAGGCCCCAAAACAGGTTTTTACAAATGGATTCTCAATATGGGAAGAGTTACCAAGAAATTAAGCCGATGATTCATATCTATGTTATCAAATGAAAAAGAAAAAAATGGCTAAAACATGTGTACTATAAGTGCTATATATTCAATCCACTCTTATCTAAGTGTTTAAGTACTTGAACTTTTGAAATAGCTAGAAACCACAAAGAACCAATCTTGGAAATCATTAACTGATATCCACTCTTAGCTGGTTCTTCAAATTCAGATATTCCGGATCAGTAAGAGAGCCAAAGGAGCTGCGGAATCATCAGTGATACTGTGTGTTATTTAGTTTGATGACGGCGTGTGTCAAAGGTCCTGGAACTTCAATACATAAAAGGGTGGACGGATATAACCGTTCTAAGACACAACACATGGAGAGTGGCACACAAAGTGTCATTGACGATCTATGGTCGACTCAAAGTCAACCATATTCAACCAAAAGCAATGAACTCTCAACAGCTTAACTCCATACATAACCATTCAAGCTCTTCCATGATTCCATCACAATCACAAATCTAACAAAAAACCAAGCAAACCCCATAACACAAACATACACTTAATCCCAGAAAACACCACATAATAAAAAAGCTTCAAGAAAAACAAATTACAGACAAAAAAAATAAAAAAATATCCATACCATGAAAAAATCCAGCAGGAGAGCTGCTTTGCCTAGCAAGATTGGACCCATTCCCACTCCTAACATGAACCCCAGCACTCTCCATTCCAACTGAGTAAGATCCAATCTCCTGCTTCATAACACCATAAGGCAAATGAATCCCATCAACACTATCCTTCTGATTCAGATCAACACCACCATTAATAAGAGCAGAGATCATAGCATCAGATTCATTATCATCACCACTGCTACTATTTTCTGGATCAGAATTCAAAAGGGATGCAAAGAATGAACTTGGAGCTGATCTATACCTCGCTAATCCACTCCCCTGATTCACATAACCCTCACTTGAACTTAAAATGTGCTTAAAGTTGGGATTACTGTTCAAATTCATGTCTTTTGAAACTGTTTCTGAGCTAAACATAGTTGGAATCAAATTAAAGACAGGATCTTTATGTGTAATAAAGCTGCAAGAATGATAAAAATGGAAACTTTAGCTTATTACAAGAGAAGGGTAGTTTCTATTTTTGCGAGAAAATCAAGATTTTTGAGATTGGTGAAGGATTTGTAGATTTTCTTTTTCTTTTTCTTTTGGGAGACTTGGGAAACACCACAAATAGCAAAATGTGATGGAAAAGCAAAATAAATGAAATATTTATTGACTCCCAATTTTCTTCTTTTGCGGCGTCAGCTCTTATCCCTTTGCAAATTGCAAGACATATCCGATTCGGGTCCCTGTCTCACGACCAGCCGTCACCTCTATTCCCAAAATGACCTTGGATTTTGAGGTCGTTTGTTACTTTATTATGAGAAATGGCGTGGAGTGTGCACCTCACTGATGTCCATGTCAATTACTATTTTTTTGTTTGACAGATTTGTCAATTATACTGTTTTTGTTTGATAAGTTTGGCAATTGGACTATAGATGCACTATTGCACTATATCTTTGAGCATAATTGGACTCTCTAATTCATTTTTTTATATCTATTTTTATAGGTAAAATTTGACTTTACTAGAAATGCTGGCACGCGGTCCCCGTGTGATTAAGAATTTATTTTAATTTATATGATAAAAGAATAATTTGAATAAGTAAAGATTAAATAAATAAGGATAGAGACTTTATATAGAAAGATTTAAATTTTGAGAAACTAAATATTCAATCACAATAATTACTATAGTTATTGATTCTACTTAAATTATAAGGCTAAATTAGGAACTCAATAATTAAACTATTGTGCTAACAATAAAATTATAAGGCTAAAACCGGAAATCAAAAGTTTGGTGTCACAGTTTGCCTTTGTTTATATAATAGTATAGATGTCGAGCTAGACCTTCGAAATACTTATGTTCTACGGATCAGGTGGTTGAACGATCGAAAAAAAAATTGTATGTGTTAGATAATATATCATAATTTCTATGTGAGCATTAATCACCATTATTAGTAAGTACATATAGATCGCGAACAAGTTCAATTCGATCTTATGCTAGGAGTCGATTTTGGGCGAGGTCACAAGTTAGAGTTGGATAAGGATTTCTGCGTGTTCACTCTATACCTAAGTATGTATTGACTTTATAACATCAATATTTCACAGTTGAGTTTCCAAAAAACAGTGAAATGTGGTGATTTTATCAAGTGCCTAGTGTCATGAATCATGATCACATGACATATCGACTTACAATTAATTTATTTTGCCTTTGTTCGAAGGCCGAATAATCCTATTCTAGATGAGTTTTCTCGTACTACACAAACCCGTGATAGTTAATAGCCATTTGCACACTAACTCACAACTCTTCAATATCAGTTGTTATCAAGGAAATAATCAACATTATACTCACTATGACATGGATGTCAACAAGGACCGTGACTCAACTAAAGGTGTAGAAGATATTTTTATCAAAAGAATACAAAGTTAGTTAGTATTGGTCATGATTAATGGTTCGCCTTTGTGTATATAACATTTGTAAAGTGTACATCTTATTTCTCATTAATCCAATATAACAAAAATTGATTCCATTCTCTCTCATCATGTGCACGTTCCTTTCATGCTCACTGCACTTCACCATGCACACAATATTTTCTGATATGGTATCAGAGCGATGATCTTCATCGGCCAGGTACATATATCACAACTTCTGCAACGTTCATCACCATTGATTCATTATTTTCTTTTCATCTTTAATTTCTCTTTTCTTCAACGTCATTCATGACGAACACGACAAAAAATGTCGAATCACCTGAATTTACTATTTCACAATCCACACAAAACTCGCGTGCTAATAGCACTCACGATGATCCT
The DNA here is from genome assembly GCA_948329865.1 of Linaria vulgaris. Taxonomy (NCBI): domain Eukaryota; kingdom Viridiplantae; phylum Streptophyta; class Magnoliopsida; order Lamiales; family Plantaginaceae; genus Linaria; species Linaria vulgaris. The sequence goes on along the minus strand of OX415254.1, from coordinate 85,370,716 downwards.
TCGGGTACCTTTTATCTTCATTATGGTGAAAGCCCATGACAACTGTTGGTCAAGCCGCTAATAGCCCAAAAGTATCATTGATGGAGCCGTGCCATGTATGTGGCTCTGTTGGCAAAAAAGAAGGTTGGTTTTACTGATGGGTCTTACCCAAAATCTCCACCCACTGATCCCACCTATGCTATGCTATACGGTGTAATTACATGATTTTGGGATGGATTTTAGTTGCCATATCTGATGGGCTTGGTGATTGTACATTGTTCTCTGATTCGGCTTTTGGGGTATGGAATGAAATTTGTCGTCAATTTTCAAAATCAAGTAACAATCGTATTTGTATGTTAGAACAACAAATTATCAACACAAAACAATAAGGCACTGCTATTGTTCTTTATTTTCCTGAACTCAGATCCATGTGGGATGAGATTGCTTTGTATGGAATACCTAGAGATTGTAATAGTGTAAATTGTGGTGTGTTGTTGGCTTTGAACAAAAAGAATGAGAGAAGAAAGGTGATGCAACTTTTGATGGGGTTAGATGATTCTTACTCTCAAGTAAGGAATCAAATCATTTTGAGGGACCCATTGCCTGGATTGTATGATGATTTTAACCTGGTTTTACAAGAGGAGGCTAATAGAGAATTGACTTTTGCTTGTCAATCTTCTATTTATACTGTTGCAATGACTGTCAAGACTCAAGTTGCATCACAGATTGCAGCAGCAACATCAAATGGTTTTCAAAAGACTGGTAAACCTTGGAATAAACCTGGTGGTTTCAAGCCTAGACCACCATGTGCTAAGTGTGGTAAAAGCAACCACACCATTGATAATTGTTATGAGATATTTGGATATCCACCAAGGCATAAGTTTTCTAAGTTCACGCCAAGATCAAGTGGGGTGAAACCAGTATTTGGGATTATGCCAAATTAATCTTCTGCAGGTCAAAATGCTCATATCACCTAGAAACAGTTTCAACATCTTTGCTCTCTTTTTTCTAGAAAATGTTAGCTTGGTTAATCAACTACAAACCACCCACATTCCTCATCGTCCTTTGGTAAATGACCATGGAGGTAGTAATCTCAACCTCAATTACATTTCCTCTATCAACATTTCTAATTATGTTCCTAAAGTTATATCACCTGATCTTGCTATCCATTATTAGATATTTGATTTAGGGGCTACATATCACATAATACGTAGTCTTGCTTTCTATTCATCCTCTACTCATGTTACTAACTCATATGTGAGACTTCCAGATGGTCAATTATCTCCAGTAACCATGAGAGGTTATGTGATTCTCAATCCTGATATCACACTTACTAATATTCTTTATGTTTCTTCTTTCACTTTTAATTTTCTCTTTGTGAATAAACTTGCACTAAATAACAATTGCTCATTGTTCTTCTTGTCTCACTTAAGTTTATTTTAGGATCTCAGCACCAGGAGAATGATTGGGATGGTTGTGCTCTCAACCAATACACGTTCCCTTTTGTGGAACAATAGATTAGGTCATCCCTCGGTTTCTAGACTTTCTTTATTGTCTTCCACAAGTGATGTATTTCCACAAAAGTTTGACAAATGACTTCTTGGTACTTGTCATTTATCCAAGCAATCCAGATTACCTTTTAATTTAAATCCTCATAGAAGTGATTCTTGCTTTGATTTGATTCATGTTGATATTTGGGGCCCCTTTAGTATTTCCATCTCTTGGGGTCCCTTTAGTATTTACATCTCTTAATGGCTCTAAATATTTCCTTACTATAATTGATGATCATAGTCGTTTTACATGGATATTTCTCATGAACAACAAAGGTCAAGTACAACATATCATTACGAGTCTATTCACCTTTGTTAAAACTCGATTTAATAAAACCATTAAGGCCTTAAGATCTAATGAAGGCCAAGAGTTTAAGATGCTTGATTTTTACAAAAACAATTGTGTTGTACACCAAAAAACTTGCACTTATACTCCTCAACAAAATTCAGTAGCTGAGAGGAAACATAGGCATCTCCTTAATGTTGCCCATTCCCTTATAATACAAGTAAACTTACCTCTACATTTTTGGGGTGATTGTGTGCTTACTACAACTTACCTCATAAACAAAACTCCCCCACCTTTACTATAAAACTGCAATCCATTGACCTACTTCACTCTAAACCAGTGTTGTGAAAAGCGAAAAGCGCAGGGCGAGCGTTTTTCAAACTTAGAAACGAAGCGTAAGCTCAGAGACGTTAAGCGTAAGCTCCACAAATGTTGGCATTTTTATTTTATTTCAAATATAAAAATATAATTACGTAAACAACATTGAAAAAAATATTGACTAGAACAAAAAGATGCAAATAATATAATTTTCAGAATGCTCAAAAACATATTTCAACAAAAAGTCTAAAACCAATATTTCTCAGATTCAAAAATATCCATAAAGATCATTCATAGTCGCTTTAACAAAAAATATAAAATATAAAAAAACATAATAAAGAAATACTTAAAATTGCAATTTGTGAACCGGCCCAGCCAATTTTTTTGTTAAAAAAAAAAAACAAAACTGAATTGGTCTTAGAGCGTCTTAGAGCGTCTTAGAGCGCGAGTGGAGCGTCGTAGAGCGCGCTTGGAGCGTCCTAGAGCGTGCGCTTTCAAAAAGTTCCGCACAACAGCAGCGCTCCAGCGCGTTTTTGCACTCATTTCGCTCGGAGCGCGCTCCAGAGCGCGCTCTAGTGACGCTTTTCACAACATTGCTCTAAACAACCTAATTTCTCTCATCTTAGGACATTTGGTTGCCTCTGTTTTGCAACTCTTATGCCCAGACCACACAATAAACTACTACCCAGGGCCACTAAATGTGTTTTTCTAGGCTACCCTGGCAACATCACATTTTACAAGCTTTTTGATCTTCAAAGTCACAAGGTTATCAACTTAAGAAATGTCACCTTTTATGATGATGTATTTCCTTTTCAAACAGAAACCCTTGTTGTCTCTCCTCCATCTCACCATATCTTACCTCTTACACTTCCTTTACCTTATTCTCCTACTCCTCTCATCAACATTCCCTCTCCTGGCTCTCCTGATATTTCTAGCCTCACTGATTCACTCAACATTCCTCATTCACCACCTTATATAACTTCCCTTGTACCTCCGTCACCTGCTTCTGCTCTTAGAAGTTCTACTCGAGTTAGAAAAGTCTCATCTCATTTGCAAGAATACCAGTGCAACCATGCCTCTAACTTGGCTCATCTTGATCCTTCTCTAGGTACTTATGATCCCTCTTCTTAAACCTTATTCATATAAGCAAGCTAAACTTGATCCTCGCTGGAGATCAGCAATGGATGTTGAACTTGCTGCACTGCATGAAAGCAGCACAAGGACTTTAACTTCTTTATCTTCTGGCAAGAATGCCATTGGATGTAAATAGGTGTATAAGACTAAGCTAACTCCTTCAGGTGAAGTTGAAATTCATAAAGCAAGGTTAGTGGCAAATGGGTATAATCAGAAAAATGGCTGGGACTATTTTGAAACATTTTCTAGTAGTAAAGATAACTACAATTAGGTGTTTGCTTGTTTTTGCATCCTCGCAAAGCTGGCAATTGTCACAACTTGATGTGAACAATGCTTTTCTATATGGTGATCTGGATGATGAGGTTTAAATGATCCCTCATCATGGGGTTGCTACTGAGGGAGAAAAACTCTATTGCAAGCTACATGAGTCAATTTATGGTCTGAAGCAAGCTTCAAGACAATGACCATAAATTGACTTCCATCATTGCTGCTCAAGGATTCATTCAATCCTTTGCTGATCATTCACTCTTCATCAAACATACGAACAAACACACAACTGTTATGTTAGTGCATGTTGATGATATCATCATAGGAGGAAACAATGATCAGGAGATTACATCCTTGAAATAATATCTCAAACAACACTTCAAATTAAATGATCTTGGTCAGCTAAAGTATTTTCTAGGAATTGAAATTGCAAGAAATGATAAAGTAATATCCATGAATCAAATAAAATATGCTTTTGAGATCATTGATGATTTTGGATTAACAATGGTGCAAGTTTGCAGGTTCACCTAGTGAGTAGAATTTTAAATTGTCTCAAGGAGGGGGAGAATTGCTTGATGATCCAACTAAGTTCAGAAGATTAACAAGGATGCTCCTGTATTTAGCTGTAACTAGGCTTGCTATCTCCTATGTCGTGCAAATTCTCAATCTATACATGGGAGAACCAAAGCAAAAGCATATGGAATGAGCACTCAGGGTACTTAAATACTTGAAAGGTTTTCCTGATCATGGTCTGTTTTTTCCTAGTAACAACGCTATACACATAAAAGCTTACTGTGATGCTAAGGGGGGGGCATGTATTGATAAAAGAAAATAAGTAACATGTTATTGTGTCTTCATTGGTGATTCATTGATATCTTGGAAATATAAAAAACAACAGTTTGTCTACAGGTCCTCAGCGGAAGTTGAGTACAAAGTTGTAGCTGCGAGAGTGTGTGAAGTGGTCTGGATAAAGCAACTTCTTAGTGATCTTGGTTACAAGCATGATATGGTTGGATCACATCTATTGTGATAACCAAGCTGTAATTCACATTGTTAGTTGATGGAGATCAGAAATATGGGTATCTCTTGATCGAAAATAACCAACCCGAGGCTCAAGCGAGTCGAGGTTTGACCAGAAAGTCAACAGAGTCTGTTTTTGATAAAATATACCACTTTTCCAAGTGGAAACGGCCTCATGAGCAACTGACGTAGCGGAAGCTTATAGAAAAGATAAGAACGACAGACAAAAATTAAAAGTCTGTTGATTCACGAAGAATACCAAGAAATTGATGTAAAAAAAAGAGAATCTCTCAAAACTTTATTCAATAATCAACTGAATGTCTTCCTAGGGTTTACATAGAATATATACCCTAAAAGCACAACCAAAAATAGGAAATAACGTTTTTTTCCAAAAAAGGAAAAAATCGAAATAAAAGCATAAACTAAAAGTGCTACTCATAAGGAACACGCTCCAACAAGCGGAATGCAATTCCGAGTTCTAGAAATAAAGATATAACTGAAACGAAAATTACTAAAAACGGCAAAAACGGCATTTTCGAGGCCTAAACAAAGGAATTTGGCTAAAATCCGCTCCCTTAATGATCTTTAGATGATTACTATGGTTCGTTGGCCCGTTTCGGATAAAATTTGACTATTCGCACGTCAAAAACGGACCGAGCCAAAATCAACATCTCAACTTGGGATGATCCCGTTTCACCATAAACTCCAACGCTTTCTCGACTGCATCATTCCCGCCGGGGTGGGAAAAATTCGCCCTCGAATTTGGCACAGGCAGATCCCCATCATCATCATCAAAATTATCACCCCGAAACGGCACCAAGTGTTTGACATTAAACACATCAGAAGTACGAATATGACTAGGCAGCTTCAACCGATAAGCATTGGGATTGATCTTCTCCACAATCTATACTGGACCAAGCTTTTTTGCCGAGAGTTTGTTATACTCATGTGCTGGAATATGATCCCGAGTTAGCACTGCCCATACAAAGTCACCCACCTCAAACTAAACATTGCGCCTCTTTGTATCAGCAGCACACTTGTAATCCAAGGCAACAGCTTGCATGTGGTCATGAGCCAGGGAGTGCACCTGCTGCAGCTGTTGGATAAAATCCTCCGCCTTGCCATGCATCTTGACCGAGGCAGTCACCGGAACTAAATAAAGGGGACCCCTAGGAACGAGGCCATACACTACTTGAAAAGGACTGAACCCAGAACTGCGGTTGACAGCGTGATTATGAGCAAACTCAACTTGGCACAGTTTCTGATCCCAAGACTTAAGATTATCACCCACAAGGCAACGCAACAGATCACCCAAAGAACGATTCACAACCTCGGTTTGACCATCCGTTTGTGGATGACAAGCACTACTGAAATCCAGTCGTGTATTCACCATGCGCCACAGGCTACGCCAGAAGTGACTAAGAAAGCGAGTGTCCCGATCAGACACAATTAACGTGGGCAGCCCATGCAAACGATAAACCTCACGAAAGTACAGCAAGGCAACATTAACAACATCAGTAGTCTTCTTGCAAGGGATAAAGTGCACCATCTTTGAGAAACGATCTACCACCACATAAATAGAATCAAATCCACGCTGAGTTCGTGGTAACCCCACAACAAAATCCATGCTCACATATGTCCACGGCTGTGTCGGGATAGGCAATGGCATGTATAACCCAACACTTGTAGCTTTACCCTTAGATAGCTGACAAACCCGACAACGCTCCACAAACTTACCCACGTCCTTACGCAAAGATGGCCAAAAATATGAAGCTGTCGCGAGCTGGAGGGTCCTATCACGACCCATATTATGCAACTCATGAATAATTTTCACGCGTAAACTACCCTCTGGAATGCACAACTGAGTACCCCGAAACAGAAAACCATCCACCCATGCAAATTCTGAATGTACGCCACTCTGCATATCCCGAATCACGCCAGAAAAGTGTGGATCAACAGGGTACAAATCACGCAGGCTGTCAAATCCCAACACCTCGATGCGCATCTCCAAGAGCATGTTATGACGCCTACTAAACGCATTTTCAATCTTGTTCAAAGCACCAGCCTTATGCTTTATCACGAAAGTGAACTGCTGCAAGTAAGCAATCCATGAAGCATGCCGAGCAGACACTTTATCATGAGTTCTAAGGTGTTTAAGGGCATCATGATCAGTATATAAAATGAACTCCTTGTGAAAAAGGTAGTGACGCCAATGTCGTATAGACTGAACAATAACATAGAATTCAACATCATAAGTGCTATATCGAGACTTGGAACCAGACAACTTCTCACTAAAAAAGGCCACGGGGCGATTACCCTGACTCAACACACCACCAATACCAACCTTTGATGCATCACAGTGTAACTCAAACGAGCGATTGAAATCAGGTAAGACCAACACGGGAGCCATGGTCAATTTCTCCTTAATTAACTGGAAAGACATATCAGCCTCGTCAGTCCACTGAAACTTACTACCCTTCATGCAATCCGTGATTGGCGCCATGATACTACTAAAGTGAGGGATAAAACGACGATAAAAAGATGCCAAACCATGAAAACTTCTAACCTCAGTGATAGTTGTGGGTCGAGGCCACTGGCTTATTGCCTCCACTTTAGATGTATCAACTGCTAACCCATCCTTCGAGACCACATATCCCAAAAACACTACACTATCAGTGAGAAACGAGCACTTCTTCACCGCAGCATAAAACTCATCCCTACGAAGCACGTTAAGAACTTCCCGAAGGTGCTGAACATGGCCAACATCGTTAGCACTATAAATCAGAATATCATCGAAATAAACTACAACGAATTTACCGATGAAGGGACGAAGGGCCTGATTCATGACGCGCATGAATGTCTTTACGCCCACGTGATTTTAGGCAAATTCGTAGGTTTAGAGGGTCAAATTTGCAGTTTATTATTTTCAGCGAGATTTTTATGTTTTATTTAGTTATTTTAAGAGTCTTTTATAATTTTGGCATTTTTCTTAATTAGGGTTTTCACTTTATAAGTTAGTCGTCTTTGAGTCATTGTAGTGAGTTGATTATTGAATAAAGTTTTGAGAGATTCTCTCTCTTTTTTTACATCAATTTCTTGGTATTCTTCGTGAATCAACAAGCTTTTGATTTTTGTGTGTCGTTCATATCTTTCCTATAAGCTTCCGCTACGTTAGTTGGTATCAGAGCCAGGTCCATTCCTTCACCATGGCGGCAAGGAGAAACCCTGAAGTCCATGATGTTCCGATAGAAGAAGATAGATGTGATGAATACACAAAGTTACGTCAACAAATTCACTTGTTGACGCAACGAATGGCGGTGATGGTTACTCGACAGCCTGAACCCACACCAACACCTGGAGCTCCATTGTTTGCGGATTTCATGAAGAATCCGTTTGTACCCCTAGAACAACCATTGATTCTGCCTATTCACCGGAGACAAGATGATCTAGAGAAAAAACATTGAAAATCAGAGTTTCAAGGTGATATTCTAAATTATATGGTGATTATGAAGAGGATTGTGAATTTTCACATGATATTGTCTATGATAGCGATGGTGACGGTATTGTTGATGAGTTTGAGATGTCTCGGTTAAAAGCTTTCATGGAGGGTTTGGATGAGGAGATCCCGGTGGCGCACCCAGTGAAAGAGATGGAGATGTTGGGAAGATCCGAGGTTGATAAAAAAGTTGATATGCTTGAAGGTGTTGAAGAGGAAAAGAAGAATTTAGGTGTGATAGTGGTTGACGAAGAGAATAAACATATTGTTGTTGCCACAATTAAAGATGTTCACTCTCGGAGTTTTGGGTTTTTTCAAGTTCCAAATTTTATTTTGTATTGTGGTGATAAAGTTACAAAATACGATTCAGATTCGAGGTCGAATCTTTTTCAACCAAGGGAGAATGATGGAGATCAGAAATATGGGTATCTCTTGATCGAAAATAACCAACTTGAGGCTCAAGTGAGTCGAGGTTTGACCAGAAAGTCAACAGAGTCTGTTTTTGATAAAATATACCACTTTTCCAAGTGGAAACGGCCTCCTGAGCAAAACGTAAAGACTAAAGTCTTTACGCCCACGTGATTTTAGGCAAATTCGTTGGTTTAGAGGGTCAAATTTACAGTTTATTATTTCCAACGGGATTTTTATGTTTTATTTAGTTATTTTAAGAGTCTTTTATAATTTTGACATTTTTCTTAATTAGGGTTTTCACTTTATAAGTTAGTCGTCTTTGAGTCATTGTAGTCAGTTGATTATTGAATAAAGTTTTGAGAGATTCTCTCTTTTTTTACATTAATTTCTTGGTATTCTTCGTGAATCAACAAGCTTTTGATTTTTGTGTGTCGTTCCTATTTTCCCTATAAGCTTCCGCTACGTCACTAGTAATCCAGTATTTCATCTAAGGACCAAGCATATTGAAATTGACTCCCATGTGACACGAGATAAATTACAACAAGAAATTATTAAGCTATTTCATGTCTCTTCAGCAACTCAACTGGCAAATGCTTTCACCAAACCTTTGAGTATGAAGAGACTTAAAGAACTGATGGTCAAGATACGAATGCACAATATGCATTCATATTTTGAGGGAGAGTATCAAAGAAATAATCAGCATTTATACTCACTATGACATGGATGCCAACAAGGGTTGTGACTCTGTTAAATGTGTAGAAGATATTTTATCAAAAGAATACAAAGTTAGTTAGCGTTGGTCATGATTAGTGGTTCCTCTTCGTGTATATAAATAGCAACTCTGCCTTTGTAAAGTGTACATTTTATTTCTCATTAATTCAATACAATAGAAATTGATTCCATTCTCTTTCTCTCTCTCTTCATGTGCACTTTTCTTTCATGCTCACTGCACATCACCATGCACACAATATTCTCTAATAGTTTCCAACCACCCTCTACTTTAAATGGATCCCCCAATTGATAGGATATGTTCAACTCAATATGGATTTATCGTTTTATAAAAACCCATGACTTGCAGGTATATGTGAAATCATTCGAAACTCGTTTGTAAATTTTGTATGATGTTTCTCTGCTCAGTTGGTCGTCCTACTAAGTACTAACAACCACGTAGAATTACTGTGAGATGACCTTCCATTAGCTTATTCTATACCAGTATCACACCTGGTCATTGCTACACACTCATTGCTCATGATAAATTGTCTCAACAAGACGTAGGAACCAACTGCACGCCTTATGATATACTTACTAGCATGACTCCAATGAAATGAGTCTTGTTTGTTACCGTGAGATAAATCAAAAATAGCACGCGATTTGGCTAAAATGGGATCTTCTGCAACACTCACATCAAACGCCAATGAATTAACAATTATCGACTAGTATCTACGATATCACAAACACATATCCAACTTGGGTGTAACATTTACTATTTTTTATCGTATCGTTCTTTTACCTTGTACCAAAACTGTTGTTTTCGATTAATAGATGAATCGTGTCGTTAAAAAATTTAAAAATAAAACATCATTTTTATTTGAACATAAAATAAAAATTTATTGCTATTATTGAGAGAGATAAAAAGGGGACAGAAGAAAAAGCGAGCCGATTTCTTACTTCGAAAATGGACGCAACGGGAGTGAGAGCCCTCAACGCCATAAACCCATTATTCTCCTCCCTCCATTTTCGTTCCAGAGCTGCTTCTCTATTTACCTGTCCTTTTCTCTCTCCTCAACTCAGACGCACTTCACCTCTCTTCTCTCTTTCTCTCTCTAACCCACGGTTCAGCTCGTCAAGTAAGTCTTTTTTGTGGTTTATTGCGTTTAATTTTGATAAATTAAATCTTTATGAGTATTAATTTTGTGGGTTGTTGTGTGTTTGTGGAAATTCCCAGGTGAAATTCGTGCTATCCCAAATGGGGCTGGTGAGGCAGTGAGCCAAGTTTCGGAGAATAGTTATCTTCAAGTAGTGTTAGTGTCACCACAGGTATGTGAATGCAGCACTGCGTAGTTCTTGTTTGTTTTTATGTTGCATTGAATGGAAATTTGATGAGCGTGTGTTGTTTTGGTTTAAGGTAGTTGATTAGCTAATGTTGTAGAGAAGATTCCTTTTTTGATTTTGGTACGGGTTTTGGGTTGCTCGGGTTATTTGTTCGCGAGAACGTGACGATATTGCGTTGTTTGGCCTCAAGTTATTGGTCTTTGCGCATTGAATGAATCTTCTTTTATCGAATGGAGAACGAGTGGACCTTGTCCTTTGATTCAGACGCATATTGAATGAATCATTGGTGTTTGATTCAGACGGCGTATTGAAAGAATCATTAGCGTTTACACGACTGTCTTCTGTTAGCGCTGTTTAGTATTTCAAGATAGATTCTTTTGCATGTATCTAGTGAACTGCTCAATGAGCATATATTGTAGTACAAGCTAATTGATTAGCTGATGTTGTAAAGAAGCTTTCCTTTTTTTATTTTGTACCATTTTCTGATTGCTCAAAGATGATTGGTCGCGAGATTGTGGCGACATCGTGTTGTCTGGCCTCAAGTTATTGGTCTCTGTGCATTGGGTGATTCCTCTTTTATCAAATGGAGAACGACTGGACCTTGTCCTTTGATTCAGACGCATATTGAATGAATCATTGGTGTTTATATGGCTGTCGTCACTCCGTTTAATATTTCAAGATAGATTGTTTTGCATGTAGCTAGTGGACTGCGTGGTGCTCATGAAATTTAAAACATGGGGCTTTCTTTCTGATTTGTGGGTAAGTAAAATGTCAGCAGGTTCTTAGATTTTCTTGTCTTTGACAGATTCCTGGAAACACCGGATGCACCGCGAGAAGTTGTGCCGCATCAGCTGTGAAATTGCACTTGGTTGAGGTAATTTTTCAGCCTTTTATCCGTCCCACATGATGGCGCTATGAAACTAAGCCCGATGATGGCAAAGATATGTCTATTGTGAATTAAGCTATCTGCGTGGAGTTTTCTTGTAATTGTACTTATTTCAAACTCTTTCCTACTTCAGCCACTAGGGTTTCAGGTTGACGATGCAAAGTTAAAGCGTGCTGGACTTGATTACTGGCCGTATCCTTTTCTAAGCCTTTTTTTGTATTAAAACTTGACTCTTTGGATAATTATGTCGACTGACTTGATGGGGATAGTTTGAATCTTAACATGCTATGGCAATGATACTTCTATTCAAGTATGATGTTTCATCTATAGAAAAATAGGTTTCCAGCGTATTCTTGCTATATGTGGAAAAAGGACAGAACTTTATGGTTCAAGCATTTCAGATACTTAACTCTATACACTAGGTATGTTGTCGTGAAAACGCACAGTTCATGGTCAGAGTTCCGCGAATATTTCAGGAAACAGGTTCTACCTTTCTTTTCTCAATGCTAACTACCATAATTTTGTTCATCCTCATACTGAATGCATAAACTTGATGTGCAGGAAGGAGAAAAGAGGCTACTGGCATTTACTAAGAGAGGGACAAATATCCATTCTGTAAGTTCTTTATGCATATTATTACTTTATTCTGGTTCACATTCAAATCGTTTTTTAGCTTCTTTTTTTTTAAATACGAAATAAGGGACAAAATGCACCATGCTTCGCATAGGACCTCAGCTGTATACTAATGCAAGTGATGTGCATGCACACAAACGAGTGTGAAGCCCATCTGGCTAACCCTATCACAATACCTTTTTTCATGCACAATCAATTTCCTCAGTCGGGATGTTAATTCGCGGGTATTTCGTATTTGTTTTGAGTTATTCTTTTTCTTTTTCACAACCATGTTTCTATCTGCAGGATTTTTCTTATAGGAAAGGGGATTGGCTTGTATTTGGCTCAGAAACGAGCGGCTTGCCACCCGAAGCCCTGCTCGACTGTAGTAGCGAACCTCTGGGTGGAGGTACTATCAAAATTCCTATGGTTGAAACATATGTCAGATGCCTGAATCTGTCAGTAAGTGTTGGCATTGCTTTGTATGAAGCTTCTAGACAATTAAATTATGAGCATCTCCAGATTTCGTCCTCACAACCTTGTACGAATGCTGTGACATCTTTCATTACTGAAGACATTTTTGGTTGATTCATGCTGTATTTGAATTACAAAAACGGACTTAGTAATAAAAAGGAAAGATAGCAGGGCTTCGGGTGTAAAAGAAAAGATAGAGTTTTATCATTTATGTAGTTGCTGTGTTGTAATTTTTGGTTTGTTGAACGATAATATTAATTTCAGTGACCAATTAGCCCCTCTGAGATGTTTGCCGAACTTGAAAAGGGCAATTCTCAGGCCTTCATTTTTTGCTTAGAGTCGTTAGTTATGATTTCAGAATAATTTCGTCCATATGGGAGACTTGCTAGTTTGTTAGGGGAGACACCTCGTATTTTGTAATGTAACATCAAAAGATGCAAATTTGCATGACCCATTTCGGCTTATTATGCATGTAGGTGGTATTTGCATATTATTGTGAAAAACTAGTCTCTTTGCTCGAGTTAAGTACTTTTGGGTATTGGTAAATACTTTTGCAGTCCAATGTTACATGGCAGGTGGCCAAACTTAGAAAATATAATGATGTACTGAGTCGTCGTTAATTGCTACTTGGTTAGGCTGTGAGAAGTGAGAACCATAAAAAATTAAAACAAAAGATTCTAAAATTTACTCAGGCAGATAACCATATAATCCTAGAAAAGATAACACCATAAAAACCACTAGAAAAATAGTGGGTAACAGAAGCTTCCAAACAAAATTCCACAACTCAACAATAACAAGTTGATGTCCAAAGCAAGAAAGATTGCATAATTTCATGAAACAACGGATAAATACTTTCCTAGGTAAAACTGAATATAGTAAACTAAAGACTGTAGTCTACTCTTCCTCGTCGATGACTTGGGTACCCAATCCCTTCAAGCCTCCCTCAGGAATTTCAGCAACAGTCACCAAAGAGTAGAGCTCCTCCTTGGCATCTTCATCATCGTTTCTTTTTCTAGCAATGCGCACTCGCACCCTTCTTGGGACACTACGAATTCCACGGCTCCATATGTGTTTGTTCAACTTGACGTCGACTCTAACATCATTAGTCCCCATCGCCTTCTGAGCAAACTTTCTGATCTCCTTGATAGCATTTGGAGCCTTCTTCTTGAAGGTGCTGCACACAATACCATAACCAGATCAGAATTACAAGTATTGAAGCACCAAACAGCCACACATCAAAATGGGAATCACAAGCCGATCCCATTCAGTTCAGTTGCTCAAGACTAACCAAATAAACTCGAGAAGGAATCATTTAAATACACAAAAGTATGAAAGCAGAGGAACAAGATTACAAGTCTTTAACCTTAAACGAGCATACAACTTTTGCACGGAACATAGATAATATCCAGAAGTGTCCACCAACACGCATGACAACATTTAATTGGACAACAAATCACATAAGCAGGAACAACAGCTAGTTAGGAGCTAAAACAGATTGATAGATTACTCGTAGCTAGGAGCTGAAACAGACGGAAAGGTTGCTCGTAAATCTTTATAATTAACAATTAAGCGAAGCTTGAGCAATTAGCATAGTGTAATGCTTACAACAAACACGTCATCGTGTAACAAAACTGCTGAAACAAGATTATCAATTATAAACCCACAATTCGTTTTACCACCAGTACATTGCCTTAAAAAAAACTGCCACCGCAAAACAAAATTGCTGGAACAAGACAATCAATCATGTACCAACAACAACACTTGAACTAATGCAGCTACACAGGTTCGCTCTAATTTCTCTCCAATTTAAACCTATTTCTGTTCAATACATCAACAAAGCTCAGCAAAAACAAAAACAAAAAATGAATCGAAAAATCAGCTCCAAAATTCACTTCGTTTTTTCTCAATAACACTTGTCACACATTTAACTGATCAAACAGCAAACAAAAGAGCGGCAAATACATATAGATCCACACGCACACACATACACACCGTTAGTGAGAGACAGTTAAGAGAGAGAAAGTACCATCCGTGGAGGCGCTTGTGGAGGTTAATAGTGTACTCTCTGGTGACAACCTCCTCTTTACGAGCCTTGCTACCCTTCTCCACCATTGTTGCTGCTGCTGCTGGAAAAATGGCACTGCGTGTTTCTTTTTTCCGCCGGGAGGAACCCTAATTTTGCAAAGCGTGTGAAATTTATATAGTGTGGTATGAGTTTGACATGAAATGCCCCTGTACTTGTGTAAATTACAAAAGAACCCCATTTTGACTGCAAACTTGGATTCTTTGATATTTGGGCTGTTTAGGTTTTTGGATGGAGTAGGGCCATCAATATTGGGCTAAGCCTAGTTCTGTGGATTCTTAATTGTAGTCCCAACTACTGCTGATCGGTATTTGAAAATTATCGAGGTTGCATGATACGTTGGTGCAGTCAATTCGGCAATAGTGTTGATCTATGAACTATCATGCACATATACTTTAAAAAATTACAAGCGTTCATGTCGTGTCATGTTGTGTCGTCATGTCCGTCGTGTCAGACAAACCTGTAGTAGTAAGAATTTGTTTAAAAAAATCTTTGTTGATGTGTTTGTGTCTGTCCCCATAGTTGGATATGTTATGAGAAAGTTGTTGCGATTTAATTTAGGAATAAACACAAGATCACTATTCTTTGTTGTGTCATGTTATCGTGCAATGGTTGTATGTAACTTTATTTTTTTATCCAGTTAGAATTAAGGACGTTTCAAAAGTAGCATGATGATTTTATTTTTCACATTTATCAACATTGCATATCGTTCAAAATGTCGAAAGACCTCGTAACATTCAGTTTATAAATTTTAGCAAAACGGAATACACAAAAAAATTGAAACTTTAGGACACGATTATGATATTAATCATTAATTGTTATAATTAGTATTGCTATTATTTTATGTGGTGGTAAGTGGTAACTCGATGAAAAACTATCGAGGTTGTATGTATTTGGTTCCCTTTAATTAAACATTCATTATGCCCACTAAGATTCTTAATTTTGTAAATTCTACGTGATTCAGCTCACTTATTAACGAAACATTAACTATTACGGATGGACTGATGGATTGCAAACTACTAATAGTCTATTCAGTATAGTTGTAATAAGTTTGAATTAGGTATTTCAAATAAAACGTTGTATTAACCAAATAAAACCGTACCAAACAAAAAAATCAAACACAAAGAAGAATTTATGAAAATTATAAGAAGTGTTTTATATTACAATAACCGTTTTTATTTTGTATTACATTAACACAGTTTACATCATCAATAGAAATAAAATAGAAAATCCAAAACTACTTAAAGATCATTTTCCTCTCACGGGAACAAATAATCTTCAGTTTACTTGTTAAACAATTTAATGCATGTAAAGGGCAAAGAAGGACAAGAGAGAGGCTCCGACGAGAGACCCCACCACAGGCAATGCGGCGATGGCATCGCTAGCTGGGCCAGGTGCCGGTGCTTGAGACGGCGCGGTGGCGGCCGAGGCTACGCTCATGGTGGCGGCAGCCGCGACAAGGGTCGCGCATGCAATCTTCTTCATGTCCATTATGTTTTATAGAATTGGCGTAAGTTATAAAAAGGAGCTTAGAGCAAATAATCACGGTATCTTTTTATGTATGAGTGTTTGTTGTTTTTGCTGCCTTGGAAATAATTGGTGCATTTGAATGTTATTTATAGGGTGGAGTTGCTATTTTTAGGAATATATATAATGAGTATTGTGTGGATATCAATTTTGGTTCACTATTTTGGGATGTGTGCGGATAGCCGGAAATTGCGTCCTAGTCCACCAAAGGTCCACAAAAGTTGAAACGGTCGAAAGTGATTAGCACAAACCAACCATTGATACCGAACATGTTTCTAAGTATGGAAAACTAGTAAAAAGAAATCATACACACAAGTATATTTTAAGGCAATAATTATCTTTACAAATTGTCTTCAAATATTTTTTTAAAAATGATATTGTTTTCCTCCACAACTTATTGAGAAATGTGTGATTTGCTTTGTGGCTGACTTTGACGAAATCTCTGATTTAGGTAGGCAATGTAACCAAATTTGACAGAATATTAAATATTTCATCAAAAGTTGATTGGGCATAAATAGTACATTTTTCAATAGGTTGAGAGAAGCAAGTTTTCAGGTTGGTTATGCGACAATTTATGAAACAAGAGTTCGATGCTTTTTACTCAAACCTATTTGATTGTAAAACTGGTTAAATTAAACTCAAGTAATAGATAGAAATACTTACATACGATACGAGATACATTTAAATCAAAAGTATTTTCAGCTCTAAGTCATCCACATCTCGAATATTATACGACAAATGGCAATATATCCCCATTTGCTAAGTTTATGAAACTGATATTACGTACACATGTCATAAATCTAACGATGACATACGAATCAACACATTGTATGAGACAAAGATGTGAGTGGTTATCTATCTTCGATGGTCACTTATAGTTAGATTCCATTTAGATTATTCAAGGAGTGATCAATATAATGTGAAACCATCATCATAAGAGACATGCCACCCTCGTCGACAAGGCAAGGCATTCTCGTCGTACTCCGCGCAACAGCTCCATCTCTTCTTCCAGTTAGGTCTGCCCGTGTTGGGCCTCTCATCTTTCTCATTCCATTTGTATACGATTACACCAGATTTATCACTCCACTCCCCATCAATTCCTTGGTGAGGTGGAGCATATGCAAATAATCCCTTCTCTCCTACATATGTACATTTTGTTATAAAGTACATGAAGCTAATATAAAGTATTAAATAAAAAGAGAGTTTATGCACATTATGTTATATGATTAAGAAAACTAAAGTCTTAGGGATAATCAGGAATAGTATAATTGCGTAAACATCATCAATCATTTGAATAATTACGAAAACGACTCGTAAAACTTTAAAGCACGTAAAAACCGATAAGAGATTGAAATCCTTGTCAAAGTGAGAGGAGACTTCTCTTTACATATGGTAACCCATATTCGTCCTCTTCTGTAAGACGCGACACTTCTTAACGAATAAGGGGTCTATTTGTAATAAATTAAAGTGTCTCTATAGTTATCAAAAGAACAGAGGATGTTTATGCAATTAGGCCAAAACTACAGGCGTGTAAATATAATAATCCCCTACTTTTATTAGCACCAACAAAAATGTCGATAAATTAACATTAAATTTGGTTAAGATTGAAACTTTCTATTATTATACCCATCAAAACCCATATCTTAGATTAGTCATTCAGCTGTGAACACACTAATTACAAGCAAATTTCTAAGAATATATATATATATATGTGTGTGTGTGTGTGTGTGGGTGTGGGTATTTGTATTTCATACCAGTGCTGTGGCCATGGAAAGAGCATGCAATAGGGGAGTTGTCACTGTCATCATAAACCGTGTTGCACCTCAAACATCTCTTCTGGGCATTCACAATTTGCAGTCTTTTGGGGGATTTAAGGTTATTTCTTGAAAATATTTGACACGTGTCATATGGTCGGAATGCTAGGTGAGGATGACGATAGGCCTGCTGTAGATTCATTTCGAAGCTTACCCAAATGTGACATTTACAAACCTATTTTTAGAGGGTGCATTTGTACTTTGTGGGCATTCGGTGTAGCTTAAAAAGAGGATGTTTTTGTAATTAGGCCAAACATTAAGGGTCGTAAGTGTAATTTTCCAAATCTTAATGAATTAAGTTGCTCATTGTCCTCGAAGGCTCGAACAATACTGAAATGCTTCTTAGTTTTGACTCTACCGAAAGAAAAAAAAAAAAAAAAAAACACGCATGTACTTTCATGTTTATTACAACTAGACCTTTTTACTAAATCTTCGAAACATGCTAAAAGGTTTATAATTCTTAGAGACCAAAACCTACTCTGAAACCAAGTTCAATGGTTGCCATGGATTTTTTCCTCAAATAAGACCACGACCAAACTACTATGGAATGCAAAATGTGATTATAAACATGCTGGTTCTTCATTTTGGAAGTTGAAAGACATTACAGAAGAGAAACTCAACTAGCCAAAAAATATTTTGCTTACATTCACAATAAACAAACTAGAGAAAAGAACAGTGACAACAACAGACTATTACAAAGAATGATAAACCGCCTGAACTCAGAATTGTAAACCGTGTTCCCTAGCGGCATCAGCAAGGGCTTCAATCCTTCCGTGGTAGGGATAACCTCCTCTGTCGAAGGCAACCTTTGTTATTCCTTTTTCCAGGCAGGATTTTGCAATAACTTCGCCTACCTTTTTTGCAACATCCTGAAATATATAAGTACGTAAACTTAGTAGTCGTAATTGTTTAACAATATCATGACCCAGTGGGAAACTGGAATGCAATTCAAGTAACAAGCCTCTCACCACCCCTGCCTCTATGTTCGACTTGATAAAATTCAAACTACTTAATGCAGCATTACATCAATCCTCAATGGTTACATACAAATACCCAAAGGCTGCATTTGTAACCGATAAAATGTCTTGGAAACACTTAAAAAACCATGTGTAAGCATTGTAACATGTTCCGAAATATTTGATAAGGGTTGAGGGGTATTATATTATATTCGTCAGGGTTAATGTATGTCATTTTAAATTTGATTTTATAAAGATTACAGTGTTCTCTTTTGTTTGATATAATGGTTCATCCATATGTACAACTTTAGTCGTACGAGTCATGAGCATTATTGCACAAGAATGTAACATCAAAAGTAACAGTAAAAATACTTGCGAAGAGTCAACAGGATGCAGAACTGTAAATAACTTGGTACATAAACATTTTGGGTTACGTGTGATTGAGCTTACAATAGTTGGACCGGCTGTGAAGTCAAATTCCTCTGAGATTGGTTTCTGCATAGTAGATGCTGAAGCAAGAGTATGCATCTTTGAATCATCGATCACTTGCACGTACAAATGCTTGTTGGAGCGGAAAACACATAATCTTGGTCTCTCGGTTGTGCCTTCTACCTGAAAACAGAAGTATTACAAAATACACATCTGTTGTAAGAGGCCGCTAAGACAAGGGACGCCCACATATAATTTGGATAAAGAACTGCGATGAACTCAAACGGATAATGAGGAAGGAAACCGATCCTGAATCAGAGCAAGAACTACATAAAGAACATGTGACATACATTACCGAAGTATATTACACATCTTACACTTCACTAATACGAGAAATATTAATACTACAAAAACTCGGGAGTGAATCAGCTCTCACACACGAAAGCCCACATACACTATATCACGTCACCAATGTTCTAGGCTTCTAGAAAAGCATTATTAGTTCTTCGGCTATAACGAGCAATATAGCTTCCTAAAGCTCAACAAATTACCTTCACTTTCATACAACAAACAAAAATTTCTTCAATGAGAATGCAATTCATGAACATATAATCGTCTCAAACATAACTGACTTTGTTCTTCGACTATAAAATACAGCGCTTACTCATCAACCAGAAAAATTAGATTATGCAGCCGATGTATTAGTGACGTGGTGCAAGCGATTCTGGTTTAATTTTTTTCTAAAATACAGGAAATAACTATCCCCATAATCCACTCCCACCGTTTAGTGGTAGTTGTTACACCACGTCGGTAATATAACGATCGTATTGCAAGAAAAACAATTTCTACATCAACCATAAGCTAATTACTTATATCACTAAACACAATTCAAACTATCAAACACCAACGGCATTATCTCCCAACATCCCTGTCTTCAACATTTATCCCAATTTAACATACTCAACCAAATTCCAATTCCAAAACAGCAGAATATCGAACCCTAACCTAACTACATTTCGCACTAATAACCTCGCTGTCAAAACTGTAAAAATCACATACCACAAAACAGAAAGAAAAAAAAAAGAGAAATTAAATTAGAAAAGAAATATTGCCTTTTTGCGGATGCGAATGTGACGAGCGGTCCTGTCGTCAGTTTTAGTTCGGGATTTAGCTTCAATGGCGAAACGCTGAGCTGGCACGGGAACTGAATTAGGGCGGACGCCATTGAAGAGATTGTTGTGATGCTGCTGGGTACCACCGAGCCATGTGCTCTGCAAAAAAGAGAGCGAAATTGAATTGCACGCCATTGTTGCTCTTTATTTTTTTTTCACGTAATTTCTACTATTTGGGATAAGGGGATAGAGTGGGATTGTGAGTACCGTAATATGGTGTATTCTTTCGTGGATATAGGAGTTTAAGTCCCTCTAGAGTGGGAAAATTGCACTTGTACCTACTAGTGTTTGGTGTTACTATCATACTTTAACCAAAATTAATATAGACTACTAAAAGTTGTGTCGACAAACTCGAGAAGAACCAAAGCTATAAATACCCTTTGTACAAGAGAAGATGATGACTTCTTGGTTGAAGTCGAGTGGATCCCATCTCACCCCACACTTGATATCCATCTAAGGCTCGACAGCTCAAACCTAATGGCACCTCGAAGGTCTACACTCCCGTCGGAGGTCGTGAGAGGGACAAAGAAGAGATCGAGTAGATCTAAAGCCTCCGAATCCTCAACATTCCTCAACATACCTTAGACCAGTTGTAGGCCACCGCGTCCCACTATGAGTCGTGGTGTGGGTACCACGCTCACTTGGGCCTGGACTCTCCGGATTGGTATTGAAAGCTCGAATGTTAGATGATTATGATGACATGAGTCGGTTTGCCTAAAGGAGAAGTCTACATTGTCAAGTTGAAAGGAGTGTTAACTTCATTTTGTTTGTATGTTATATTTTTATTTACTTGTTTTTGAATATTATATACTCATTTACGTAAATTTTAACATCGTGATTTTTATTTTGTTAATTAACTATATAATGAAAGTATGTAAAATTCAAGTAATAGTATAACTCGCTTATTTAATAATAATAAAAGGTATAACTATTTTTCATAGCAACCTTCAACCTGTTGCTTTTTTTTTTTGGAAGGGGGTAAAAAAGAGAGTTCAGTTCACAAGTCATTAGGTTACATTCTTATGTAAAATAAAAACTAAAACATGACGAGACTAGGAATAAAACAAAATTCGCTCCATGTAGTACAACCTTGATATTTTGCTATAGCGCCAGCAAGCATGTTGTTTTTACGGGGAATCCAACGCAGTTCATGATGCCATGGCTTATGGAGTAAAGTGCACCACTCTTCAATATTCTGATAGATGACGTGATTGCTGCTCGTGCCTTCTTTGATCAACAAGTATGCTTCTTTCAAGTTCGTCTCAATCTCAAGTTTGTGTATACTTTTATCCCACGCAAGTTTAACACCTTTTCAGATTGCTTCAATTTCCAGCTTCTAAAATCGTTGGGCATGCAAGCTTCTCCTCAAAACCCCAAGTCCAATTTCCTTTGTCTACCCGTAAAACTCCACCAATAGCTCCGATTTTGAAGATTAATCACATTTCAAGCCACGTTAAGCTTGAACCATCCAACCTTTTAATTTTTTCCACATCTCTCGAGAAACATTCACCTTTCTGCATTGCACCGTCCACAAATTTCCACTACATTGTTTAATCTGACAGATAGCAGCATGAACATGTTGAGCTTTACCTTTGAACATGCCCAAATTTGCCAAATTCTTGCCGCACAGATAATCTTCCAAGGCGTAAAAGGTATAAGTTTGCAAAAAACACTTTGAGTCTACAAGATTTACCTTAAGCCCTTTTCGCATCATCTAGACTAGTAAATTTGAACCATGAGGATTCCAGGATTAAATTCCTCCAAATTTTCTTCGCGGCAGTGCAATCACGAAGAATGTGAATAACAAACTCGACGGGATGGTCACACACAAGGCATTCGGCATGATCAATTAATTTATGGGTTTTCCTCAACTGGTTCGTAGCAAGCCATATAAAGTGTCAGAGTTTATTCCCACAAGAAATTTACACACACAGTCCAATCGATGTCTAGGGGTTTGCGTTGCTGCATATTCTCAATGAAGCGCTTTATAAGCGGTTTGGCATGAAAAGCTTCCATTCACAGCTCCTCCCCATATAATCGTGTCATCGGCGTTATTCAACACAATGTTACGGTCCATGATGATTTTGTTCCACTCATACGGAATGTCCATGTGAATTAAATCGAATCGCCAACATCTTGTTTCCATCAATACGTCTGCCAACTTAGCCCATAATCCATGGAGTCTATATTTTCCAGGATCTCGTTAACCGAAGCATTTTCGAGCCAATTATCAAACTATAGAGATATATAGGTACCATTCTTAATTTCCAACGCATGAAAGGTTTTATCAATGCCATGCATCTAACAATTCCTTTCCAAGTAGCGTTATCTCTGGGCTTGGCGACGTACTCCACGAAACACAATCCTTTGAGATATTTTGCTTCCACCAACTCGTTCCATAAGCAAGGTTCCTTCTTAATAATGCTCCAAAAGAATTTTTAGAGCATAACCTCTTTATTTCTCATTGTCGTTCAAATTCCAAAGCCCCCTTATTTCTTTCCTCGCATCACATGTAGCCAACCAACTAGGTGCAGTTTTCAAACACGAGGATCATTCGAACACAAGAGATTTCGGTTCAGTTTACCCAAGCTAACACAAACGTTTTTCGAAAGCCAACTAGAATGTATAATGTGTATATGGAACAGTCGCTGAAGACACTTGGATTAGCATCGCTCTCCCCACCAAGGATAACATATTGCTCTTCCAACTCGTAAATCTTGCGAGGAGTTTATCAAAAATATCATTAAGACGATCGTCGCCCGTCGATGATTTAATTGTGCACCAAGATATTTCCCCAAGTTGGACATTTGCACAAAACCCAACTCGAACAAATCCTCCTCTAAAGACTCGCATTCGAAAAATAAATCTTAGACTAAGTCGCCTTCAATTTGAGCCTCAAAGGCTTACAGAAAAGTTCCAAGCCACTTTCCGCTTTCCTCATAGTCTTTAATGTAGCTTCACATAAGTATCAAAGCGTCTGCAAAGAAAATATGAGAAAGTCGCGGTCCTCCCCGATACGGAACTAACGACTCTCAACTTTCTTCATATGTCATCTCCAATATGAGGTAGGAGAGTCGCTCAACACAAAGAATAAAGATTTACGGGGATAGTGGATCCCCCTGGTCGCAGACCACATCCATGATGAAATGATTCGAGTGACTCACCATTCCATAATAATCGTGTTGACGCATTTTGGAGACAAAACATGATCTCATCAGTAACATGTGACAGAAAATTTAAAGCTATCAAGTTTTCCTCCAAAAACTTCGAGCTAATCCTATCATATGCCTTCTCAAGATCTAGCTTAAGGATCATACAACCCACTTAGTTTTTCTTTTTTGATCTCGACGAATGAAGTGTAAATTGGATAACAATAATATTATCTTGAGTACTCAGTCCTGTTATAAAACTCAACTGAGTTGGAGCAATAAGCTTTCACATATAGTCCTTTAATCTTATAGTAATGCATTTGGTAATGAATTTGTCACATTACAAAGAGATATAGTTCAGAATTGTGAGATAAGAGTCGGGTTAGTCACCTTCGATATTAGGGACAAATGTACGACACATACTTTGGGATCAAAACTCATTTTCTCAAAAAGCTTTTTTAAATGAACTCCAAAATCGGATCTCCAATTTTACTCCAATACCATTGATAGAACATCGCCTCAATTATGTCGAGTCCCAGTGCCTTATTCAGATGAGTCGCCCAAACCGTACTCTTCAATTCCATCATAACCTCGTGCCTAACCACATTTGCCATCTCATTATCTAATATATTTTTGGATCGTAAAATAGGCAGCTGAATATTCGCGTTCTTCGTGCCCGTGAAAGATTCTTAAAGATTTTGATCGCGTGTGTTTCCAACACTTTCGATTCTTTACCCCATATGTCACCAATCAACAACATTAAGACCTTATTCCTCGTGCGGCGCGTAATGGTGGACTTATGAAAAAACTTCATGTTTCGATCCCCTTTTGCAAGCCATTTAACACGTGACTTTTGGTGCCAAAACGTTTTCTCATGTTTAGAATTATATTATACTCCACTAGCAAATTTCTCTCCAAATCCTCTAAGTATCCATTTGGCTTGAATGCGAGAGATTTTTGAATTCCAGCAATACGTTTGATGAGGGTACTTTTTTTTGGAAAATCTTACCAATTATGTTTTTGTTCATAGAATAAGCAAGTCGGGTTTACGTTCAATTGCCACAACAATTTTTGGAGTATCAAACCACATGGGCTTCAGTATATTTTTGCATTCAGGGTTATTAATCCATATAGCTTTGAATTGAAACGAGCGTATACGGGTACCGCCGAACCGAAGAAACTAATCAGAATTTAGATGGTGATCTCCATGAGTATGGGGGAGATGAAACACGCCATTCTCCGAAAACTCTTGCATCCAATCCATATTAGCAAGTGCTTGATATTTTCTCTTTTTATAGAAGCCACCCCCCTCTCTTGTTGGTCCATGTAAATCTTGTACCATGAAAACCAAGATCATGCAACCCCATGCTTGAATCCATTGTCAAAACGCAATACATCTGTTCGCCGAGGATCCATTTCCTCCTTGTTTTTCATGAGCATATCCAATCTCATTAAAATCACCTTGGACCAACCGTGGGACCTCAACTTGCTTCCCCATCTTCTCCAAGTTATTGAAAATTATCAACTTGTCATCCTTATGAGTCCTTGCACAAATCTCAGAAACCATCCACTTTTCTTGTTTCTTTGGACCCACCAAAACACGTATTATTTGGTCTCTAAATTAATAGTGTCAACATCATATTATCTGAATTTTAGAGCATCTACACGCCTCCATCCATACCCTTTATTAGGCAAATGTGAAAATATGTATTACCGATATGTGGCGCGATCCTTTGCGACTCTAGTTTCAAGTAAAAATAAAATATCAGGCGAATGCACTTGCATTAAATCTCTGAAGTTCATACGGAAATCTTCATCTCCCGCACCTTGACAATTCTATGAAACAACCTTCAGCGAAGTATTAAAAAAGTGTGTCAGATGGACTGGGTTGACAACGGTCTGACCACTCCATAACAACATCAGTTGTCGCAGTGTTTCTCTCATAAGATGGTTTTGCATGTTGACTTCCTAGTTGCTAAGTGATAATTTATGCCAACATACCCATATGTTCTCTAGTATCTCTATCATCTCCGTCGTGATCTCGAATTGCCATATTGTCGGAGATATGCTCATCACACTGATAGTTCGCAGGTCGATTGTTAATATCTTTGATGGTCCTTCAAACCAGTGTACCAGTGTTTGGAAATCCCATAATTATGGTTGAATTATTGCATGGAATACTCCATTCTCCATGTTCAACAATAGATTTTCCTCGACTACGTTAGACTTCTCACAGCCTATGTGTGTTGCTCCTCTCGGGTTTTCTTCAGTTTTTTTTTTTTTTTTTTTGCTTCAACGATTTCTAAAATCCGAGAGTACTGAAAATATGACGTTCTCTTGCTAGGTTTTGACAGCTTAGTACCACTGGTTGTTATTTTATTTTCCCCTTGTTGTTCGAGTTCTTGAGGATAGAAAGCGAACGTCGTAAAATTCTTTTACCTAAAGAGTCCTCGCGGCTTGCACTTTTTGATTAAGGGAAATTTCTTTCCTGTTTGTAGTAGACAGAGCTAATATCGTAGCCTTACTCTCTTTACCTTGATTTGTTGATGAATTCCTGCCTTCGACCCTCAGCTTAATATTTCATTTGCGGCACGACGATTCCATCCACTCATCACACTCTTGTTTTCTAGCTTTCTAGATCAACCACTCTACCGAATTCAATTTTATCGCCCCCGGAGATTCCATTATATCCATGTTATTGGAGGAATCTTCCACGATTGCCTTATCTTTCTGCTCCACGCATTAATTCGTGATATGATCAACATGCCCACAAGTATAGCATTTTGGCAAATTTTCATACAAGACTTGGTATACCCTTTCTTTAATAATTCCTTTCTCGAGAGGTTTGTTCATTGGTGGACACAAAATCTGGCAAACTTCTCTCGAGTTACCGTAAAAGTATTATCGTCAATTTTTATGGGCTCGTCAATACAACTAGCAATGGGTTGGATCACAGATTCGTGGAACATCTCTAGTGGTAAATTCAGTATGCGAACGCAAAGTTATAGCGCATTTCATCTTATCATTTTCGGATCAAAAATTCAGTGTCCATTTACTAATGGATAGAAAGCTTCTGGCTATTTGCCATGAACCTGGGTTAGAATCAATTCTCGTTGAATAGACATAATACCTTTCAAACAATATGTTTCATATCCCAAATTTACCAGTTTGAAACCTTATGTAAGTTTCCACATCGCGATTAGTTTATTCACGAGGCTCGTGTAATACTAAGGTTTTTCAAGGACTTTGATTAGCACTATATCGTTCCATTGAGCACACATCAAGTCGTCTCTTTAGTTGGTGGCGAAACCCTACTTTTTTGGCGTTCTTCGTCCGTTTTTCCTTCGTTGATCCGCACATCATTCGACTTTACCTTACTTGCATATGACTGTCGGGTGTTATTTGTGATGAACTGCTTTTGATTCATCATCCTAGGAGACTTATTTTCAGCCATAGCTTCATATGTTTGTCGTGGCCGTTTATGTGCGCCGTATTCTTCTGTTTCCCCAACCCTGAGTTGAGATTGTTGCATGGATTGGTATCGATGGTGCTTTTTATTAGATTCGGTTTTTGGCATCGGAAAATGAAGCTTTTCGATGCATGTTGTGAGTGCTCAGTTGAATTTGCCACTTTTTTCGCGAGACGAGTTGGTTATTGTTTGTTGCACCACAACCTTTTACTTGTAATATTAACTTAAATAGTAAACTTCTACCTTCTTAAAAGACTTTGCGAACGGCGCTTAAATTAAGATAAAAAATAACCGTAATTTATAAAGTTGATGATCTATAAGTTAAAACTTTAGAAGTATTATTTCAAGAAAATTGAAATAAATTAGAAAGGATGTCGACACGAATAAGGAAATTATGATATTTTTAGCTTTTGACTAACTATAGTAACTTAATTTGCACAAATCTGAATAAAAACTTATTTTAACATCACACAAATTTTAGTTCTTTGAAAAAGGAACTACGGAAACCACCTTAAAGCATGGGTCAAAGTTTCGTTTTGGTACTCTATTTTGGTGAGTTAAATGTTAGAAACTTTTTGCAATGTTTCGAGATCTTTTCGACATGTTTCAAAAAAAAATTGTGAAAATTATAATGGCAAATATCATGAATAATACTTGTGTGTTTCGTTTCGGTAGAACAAAAAAGTGAAACAATTCAATACTTTTCGTGAAAAAAAAATTGATACATGCATTGAAGTTGTCTAAAAGCAAAATAAGATAGTAAGTTATGGATTATCTCAAACATATAATTTGTGATCACGATGAAGGCCTCGTTGAGATGCTTAAGATTTATTTTGATTTTTAAGATAAGATACCTCGACACAAGCCTCAAAATATTATGGGTATTCCAGAACGAGTGGCAAAAATAATAGATTGGATAGTTAAAAGATTTGAAGCCGTCCCTAACTAAAAATATCCACGATGGAAACCATCCGCCGAGCCTTCCCCTTATCCGCGATATCTGCACCGAAAAAGAGGACCTTAGTATATAAACAAATTCCTTTAAACACTTAAGAAGATTTTATTAAGGACCAACGAAAACTTATCATAAGGAAGAGACTCGGAAGTTGTCCTCTCCGAAGACTCAGGAATTACCGAAGGCACCGATATAGGAGCTCCTGGTTCACGAGAATGTGATAGCGACGGATCATCGGATGAGAGGATCACCAAGTCTGGCACAGGCTCCTCCGCAGTAGCTCGCGGAGAAGGACCGCCCTCGGATACGGGTCCTTCCTCCGAACCTTTAGAAGAACTCCCGGTGTTATACGCGGGGTTGGCGCCAACACTAAAGCAGAGTGAAGGTCCACCAAAGTCAGAGGAACGACATCGTAGATTATACCGTCCGCCTCGATGATAAAAGGGGAATGATCTTCCTCTTTCTCCTCCCTCGGAGGCACGTCTGTGTACCCGGGAGTGTCAACCTCCTCATCAGCAGGGTCCTCCTCCTCGGGAGCATCGGAAGTACCACTCGAGGAATGAGCAGAAGAATTCGCGGAAGCCTTTGACCTCTTCCGACCACTCGGAGCAGAGACCGAAGGACCGGGATAATAGTTCGCCAAAGTGTCCCCTACATTACAAGAAAGCAGATAAGTATCTTTTAAATTTATCATTATGTAAAAGAAAAGACAAAAGACAAGTATAAAATTACTTACTGAAAGGAACCAGCGCATCGGAGCCTAGAGATAAAGGGTTCTCAATAGCAGCATCGGTAAAAACCACGTTCTATAGTCCCGACATCTCAAACAACATCATGAAGTCGTCCGACTCCATTAAAGCCTTCTGCGAAATCACCGGAGATAAGATTACCTCCGGGTCCAAGGTATAAACTGGAGTCTCGCCCTCCCTTCAGTCGAAAGGCATATCCCACTTTCCATTCTCGGACTGCACAAAGAAATATTTGTCTTTCCACGTGCTATGGGAAGTGAGGGCCCCCTCCAGAATCTTCTTATTCTTGGCGGTATCCCGATGGCGCAAGTGATAGAAAGGCCACCCCCGGGGCAAAATCACCATATCGAAGATGGCAAAGAAACGATCCATGTTGCAGTCCAAGTCATTCACATGGCACCAAAACACAAATATACACAAGGCTGCAAACCCATTCGGAGTCAGCTGACTCGGACTTATGTTGCATGCCTTGAACACATCACAGAAGAAAGGGGGCATAAAAGATCGCCACCCAAACTTCATTTGTGCAAAATAAACGGTGAGCCAGCCCTCGGGAGGATTGCACGCCCTCTCACTCTTGGTCGGAATCCAGAAAGTCATATTCTTATTGAAGGCCCCCAAACTTTTGAACAAAGCAGACACTTGCCCTCGGGTAACAGTATTCGGAATCTCCTCAATCTTGTGGAAGTCACGAGCGACGGGAACAACAAGCTTTTTTGATTTGGAAACCCTAACCTTCTTAGAGGGCCCAATATTACCCTCTTCTGCCACCGCAGAAGCGTCGTCCCTTCTTTTACTGATACCCGCGGCGGGACCACCCACATCAGCACCACCAGTTACTGCTGGCGAATCAGTGACGGGAGTAAAAGCCACAGCCCCCGAGGCGAAAGCGGTAGTGACGGAATCAGTAGCAATGGAGGAGGCCATCGTATCTAGTTAAAGAGGAAGGAGAGTATTTGCGAAAAAATAGAGGAAGAAATTGCCGGATTGAGAGAAGGGGAGGAGAGGATTTTGCTCATCAAAATTTTGCTAAGGAATGAAAGATTAAAGTGAAGAAGAAGAATGAAGAAGATGACTATTTATAGCCGGTAAAGAGCAACAGTCAGATACTATTTAAACGTGGAGAGCGTTTAACGCTCCACGTAACTCCCCCACATGACACGCGCCGCTCAGCGCGCTAACCGTTATCGGGTCATTGAAATCTGACCGTTGCCAACGGTCAAATATTTTGAACTGTGGCGACCAGTCAACGGCCGTTACACCTTCGTCTTCACTGTCCGCAATAAAAGTGAGACACCGCTGCTCACTCGAGGACAATGCCCCCGAGGATAATAAGGTAATTTCTATATGGTTCATTTTTTAAATATATGCATACCCCCTCGGAGAAATACCAAAAATGAAAATAATGAAGGAAAAAAGAAGAAAAGGCCCATTGCCTCACATAGGACACAAAATAAAACCTCCCTCGCCTCTACGAAGACGATCGAAATTTGGGGGGGCTTTAGTGTTAACCCTAGAAAAATAAATGAAGGAATTACACACAAATGATAAACCTAAAATAATGACCAATATATGGACGATACTATCGTCACGTGCACTTCCGATAAGAGTGACCACTCCCAACGAGGAGGCCCTCGGAGTGTTACCAATCCGCTCGGTCATTGACTCAAAGCGATATAAAGGGACACCCGAGGAGACACCAAAGCGTCCCATAGAAAGTCAACGATGAATAAAGAAAAGATATCAACGTGGCATCGGAAAAAGAGTAAATCCCGATGGATTCGCGCGACTCAGATATCCATCAATGCGCCAAGAGGGACCACAACGGACCCGAGTCCCAGAAAGAATGAGAATATCCCCTCACTAAAAACTCTATGATCCAAAAGCCCTCGGAACACCTCCCCCGGAGGCCGAACATGGAAACTAATGTCCTGCTAAGGTATAAAACCCCTCGGAACACCCACCACGAAGGCCGAGTCCGAAGAACAAGATTGTATTAAAACCCGGAAGCCATCAGAATACGTGTTACTAAATCCCCAGAACAAGAACGTGACCCTACTGAAGCGACATGACCCTCGGAACAGACACCACCAGTAAAAGTAAAACAGATACATCCCTCGGAGTACACCCCCCAAAGAAGACAAACACCGCGAAAGCTACGACGAACATACTGCTCAAATGATCCGGTCTTTTTGAGAGCTACAACCCCTTGTGGAAAAGAGATCAGAAAAAAAAACAGCCCCTCAGAACCTTGGATGTCCTCGGAAGAGATCAAAGTTAATCCTAGTCAACGCCTAGTAGATGAAGAATAAAAAGATAAGATAAAAGATATCTTCCTCAGTACGCCAAAAGCAACACATGTAATTTATCTAAACATGCATAACGACACTTGTCCCTAAAAAACCTCTATAAAAAGAGGGACATGAGAAGAAGAAAAAGGAGGCCAGATCCAGACAAATAGATACATAACAAATGTAATAGAGCATTCTGAGTGAGATTCAGTGAATACAACGAGAGATATTTTCGTAATTTTACAAGCTTCTGAACCACGGGCATGGCGTTCCAACCCTAAATAATTCCGTTAATTAGGTTATAATATCAAACCTATTAACAAATTGGATATCTTTCTTTGTGTCTTTTAGGCTACCTAGGTACTAACGATGCTAAAGCTAACATGGAATTCAAGAATTTTTGTGCAATTGCAATGGAGAGAACATGGCAAAGCAAAAACAAAGTTACTCATAACAATGCAACAACAACACCAATTGAAATGGCACAAATCATTGAAAGAGAAGCAAATCTGCATGCCAAGACAAGAAGAAACAAAAATCTTACCAAGAGATTCCGAGCAGTCGAAACATGGGAAAGACCACCTCCGAACTGGACCACAATCAACACCGACGCTGCTTTCACCAACATCCGCACTTTAACCGCCTCAATTTGAAGAGATTGCAACGGTAAGATCAAGCTGGCCACAACGAACAACTCTCCCTACCTCGATGCTTCTTCCGCGAAAGCTAGAGCGATCCTTGAAACGTGCAAGTTGGCCCACGACAAGAAATTACCTCGTATTCAGTTCGAATCTGACAGCCTCAACACTGTCAACATGATCAACGATTTTGTCTCTGAACCAGACTGGACAGCAAAAGCCTTCATCGATGAAATTCGAGCTATCTGACCTCATGGCCTAACTGGTGTTTGAAGTTTATTCTTAGTTCTTGTAATTTGTTTGCCCACAACATTGCTAAATGGACTTCTTTTTTACGTGAAATGGGGTCATTCCTACTTATTACCCTTTTCTCTTTTTGTGACATTCCTACTTATTACCCTTTTTCTCTTTTTGTGACGGGGGCCACCCACTGTTGACTATTATTAATCTATGCACATTTTTTTTTTGTTTTTGCAATAATTTCATATAAAACCTTGATATTTCCGTCTATTGAACTCCAACCTACACCTGGCCGGCCAACTATCTCAAATTAAACATTTCTCTCTATACACGTTAATGAAAGAAAAATAAAGAGTAAATTATATAAACTACCCTTAAAGTATTAATTAATTGCAAAGATCATTAACCATGTTTAAAAAACTACACAAACATTCTTTAGAATGAATTATCGTAAAGAAAAACTATTAAATTTGATTAAATATAAATTCATGTCCTCCTCATTAATTTTGTACAAAAAACAAAAAGCAAATCAAAATTACTTTGAATATAAAAACTGACCTAACTTAATTCGTTTAAAAAGACAAAAAATCAAATTATATTTTGAAAGTTAAAATAACTTTTTCTGTGAATTTCACTTCTGCTATGATTTAAATTGTGATTATGTTTATAATATTTGTTTCTTATGTTTGTATAATTTTCTAAACAAGTGAGGTGGTCTTTGTAATTACTCGAGACCTCAAGGGTAATTTGTGTAGTTCTCCCTATATTAAACGTTAAGCCACAATCACAGCATAAATACTCACTCACACACTCCTCCACAAGTTTCCAATTCTTCTTTTCTTCCCTCTCTCATAAAAATGGTGGAAAAATCGAGCACGGAGGTGGTGGAGGTGAAACCGAGTCCGCAAAAAGGCATAGCATCGAAGGCTATTGACTGGTTGGAATGGGCGTTTGTGAAGCTATTGCATGATTCTAAGCAGCCGTTACATTATCTCGTCGGTAACTTTGCTCCGGTCGACGAAACTCCTCCGGTGACTGATCTTCACGTTCAAGGCCATTTACCTGTTAGTCTCGTTTGATTTTGTGTTTAATCGGATGATTTTGTTGTTCTGTTAATCGATTTTTGAGCTGCGGTGTGTGTGTGTGTGTGTCTGTGACTGTGAAAATGTTTAGTTTATTTCCATTGTTGTTGTTGCCGTTGTTGTTGTTGTTGTTGTTGTTGTTGTTGTTTAGTTGTTGTTATGGATTGTAGTTTCGGTATCGATGAGTCAAGTGTTCGAAATCTCTTGCGAGTTTTTGGAGGTGACGAGGTGAATAGCTGTTGCTATTGAGTTTAAAGTGTGTCTGTAAATTTAGATTGTAACGAATGAGTCAAAAAGGGTAAGGATTTGGTATATTTGGTGTGAATAGTTTTTGCTATGAGTTTAGAGAGTTTTGCGGAAATAATTAGATATTTTGATGCATGGTTTCGGAGAGATGAGGTACAGTAGTGTAATCAGGACTCATGGGTAGGTTATACTGAGTCTTAATGAGCTTCAAGAGTGTAATTAGGAGTAGTTCATACTGAGTAGAAGAAGGAAAAGCTCTGGCAATTGTTTTGGAAGAAATTTCGATTAATGATTTGATTTGGGCGGATAGTTCTTAATTTCTTGCTTGCCATGTGATCTTTGGATACAGCTGAACAACTGTGGTCCCGAGGTTGGTCTTGAGCTGGAATTATTCTACCTATGGTGGGTAATAAAATTCGAGAATGTGTAAATAAATTTTCTTTCAGTTGTCGGTGGGCATAGAAAATAGAAATGTGTGCGCTTGAATGTGTTTGTGTACGGAAGGTATATAGATGTGGATGTAAATGTACATATAAGTATCATTGTTAGCCTGACGTTGGTGTATATAGATAAGAACTGATGATACAAACGTGTTTAAATAGTGGTGATAGCTAGATTGAGAACCAGGTAATTTACCTGCGTAATTAGGTGCATCAATGCTCAGATTAATGATGACAGTTAGATTGGGAGACAATATGACTTGGTTTGAATTTAATTCTGCCTAATTGTAATTTGGTCTGTTGGTGCTATAAAGGCTAGTGGTGATAGTCAGGTTGACAACATTAATAGTACAATGAATTCTGTTGATTCAGTTCAAGGTTTGATGAGAATCTTGTATGTAGAGAAGAAAAGTGTGAAATTAGAAAGCTGGGATAATTTTTTACAGTTTTATTACTTTATATCAATATTCTTACTGCACTAAAACTGAAGCAAACAATTTAAGACATGTAAACTGTTCTCAGTATTTAATTTTCAACGATTGATCATGCTGTATAGCTGAAGTTAATCTCTTTGATGTCGTGAAAACGTATGATAATGTTATTCTGAAATTATTTTTTTATATAGTTAACTGGAGAAGATTTATAAACTTTGGCTGGTGATGATTTCATAAGATCAAATTACTTGTTCCCACTGTAGGATTGTCTGAATGGAGAGTTTGTGAGGGTTGGTCCGAACCCAAAGTTTGCTCCAGTTGCTGGATATCATTGGTAACTTTTCTTTTTGTTTAGAAATTCACATGGTCTGATAGTGTTACTACCTGGTGGACAGATTAGCCGTTTAACAACGGCTAAGGAACAGCAGCTTTGTTTACTATCTGAAACTATACCCACTGAAATTTGAAAGCCTCCATCTGCATGCTTTTGTTAGTAATTGTTTTGTAACATACATTATTCTTCGGATGTTTGGTCGTATTTACAAACTTGATCAATTTGTATCGAACATTGGTTTAACTTTATCATTGTTTCTACAATTTGCAGGTTTGATGGAGATGGGTACGTTTCTGCTTTCCTCATTATCTCTTACGATGTGGAGTTGTTCCATTTTCAACACATGATTTTATCTTCTCATTTATCAATTTGAATAACTAAAACCAACAATATGTGTTCTTTCTTCTCCTTCAATTATGCCTCAATATAAATGTACTGCTTATTTCTTATGCATCTCAGATGAACACTTCAGCTTTTCTCAAGTTTCAGGAAAAAAACCACATAATCACATAGTTTTTCAATCAAAGAAAGCGTGTGATTCATGTCCAGAAAGATCATTTTCCTTAGATTTGGTTAATAATAGCGACTAACAAACATAGTTGATGGCGATAGGTACCCTTGCAAGAATAGTTTACCTTCTTAACAGTCCTTGTTTTTTGCAGAATGATTCACGGTATACGCATAAAAGATGGAAAGGCTACATATGTCTCCCGCTTTGTGAAGACATCACGCCTTAAACAAGAAGAGTATTTTGGTGGATCTAAGTTTATGAAGGTAAGATTATCTTACAAGAGAGTATTTTGAAGTGCAATCAGAATTATTTGAAATTTATTGTATACTGGTCAAACTTGGGCATTTTCTGACAACTTAATATCTTTGTGGCTTTCACTTTTCTCTCTCTCGCTCGCTCTCCAGTTTTTTCATAAGTTAATGCGGTTCTAATGTAATATGCCTTTCCACTTATATTTGTTGGATATGTAAATTGGCAGATTGGAGATCTGAAAGGGATGTTTGGACTTATCATGGTCAATATGCAAATGCTTAGAGCAAAACTTAAAGTACTTGATGTTTCCTTTGGATATGGTACAGGTAAGTTGGTTATGACGCTTTCCCACCATCTCATTGGCTTTGCATCTCTGAGGCTCTCTCTGTTACTTGCGCTTGATGCCACTTACCAGACATTTTTCCTGGAAAAACTCTCGTGATATAGCAGAAGGGCAACATACCTCCTTCTCATAGAAAACTTAGGAATGTACCGCGCTATACTTTGATACATAGTGGAAAAACCTTCCGTACTGGGATCCCCTTTTGCGATGTAAAATGACAATCAGTCCTAATGTTTAAAGTTTAAATATATTGTTTATTTGAAAATCTAAGTTTACTCAAAAACTTACATACATAAACTTAAAGATATTCAAGGATGTTGCTTTCTGCACTTCCTAGTGGCAGACCTCCCATTTCTGTCGAGCTACGTTTTACAGATTGATCTCTGTAACACTGATCTTGTACAACTGTGATGCTGGTTATTTCACAGTTAGGGTAACACTTTGTTTTTTTTTTTTTTTTTTTCGTTTCATTATGGGTTTTGGTTTTTTAGGCAGCTGCCCTACAAGTTATGTTTGCATATCTGGTGGATTATTTCTAAAATAACAGAACCATCTTCTTTCAGCTAATACTGCTCTAGTATATCACCATGGGAAGCTTTTGGCACTCAGTGAGGCAGATAAGCCATGTAAGCTGGCATGTATTCTCTTATTTTCAGTCTGAAACCCTGTCACGTATCCAAGAGCTTATATGTTATTATATGGACTTAGTTAAGAACAAATCATGAACTAAACGATGAATTATCTCCTCAAATTCCGTTGCTATCTTCTGATTTACTGAACAGATGTCATCAAAGTCTTGGAAGATGGAGATCTGCAGACCATTGGCATGTTGGATTACGACAAAAGACTGTCACATTCATTTACTGCTCATCCAAAGGTTGACCCATTGACTGGTAAGAGAAGTATTCGTAGTTTTGGTACAAGCTTTATCCATTCATTTCAGAAAATATTAATGGTATATACTGTGAATTAACATAATAGATTACATGTGAGCATAACTTCGCATGTTTGAAATGACTCAAATTCTCTTATCTTGAAGAATGAAAAATTATTTCGCGCAATAAGTATGTAACTAGCTTACATGATATTTACGTGCAGGGGAAATGTTTACCTTTGGCTATTCACATACACCACCATATATTACGTACAGAGTTATATCAAAGAACGGTGTAATGGAGGATCCAGTGCCCATAACGATATCAGAGCCAATCATGATGCATGATTTTGCCATCACTGAAAATTATGCACTTTTTATGGATCTGCCTTTATACTTCAGGCCAAAGGTATGGTAATTACGCAACAAGAGTTTAATCGGTATTAATTGCTAAAGCATGAAATGGGGTCATAAGTTAGTGCCATCCGCGTGGCGCCATGTATCTCTGCCCAGATTGCTCAATATAGTCATAGACCAGTTCCATAATGTGCAAGTGACGATTGTGAAACCAGAATGACGGGAATATCATATTTCTCAGGAAATGGTGAAGGAAAAGAAGTTTGTATTCAGTTTTGATCCT
The DNA here is from genome assembly GCA_948329865.1 of Linaria vulgaris. Classification (NCBI taxonomy): domain Eukaryota; kingdom Viridiplantae; phylum Streptophyta; class Magnoliopsida; order Lamiales; family Plantaginaceae; genus Linaria; species Linaria vulgaris. The sequence goes on along the minus strand of OX415254.1, from coordinate 85,333,603 downwards.
GCAAAGAAAGCTCGTTTTGGCATCCTTCCACGGTATGCTAAGAATGAACTCCTGATCAAGTGGTTTGAGCTTCCAAATTGCTTCATATTCCACAATGGTGAGCAACTTTATTCTGCTACGCAATACATTGTAATTGAAATATATTTAACATATCTTGCTTGACAGAATAGATGATTGGAATAACTTTTGCTAATTTACTTTCCTAACTTGTTTTGAAATATGTTTTGTATTCACGTGGGTTATTCACCATAAATCTCAAAAATGCTCCACATATGCCTTGTTTGCTTATCTAGGATTGAGAATGATGTTATCTTTAGCTTCTTGTTTTTCAGAACATGAGGAAAACGGAAACTCATTTTTGAAGTATAATTTTGAAACCGATTTTTTCTCCATTAGTTGAGTTAATGAACGTGATTTTAAAACGTTAATATTTGTATTTAAAAAAAATGTTAGTTACTCATAGAGCTGCTCAAGTTTAAGAAAAAATAATAATTTAAAGGGCTATATATGGCCAGGCTAATATTGTGATTGTTTTTCAGCCAATGCTTGGGAAGAAGGAGATGAAGTTGTTCTGATCACTTGTCGACTTCAGAATCCGGATCTTGACATGGTTAACGGCATTGTAAAAGAAAAGCTTGAGAATTTCACTAATGAATTGTAATTATCATTACATCCCGAGTATAAGCAATTTTTTTTTCTCCTCTCATCTCCTGGTCAAATAATGGTTGTGTTTTGCAGGTATGAGATGAGGTTCAACTTGAAAAATGGTTTGGCTTCACAGAAAAAGTTATCCGTGTCGGCTGTAGATTTCCCCAGGGTAAATGAGAGCTACACTGGCAGGTAGTCAGGAGTTTGGTCTAATTACAGAGACTTCCGAACTGTTTGAATAATTACAAAAACTCTCCACGAAAGTTAAAAGAACATTAGAAGTTTCTTTCTGTTCTACTTCCATATGATTTTGTCTGTCTTAACCCAGGAAACAACGTTATGTATATGGCACGATCCTGGACAGTAAAGCTGTGGCAAAGGTAATCGGAATTATCAAATTTGATCTGCATGCGGAGCCAGAGATTGGAAAAACGCAGCTAGAAGTCGGAGGAAACGTTCAAGGGATCTTTGATTTGGGCCCAGGAAGATTTGGCTCTGAGGCTGTATTTGTGCCCCGAGAGCCTGGTACTACATCTGAAGAAGATGATGGCTACCTTATTTTCTTTGCGCATGATGAGAAGACAGGGTAACATGTTATTTGAAGTTTTATATAGCTCAATGTCCCATGTTTATATGCTGAGTTTCTGCATCTTAACTTTTTACGCACAAAAAATTACAGGAAGTCGGCTGTGAATGTAATAGATGCAAAAACAATGTCACCTGACCCTGTAGCAACTGTTGAGCTACCCAAAAGGGTCCCATATGGCTTTCATGCGTTCTTTGTGACAGAGGTCAGTACACACATATTTATATTCAAATTATTTCTATCTAACTTTTGTCAGTTAAGACAATGAGAAAAGTGCATAAAAATCATGTGGTTTGAAAAAGCTGCACAACCCCTCGTCTTTTGTTAATTGTCCGTAACTCTCCCGTGATTTTTGTGTGTGGTTCGTGTTTTCTTGATTTTACATTGTGGTATCTGGTTAACAATCCCCAACGGTGTCAAATATCATTTTTTTTTTTTTTGGAATCACCTTGCTTCAGTGTCCTGCTCTGATTTTCTTTAGATTTACCATTTTGGCGCTCATTGTCTAATTTGTCATGTCTTCGAACAGGAGCAACTTCAAGAACAAGCCAACTTCTCATGAGATCAAGACATCAAGTTGTCTGATGTACTTCAGTTGGGATAACTAATGATATGGGGGGAATTATTATTTAAAATTGTCACCCTGTTCCAGTGTTCTGTCTAGTAGCTCTCCTGTATTATAATTATAGTAACTCTAAAGGGTATATAGGTGCTAAATAAGGTTTGATCATTCAATCTATAGGTTTATAAATTGATGCATTTTTCCTCTGAATTGCTGGAAATCTATTTGGGATATTAAACAACAGATTGTTCAACCAAAAATATTAAATTGAGCAATCATTCTACTCTAGCGACTAGCATCCAAGGTTTTCTTTAATGTAAGTTGGTTAAATTTTGTACTTCAAGGGACTGCGAAATCTTCAATGACAAATTATTGTTTTATTTCACTGAAATTCCATCTAAGACGATAGCAGGCTATGGCAACTGGTGCACATGGTCACCAAAAGATAACTAAAACGAAAAGTAATAATTAAAACAAGCCCAGATAAAAGAAAACGTGAAAGTTTTTATTAGCAATAGGTCAAGTTATTAGCCTAAGATTATACGGCCCTTTATAATTATTATTTGTCCTTTTTACATTTCAGTCCTTTCTTTATTTCTTTCTTATTTTATTACCATAGTATAAATAGTCTGTTGTACTCATATGTAAATACATAACTCTTCCTTTTCATTTCTCAGAACATGTACAGAACCCTAGCCGCTCTCTCTAAACTCTCTCTCTCTGTAAATTCATTCTTGTTACTTTAATGGAAGATATTGATTGAGCTTTCATGGTATCATCAGCTTGCGAATCTCCGATCCTCAGTTTCCACTGCTAATTTTTCGTTTTCCCCTTCCTTATGTCGTCGCCTCCACATCACTCCTCCACCACCGCCGGTTCTGCACCAACGACCGCTGCCTCTCTCTCCGATCTACCTGTGACGCCTGTTCAGCCGCGAAACCCTAGTGAGGACCCTTCCTCTGTTTACTACTTAGGCGCACATGACGTTCACGGCAGTTCTATTGTCGGCGATCAACTTTCCGGCGACAATTATCCCTCATGGATCCGTGCCATCCGTCTTGCCCTCAACATCAAAAACAAGGGCCGCTTCATTGACGGATCTCTCCCGATTCCGGCCAATGACGAAGTTCTTTGGATATGCTGGACGCATGCTGATAATCTTGTCCTTACGTGGATAATGAACTCTGTCACCAAGGATCTTCGTCGGAGCCTCCTGTACGAAAACACCGCTCTTGCTCTCTAGAACGAGCTCCGCACTCGCTATGAACGCAGCGACGGTAGCCGTGTCTTTCAACTACAGAAATCGTTGTACACGATTTCTCAGGGTAACCTTTCTATCACCCCTTACTATAATCTGTTTCGCTCTGTGTGGGATGAATACTTGTGCCAACGACCTACTACTGTCTGTTCTTGTGGTATGTGTACCTGCAATCTCAACCAGCATCTTATTACACTTTAACAGAATGATTATGTTCTTGGTTTTTTGATTGGGCTACATGACTCTTTTGCGGCTATCCGCAGTCAAATTTTACTTATGTCACCCCTCCCCTCTCTGTCCAAAGTCTATTCTCTGCTTCTTCAGGAAGAACACCAAAGGGCTTTATACTCTAACTGTGTCCCAGGCCCCCTTGCTATGTTTAATAGAGGTTTTTCCTCTCAAGATCATTCTTCTAAACAAGTTTTTACCTCGAACAACTCCACTGCTGCCTCCAATTCTATTAATACTGGCAAGAATGGCAAAACCCCTTTTTCTAAAGATAAAAAGAAAGTCAAATGTTCTTTTTGTGGTTACTCTGGTCACACAAGTGACAAATGTTTTCAAGTGATTGGCTATCCCCCTGGCTGGGATGGGCCTAGAGGGAGGAGGTCTTTGCCTCAGTTCCCTGTTGCTAACTCAGTTACCACATCTGATGATCACAACATCACCACTACTCCTACTCCTAGCCCCGAGTCACAACTTCAGTCCCTGTTTGAGCAATTTATGGCTTTTACAAAATCTCAGCCATCAGCTCAACACACTGCCTCCACCAATCATGGCTCCCACACTGCTGCAGCCACTGTCACTGGTAATGCACCACACTTTGCTCTTAACTCTAATGTTTTTAAACAGTCTTTTCCTGCTAGTTCTGATAATTGGGTGCTTGATACTGGGGCTTCTGACCATATGGTCTGTAGTCCTTTGTTTTTTACCACTACTCCTAAATACATTCATGTTGACATTCAATTACCTAATAATAGTAGTACTGCTGGCACTATGATTGGTGATATTTACATTTCTCCTCTTTTAACTCTTAAGAATGTCATATATGTTCCTACCTTTAAGTTCAATCTGGTCTCTGTGTCCAAACTCACGGCCCATTCTGAGATTTTTGTCCTTTTTTGCTCCTCTATGTGCTTCATGCAGGACACATTCAAGAGGAAGATGATTGGTTCTGCTAAACTGCTCCATGGCCTTTACATTGTTGATTTTAAAGATTTTCCTCAACCTTCAAAGGGTTTTTCAAAACATTCTGCTAATGCTACTGCTACTTCTTGTAATAAAGTTGATTTATGGCATATTAGATTGGGTCACCCCTCTTCTGATAAACTTGCAAAAATTGCTTCTATTTCTTCTACTTCTAATTGTACTAAGGTGTGTGACACTTGCCATTTTTTTAAGCAAACGAGGTTGTCTTTTCCTTCCAGTCAGTCTGTTACTACCCACCCTTTTGAAATAATACACTGTGATGTTTGGGGACCATTCTCAACTGTGTCTCATGATGGTTTTAAGTTTTTCTTAACTATAGTTGATGACTTTAGCAGGTGCACTTGGGGTTTTCCTCTTACACATAAATCTGAAGTTGAGCAAAAGATAAGATTTTTTTACAAAGTTGTTGAAACTCAGTTTTCTTGTAAAATTAAAACTTTAAGATCTGACAATGGGACATAATTTTTTATGAAATCTTTTTTTGAAACTACTGGCATTATTCATCAAAGAAGCTGTGTTGAAACTCCCCAGCAAAATGGGTTGGTGGAAAGAAAGCATCAACATTTATTACAAATAGCTAGGGCTTTGAGATTTCAATCTAACTTGCCTTTACTTTTTTGGAGTAATTTTATATCTACTGCAGCATTTCTCATTAATAGATTGCCTCAAAAGTTTTGAATCACAAGCCTCCTTATGAAATTCTCTATCATAAACCCCCTGATTATTCTTTTCTCAAGTGTTTTGGTTGTTTATGTTTTGCTTCTACATTGATTGCCCATAGAGAGAAATTTGATGCTAGAGCCATTAAATGTGCCTTCATTGGATATCCTTTTGCTACTAAAGGCTACTTGTTACTTAATTTAGATTCTATGAAAGTTTTTACTTCTAGAAATGTTATATTTTATGAAACTGTCTTTCCTTTTTGTTCATCTAACCATTCTACTAACCCCCAAGGGCATGATACTTCTGGTACATGCACCAGTCCCTTTGTTTCTTTGCAGGGCATTCTACCATCACCTTCAGCAGCTGATTTATGTCCTTCATATGCTACTGGAATTCCTGCTGCTGTTGTGGCTGATGTTGCTCCTGTTTCTCCCACATCTGCGTCTCTCGCCCCTGATTATCAGGGGCCTAGTAACACTTCTTCTCCTTCTATTACTGATTCTTCTTTACTTGCCCTACTGTTAGACGATCTGATAGATCTCATGCTCCTCCTACATATCTTAATGCATATGACTATAATTTGCCTGCCTCTCTACATAAGAGCAATGCCAGTCTCTCTAATTTGCATGTTAAATATCCTATAGATTCTTGTTTGTCTACTGGTTACCTTAGTCAGTCCCATAGAGCCTTTACTACTTCTGTTAGCAATATTGTGGAGCCTAAAACTTACAAACAAGCTTGCTTACTTCCTGAATGGCAGACTGCCATGCAAACTGAACTTAACGCCTTAGAAGAAACTAAAACTTGGGGGTTCTCACTGATTTACCTCAAGGCAAAAACTGCATAGGCTGTAGATGGGTATATAAAGTTAAACTTAAGAGTGATGGCTCTATTGAGAGGTATAAGTCTAGGTTAGTGGCTAAGGGATATACCCAAGAGGAAGGCTTGGATTACTTTGATACTTTTTCACCTGTTGCAAAACTAACCACTGTTAGAGTTCTGTTGGCCTTATCTGCTTCTCAAAACTGGTACTTACACCAATTAGATGTTAATAATGCTTTCTTACATGGGGATCTGGATGAAGAAATATTCATGACCCTCCCCCTGGCTATTGCTCTAATATTAATAAAGTTTGTATGTTGAAAAAGAGTCTTTATGGCCTCAAACAAGCCTCTAGACAATGGTACAACAAACTCACATCATCTTTACTTGCTCTTGGTTATACCCAATCTATTTCTGATAGTTCTCTATTTACCAAGCACTTTGCACCTTCATTTACTGCTCTATGTGTGTATGTTGATGATATAATCTTGGCTGGTAATGATTTGCTTGAAATTTCAACTTTAAAAGATCATTTACATTCTCAGTTTACTATTAAGGATCTGGGTAATCTTAAATACATTTTGGGTATTGAAATTGCTAGAAGTAAGCAGGGTATTTCTCTGTGTCAGAGAAAATATGCTTTGGATATCTTGTCTGATTCTGGTTACCTTGCATCTAAACCTAGTTCTTTGCCCATGCACTCCAATGCTAAATTGCAACTTCATGATACTTCTGCTCATTTGCCTGATGCTTCTGTCTATAGGCGCCTAGTTGGTCGATTATTATACTTAACAATCACACGCCCTGATTTAAGCTATAGTGCGCAATGTTTGTCTCAACATATGGCTAACCCTTCTGTTACTCATTTAGCAGCAGCACATAAAGTACTTCGTTACATTAAGGGCAGTCCAGGAAAAGGACTATTTTATCCTTCACAAACCGATTCTCACTTAAAGTGTTTTTGTGACAGTGACTGGGCTACTTGTGTGGATTCAAGGCGCAGTATTACAGGCTTTGCTGTTTATTTGGGCGACTCTCTTATCTCTTGGAAGGCGAAGAAGCAGCCAACTGTGAGCCGTTCTTCAACAGAAGCTGAGTACCATGCGCTAGCCACAAAAACTTGTGAGGTCCTGTGGCTTATTCAACTGCTTCAGGACTTAAACATCTCTCCAAGCCACACCCCTATCATCTTTACCGATAACAAAAGTGTTGCGGCCATTGCTATAAACCCAGTCCAACACGAGCGGACGAAGCATGTGCAAATTGATTGCTTATTCGTTCGAGAGAAGGTGCAGCAAGGCGTCCTCAAAGTTCTTCACATTTCTAATGAACATCAGCTCGCTGACATTTTCACGAAGCCGTTGGGCTTGCTTCCCTTCACTCGCCCTATGTCCAAGATGGGCCTTCATAATATCCATGCCCCTCTTGCGGGGGGTATTAGCCTAAGATTATACGGCCCTTTATAATTATTATTTGTCCTTTTTACATTTCAGTCCTTTCTTTATTTCTTTCTTATTTTATTACCATAGTATAAATAGTCTGTTGTACTCAGATGTAAATACAGAACTCTTCCTTTTCATTTCACAAAACATGTACAGAACCCTAGCCGCTCTCTCTAAACTCTCTCTCTCTCTGTAAATTCATTCTTGTTACTTTAATGGAAGATATTGATTGAGCTTTCACAAGTACAACGAATAATTCATAACCACACAAGGAGCAGTGAAAACAATTAAAATCACACTTGAGATAACAATTAGCCCCTAATTACAACATAAAAAATAGAAGAAAATATTTTGCTTAATGGCTCATACCAAAATTAGCTAAAGGAATAATTTAAGCATAGAATTAGACTTGGTCTAACTAAAGAAATGACGGAACTAAAATACAAAATAGTACTAATTAAATAATTCTGGATTTCATGCATATTCGGGTTTGTAACACCCCCCCTCACTTTAATCGCGGCCTTGTCCGCGAGGTCGTATGCGGATTAAAGTCCGTCTAAGGTGGGAACAACTCGTCCACTTGATGATCCGTGAGTTCAGTTCATGGTTTGTAACTATCATTAAAAATTGCGTCGCTTAACAACCAAATTGATATTTTCCATCGCAATTGAAGCAAAGTTCACTGGATTGTTGTATTTGCATCATCGTTGGAGTCAAGCGACACATGTGTAGTTGTTGTGCAACACAAATAGGTACTACTGGATTGAAAAGTAACATAGGTGCAACTTGCGTTGTTGTGGGTTTTTTATATTTAAGTCGGTATCGCGCAATTTATCGTTTATCGGTTTTGCTTTTCAATTGTTTGATGCACTATGTGTGGTACATTAAGGGCGAGCTCTTGTTGAATGTCCTTGCGAGTGCCACAAAGAAAATAATTTAACATCGCCTAGTCATTTCAGACTGTAAAAAAATTTGCAGTCCTTTCAAAACGTTCTTGAAATTCATATACGGTCCCGGTTTCTCTCAACTTGAAAAGCTGCAATTGATGTTAGCATATGAAGACTGGTCAAAGCAAATTGCTAAGTCGTGCCCAAAAGCATCAAACTATGAAGTAAAGTATGTAGTTGTGGAACATCCATTTGTACCAACAAAGTACTTTTTCTTGCATATATACTGACAATAGACAACGCTGTTTTAGTGGAATATTGTAGCATGTGAAAAATAGCTCTGCTTGAAATAGCTAATTGAGTGGTTCAGTCCCATCAGATGTGGGAATGTCCATGCGATATAATTTAGGTTGCTCAAATAGTGGATTTTGATGAGAGTTTTTAAGTGTATGGTGTTGAATGAGGACTTTCGAGGTTGTAGGGTGTTGGTGTCGGGGTTTGGTTGTAAAAAGAAGAGGTGGTTATACGGGCATGTCTTTATCTCGCGTTTTGTTATATTTGGTTGCATTTTTTTATAGGTGCGCCTTCATTTCAGCTAATTCAGCTGGAAGATTTTGAATGAATTTCGCGACTCTGAAAATCTTTAGAAGTTGAAAAAAAAATAGAAGTTCATTGTGTTTTGGGGTACAGAAAACGTTGTAGAGCATTAAAAGCACCAATATTATGCTCTTAACAAATAAATTCCTTCCTTTAATGGGAAAAAAATCTAAAAATATATTGAGGGAGGAAAAAAACTGCACTAAACAAATTAGAAAAGATTTTTGTTCATATCCACTTCTTAGTCCACTACTTTCACTATTTGGTCCACTAACATTAGACTTGACCTGACTAAAAGAACCAACGGTACTAAAAGGGAGTGTCGGGGCTACCTTTAAATGTATATACAACCAATGGTTCCTTTTACAAGACTACCCTTCTTCTTATTTTTATAATTCAAGATCCCTTATTTTATGGTATTTTCATTTTTCACCCCGATTAATTGAATAATTTTATTTTGGTTGAATTTAAATGGAATTAGTCCATAACGACCATATCAGGCCCAACATGCTTCCGTCCAAATAAATAAACAGTCTGAATTAAAATAGTACCTCTTTTTGACCACACTACCTTCGGGTTTTCCACCAGGTTTTACAGTCTCCTCGACTAACCACTTGATCGCAACTGATGGTTCTGCAATGGCTCCTTCAACGACAACTAGCACAACCCTGGTTCGTTTCCTACTCCGAGCGTATGAGATACTACTGTGGTACTGACTGAATATTTAAACGGGGAAACAATGTTCAAGCAATTGCCAGAATTTTATTTAATAAAATAGAAACTTATTTATTACAACATCATAACCCTTATAGAGAAGAGTTACTTGTTTAGCTACTCATAGTAGCTATGCTTCCTGCACACATACACTCGTATATAAAACTGAATTGAAAAACTTAATACAAACCAAGCTCAGAATATTTTTTTGATTACAATTTATTTTAGAGTAAGAAAACAGAGGAGGTTGCCCGATGCCTTCTGCTTCCTTCAACTTGGGTATATATAGGTGAAGTTCCGGATTTCAAATGCGAATTTCACGGATATTTCGTAGTGGAATGGCCTGAGTGTTCCACTAGGTCTTGGGGTCCGCCATTATTGGTGGTCTTATCTGGCTGCTTTTGCATCCACTCAGTCTTGTGGTCCCTCCATTATCGAGTTAGTGGAGGTAGTGCGTCTTATCTTCACATGGCTTCCTTTTCTTTTTCAGAAAAGCTTGTCCTTTTACTTGACCTCGGCATCTTTCCTGGTCTGGTGGAGCCCTCCCTGTTGTATTCCCCTTTGTTTTTTTTACGGGGAATCCTTTGCCAAATAGTGGCTCTCTCTGTTCAGGGCATTTTTGACAAATGCGTTCCTTCCATCTTCCAGCATGCATCATGTTGCAAAACTTTAGACACGTCTCTGCTGTTGCTGGAATCTCGTTTTTCCACAATTTTTGCCTTTTGTTTTCGAATATGGTTTCGGCAAAATGGGTTGTGGTACTGGTCATGGTGTTGAGCATGAATGATCCGTTTTCGGTCTTTTGGAATGCCTTAAACAAATATTTGACTTTGTCCATCTCAGTTAGACAGACCCAAAGTCCCCAAGCTCTTCTCGTTGTGATATCGTCTTCCGATATCGGAGCAACTAAAAGTTGTCCTTCTGGTGGTGGCTTTACATAATCTAAAGCCTTCATGTATGGTCTTTGCAGCTTAATAAAATGAAAGCTGGGATAAAAACCTTTTCCTGTGATTTATGGAGCTGCTGAAATAAACTTCAGTTCCAGAGTTTCTCCTCTACCTAGTGTATTGTTATTTTTTCAGGTATCGTAGACTCCCTTGTAAATCCATTCTGGTAGTTTTGAAATTTCCAGAAATCCTGGTGATGTGGTGAAGACTGAAGTTAGACAGCCAAAGTCAAACCATTCTCGAACACTCTCAGGTTTTGAACCTGGTAGCGTCCAAACTCGTGGGTATTTCCCTGACCAATCGGCCAAAGATTTTCCTGGGATAAGTCCCATTCTCGTATATAACCTTTCCCATGTCCTTTGGTACTCCATCAATGGGGATGGTTTTAAATTATCACCGTGGACCTTAGATTTTTCAATATTTGGTCTAAGATTAAGCTCGTTGATTTCAGTCTCTAATTTTTTAGACTGATCTGATTCTTCAGATGTTTCCATCTTAGAATCTTTCTTGTTTTCAGAATCCTCTTCATCATCGTAAGGATCCTTTCCTGTATTTGGGATGGTAGTGCTTGAATAACCCTCCCAAATTTTCTCGTCCTGTACTCGTATTTCAGAGATAAGTTTTGACTCTGATGCATCTCGCATAATGGGGCCATAAAGACTATCCCATAACATGGTACTGCAAAGCCTTGCGGCTTCCATTGCATTCTGGACCTTGTTAAGATCCTTTTCCTGTACATGCCCAGAGGCTTTGGCATTAATTGCCAGTGCATCTATGGCCTTGTTTAGCTCTTCAAAGCTATCGTTGTGATGCCTCCATCTTGTAAGGATGTTGTTGGCTTCACTTGGCTCCATTCCCTTGTTAAGAAATCTGCAAGAACATTTTCATGAGATTTGATAATCATAACGTCAAAATCGTAATATTGACACTCGACTTGCCATCTTAAAAGTATGGCTTTCTCGGGTTTACTTTCTATTTTGTTTTTTAAGAAAGCTTTAACACTTGTATTGTCAATTTTTAAGGTAAATCTCTTTGCAAGTAAAAACAGAGACAATTTTTTAAATGCACTGCAAACGGCAAAGAACTCTTTCTCGTTAATGTGCCATCTGACCGCATTATTGTCTGCGAATAGTCCGCTGCAATATCTGCATGAGACTTCTCTTGTTGGTTCTACCTTCGTTAGAACTGCCGCCCACCAATGATCATTAGCATCTGTATATAGTACCAGATCGTCTTCATCGTTAGGTATAGCAAGTTTGGGAAGGTTTTAGCACAACTTCTTTAGTTGATGTACCGTTCCTGTATGTACATTTGTCCATTTGAACTCAGCATCCTTTTTAAGCAAGGGACTGAATATTTTCCTGTAACTTGCAAGATTGTTGATAAACATTCTTGCAAAATTAACTAACCCCAAAAAGCTTTGGAGTTGTTTAACTGTTTTGAGATTATCAGGGCAATCACGTACCTTTTCAACCAAATGTGTTTGGAGGATGATACATGATTTGTCAATCTCAATGCCAAGGAATTCAATCTTCCTTGTTAGAATTACTGCTTTCTTTTGAGATAACCCTAATCCATTCTTGAAACAAATGTTTGAGAAAATCTCTAAATGTTTGAGATGTTCCTTGACTGTTTTGGATGCTATGAGGATATCGTCCACATAAACAAACATGAAACTGAAGTAATCTTTAAAAAGATTATCCATTTTTCTTTGGTATATTTGGGGTGCGTTGGCAAGACCCATTGGCAACACATTCCAAATGTAATGTCCTTGTGGCGTGGAGAAGGCAGTAAACTTTTTGCTTTCCTCATGCATCTTAATCTGATAGAAACCAGATTTACAATCAAATTTAGAGAATACCTTTGCGTTTTGGACGCAATTGATTAGGTGTTCTCGACTTGGAATGTAGTAGACATCAAATTCTAGGATCTTGTTGATGCCTTGATAGTTGATAACAAGTCTTGGTTTTCCCCTTTTCATCTCATTGTGGTTTCTTACCAGAAAACCTGGGCTGCTGTAAGGTGAGACTCCTGGTGATATCAACTTAAGGTCAAGGTGTTCCTTAAGAATCATTTACATATCCTCACGATCCCTTTGATTCATCAGGATTGGCTTGTATCGTACGAACTCATGCTCTTTTCCTTTTTGAAGTTTCAAGGAAGCTTGGAGTTCATTCCTGTTCCACCATGCCAAAGGATTTTCGCTGAAATTCCTTTGAATCTTGTTTTTGATATCTTCAAGTGATATTTGCTCTTCACTTGTGATATCTGTTTGCGATACTCCTTCCATGCTGATATTGAGAAGCTTGATCGTTGTTTCTTTGACTCTTTCTGGATCATCTTCTCCTATTAGGTCTGCTCTCAACTGGAGTATTGCTTCTCCATACTTGCGTTGATCTCTCATTTTTGGGTGTCGAAGTTGTCCTTCATCACCACGCTTGCTGCAAAAATTGAAAGGCATTTTGCGATAAAATGCTTCCCTGAGTCGTTGAATGAGAATCTTATGGTCACAAAGCGTTGTGAGAATAAGTCTTCTTGTCTCATTGTCCTGGGTAACCCTTTTAAAGGCCTGCAGGAAATTGTTGCCTAGGAGAATATCTGCTCCTGTATCATGGAAATAGATAGGTGACGTTTTGACCTTGTACCAAGGGCTACCTTCGGCGCCCCCGATGAGTATTTCCGCTTGCTTAATTCATTTTTTAAAGATAATAATCCTTTTAGAGAAGTCTCTTCCTGCAACTGCTGGTAATTCTTCTTCAAGGTTGGGAGGAAACACGTTCCTTTTTGCCGTACATATTCCAGCACCTGAATCGATGTATGCTGTAAAGTACTCTGCCCTATATTTTTCATATAACATCCCTACTGAGATGTATATGGAGAATGGACTAGTGGTCATCGAATTCGGTATCTTTTACCTTCCACTGTAAATTCCATCCCATCTTGTATCCTTTCCCAAGGTTTGTGTGCCTCAGGGAATTCCAGTCTGAGTATTAAATTTTTGGTTAATCTTCTTGCCATTCCCTGTATTGTAAAATCCATTCCTCCCAGTTTTAGACGTCCTTGATATCTTTCTGGTAAAGTTGTTGGAGATAATACAAAGCATTGCTCGGAAAGATATTATCTTTCTGAGTAATATCGAAAATTACTTCGATTATACTCCATCCTGCTGGACATTGAAGTTCTCCTTCGGTAATGAACTGTCTTGGTCCAGTGATAGCTTCAAGAATAAGTCTATTTCCCATTCTTTGGCTTGTCATCCGATTTTCACTGAACGAAGCTCGCCTTTGCTCAAACCTGTGACTAGTTGTCTGGTTTAGCACTGGTTGATCTCTGATAATCATGTCCATTTCTTGGATATGAGGCAGGTCAGAAATTTCTGGGATCTCAACAAACTCTTTTCTCTGAAATACATCAGAATGATGGGTATTAGAGAGTGCGTATGAGATGCTATATGTAATAGAGTATGGTCTATTTCCTTCTTTCATCAGATCTTTATTTTTGAAATCCTGATGAAGGGTTAGCGCTCTATTAAAGTCTCGATCTGCCAGGTTATAAGCAATCTTCGGATAGATGAACATTGCCACCTTTCCTGCGAATAAGTTGCCGGAGATCCCACCTAGACATGCATCTCTCAAATTCTGAATTCTTATATCGAAGACAGCAATGTCGATTTGGGAATTGACTCCTTCTTTGAACGTTGCTTTAAGAAAGATTCTTATGGCTCCGATATGGATCCACGACATCTTCTGGGCAACTTTCCTGTTGAGTCTGTTCAGTTCCTCTTTGATTTCCATCATGGGAACTAACTGCATCTCCATTGGGATTGCCAGCTCTCCCGTCGTGACTTTGTAAATGATATGATGCTTCCTTTGCCTTAGACTTAATTGTGTCAAGGCTCTCTCCATTTTGCCGACTGTGAAGTCGTCATAAATGCGAAGTTTTGGATCCTCTTTCATGATTCTCATCAGAGCTTTATGTGATATGCTCGTTTGTGAGAAAAACCCCGAGATATCCTCTTGCGTCTCTTGATGGAAGATTTCTTCCTCAGTCTGATTCTGATTCAGAAGACTCATCGTTGTATTCTTCTTCTTCGTATATGCTTTCGTATGAGGGGATGTCCTCGAACCAATATACTTGAATAGGATCTTGATAGTAAAGGGCTTCCTCAATTTCTGGCGTTGCCTCGAACCGTTTGGCTCCTTGGTTTTGGTTTTGCGGACAATCGGTAGAGATGTGGCCTGGAGCACCACATGTCCAACAATTGCAATATTTGAAACTTTCATTGGCTCTGGTGTGTGCCCTTCTGAAAGTTCTCTTAGTAGATATCCTGCTAGATCTATCTTGGCTTGTGGCTGAACGTCCTCTGCTTGGCCCTGAACGATGTCCCAATTTGTAACTTCAGGCTTTTTGTTTGGACCAAAATCTTATGGGTTTCCATGAAGATCTTTCCTTGCCCCGCCTTTCTTCTCTGGCATAAGGGTACTTCTTTCTCTTCTTATGTTCTCTGGCTTCTCCGACAACTGTTGGGATGTCATTGTTTTCGCAACAAAGAGTAACATTTTTGTTGACTCTTCGCATTCTCTTGTAATTCTTTAGCTCAGCTGCCTTTTGGAACCATTCGGCAAGTTTTCTTTTGAGGAACGACATTCGTCTTGCCACGGTATCGATACCTTGGCAATTCGTATTCCTTTATCAACATTTCCCTCCACGGACTTGGGATTTTGGCGAAAAAAAGTGGGATGGTCGTAGCATCACTCATCTTCGACCTCCATTTGTACTCGGTGAAGAGTTTTATGTATAAGTCTATGCTACATATGTCATGTAACTCAAGACTATACAATGCTCTTTCATATCTCTTGGCTTGCTCTCGGCCTCCTCCAAAGTTTCCTTCTGAATCCTCGAAGTAACCAATTCCAATGAAAAGTATCTTGAATACTTTTGCCATTTTATCTACGATATTTTTCATAGATTCTCCTGCCACAACTTCTTCTTTGGTTTCCTGGTCTGTTTGCTCCCAGGCGATCTTGACTGACCCTTCCAAACTCATATTAAGCAGCAATATGAATGCTTCTTTGTTGAGATCAAGGGTTCCTGCTGCTATCCTCATTGCTGAGGCCCAATCGTCAATCAGAAGTTCCCTGTTTTTGAAATCAAGGGTATCTAGATTGAGCATTAACCCATACGGATGTATTGGGTCGAGCTGGGACTTGACATATGGTGTTTCCCTTATGTATGGCCTTCTTCGAGATCTGGTTATGCCTCGTTTTATGAAATCTGGATGTAGATTTCCTCCAGGAATAAAATCTCATTGGTGCGGCATGTGCTCATCTTGCTGAGGGGGATTACTCACTCTGCTATTCTCTGGTACCGTCGATGGAGCGTGACTGGAAGACTCTGCATATTGAGTCACTTGCTGAGTTTTGAGATTCACCAGAATTAATCCGGCGAATGATTCTGCAAGGTCGTTTAGATCCTGCAAATTCTCGAAGTTAACCTCGTCGAGATGGATACGGGCTGTCATGGCTTCTTTTGAGGAACTAATTCTCCTCTCAATAAAGCTCTTAACTTTTCTCCTTCTGTCAATTCTCGTTTTACTTCTACAGCCTTGCCTTTCTGGTGTAGAAGTGGCCCTGTTCCATAAGATGGTGGTAACCATCCTCATCGCTTTCTTCCCGGAGAACTTGATTGTGATTCCAAATTCTTTATCTGCTGTTGGATACCTTGGATTTTATCCAAGATCTCTGCTTGTGATTTTGTAATCTTTTCCATCTCAATTTGCATTAGATGGATGTTGCTCGGGATTTGTATTTGACTATTTGGTAATTACCATAATACTGGACAGTTTTTTGGATTTCTCTGAGATCATTAAGAAGCTTAGAGTGGTCCGGCTCGATTTCCATAAAGGTTAATGAGGGTAAACCACTCATACTCGTTTGATAGATGGAGATCTATCCTTGTAAATTTTCTCGTTTTTCGATTGCTCGAAAAATATCTTGTTTGCTGAACTTTCGTTCATTTTCATGATTTTATTCATGATTATAATTACTCTTCTCTTAAAGTAGTTAATAATATTGTAATTATAAGTTTCTATTAAATAAATAAATACTGGCTCTGATACCATTTTTTGGACCGAAATAAAACTCTTCGATTTACGGGATATAATCTAAAATATTACCTAAATAATGGGTTTTAAAGGTAAGAATAGGTAGGGGTATTAATGTAAAAGGATCCCTCTAGCTGTACACATGGCAGCATAAAGGGTGTTGGCTGCACCCTGGATGCTCCCGTACTAAAATACAAAATGTGTAAATTAAATAATTATGAATTGCATGTATAAATTATTAGCACCAACAAAAGTTGAGAGAGCAAATATTAAAAATGGCGGAAAGGCCAAACAAGGAGGTGGTGGAGGTGAACCCCAGGCCGCAAAAGGGGTTAACATCGACGGCAATAGACTGGTTGGAATGGGCGTTTGTGAAGCTATTTCATGATCCTAAGCAGCCGTTACATTATCTCGCCGGTAACTTTGGTCCGGTCGACGAGACTCCTCCGGTGTCTGATCTCCACGTTCAAGGCCATTTGCCGGTTAGTCGCGTTAAATTATATGTTTGATCGGATGATTTGTTGCTTTGTTAATCGATTTTTTAGCTGCGGTGTGTGAATGTGAAATGTTTAGTTCATTTCTGTTGTTGTGGTTTTGTGCTGAAGTTTCGATGTCGATGAGTTAAGTGTTGGTAGTTTTGCGCCTAGTATGCGATTTTCGGAAACAGAGATGAATAGTTGTTGCTATGAATTGGAGTTGGAGTGTGTCTGTGAACTTACTTCTAATGAGTCGAAAACGGAGAGATTTCGATATTTTTAGTGGAAACTTGCGTCCGGTTACTGATCTTCACGTTGAAGGCCATGTTCCTGTTAAGTCGGCTTTCGATTTTGTGTTTGACTGGATGACTTTGTTGTTTTGGTTAATCGAAATATGTTGTTGATTTTTGAGCTGCGGTGTGTGTATTGACTGTGAGATGTTTAGTTTATTTCTGTTGTTGTTGTGGTTATTTAGATTTCGGGATGTGTTACGGTTACTTTAAGTGTTTGCGATGAATTTAAAGAGTAAATGTAGATTTAGCTTCTATTTTTAGTTTTGTGATAATGGTTAGAGAAGTTTGGTGATTAGTTGTTGTAACGAGCTTAAAAAGTGTAATCAGGACTCAGGAATAGGTTATACTGAGTCGTAACGTGCTTAAAGAGTGTAACTAGGAGTAGGTCATACAATGGAAAAGCTCTGGCTGGAGGAAATGTCTAAAAATTTCGATTAATGATTTTGATTTGGGCGGATAGTTCTTAATTTCTTGCGTGTCATTTGATCTTTGGATAGAATTGATCAACTGTGCTCCTGTGGTTGGTCTTGAGGTGGAATCATCCTACCTTTGGTGGTTAATAAAATTCGATATGTGTGTGAATAAATTTTCTTTCAGTTGTCTGGGGGGAAGGCTTGCCCCTTATACACCCTTGTGGTGGGACCCTTCTCCGGACCCTTGCATTGCGGGGATGCTTTCGTGCACCGGGTTGCCCTTTGGGGGGTCTAGGAAATAGAAATGCGCGTGTGTGTCTGTGAGTGTGTTTTTGTTTGTGTATGGCAGATATATACATGTGGATATAAATGTACATATAAGTATTTTTGTTAGCCTGAAATTGGTGTATACAGATAAGAACTGATGATATAAATGTGTTTAAATAGTGGTGATAGCTAGATTGAGAACCAGGTAATTACCTGTATACGTAGGTGCATCAATGCTCAGAGTTAGTGATGACAGTTTGATCTGGAGACACTATGGCTTGTTTTGAATTGAATTCTGCCTGATTGGACTTTGCTGCTATAAAGGGTAGTGGTGATAATCAGGTTGACAGCATTAATTGTTCGAGGAATTCCATTTATTCAGTTCAAGGTTTGTTGAGAATCTTCAGTATGTTAAGAAGAAAGTTTGAAATTAGAAAGCTGGGATGATTTTTAGAGTTTTATTACGTTAAATCAATTTTCTTACTGCAATAAAACTGAAGCAAATAACTTAAGACATGTATAATTATTTGCAGTATTTAATTTTGCACTATTGATCCTGCTCTATAGCTAAATTTAATGGTGATGTTATTCTGAAATTATTATGTTTCTATATAGATAACTGGAGAAGATTTATTAACTTTGGCCGGTGATGATTTCATAAGATCAATTTACTTGTTCCCACTGCAGGATTGTCTGAATGGAGAGTTTGTGAGGGTTGGTCCGAACCCAAAGTTTGCTCCAGTTGCTGGATATCATTGGTAACTTTTCTTTTTGTTTTGAAATTTGTTTAGAAATTCACATGGTCTGATAACGTTACTAACTGGCGGACAGATTAACTGTTTAAACAGCTAAGGAACAGCAACTTTGTTTTACCATCTGAAACTATACCCACTGAAATTTGAAAGCCTCAATCTGCATGTTTTTGTTAGTAATTGTTTTGTAACATATATTTATTCTTCGAATGTATGGTCATGTTTACAAACTTGATCAATTTGTATCAAATGTTGTTTTCACTTTATCCTTGTTTCTTCAATTTGCAGGTTTGATGGAGATGGGTACCTTTCTGCTTGTCCTCATTATCTCTTAAGATGTGGAGTTGTTCCATTTTAGTATTTCAACAGCTATGATTTTCTCTCATCATCAATTTGAATAAATCAAACCAACATTATGCACTCTTCCTTCTCCTTCATTTATGCCTCAATGTAAATGTACTCCTTACTTCTAATGAATTTCAGATGGATACTTCAGATTTTCTCAAGTTTCAGGAAAAAAATCCACATAATCACATAAATTTCCACTATTACCAAGAAGCACCTACTCTTGGCCTTTATAATCACTCAATCATAGAAAGCGTGTGATTATGGCCAGAAAGATCATTTTCCTTAGATTTGGTTTAGCCATAATCATAACGACTAACAAATATAGTTGATGACAATAGGTACCTTGCAACAATGGTTTACCTTCTTAACAGTTCTTGTTTTGTGCAGAATGATTCACGGTATACGCATAAAAGATGGAAAGGCTACATATGTCTCCCGCTTTGTGAAGACATCACGCCTTAAACAAGAAGAGTATTTTGGCGGATCTAAGTTTATGAAGGTAAGATTACCGTACAAGAGAGTATTTTGAAGTGAAATCAGAATTTATTTTATAATGGTCAGACGTGGGTATTTTCTGAGAACTTAGTATCTTTGGTGGTTCTCACTTTTCTCTCTCTGTACTCCCTCTCCCACTCTCCAGTTTTTTCATAAGCTAATGCGGTTTTAATGTAATATGCCGTTTCCATTTGTATTTGTTGGGTATGTGAATTGGCAGATTGGAGATCTGAAAGGGATGTTTGGACTGATCGTGGTCAATATGCAAATGCTAAGAGCAAAACTTAAAGTACTTGATGTTTCCTTTGGACATGGTACTGGTAAGTTGGTTATGACGCTTTCCCACCATCTTATTGGCTATGCATCTCAGAAGCTCTCTATGTGATTTGCGCGTGATGCTACTTACAAGATAATTTTTCCTAGAAAAACTCTCGTGATATAGCAGACGGGCAACATACCTCCTTCTCATAGAAAACTTAGGAATATACCCTGCTATACTTTGATACATAGTGAAAAAACCTTTCATACTGGGATTGCCTTTTGCAATGTAAAAAGACAATCAGTCCTAATGTTTAAAGCTTAAATAATTTTTTTATTTGAAAATCTAAATTTACTCAAAAACCTTAATAAAAATACAAAAACTTCAATATATTCATCGATGTTGCTTTCTGCACGTTGTAGTGGTGCACCGCCCATTTCTGCGAACTACGTTTTACAGATTGATTACTGTAACACTAATCTATTAGCAGACCGTGACGCTGGTTATTTCAGACTTTGTTTCCTTATTTCATTTCATTATGGGTTTTGGTTTTTAGGCAACTGCCTTGCAAGTTATGTTTGCATATCTGGTGGATTATTTCTAGAATAACAGAACCATCTTCTTTCAGCTAATACTGCTCTAGTATA
The DNA here is from genome assembly GCA_948329865.1 of Linaria vulgaris. Lineage (NCBI taxonomy): Eukaryota > Viridiplantae > Streptophyta > Magnoliopsida > Lamiales > Plantaginaceae > Linaria > Linaria vulgaris. Next base: position 85,313,215 of record OX415254.1, on the reverse strand, counting down.
TCACCATGGGAAGCTTTTGGCACTCAGCGAGGCAGATAAACCATGTAAGTTGGAATAAATTCTCTTATGTTCATTCTGAAACACTGTCAATTATCCAAAGCTGATATGTTACTATATGGACTTAATTAAGAACACATCGTGAACTAAAAGATGAATTATCTCCTCAAATTCCGTGTGCTATCTTCTACTTTGTTGAACAGATGTCATCAAAGTCTTGGAAGATGGAGATCTGCAGACCATTGGCATGTTGGATTACGACAAAAGACTGTCACATGCGTTTACTGCTCATCCAAAGGTTGACCCATTGACTGGTAAGAGAAATGTTCCTAGTTTTGGTACAAGCTTGATCCATTCGTTTCAAAAAATATTAATGGTATATACTGTGAAAAAACTTACTAAAATACATGAGAGCATAACTTTCCATGTTCGAACACCGCATATTCTGTTGTCTTGAAGAATGAAAGTTATTTCGCCCGATAAGCATGTAACTAGCTTACATGATATTGTCATGCAGGGGAAATGTTTACCTTTGGCTATTCACAGAAGCCGCCGTATATAATGTATAGAGTTATATCGAAGGATGGGGTAATGGAGGATCCAGTGCCCATAACAGTATCAGACCCAATCATGATGCATGATTTTGCCATCACTGAAAACTATGCACTTTTTATGGATCTGCCTTTATACTTCAGGCCAAAGGTATGGTAATTACGCAACAAGAGTTTAATCGGTATTCATTGCTAAAGCATGAAATGGGTCATAAGTTAGTGTCATCCGTCTGGCGTCATGTATCTCTGCCCAAATTGCTCAATATAGTCATAGACCAGTTTCAGAATGTGCAAGTGTTGATTGTGAAACCAGAATGATGGAAATGTCATATTTCTCAGGGAATGGTGAAGGAAAAGAAGTTGGTATTCAGTTTTGATCCTTCAAAGAAAGCTCGTTTTGGCATCCTTCCACGGTATGCTAAGAATGAACTCTTGATCAAGTGGTTTGAGCTTCCGAATTGCTTCATATTCCACAATGGTTAGCAACTTTATTCTTAGAATGTAATTGAAATATTATTTAACATATCTTGCTTGACAATATCGATGATTGGAATAGCTTTTGCTGATTGACTTTTCTAACTTGTTTTGGAATATGAGTTTATGTGGGTTATTCATCATAAATCTTATAAATGCTCCACGTATGCCTTTGTTGCTTATCTTTTCAGTAGGATTGGGAATGATGTTATCTATAGCTTCTTGTTTTTACGAACACGAGGAAAACGGAAACTCACTTTGGAGTATCATTTTGATAGCGATTTTTTCTCCGTTAGTTGAGTTAATATACGTGGTTTAAAACGTTAATATTAGTCTTTTTCTATAACAAATTAGTTATTCATAGGGCAGCTGAAGTTTGCTAAAAAGTAAAAATTTATAGGGCTATATAAGGCCAGGCTAATATTGCGACTGTTCTTCAGCCAATGCTTGGGAAGAAGGAGATGAAGTTGTTCTGATCACTTGTAGACTTCAGAATCCGGATCTTGGCGTGGTTAACGCCATTGTAAAGGAAAAGCTTGAGACTTTCACTAATGACTTGTAATTTCTTTACATCCGTGTATAAGCATTAATTTTTCTTCTCTTATCTCCTGGTCAAATAATGGTAATGTTGTTGCAGGTATGAGATGAGGTTCAACTTAAAAAGTGGTCTGGCTTCACAGAAAAAGTTATCTGTGTCGGCTGTAGAATTTCCTAGGGTAAATGAGAGCTACACTGGGAGGTAATCGGGAGTTTGGTCTAATTACAGAAACTTCTGAACGTTTGAATAATTACCAACACTTTCCACGAAAGTTAAAAGAACATTAGAAGTTTCTTTCCGTGCTAATCCCGTATGATGATTCCTCTCATGATAAATATTTGTCTATCTTAACCCAGGAAACAACGTTATGTATATTGCACGATCGTGAACAATATAGGAAAGATACAAGGAATTATCAAATTTGATCTGCATGCAGAGCCAGAGACTGGTAAAACGCAGCTAGAAGTAGGTGGAAACGTTCAAGGGATCTTTGATTTGGGGCCTGGAAAATTTGGCTCTGAGGCTGTATTTGTGCCCCGAGAGCCTGGTACTACATCTGAAGAAGATGATGGCTACCTTATTTTCTTTGCACATGATGAGAATACGGGGTACCATATAATTTGAAGTTTTATGTATCTCTGTGTCTCATGTTTATACACTGAGTTTCTGTGTGTTTTCAGTATCTTATGGTTTTACACACAAAAATTACAGGAAGTCGGCTGTGACTGTAATAGATGCGAAAACAATGTCACCTGACCCTGTAGCAACTGTTGAGCTACCGAAAAGAGTCCCGTATGGGTTTCATGGCCTCTTTGTGACGGAGGTAAGTACACACTTATTTTTGTTCGAGGTACTTCTGTTTACTAGCCTTTATCAGTTTGACGCTGGGAAAAAGTGCATGAAACCCTTGCACACCAACCCCTTTGCAAATTGTCTAAAACTCTCTCGTGATTTTTATGCACGATTCATAAAAACACAATCAATTATTAACTGCACAACATTGATTGTCACTGGGGATGATGCTGTAGACAGAGAAATTAAAGTGATAAGCAAATGCATTTTAGACATGTTTTTACTTAATTTTAACTTGTCGAACTTTTCTAATATAGTGAAAATTAAGAATCTCACTAGGGGAGAAGAATATTTCACGTTGCATGACGATGTGTGTATGTACACATGTAATCGAACTGTATATACAAAGTAATTGTGCATCGGTTCCATGAGTTTTTTTTTTTACACTTTTCAGAATCTTCTCGTTTCAGTGTCTTGGTTTTATTTCATTTCACATTTGGCATTTTAGTACTCATCATCTATTTTGTCGTGTCCTCGAACAGGAACAACTTCAAGAACAAGCAAAGTTGTCATGAGATCATGTTTTATGTTGTACTTTCTTTGGGATATTTGGAGCCATTATATACAACAAGGTCTTCATGTGTGTATATTACGTACTCTCCTGTATTATAAACTACAGTTGGCTCTGAAGGGGTATCGTGCGAAACAACGTTTTTATCATTCCAGTCTATAGGTTTATGAGAATCAATGCATTTTGGGCGATTCTTATCAGAATATTATTTGGGGGATTAAACAACAGAATATTCAACCGAAATTATTATTAATTTCGGCAATCATGTCACTCTAGTGCACTTAAGTAGTTTGATGTACCAAGGCAAATTGGTTAAAATTAAATTGAAAAAGACTGCATAAATCTTCAATCACAAACCGTTGTACTTGTTTTTTTGAAGAAAACTCGAAATTTTCTTTTTGTATCTATAGATAAAAAAGTATAAGGAGTAATAACTACTTGTTTTTTTGAAGAAAACTCGAAATTTTCTTTTTGTATCTATAGATAAAAAAGTATAAGGAGTAATAACCAACGCGCATATGGGTGAAACAGTTAAAATCACGCGACTAAAATGATATGGATTTAGATACCTTTCATATAACTCAAACCCTCACAATCAATCTCGCAACTTCAACTTTTGTCTTAATCACACGTTAGGCATTAAGATTGCGTAACGGAAGTACAAATTTCAGAAGGAATTGGAAACTATATTTTGTGTTTGACGGACATTTAACTGCTAATCAAATTATAGTACGGTTTATCGATTTGAGGTGCTAAACCTGTTGCTTGTTGACGATCTTCGGTAACAAGGAAGTAGCCTTGTTGTAGTAAGGCATTTGCTCGATTAAGCAAGCGTCGTTGTTTCGACTGTCAAATGCATTTTGCAGCATATGCATTAATAGACTTACTGGTGCGATGATTGGTTCGTTCGTAAACTGATGGATATATGCGTGAATTTATGTTTTGTTGCCAGAGAAATTGAAGAGCGTGCATAGAGAAAGTTTTTAAAGTACGGAAGCAATAGGGTCAGACAGACGTTTAACTGCTAACCAGACTATAGTACGATTTATCGACTTGAGGTGCTAAACGTTTTGCTTGTTGAAGATCTCCAGTAATCAGGAAGTAGCTTTGTCGTGAGGCATTTCCTGGATTAAGCAAGTGTTGTTGTTTCGACTATCAGTTGTATTTCGTAGTATACACATTAAGTCATTAATGACTCAACATCACATGTAACAGTTGATTTCAGCGCTTATGTATGTATTTTTTGAGTTTTGTAGCTGAGGAAGTTATTTGAGGTATTGCTGCTGCTGGTATTTACATGAGTTTTTCTGTTTCTCTGCAGGAATAGGAATGCCTGAATCAACCGTACTAAATACTAAATACAAAAAGTCCACTACTCATGAGTCCACTACTTCCACTAACTAACTATAATTAAAGAATGTTACCAAAAAAAAAAAAACTATAATTAAAGAAACAATTAGTGGTCTAACTAAAGAAATAACGGAACTAAAATACAAAATGAGTAGATTAAATAATTCTGAATTGCTGCATGTATATAATAACAGTCACCCTCACTCCCACAAAAGTTGAGAGAACAAATATTAAAAATGGTGGAAAGGTCAAACAAGGAGGTGGTGGAGGTGAAACCCAGCCCGCAAAAAGGTTTAACATCGACGGCAATAGACTGGTTGGAATGGGCGTTTGTGAAGCTATTTCATGATACTAAGCAGCCGCGTCTCGCTCTCTCCGGCAACTTTGCTCCGGTCGACGAAACTCCTCCGGTTACTGATCTCCACGTTCAAGGCCATTTACCGGTTAGTCGCGTTTGATTTTCTGTTTAATCGGATGATTTTGTTGTCTTATGGATCAAAAAACATATTTTGTTGATGTTGTGGTTATGACATATATTTTAGATAGTTTGTTGGCTTCTTTTGTTGTTGTTGTGATTGTGAATTGGAGTTTAGACTTCAAGGTTTGTGGTTGCGGTTTCGTAAGTGTTTGTTGCAAAGTATTTGGAGATATCTTAGGAAATCGAGTTTTTGCGATGAGGTGAATTTGTTGTTGCAATGAACTTAAAAAGAGTGTTGATAAGTTTCGTTCATACTTTGTCGGGAGTTGAAAAGCACGGGTAATTTTTTGGAGGAAACGTTTGGAGAATTTGATTGATTATAGCCCGTAGCGTTTTGCTTGGCACGTGATGGGTTACAGTTGATCAACTGTGGTCCTGTGGTTGTTCTTGAGCAGCTGGAATTATCATACATCTTGGTGGGTAATAAAATTCGATCAAAGTGTACATATAAGTACTATTGTTAGCCAGAAGTTGGTTTGTGTATACAAGAACTAATGATATAAATGTGTTTAATAATGGTGACAGCGTAATTAATTACTTCACGTATGTAAGAACTAATGATATATAATGTGTTTAATAATGGAATGATATATATTTCAGGAAATGGTGACCCTCTCTTTCCTCAAATATATATATATATATATATATATATATATACATATATATATTTCAAAAATCGTCATTCTTATAAATGACCGATAAAAATAATTGCAACATTACCGATAAGGGTAAAGGAAAAGCGAAACGAAAAAAAGCAGCGCAATATATTTCCAATGTAGGGTTACCGAAAACCCTAGCGACCCTCGAGTTTGCTCGTATGTTTAAATCTCGGCGTGACGACAACTTAGAAATTACAAATCTCGCTGAAGTTACTCAACCAGTGAAGGAACCTCCGCCACAAACTCAGCAGACTCCGGTTGCTTCCCAACAGCGCTCAACTACAACTCGGACCGAGGCCCCTACTCCGGCGCTTGCACAACAACAACGCCCCACTACAACTCGGACCCAGGCTCCTGCTCCGGCTGCACAACAAATGAGACCCACTTCAACCCGGAACCAAACCGCTGCTCCACGCCTGAGGGACCCAGATTCGGTCTTGCCGCCTGAAATTACTCCTCCACGTTCAATCTTTTCACATGCCTTTGTGGACGAACTCCCACAAGCCAATAACATAGGAGCTTCGACCCGCCAAGGACCTTATTGTATTTCCAGTTGATCGCGTTATATTCTCCGGTAGAGCCCCTGTTAAAATAGGATCAAAAGTGAAATTGTCGGTAAACACAAGTATGAGCTTCTTATCTTCGTGCTCTGTAGTACCTCGACCTTTCCCCCGTCCCCTAGGCGGCATATGGCTAGTAAAATCAGATGCAGAAGCAACAGAAGCGGGCGATGGTTGCGATGGCGACGAAGCTCCTATGTTATTGGCTTGTGGGAGATCGTCCACAAAGCCATGCGAAAAGATTGAACGTGGAGGAGTAATTTCAGGCGGTAAGACCGGATCTGGGTCTCTCAGACGGGGAGCAGCGGCTCGGTTCCGGGTTGAAGTGGGTCCCGTTTGTTGTGCAGCCGGAGCAGGAGTCTGGGTCCGGGTTGTAGTGGGGCGTTGTTGTTGTGCAAGCGCCGGAGTAGGGGCCTCGGTCCGAGTTGTAGTGGGACGCTGTTGGGAAGCAACCGGAGTCTGCTGAGTTTGTGGCGGAGGTTCCTTCACTAGTTGAGTAACTTCGGCGAGATTTGTAATTTCTACGTTGCCGTCACGCCGAGATTTAAACATACGAGCAAACTCGAGGGTCGCCAGGGTTTTCGGCAACCCTACATTGAAAATATAGTGCGCTGCTTTTTTTCATTTTGCTTTTCCTTTACCTGTATCGGTAATGTTGTAATTATTTTTATCGGTCATTTATAAAAATGACGATTTTTAGAATATATATATATATATATATATTATATTTGGGGAAAGAGAGGGTTATAAGTTATAACTTATAACTTATAACTAGACTAGATTTAGAATGATGAACGGGATTTGTGATGAATAAGAAATGAAGTTATGCTTGCTATTTATAGACAATTTTTTTTTAAAAGCCGCCGGTCCCACCTGTTTTCCGTCGGCACTTGGCCGACGGAAAAGACCGAAGTGCCGACGGAAAACAGGTGGCCCCACCCTTTTCCGTCAGCCAAGAGCCGACGGGAAAGAGGTGGGGCCGCCTCTTTTCCGTCGGTAGTTGGCCGTCGGGAAAGACCGGCGGGCCCGGCGGCTGTTTATTTTATTATTTTTTACTTTTTTTCCCTTCATTTCCGACGGACAAGTGCCGTCGGAAAAGTTTTTTACCCATTTCGGACTGCCAATTCCGTGGGATGCCGTCGGGGATGGGCAATTCTGTTGTAGTGAATTATGAATTAAACCTGTTTGAAAATGCTATGAAATTGTTGGGGGTGAGGTTAATGTGAGATTAAGTTTTTATATGGTTACTGTGTTGCTGAAGATGTGTAGATTTTGGCTGGTGACGAATTTCATATATATATCAAGTGCAGGATTGTTTGAATGGTGAGTTTGTGAGGATTGGTCCAAACCCGAAGTTTGCTCCGGTTGCTGGATATCATTGGTAAACTAACTCTTCCTTTTATTTTGAATTTGTTTGGAGATTCGAATGGCCGCCTGATAGTGAGTGTTCTAGCTGGTGGACTAAATAACAGCTACTTTGACTTTGGTTCACTTTCTGAAACAAATACGCACGAAACGAAAAAGAAAACTTCTATCTGCTTGTTTTGTTTTTGTCTCATATATATATATATGGTTGTGTTTACCAGCTCGGCCAATTTGTATCAATATATTGAGTTGACTCTATTCTTGTTTCTTATGTTTGCAGGTTTGATGGAGACGGGTACGTTAGTGTTTCAATGGCCGTGATTATATCTCATCGCTTCTCTATTCGAATAAATTAATCAAACAATATGTGTTCGTTCGTTCTTCTATGTCCTCCATTTACGCCCAATAAATAGTTACTCCTTATTTTCAACGAATGCACTTCAGCTTTTCACAAGTCACAGACAAAAAATACTTAACGGTCTTTCATTCATACAAGTTACAAGCAACTACTCTTGGTTTGTAATCAAGCCCCCCCCCCCCCCCCCCCCCCCACACACACACACACACAAACAAGAAGTGTGATTTAGTGCTGAAAATATCATTTTCCTTAGATCAAATGCTGTTGTTCATTCACCGTGATATTGAAAAATAAATATATTTAGATACCCTTGCAAGCATGGTTCACCTCAATGGTCCACGTTTCTTGCAGAATGATTCATGGTTTACGCATAAAAGATGGAAAGGCTACATATGTCTCTCGCTTTGTGAAGACATCACGCCTCAAGCAGGAAGAGTTTTTTGGTGGATCCAAGTTTACGAAGGTGAGATTATTGGGACAAGAGAGTATTTTGAAGTGCAAACAGAAGTAACTCGGAAATTTATGTTTGAACTGGTCGAACTTGGGCATGCCTGACAACTAAGGATCTTTGGTTTTTCACCCTTTCCTGTCTCCTGTTTTTTCATAAGCTAATGTAGTTCTAAATGTAATATACATTTTCTATTTGTATGTGTTTGCCGCTGCTGTAGATTGGTGATCTGAAAGGAATGTTTGGACTTATCATGGTCAACATGCAAATGCTTAGAGCAAAACTTAAAGTACTTGATGTTTCCTTTGGACATGGTACTGGTAAGTTGGTTATGTTGTTCCCCATCATCTCTCTCTTAATGTCACTTACCAGGTTTGTTACCTAGCTCGCATGAGATATAGAAGAAGGGCAACCTAGTTCCTTCTCATAGAAAACTTAGCAATGAACCCCTGCTATACTTTGATACGTAATGAAACCCCGTTTGTACTGGGATTGCTTTAGGCATGTGAAAAGACAATAAATATCTATATAGGTAAAATGAATCTTATTTTGAACCTAAATTTACTCAAACTTTTAGCTCAATTTATAATCTTTGAGAAATATAATGCAGTCACAGATGTTGCTTTCCGAACTGTCTAGAGGCAACATGCAAATTATATCAAACTTATGCGCTACAGATTGGGTTTTTGTAGCTTTTAGCAAAATGTGACGCTGATTATTTCAAGGGCGGTAACACTTTGTTTCTTCTTCTGCATATTTTGGCAACATTTTTTATGGGTTTTGGTTTTTAGGCAACAGCCACTCCAGATTATGTTCGTAATGAATACATTTTTTGTCTCCTTTGTTTCGAGTGGATTGTTTCTAAAATTACAGAACCTTCTTCTTTCAGCCAATACTGCTTTAGTATATCACCATGGAAAGCTTTTGGCACTCGGTGAGCCAGATAAACCATGTAAGCTTGCTTTATTTCTCTTTTGTCATTCAAAAACACTGTCACCTGGGATTCTATCCGAGACCTGATATGTTACTACATACACATTATTAAGAGAAGATACCTTGAACTAAAATATGAATAATCCCCTCAAATTCTGTATGCGTTTTTCGAAATTTCCTGAACAGATGTCATCAAAGTTTTGGAAGATGGAGATCTGCAAACCATTGGCATGCTGGATTACGACAAAAGACTGTCGCATTCATTTAGTGCTCATCCAAAGGTTGATCCATTAACAGGTAAGAGAAATCATCATAGTTTTGGTACAAACTTGATCCAGTCCTTTCAAGAAATATTAATAACAAATACTTGGAAAAATTTTAGTAAAATACACGAGATTATAACTTGCATGTTCGAAATGACTCATGATGTTAAACTCAGATTATGTCATCTTGAAGAATGGAAGTTACATATTCTTTTTCGTAATTTCCCATGATAGTCATGTGGCTAGCTTACATATCTTTTCATACAGGGGAAATGTTTACATTTGGCTATTCACAGACACCGCCGTATATAACATACAGAGTTATATCAAAGGATGGTGTAATGGAAGATCCAGTGCCCATAACAGTGTCAGACCCAATCATGATGCATGATTTTGCCATAACTGAGAATTATGCAGTTTTTATGGACCTACCGTTATACTTCAGGCCAATGGTATGGTAATTCTGCAACAATAATTTACTTGGAATTAATTGGATAAAGCAAGAAACTGGAGTATAAATTAGTAACTGTCGTGTTCGTCTGACATGTTCATCTCGATGATTTCTGGGTAACTTTCACCATTTGTAGTAAGGATAATCCTTTTGCCCTGCAGAAACTTATCCTATAATGCTGAATATCCTCTGTTTGAAACTGATTTGAACTTCATCTTCTAGCTTTTACTATTCTTTTTGCCACGGGACAGAGAAACTATTAAGCTAATGGTAACCCACTTTATCAGTAGCATTATACCTTACACTAGTTCGACGTCACAGCGAGAAAGTTCCAAACCAAGTATAGTTTGGGCCAGTTATGATCTTAAGCTACAATACAATCAAACGATAATTTACAACGGTAGATGACACATTCTCATCCCTGTTAACAACCCATACCGACTTTTCCCTGTTTCAGATAATAACGATGTTTAATTTCACTTTGTGGTAATACTTCTTTAGAAGAAGGGAAAAACTGTACTGATAATTCATTGGTTATAATATTAACCTCTAAGCTGGAAGAGTTACAACAATACAATCATAAACCTCTATATCATAATACAATCATATAGAGGTTATAATATTAACCTCTATATCACAGAACTTGCCTTAATAGATTTTTAGGTATCATAAACCAAAGGATCTCAATCGATTCACATGTAAACAATTTCAAAATGTGCATTTTAAAACAGACTGGAATGATATATATTTCAGGAAATGGTGAAGGAAAAAAAGTTCGTATTCAGTTTTGATCCTGCAAAGAAAGCTCGTTTTGGCATCCTTCCACGATATGCTAAGAATGAGCTCCTGATCAAGTGGTTTGAGCTTCCAAATTGCTTCATATTCCACAATGGTGAGCAACTTTATTCGGTTACACCACATGATGTAAATGAATTATCTCTTAAGTTATCTTACCCTATAAAATAGATATTGGAATAACTTTTGCTGATTTACTTTTCTAACTTGTTTCAGATACGATATAATTCATCATTAATCTAAACAAATGCTCCATATATGCCTTTGTCTGCTTATCTTCACATTAGCATTGGAAATGATGTTATGGTTAGCTTCTTGTCTTTTAAGAACCTGAGGAAAATCGAAACCCATTATTGGAGTTTCATTTTGAAACCAAATCGTTACCATTAGTTGAGTCAACAAACGTGATTTAAGTAACGTTAGTAATTTTTTTTTTAAATTTAGTTACTGACAAGGCAGCTCAAGTTTTGCAAACAATAAAAATTTAAGGGCTATATGAGGCCAGGCTAAGACTGTGACTGTTTTTCAGCCAATGCTTGGGAAGAAGGAGATGAAGTTGTTCTGATCACTTGTCGACTTGAGAACCCGGAATTTGACATGGTTAATGTCGTTGTAAAAGAGAAGATCGAGAATTTCACTAATGAACTGTAAAATCATTACATCCTAAGTAATAGCCTTCTTTCTCCTCGTGTCTCAACTGGTCCAATAATAGTGGCGTTTTTGCAGGTATGAGATGAGGTTCAACCTGAAAAATGGTCTGGCTTCACAGAAAAGGTTATCCATGTCGGCTGTAGATTTTCCCACGATAAATGATAGCTACACTGGCAGGTATTTTCATCATCTCTTCTGCGATAAGTGTAGTTGCACCTCAGAAGTTGGTCTAACTACAGAAACTTATGTACTGTTCGAATAATTACTAAAACTTCCCTTGAAATTTAAAAGAACATTAGCAGTTTGTTTCCGTTCCAATTCCATACAATGATTTCTCTTATGATATATATTTATTTGTCTTAATCCAGAAAACAGCGTTATGTATATTGCACGATCCTCGACAGTGTAGCAAAGGTAATTGGAATTATCAAATTTGATCTGCATGCGGAGCCAGAGAATGGAAAAACAAAGCTGGAAGTCGGAGGAAACGTTCAAGGGATCTTTGATTTGGGCCCTGGAAGTGTTGGTCCCGATACTGTATTTGTGCCCCGAGAGCCTGGTTCTGAAGAAGATGATGGCTACCTTATCTTCTTTGCACATGATGAGATTACAGGGTAAAATATAATTTGAAGTTTTATGTATCTCTCTGTCTCATGTTTATACACTGAGTTTCTGTGTGTTTTCAGTATCTTATGTTTTACACACAAAAATTACAGGAAGTCGACTGTGACTGTAATAGATGTGAAAACAATGTCACCTGACCCTGTAGCAACTATTGAGCTACCAAAAAGAGTCCCATATGGGTTTCATGCCCTCTTTGTGACAGAGGTAACTACACACTTATTTTTATTCAAGTTACTTCTGTTTACAAACTTTTGTCAGTTTGACCATGAGAAAAAAGTGCATAAAACCGTTGCGCGTTTGAATAACCTGCACCAACCCCTTTGTTAATTATCTAAAACTCTCTCTTGATTTGTATGCACGGTTGATAAAAACACAGTGAATTAGTAACTTCACGACATTGATTGTGATTGGGGATGATGCTGTAGACAGAGAAATTAAATTGGTTAGAATATACATTTTAGGTATTGTTTCACTTAATTTTGAACTTGTCGAACTTTTCTAATATAGTGAAATTTAGAATCTCACTGGGGAAAAGGATATTTTGCGTTGCATGACGATGTGTGCATCTACACGCGTAATCGAATTGTAGGTACAAAGCAATTGTGCATCGGTTCCATGAGATTCATTTTAACTTTTCGGAATCCCCTCGTTTCAAAGTCTTGGTGTTATTTCATTTCACATTTGCCATTTTGGTACTCATCATCTATTTTGTGATGTCCTCGAACAGGAACAACTTCAAGGGCAAGCAAAGTTGTCATGAGATCATGTTTTCTGTTGTACTTTCTTTGGGATATTTAGAGCTATGGCTTGAATTATACATAACAAGGTCATCCCGTGTGTATACACGTACATCTCTCCTGTATTATAAACTAAAGTCGGTTGTAAAGGGTATCATGCGAAATACCGTTTTATCATTCCAGTCTATAGGTTTATGAATCGATGCACTTTTGGGCGATTCTTATTGGAATATCATTTGGGGGATTAAACAACATAATATTCGGGCAAAATTATTAATTTGGGCAATCATGTCACTCTAGTACACTTATGTTTTTTGATGTACCAAAGCATATTGGTTAAAATTAGATATCTTTCATATAATTCAAATCCTCAACGCCAAACTCTATCATCTACCTCGAGAATCTTATTTAGTTTTGTTCACAATAACACGTACTAATATCCGAGTTGTCTTGACAATCACTAGTTTCTTGAATATGTAAGGTAGACATTAGAACAATAACACGTACTAATATCCGAGTTGTCTTGACAATCACTAGTTGCTTGAATATGTAAGGTAGAAAACTAATGTCGTAGTCGTACATGGATCATGATCATACAGTCGAGCTCTCCTTTCACGACTAGCATTGAGGTATTCCGACATTCAATCACACAAATTCAATATCACACATCGTGCATCGTTCAATTACATATGGATAGTGGTTCAAACAATTGACACCTTGAAAAGTTTATTGATTGTCGATGATAAGACTATTCATTTGGTGAATTCAATCCAAACATTTTGGTTCAACGAAACTTTGGATTCAATAACCTCCAAAATACAGTGGTGTAAAAATAGTTGATACCCAATCAACGAACAAAAAGGAATGAGAAAAATGGACGAAGAACACATTGAAGATATGAAGTTCGATTTGATTAAGTTGTGAATATCACTAGATTGAGGTATGCTAAACACGTGTGACCCATTCGCTAAGACTATTCATTTGGTGAATTCAATCCAAAAATTTTGGTTCAACCAAACTTTGGATTCAATAACCTCCAAAATACAGTGGTGTAAAAATAGCTGACACCCAATCAACGAACTGTTGGAAAAATTTGGAATTGAGTCCAAATATATGTGCAAAGTGTGTGAATTGTAATTGCTTATTGAGAAGCAATTTTATTTGTTAAAATAAAATTCAAGATTAAATTAAAAATATGAATTTTAAAGGCACATTTATTGTATTACTTGAATGAGGTCAAAATATTTGATGACATTCAAATATTTTGAATGACAAGATTAATACACCCCCTTTAATGTTTGTGGTTGTTACATATTTTTTCACCTATAAAAGGAGGCCTCCACTCTTGTCAAACTCATCCAACAAGCATACAAAACAAAACATTCTTTTTCATACATAGCATAAATTTTCTGAGTTCTGCAAGTATTACAAAGTTCGATAGAGGAATCGTTCTTAACTTCAAGACTATTCCACCGCGACGGACGTTGTACCTTGGGAGGTCGTTGCCATCGAGGGTTCGAAGCTGAACCGGCAAATTGATCTTAAGGGGAGGAGGTCTCACTTCCAACTCGTCCAATTCTCTCGAAGAAATTTTCTGACTCGTCTAATCCACTCTAAGGATTTTATCATCAGTTGCTGAGAGGTAGTTTTAATAATTTTGTTGCGTTTCAATTCATATCTATGCATGTTATATGAAAGTATTTCTTCTATGAATTGTTGATACGTGTTTTGTAGATTATTCTATTATTTATTACGCTTACGTGCACGCACGTTAACCAACAATCTTAAGATCATTTTCCGTATTTTTAAGTATTTCGTGTGTTGCATGTTGAAGATGTTTTAAATTTCCAGAATTTGTTTAGTTTAATTTTGGTTTTGAAAAAAAAAATAAAACGTTTATCTGCTTCTGTAAAGTTCAGAATTTAAATTGTGTTATGTTGCTCATATTTGATCCTTTTCTGTTTTGAGAGTCTGTTATAGCTTTAAGTTATAACGGATTGATAACTGGATCTGAGAGTTCCAAAAATATTTCAAAAACTGCTGCTACTGTGTGATTCGATCACCAGACCTCCTGCTGCTTGATTGTCATCTTTACCGTTAGGCTGTTACAATTCTTGAAGTTTAATTGCGCATTTACATATTTATTACATTATAAAACTGCTGTATTATTCCAAAGACGTTACAATCCGGATTCGAACCTGCGACCTCAGGATCAATTACTCTAATCCCTACCGTTAGACCAGCTTTTAATTCTGTTTAATGCATGCGTAAATGTTTACTTGACTATAGTGCTGCAGTTAATTATTTAGTATTAAATCTTTAACTCACATGCTATTTATTATATTGTTTTTGCATGCTTATGTGACTAAATTAAAATTGTGAAAAAATTATTAAAAGCTTTAATCTTTTAGAAGAGAAAATTTGAAAGAAAATTTTTATAGAATTAGTCGATTATATGCTTGTGATATTGCACGTGAGCCATTGAATATTGAGAATAAATTGCAAAGTGACTCACGAAAAGTCCATAATTGCACGTGGATCAATAAAAAGAATTTCAAAATAATTCCAAGTATTGAGACTTGTGAATTCGAAGGAAATTCAGAGTGAGAATATCTATACAGACGGTTCTGTCGCAGAAAGGTGGAGTGTAAGCGGACTTGTCCCTCCACTGGCCTGGGAACCTAATATTCTGTCGCAGAAAGGTGGACTTTAAAGAGGTTTCGTCCCTCCACCGGCCTGGGAATATCTGTATAAATATTTGAGTTGAGAATTCTCAGCGATACTAATCGAAATAATTGTGAGAATTATTTAGTAATGGCGGCTGAAAATTCAAAGAACAACTCGAACGGATGGTGGGTAGACACTGGGGCTACTCGACACATCTGCACCAATAGGTGGATGTTTAAGACCTATAAATCAGTAGAGAATGAGCAGGGTTATAAGAGGAACTCTGTTATCTCGAAGGTTGAGGGCGAAGGCACGGTTGTGGTGAAGATGACCTCGGGGAAAGAGTTGACCCTGAAAGAGGTGCTTCATGTTCCAGAGATTCACATGAATCTAATATCTGGTACAATGCTAAACAAGAAAGGGTTCACACTTGTCTTTGAGTCAGACGAGGTCATCCTATCTAAGGGTGGAACCTTTGTGGGCAAGGGTTATTTGTCGGACAATCTGTTTAAGATGTCTGTAACGACAATAACGCCTAAAGCTAAAATTAAGACTAGCAATGAGGCTAGCACGTCCGTTGATGTAGTAACTGTGAGAGATTACTCGTGTGCCTCATTATGGCATGGTAGATTAGGTCATGTGAACTTTAAATCTTTACAAAGATTAAGTTCACTAAACTTAATACCAAAATTTAACATCAACCATAAGCACAAGTGCGAGACTTGTGTCGAAGCGAAAACGGCAAAGTCCTCGTTCCACTCTATTGAGCGAAGCTCTGAACCACTGAGTTTGATCCATACGGATGTATGTGATCTTAAGTATGTACAATCTAGAGGCGGTAAAAGTTATTTTATAACGTTTATCGATGATTGTACAAGATATTGCTATGTCTACTTAATGAGAAGTAAAGATGAAGCAATAGACATGTTCATTCACTATAAGAATGAAGTTGAGAACCAACTCGGAAAGAAGATCAAGAATCTTCGAAGTGACCGAGGAGGCGAATATGAGTCGCCATTTGCACAACTTTGTGCAGAAAGTGGGATCATTCATCAAACTACAACGCCATATTCTCCCGAGCAAAACGGTATTGCAGAAAGGAAGAATAGAACGTTGAAGGAGATGATGAATGCGATGCTCATAAGTTCTGGTCTACCTCAGAACATGTGGGGGGAAGCTTTGCTCTCCGCCAACCATGTGCTCAATCGCCTACCGCACAAAAGGTTGGATAAAACGCCTTATGAATTGTGGAAAGGACGCGCGCCTTGCTACAAGTTCTTAAGGGTTTGGGGCTGTCTAGCAAAGGTCCCAATTCCTCCTCCTAAAAGGACTAGGATAGAACCTAAGACAGTTGATTGTGTATTCATTGGATATGCGCATGATAGTAGCGCCTATCGGTTTTTGGTACACGAGTCAGATAACCCTGAGATGAGTGTGAATACTGTCATTGAGGCTCGAGACGCTTCATTCTTCGAGGAGATATTTCCCCACAAAACTCGATTCATTGAGGAAACGAAAAGAAATGTGGGGGTGAGAGAATCTCAAGAAGATGAAGAAGAACAAAGTCCGAGAAGAAGTAAAAGAGCTAGAAAAGAGAAATCTTTTGGCTCAGATTTCCTAACATTCATGTTAGAAAACGATCCGACTACTTTCAAGGAAGCAATGTCCTCTTCGGACTCGATTCTTTGGAAAGAAGCGGTAAACAATGAGATAGATTCTGTCTTACAAAACCACACGTGGGAGCTAGTGGATCTTCCTCCGGGAAATAAACCACTAGGACACAAGTGGGTCTTCACGAAGAAGATGAAAACTGATGGTACCATTGACAAGTACAAGGCGAGACTTGTAGTCAAGGGGTATAGACAAACAGAAGGTGTTGATTATTTCGACACGTATGCTCCTATTTCCAGTAAAACGTCAATTCGTTTAATCATTGCTCTCGCGGCTTTGTTTAATCTTGAGATCCATCAAATGGATGTGAAAACGGCGTTCTTAAATGGAGACTTAGAAGAGGAGATTTACATGGAACAACCCGAAGGATTCGTGGTTCCAGGTAAAGAGAAAAAGGTGTGCAAACTTGTCAAATCCTTATATGGGTTAAAACAAGCACCTAAACAATGGCACGAAAGATTTGATAGCGTTATGCTTTTAAATGGATTTCGTATAAATCAGAGTGACAAATGTGTTTACGTGAAAGGAGAGGAAAATGACTATGTTATAGTCTGTCTCTACGTAGATGACATGATCATTGTCGGTAATAATAATAACATTAATATTACCAAGAAGATGTTGTCACGAAACTTTGACATGAAAGACTTAGGTCTTGCAGATGTCATACTTGGGATGAAAATCACCAAGACACCAGATGGCTATGCACTGTCCCAGGGTCATTACGTCAAGAAAATTCTTGACAAGTTTGACAAGGGAAGCGATGCTATTGCGAGAACACCAATCGAAGTGGGGTGTAATTTGCACAAAAACTATGGAGATAGTGTGCATCAGTTAGAATATTCAAGGATTATAGGCAGTCTCATGTACCTCATGAACTGTACTAGACCTGATATTGCGAACTCGGTGAATAGACTGAGTAGGTATACAATCAATCCCAGTACTGAGCACTGGAAAGCGATAGTTAAAGTACTTAGATATCTAAGATACACTGCTAACTATGGATTGCATTATACCAGACATCCAGCGGTCATAGAGGGCTATTCGGATGCGAACTGGATTGTAGACTCCAAGAATATAAGATCTACGAGTGGATACATATTCATAATTGGAGGTGCATCTATTTCTTGGAAATCGTGCAAGC
Source organism: Linaria vulgaris (assembly GCA_948329865.1). NCBI lineage: Eukaryota > Viridiplantae > Streptophyta > Magnoliopsida > Lamiales > Plantaginaceae > Linaria > Linaria vulgaris. The sequence goes on along the minus strand of OX415254.1, from coordinate 85,295,141 downwards.
AGACGTGCATTGCAAGATCAACTATGGAATCTGAGTTCATAGCGTTGGATCTTGCAACTGATGAGGCTGACTAGCTTCAGAGCTTCCTTCAAGATATTCCAATGTGGCCAAAGCCTGTGGCTCCTATAAGCGTGCACTGTGATAGTCAGGCAGCTATAGGTAGAGCACAAAGCAATGTGTACAATGGGAAGTCTCGACACATACGTCGAAGACATAAGAGTGTACGACAGTTGTTGAAAACTGGCGTAATTTCCTTAGACTTTGTGAAGTCTAAAGAAAATATTGCAGACCCATTGACGAAAGGTCTAGCGAGAGACCAAGTAGAAATTTCATCGAGGGGAATGGGATTGAAGCCCACGAAAATGACCTCCAACCACGATGGCAACCCTACCTGAATTGTAAACCCCAATTTGCAGGTTCAAAGGGACAACCGAATTGTGAGAGGTGAGGTAGAACAAAGCACTCGGGAAATTGAGTTCCCAACCCATTTATATGATGAGAGAGTGATAGACCTGTACAGTGAAGGAGAACTTGAGGTTCTAATGATCCTTATGGCTTGTGACACGAGCGGGGTATTACAGGATACCCTTAATGAGAGATCACCTATGTCGAATGTGAAGGGGCCGCTTCGTTGAGACGAGTTAAATGGCTAAATCTCTAGAGCGTTCGATGAATTTTGCCAAGGCAAGTCCAGGGCCGAAATGGACAACAACGAAAGGACGAAAAGTAATACTGGAATGAGTTGTGTGAGTATCATTGTCTTGGTATACACAAAATGCTGAACAGTTCAAGGCATCACGTCCACTGGTTGGCAAGTATATCCGATGGTATTTCACTAAGGAAGGTTCAAGGCCCAAAACCACCTTTCCTGATGCAACAAGTTCCCGCGGAACTCGGAAACTGCATTTAGCATTGTTAGGCTCACGTGCATTTCAACCAATTACATTCATGTGGGGGATTGTTGGAAAAATTTGGAATTGAGTCCAAATATATGTGCAAAGTGTGTGAATTGTAATTGCTTATTGAGAAGCAATTTTATTTGTTAAAATAAAATTCAAGATTAAATTAAAAATATGAATTTTAAAGGCACATTTATTGTATTACTTGAATGAGGTCAAAATATTTGATGACATTCAAATATTTTGAATGACAAGATTAATACACCTCATTTAATGTTTGTGGTTGTTACATATTTTTTCACCTATAAAAGGAGGCCTCCACTCTTGTCAAACTCATCCAACAAGCATACAAAACAAAACATTCTTTTTCATACATAGCATAAATTTTCTGAGTTCTGCAAGTATTACAAAGTTCGATAGAGGAATCGTTCTTAACTTCAAGACTATTCCACCGCGACGGACGTTGTACCTTGGGAGGTCGTTGCCATCGAGGGTTCGAAGCTGAACCGGCAAATTGATCTTAAGGGGAGGAGGTCTCACTTCCAACTCGTCCAATTCTCTCGAAGAAATTTTCTGACTCGTCTAATCCACTCTAAGGATTTTATCATCAGTTGCTGAGAGGTAGTTTTAATAATTTTGTTGCGTTTCAATTCATATCTATGCATGTTATATGAAAGTATTTCTTCTATGAATTGTTGATACGTGTTTTGTAGATTATTCTATTATTTATTACGCTTACGTGCACGCACGTTAACCAACACGAACAACAAACAAAAATGAATGAGAAAAAATGGACGAAGAACACATTGAAGATATGAAGTTCGATTTGATTAAGTTGTGAATAGCACTAGATCGAGGTTTGTTGAACACGCGTGACCCATTCGCTAAGACTATTCATTTGGTGAATTCAATCCAAAAAATTTGGTTCAACCAAACTTCGGATTCAATAAAATACAGTGGTGTAAAAATAGCTTACAGCCAATCAACAACAAAAATGAATGAGAAATTTGATTAAGTTGTGAATGGCACTAGATAGAGGTTTGTTGAACACGTCATTTTTAGTTGTTTTTAACAAATAAAACAAAAATAATTATTTTGAAATTAGCGCCTGGCACGAGCGTCAAACAGACGTGAAAACTTACACAACACAAAAGGACAAATACAACAAACTTTCACGTACACGATAACAATCACACACACACGCACTGTATTACTCGCCATTAACACTCACAGGAGAAAAATGCGTTCAAAAGGAGAGGAAGAGAGGACAAACGGCGGCGTTTTGTTGGTGAAGCCCAACCCGAGTAACGGTGTGACTTCGAAGCTCATCGATTGGTTCGAATGGGCGACATTGAAGCTAATGTACGGTTCTAATCCTCCGCCGCCGCTGCATTATCTCTCCGGTAACTTTGCTCCGGTCGAAGAGACTCCTCCGGTTACCGGTCTTCATGTTCGAGGCTATCTTCCTGTCCGTACACCATCAGCTTTTGATTTTGTTAATTTGTATGATTACAACCTAGTAGCCTGTTGATTAGTTGTTAAACTGATGGATATATACGTGGATTTTTGTTTGTTGTTGCTGGAGAAATTGAAAAGAGCGTACGATATTTATCGACTTGAGGTGCATTCCGGAGGTAGCCTTGTAGTAGTAAGGCATTTCCTCGATTAAGCAACTGTGGTTGTTTTCGACTATCAATTGTGTTTCGTAGTATACACATTAGTAGTGTGTTGGTTAGGTTGTATGCTGATGGATATATGCGTGAATTTTGTTTGTTGCTGGATAAATTGAGAAGAGTGCACTGTGTAAGTACAAATTTCGGAAGGAATTGAATATGTTGCCGGACATTTAACTCCTAACCAGAGTATTGTACGATTTATTGACTTGAGGTGCTAAACCTTTTGCTTGTTGACGATCTTTGTTAACCAGGAAATAGCCCCGTAGGGAGGCATTTCCTCGATTAAGCAAGTGTCCTTGTTTTCAACTATCAATTGTATTTCGTAGTATACGCATTAATAGATTTGACACCACATTTTGACCGAAAAAAACTCTTAATATGAGTCCTTCCCACTTTGCTTCCTGCGTGGGACAATATGACAGTTGATTTCAGCGCTTCCGTATGTATTTTCAGTTTGTAGCTGAAGAGGTTATTTGAGGTATGGCTGCTAATATATCACGCGATTTTCTGTTTCTCTGCAGGAATGCCTGAATGGAGAGTTTGTGAGGGTTGTGCCAAACCCCAAGTTTGCGCCAGTTGCTGGATATCATTGGTAATATTCTGTCTAATTTAAAATCATTCTAATAAGCAGGCCTTCTCTTATGTGAATCATGATGGTATGTATCGGCTTAATCTATTTGTTACCAAAACCTTATCTGATTTTATCCTTGTTCTTTCTGTTTGCAGGTTTGATGGAGATGGGTGCGTCTTTCCTTATCCTCAATTCATCTTAATATATTTGTTTCATTTTACTATTTTCGATTGCCTTGAATATCTTTTTCTCCTTCATTTACCCTGTTGCATTAATTAAACCAATTATATGAATATCTAAGTTATCTATTCATCGTTCCACTGCACTCCCTATTTCTGCTGAGATTCGGGATGAGAGTTACAGCTGTTCACACGTGTTGGAAGATAAAACATGTCTGGAATGATTGCAATTTATTCAGGGAAGCATCTCTTCTTGACTGGTACAATACAATCACAAAGCATGTTATTGGTATATAGCTTTTATGGTCATCTACCTAAAAGTTAGTTGGTGTTTATTCAGTCATAAACATGATGACAAATGAAGATAGCTGATGTCAATAGCTACCATTGTGAGAATAATTCATTTTTCTAGGATCCTGATTTCCTGCAGAATGATTCATGGTGTGCGCATAAAAGATGGAAAAGCAACATTTCTCTCTCGCTTTGTGAAGACATCACGCCTTAAACAAGAAGAGTTTTATGGCGGAGCTAAGTTTTTGAAGGTAATTCTTACACGGAATACGTACACGGAAATGTGCACTCTAGTAGGGAAAGACCAAATCTCTGGAATGCCTTTTATGAATCTTGAAAATTGGGCCTATTCATCTCCAACAATTAAAAAAGAAAAAAGAGACATTTGTGTAGTAATTGCCAAATGGGTTAAGATTACCAACCATGTACTGTCAGTTACTTGATAACTCAACTTGGATTTGTTAAGAGCTTAATATAAACATTCTATGATTGAACCGGCAGGTTTCACCCATAACACAACCCAACTTGTCCGGATTAACCTTTCTTTTGCAAAGTGCAATTATCATGGTACTTCTCTCTAATTAAGTACCTTGAAGTTCAAAATTGATGAATTACTGAAGAAAATATTTGAAGTGAGATTGAGAGTAATTTGAAAATGTTGTTTGACCGGATGAAGTTATCATGTCTCACAACTAGAGTTATATTGGTGGTTCATGCTCTCTCTGTCTCTAGGCTTCATTAAGCCTATGCGGATCCAATATATGACATGCAATTTTCATTTTTGTTTGTTTTGAATTTCTTCATAATCTGCAGCTCGGTGATCTCAAAGGGATGTTTGGACTTATCATGTATAGCATACACAAGCTAAGAACAAAACTTAAAATACTGGATGGTTCATATGGATATGGTACAGGTGAGTTGCTTACTGACTCAGCATCTAATGGCATCTCTCTCTCACACACACACATGTTATAGCCTTTCACTTGTACAGCTGGTTGCATATTTGTTGAAACTGCTGTAATTCTGGATCGTTGCATTTTTTTACATCATCTTTCTAATATTCAATTTTGATCAAAATTAGAAGTTTGTACTTTTGAAAAACAATTATATGTGACGTTCCTGCTTTTTATACTTGGTCAAGTATTTCTAAGATATAAAAACAATCTTCTTCCAGCTAATACAGCTCTAGTATTTCACCATGGGAAGCTTTTGGCACTCAATGAAACAGATAAACCATGTAAGCTCGGTTTCTTTTCTTTATTTTTTCATGTTATAATATTATCCATTTTGAGTAGCAAAAAATACAATATAGTTTGTGCCTTACCATCTGCCCTTTCTTCATGTCCTCATCTCCTTCTCAATTTCCATCTTGAAGCTGATATATAAACTACTACGTGTTCATAATAAAAAAACAATGACACGGACAGATGTCATTAAAGTTTTGGAAGATGGGGATTTGCAAACCATCGGAATGCTGGATTATGACCATGGACTAGAACATTCATTTACTGCTCATCCTAAGGTCGATCCTTCCACTGGTAAGAGAAATGTCAAATTTCTGCATAAGAAAAGTGCTTTTAGTTAACATAGTAACATATCTGAACTGATTCATGCTGATAATATTAAATGGTTCTATTCTATATGATGAAAGCTGTAATTGTTTCTTTCAAGCAAAGTTACATAATCTTATCATGCAGGTGAAATGTTTACCTTTGGCTACTCACACGAGCCACCATATATCACATATAGAGTTATATCAAAGGATGGTAGAATGCAAGATCCAGTTCCAATAACAATATCAGACCCAATCATGATGCATGATTTTGCCATTACTGAGAATTATGCCATTTTTATGGATTTACCATTATACTTCAGGGCAAAGGTATGATTACTATTTCTACCTATTGCTGTAGCATTAAATTTGCAGAACTTTTTCATCCAGTTGGCATCTTGACATCTTCGCCTGGCACCATATGCACGCGGAGAAAATTTGGGATATCCGTCAATGTTTTTTTTGCATTTGCCATTTTTCAAACCATTCAAAGAAAATTCTACACCAAGTGGAATTTTTTATCAGTCCTTGTCTTAAGTATAAGGCAACCAAACAATAAACTATACAATGAATCAACAATAGGCGGCACATTCTCATCTGTCATGCTGCAAGATTTCAGCAAGAGTTCTGGAATTTATTGATATATTCTATGTTCTTGGCATAACCGCAACCTTGAGTTAAGTTTTGTTCCTCTTTACTAACTCTAGTTTTTCGAACCGCTTCTGTTCTATTAGAGTTAAATAACTCAATGAGTACTTAGCTAAGTATTTGCTTAGCAGTGTTCGAGTCGTTTGGGTTGTCATCCTTTGATTAAATCCCCCACTTCTAAATCAATGAACCAAATACAAATTGTAAGACCCTCAAGGAAGGCGTGAACTCAGCTAATACCTTACTTATTCTTCTCAAGGCGACCCCGTAATAGGTTTTTGACATACCTCACGGGTGCTCTCCAAAGAACCTTCAAAATGAAAAATATTTAACTTACTTTTAGCCAAAAGTTTCAGTAATTTAGCAGTAAATCAGTTTTATACTTAATTCTTGTCTGCAGAACTTAGTAGTCATGATTGTCGCACCAGAATTATTTAAAAGTATCTTATTTTCAGGAAATGGTGAAGGATAAGACGTTCATAGTCAATTTTGATCGGACAAAGAAAGCCCGCTTTGGAGTCCTTCCAAGGTATGCCAAGAATGAGAGTTCGATCAGGTGGTTTGAGCTTCCAGCCTGCTATATATTCCACAGTGGTGAGCAAGATTATTCTTGTGCACCGTAGAATGCAAGTAACATATCCTCCAACTTTGCTTGCCTGACTAAGTATTTGCAACAAAGTGTAGAGACTTAACTTTATGGATGATAGTAGCAACAAGTTGTATATGTTTGTACTTGTTTGGATAACATACAAGCTGTCTAGTTCAACATCATAAGTTTCAAACTAGGCTCCAAAAGCAATTATCTGTATTACTCATAATATTGTCAATTCTATAATTCAAGCTAGTTGGATCACATGAAAAAATCAATAGGGAGTTTTGAGCAACTACTTTCTATAAATCTTAAAGAAAAGTTCCGCAACGCATTAAGCCAGTATTGTTATATTGTTCGGAAAGTTGGACTCTCAGGTGTGGTTTAGCTGAAATGCGCATGATTTGTTGGACATGGGGTAACATGAAAATAAACTAGGTGACAAATGTGGTTATTCACACTAGGTATAGCCCTTACTGAATAGAATTTACCAATGGTATTTCAACCACATCAGATGTAGAGTTATAAACGCTGTGGTACAGCACATGGAACTTTCTACTTAGAGCAAATCATAAGAACATATAAATGTCAAACGACTAGATGAAAACATTTTGCCTGATCAAATGAGTTGAAAATTCGGGGTACCCAAATTTTCGCAATTTTTTTTCAGCCAACGCTTGGGAGGAAGGAGATGAAGTTGTTCTAATCACTTGTCGAATTCAGAATCCAGATCTTGACATGATTAATGGCACTGTAAAAGAAGAGCTTGAGAATTTCACTAATGAACTGTAAGAGCCTTACATGCTGAGAAACCTTTTGTTCCAGCTATTTAGCAAATTATATGACTGGTAATATTTTCGCAGGTATGAGATGAGGTTCAACCTGAAAAATGGTGGGGCTTCACAAAAAAGACTATCTTTGTCTGCAGTAGAATTTCCGAGGATAAATGAGAGCTACACTGCCAGGTTGTCATTTCATCATCTATTTCAGTAACTGTGGATGAAAAAAAAATTAACATGCAGCAATTCTGCATTAGAAGAAAATCCCCTTGAAACTATTTGCTTGTCTTAATTCAGGAAACAACGATACGTATATGGGGCAATAATGGACAGCATTGCTAAGGTAGCTGGAATCATCAAATTTGATTTGCATGCGGAGCCAGAGACAGGAAAAACAAAGCTTGAAGTTGGGGGCAATGTTCAAGGGATCTTTGATCTGGGGCCTGGAAGATTTGGTTCCGAGGCTGTCTTTGTGCCCCGACAGCCTGGTACCATGTCTGAAGAAGACAACGGCTACCTTATTTTCTTTGCACATGATGAGAAGACCGGGTAATGTACTCTTCTGAAGTATTACTCTATATCTTTTGTGCAAGTCTCTCTGTCAATAATAGATTTCTGCACATGCAATAATTGCAAGGTGTAAATGTAACTCTCCCCAATTTTTACTTGCATATTCTAAATGTAAGTTGTTTCCTCATACTTGCAGAAAGTCAGAAGTGAAAGTTATAGATGCGAAAACAATGTCACCTGACCCTGTTGCTACTATTGAGCTACCAAAAAGAGTTCCATATGGGTTTCATGCCTTCTTTGTCACTGAGGTCAGTACACTATGTTACTTTTTATTTTGTAAATTCATTGGCTTTTCAAAGTAATCCAAGGTAACATTTTTCGCTAAAACTCTGTGTTGTTCATTTTAACCCAAAAATCATCGATGAAGAGTCTCGAAACCTTATGAATCCACACTCATTTCTCAAGTTTGGAGAAATCATTTCACGCAGTAGTTTCGACGGTGATGGGTTATAGCTGTTATATGATTAGGAAAATATAATTATATTCTTTGTTGGTCGACTAAACCAGTTTCGACGGTGATGTGTTATAGCTGTTATATGATTAGGAAAATATTATTATATTCTTTGTTGGTCGACTAAACCACATACTACAAGATGCATGAAATAATTTTCAGTTCGCTAGGGGGACAGTTCGTTGAATCACGTTTTTGGAAATAATTGGAAGAAATAGGATCACTCGAGTATCAACCCTTGTAATTATTCCCCATTAGTTATTACACTTTAGAATTAATTTACCATTTGGTGTTCATCATCTAATTTATCAACTTTTGGAACAGGAACAACTTCGGGAACAAGGTAAGCTGTTATGAGATCGCAGTATCTCTTCTACTTGCTTTTAGATGGTGTAAGAGTTGGGATTGAATTATCATTGATTAGGGTGATCTTCTTTATACTGTCGAAGAATATATAATTCATAAATGTCAATTCTTCTTACAAGTTTGAATCTTTTATACAAGATTACTATTTAATATAACCTTAAAGTTCAAGCTAAAAGAAAGATAATGAATTCAAACAGTACCACCTAAAGTTAATAAATTCAAAAAGACATAACAAATATATATATATAATATATATATATATATATATATATATATTTATATATGTGTGTGTGTGTGTATAAACCCATAAAGGTCCATGACCTTTTAGATTGAAGTCTTTAATGTATAGTTTGGTTGTACATGTAAAAATGGTTACCAACTCGTAATAGTCACTGGGTCATCCACTCATGCTATCGATACATGTCGAATTATAAGATTTGATCATCACAACTTTGCTTGGAAGTAGAGATACTACATTGAAAGATCTCTACAATCATTGTTCGAAATTGCTGCATAAATTTCTAATATCTACCATATCAGGTTGCACTTTTATTTAGAAAAAAAAAAAAAAAAACTGATAGGGATATTTTAGGATTGGTCCAGCACTGTATATTGGGCCGGCCCATAAGCGTATCGAACAGGCCTTGTTCGATGCACGCATCGAATCGCACATCGAATCAGCTTGATTCGATGCGCTTTTCACAGCTGTCAAGGGATCCCACGGGATGGGGTCTATAAATACCTCGCCCCTTGACCTTCCATAGAGAGATCGAACGAGACACCAACCGCTACCACATCGAACGTGCATATTCGGCACGCTTTATCGTTCGATACCACACAGTATTCGACACCAACATAACCGTTCCATATCAGGATTGAATCAGTCCAATTCGAGGCACATCAATATCGAATCATTGAGATTCGATACAACCGCATCGAACCAACGATCATCGGATGATATCAACATCGAAATCGTGCTGTTCGAGGCGCATATCGAACGTCCAGAATTCGATACGCCCGTTATTTTGTCCTATTAGGATATCTAAAGCAATTCAATACTTGTAATAAACAGTAGGTGTTCCGGACCAAGTTAGTCCGCTTATTATATTAAATTAGCATTATTTTGGTTATTTGTATTCAAATTGTATTATTTTACTGTGTTCTATTACCTTGACGAAATAAGACCAAAATACAACCATTTTGATCAATTAAATTCTATATGAGTAAATTTCTTAAGAGCTGTTAATGTCAAATTTATTCTTTCTTCTCGTTTTAAATATATCGTTTATATCTAAAACGACTAAAATGAATAAATTCTTGCGGATATTGGAGTAAATCGTATAAGCTACTGAATATCTTAGCCTAATGAATTCAAAGCTGATAAAAAACTTATTTGGTAACACAAGCTAAAACAAAATTAATCTATCTTTAAGAAAAAACAATTATAATTTAGATCATTCAACTAGTACATAGATAAACCTAAACTATTTTATTATCATAATTGTAATTTGTAACTATAATCACTAAATATGGTTTATCTTTTTTTTTGGAATAAAATAAACAATAAACAAAATCATATACTGCTTGCTTGGCTTCGTTTGTTGTAAGGACTTCATCAGCCATATTGCGATATTTTCCTCATTAATTGAAAAGTTAAATGCCGTTGAATAATCTTTTTTTTTTCTTTTTCTAAAGGTTGTTAGACCTGAATTCATTGAAAATTAATGCAGCATAGAATATTTGAGTAATTGACCGACACTTAGTTTTGTTTTGTCCTGTTAGTTTTCTTTGTTTGCTTTCATTATTACCCAAAAAAAAGAAAAGAGAAAAAAGACATCATACTATATATCACAAAAGTTTAAGATACGGATATAAAAAATATCGTCACAGTAAATTTAAATACTCATCCAAAAGTTTAAAACAAAATAAAAAAATATAACTATAATAATTTTTAAAACTAAATTACCGGAGTGATTAACTAATTAATCCCACGTGTAGGATAAATCCGTCCACAATGTACAACACCTCAAAGCGCGTCTTTTCTCCAACGTACAATCAATTCCGTCATTACATTACACTGTCGGTGGACTAAAACTCCGACAACGACTTTCTCTCTCTAAAAAAATAAAAAAATCACACACACACACACACACACTCACTATCGGCAGCTCATCTGTCGTTTTCTTCCATCACACGCCAATAATTCCACATCGCAACACTCATTCACAGCTATACATAAAACCACTAGCGTATGTATTTCTAGAGAGAGAAACTACGAGAGCTGAACCAGTGGTTCTTCTTCTCACTCCTGTTTTTCTTACCGATCTCAAATTCTCACCGTACTATTTATTGCACTCAGATCCATCAGTTTGCAGATCTATTGAAGGTATATTGGATCTCGAGGTGAGTGTTGCATTGTGATTTAGTTTTTCGCTGTAATGTCAAATTGTACGTTGAGATTGGTATTTCGCAGTGTTTTTTTTTGTTTTTTTAGTGAATTGGACTTCGATTGAATTCGATGTTGTGTTGTTCTGCAGTCAACGGAATCACATTGATTGCACTGAAATGTGTTTGAATCAATTGCGATCTATCAAAATTATATTGTTGTATTTTGCTTAATCTGTGTGTTCGAATTAGATTTCAGTGAATTGAGCTTGGCTTACTTCGATTGAATTCGATTGATTGAAATACATAGATACATATCGAATTATTGGAATTGATTTCGATCGATCAAAGTCTTACTGACTTATGCATTTTGTGGCATTGGTGTTTGATTTGATTATTATTAGTATATGATCTCTAAATTGGGGGAATTGGAGTTAGTTTGTTGTTTGCCTTTTTTTTTTTATTGAACTAATGCGACATGGTGTGATGTTTTTGCTGCTTTTCCAGGAGGGCGATTTAGATGCTCTGAGTTCTGAATCGTTTGGTTCGAGCTGATTAACTATGGAATCCGAAGCAGAGATCAAGGTTAGTACAAGAATCTAGATTAATTCTGTTTTTTTAATGATACTGGATCACACTGATTCCAAATTTGTTGTGATTTAATATGTGTTTGATTGATTGATTGATTGATAGGGGAAGACCTTGAAGAGTGTGGGAGGTCAAGTCTGTCAGATTTGCGGTGATAATGTGGGCTTGACTGCTGACGGTGAGCAATTTGTTGCGTGTGATGTCTGTGCATTTCCGGTCTGCAGGCCCTGCTATGAATATGAGAGGAAGGATGGTAATCAATCTTGCCCACAGTGCAAAACCAGATACAAGAGACATAAAGGTATGTTTAGCTCTACTTAAGTTCTTCCATAATTTTGACTCATCATGTGCGCTTTTCAGTGTGTAGCAGATCATCTCGAAAAATTTGCTGTATCTTCATTTATTTATGCCATCTTGAATACGGCTGTGTCCCCAGTAGGGTATGATAGATATTTCTAGTGGTTTGCAGCATCAGTGAAGAAATTTCCTATTTCTAAAGTCTGGAGAAGTCTTAGCTCTCAGCATTTCATTTGGTTGTGTGCGACAGAAAGCAAGCAATAACAAAAGCTTAAGAGTGTAGAATGGGTATCTGTGCAAGAACCAGGTTTTAGGTGTAAGAAAGCTTTGGTGAAGAATGACATATTTGATACCCAAAAGGAAATGTAAATGGGCGTGCAAAATATTTATTAACATTTGTCAAATTCTCTTACTTCACTTTGCAAGTCTCTTATTATTTATTTGATTTGTTGGATGTGGTGAAGGAGTTTATACTGACTTACTTGGGCCCTCACCTGACCTCTCAATCAACCTTGGGATTCAACTCATATGCATAACGTTCAGTGTCTATTTGGCATTTAATTTCATGTAGTGACTTTTAGTTTCACCTATCTGGTCTGCTCAATGAAAATGTGTTCGCCGAAACAGGAAGTCCTGCAATTCAAGGTGATGGAGAAGAGGATAGTTTTGCTGATGATGGTGCCATCGATCTCCAGTACTCTGAGAATCAAAATGATAAGAAGAAGATTTCAGAGCGCATGTTGAGCTGGCACATGGCTCATGGGCGAGGGGAAGATGCTAGGGCACCAAAGTATGACAAGGAGGTCTCTCACAATCATATTCCCTTGCTTACAAATGGAACAGATGTATGATTCTATGCCTTTTCCCCCCTGTTTCAAATTGTATTCTACTCCCTTGCAGTGGTATCCCTCTGGCGTATCCCACTTAAATTCTCTTCCTTTCTGGTTTGCAGGTCTCTGGAGAACTGTCTGCTGCATCCCCTGGACGCCTCTCAATGGCTTCTCCCCCACCTGCAATTGGAATAAAATGTGAAGTCCTTCTCCCTCAAAACTGATTTTACCCAATTCATTTTTTTTGTTGGTTTATGTATTCTTGACTCTCTGAAGTCATTATATTAATTTGATGTTGCAGCTAGAATTGTCGACCCAGTGAGGGAGTTTGGATCCCCTGGCTTAGGCAATGTTGCATGGAAAGAGAGAGTTGATGGGTGGAAGATGAAGCAAGAAAAGCCTGTGGTTCCAATGACCACTAGCCATCCTCCCTCAGAAAGAGGGGGTGGTGATATTGATGCCAGCACAGATATACTTGTAGATGACTCTCTCCTGTATGTTGTTTCTTTACTATCTTTTTTTTTGCTTACTGTATTGATATTTCATAGAGGCTTATAAATATGAGCGTTGTTGCCGACCATCGTTCTTCTACTCATTTTTGTTAATGGTGTAGGAATGATGAAGCTCGGCAGCCCCTTTCAAGGAAGGTTTCCATTCCATCATCAAGGATAAATCCTTACAGGATGATTATCGTGTTGCGGCTTGTGGTCCTCTGCATTTTCCTACACTATCGTTTAACAAATCCCGTGCCTAATGCATTTGCTTTGTGGTTAATTTCTGTGATCTGTGAGATCTGGTTTGCTGTATCTTGGATTTTGGATCAGTTTCCAAAATGGCTTCCTATAAACCGTGAAACCTATCTTGATAGGCTTGCTCTTAGGTGAGAAGAATTTCCATCTACATGCATCTTTCCTATTATAGCATCTAAGTTATATACACTGGTCTTCGTTCTTGCTGTATGATGAGATGAGACTATACTTCTTTTTTCCTCTGATAAAATATATATTTTATGTGCAACAGATATGATAATGAAGGAGAGCCATCACAGTTGGCTGCTGTCGACATATTTGTCAGTACAGTTGATCCTTTAAAGGAGCCTCCTCTTGTTACAGCCAATACCGTGTTGTCCATTCTTGCAGTGGACTATCCTGTGGACAAGGTCTCTTGCTATGTTTCTGATGATGGTTCTGCCATGTTGTCATTTGAGGCTCTGTCAGAAACATCGGAGTTTGCCAAAAAATGGGTTCCTTTCTGCAAAAAGTACAGTATTGAGCCACGGGCTCCAGAATGGTACTTCTCGCAGAAGGTTGACTACCTGAAAGATAAAGTTCAGACATCCTTTGTGAAAGACCGTAGAGCTATGAAGGTGAGAATTATTCTGTCCCGTAACAAGTTCTCAGCTCTGCATTTGGCCTATAATCTTATATTTGATCTCCTCTTGTCCTTCAGAGAGAATATGAGGAGTTCAAGATTCGTATAAATTCGCTTGTTGCCAAGGCCATAAAAGTTCCTGAAGAAGGTTGGACGATGCAAGATGGTACACCGTGGCCTGGGAATAATACTAGAGATCATCCAGGAATGATCCAGGTGACCTTTGTAACCATGGCATATTGTTGGTGTTCTTGATATATATATGTAGTATCTTTGTGAATTATAATGTATATCTTGTATGACCTTTGCACATGGAAATATAATCTGGTTGATTGTGATCTTTCGATTTGTTACTGTACAGTTATACTTCCTTTGACATATCTGCGGTTACATTTTTTCTGAGTCTTTCTTCTGAATACTTATCTTTTACGTTTTTCTTTCAGGTTTTTCTTGGCCAAAGTGGAGGCCTTGACACTGACGGTAATGAGCTGCCTCGGTTAGTATATGTTTCCCGTGAGAAACGTCCAGGATTCCAGCATCACAAGAAAGCCGGTGCTATGAATGCACTTGTATGTAGTCAAAAGATGTAACTCTGCTATTGTTTTGTCCTGCTGGAAAAAATTAACTCATTGAAAACAACTCTTACAGGTTCGCGTGTCAGCAGTTCTTACTAACGGACCTTTCATGTTGAATCTGGATTGTGATCATTATATAAACAACAGCAAGGCCTTGCGTGAAGCAATGTGCTTTTTAATGGACCCAAATCTTGGGAAATATGTGTGCTACGTTCAATTTCCTCAGAGATTCGACGGTATTGATAGGAATGATCGATATGCCAATCGTAATACCGTCTTCTTTGATGTGAGTCCACACATTCTGTCTGTCCACGGGGCAAACCTGAAAAAGAATTCTCATCATTTGGTTGTTGTTAACAACTGATAAATTATTTTCTTTTTTGGTCTATCAGATTAACTTGCGAGGTCTGGATGGTATTCAAGGCCCTGTTTATGTGGGCACTGGATGCGTCTTCAATAGAACAGCTCTGTATGGTTATGAGCCCCCTCACAAACCTAAGAATAAGAAACCTGGGTTCTTTGATTCCTGTTTTGGCGGGTCAAATAGGAAAAGCTCTAAATCTAGTAGGAAAGGGTCAGATAAAAAGAAATCTAGCAAGCATGTTGATCCCACTGTTCCCATCTTCAGCTTGGAAGATATAGAGGAGGGTGTTGAAGGTATGCTACTCTTGAATTAATAAGTCAAGCTCCTTATTCTGCACTATCATTATGTAATTTCCTGTTTGTTAATTGTTTCTCTTGATGAAAATCAAAAAACTTTACTTTGAACGCTTAGAATTCTTTTGTTAAATTCCACTCCCGAGCAAATTGATGATGATACGCTGTCTTTTTGCCTCATTCTATAATAACTCCTAGCTTGATCCCGCATAACTTCAATAGCAATGAATCAACAAATAGGTTTACTGATTCTATAAAACTCTCCATATACCTGTAATAGATACAAAAATGACAACAACAGAATTGTTATTCTGGAAATTTCAGTTGCCAGCTTTTTGTGGGTTATGTTACTAATATGACGATTCCTGGTGACTGATTCAGGTGCTGGATTTGATGATGAGAAGTCATTACTGATGTCCCAAATGAACCTTGAGAAAAGATTTGGCCAGTCCGCAGTTTTTGTTGCATCCACCCTAATGGAGAATGGTGGTGTCCCTCAGTCTGCCACACCCGAAACTCTTCTGAAAGAAGCCATTCATGTTATTAGTTGTGGGTATGAAGATAAGTCGGACTGGGGAAAGGAGGTAAGTTGGTGTATTTCGTTTTAAATGCGAAATTCCCAGTGGCACTAATGTGCTTTGTTTCTGAGAAAAAAAAAGCGTAGCACATAATAAGTTTAATCAGAGCAAGACCTTACAAAGTAATGTAATTTATGGGGACAAAAAATGGTGGAAAGTTGGTACATGCATGGCCTGCATACATACACTAATATGTGAATGTGTAGATGGTGTGTAAGAATGTATAGCTATCTGATATTATGGCAAGGCAACTGTTTTGTTAATCTTCACCCACGTGGTGCCTTTTCAACACCAAAAGATTCTAGTTGGTACAATATCATATTGGTTGTCTAAAGCATTTTGCTGTTTTAGCGCTACATGCATTTATGAAAAAGAGGTGTACCTCAACTATTTACTTGGATATTATAGTCCTAAGATCTTTAAATATATGCTATAAATCCTCTTATTAAGTCCCAGGCATTTCCATTTGTGTAATTTCACTGGAATGTTATACACTTCCATAATCTGGCATTATAAATAGTTTGATTGCATTTATGCTTTCAAGAAGTCATCTTTCAGTTCTATTATTTTGTTAGTCCCTGTTTCTCGAACGCGTCAAATGCTCATCACCTGTTTCCTCATCACTTTTTAAGTGCATGTACTTCATGTGATCAATTGTGAAACCATTATATATTGTTATTTGCAGATAGGATGGATTTACGGCTCTGTCACAGAAGATATTCTTACAGGATTTAAGATGCACGCACGTGGCTGGCGTTCGATTTACTGTATGCCTGAGAGACCAGCCTTCAAGGGATCGGCTCCAATTAATCTTTCTGATCGTTTAAACCAAGTTTTACGATGGGCCTTGGGTTCTGTGGAGATTCTGTTTAGCAGGCATTGTCCAATTTGGTACGGGTATGGTGGCAGGCTAAAGTGGCTTGAGAGATTTGCATATATCAACACCACAATATACCCGATCACTTCCCTTCCTCTTCTATTTTATTGTACGCTGCCAGCTGTCTGCTTGCTTACTGGGAAATTCATTATCCCTCAGGTTTGTTTTCATCTCCCAAATCCCAGCCCCCACCTTAAACAGTAGCTTTTGTTATCTAAATGCTATCGAAAGAAAATGATTAAAATAAAATTTAAAGCAAAAAAGAATCTCAATAAAAATTTCCCTTGCATATTCATATATCAGTTAGCAATTTGATTCAATGAACATTTTAAGGTTGCACAGTCAGATTCGCCTTGAATTTTCGTTATTATCATCAGAGTTAGCCAACAGCCACCCGGTAACAGTTGATTTAAAGGCAAATTTATGAGCATTTCCTCGTAATTTGTTTGTGTTTCGCCTTAATTTGTGACCATCTTCTGCATCAACTGATTTAGCGCCTCAAATATGCTCTTAGTAACGCATGGCAATCAACATACCAGAATTATACAACTTCATCTGTCATCTTGTTTCACAAAGACCAAAGGAAAAATATTGAATAACACAATTCTATATTGCAGATTAGTAACCTTGCCAGTATTTGGTTTCTTTCCCTCTTTCTCTCCATCTTCGCCACCGGTATACTCGAGATGAGATGGAGCGGTGTTGGAATCGATGAGTGGTGGAGGAACGAGCAATTTTGGGTCATCGGAGGTGTCTCAGCTCATCTCTTCGCTGTCGTCCAAGGGTTGCTTAAAGTGCTAGCTGGAATTGACACCAATTTCACCGTCACGTCCAAGGCCTCAGACGAAGACGGAGATTTCGCAGAGCTCTACCTTTTCAAATGGACAACTCTTCTGATCCCTCCGACAACCCTTTTGATTGTTAACTTGGTCGGAGTCGTTGCTGGAATATCCTATGCTATCAACAGTGGTTACCAATCATGGGGCCCACTCTTCGGTAAACTGTTCTTTGCTTTCTGGGTGATTGTTCATTTGTATCCTTTCCTTAAAGGTCTAATGGGCCGTCAAAATCGCACACCGACTATCGTTGTCGTGTGGTCGATTCTGTTGGCTTCTATTTTCTCGTTGTTGTGGGTGAGAGTCGATCCTTTCACTACTAGAGTCACCGGTCCTGATACCGTGATTTGTGGGATTAACTGCTAGAGTGTCGATGTTCAGTATTTAAGAAATATTTGTGTCATAGTTGCCTGTTATGCGGGCCTACATTTTGGTGTGACCTTTTGTCCAATGTCCAGTGAAGTTTATTTGTTCTTTGTGTAGAGAGGTTCTATGCCATTTTACTGTCACAATATTAATTATGAAACTGTTCTGAAAGAACTATATGTAACTTACAGTTAAAACACTTCCTTGTTGTAATGTAATTTAATTTATTCATTCAATTATCTTATGCTTCAACGTTTGAACTGGCATGAACACATAGCACCCATGGATTGTGATCTGAATTTGGGGAAAAATTATGTTTGGTACCTTAATTTGGCCTATGTTTCTTTTTGGTACCTTAATTTGTCACACCAACTTTTTGGTACCTTATGTTTGTAAACTTAATCACGGTTGGTACCCATCAGGCAGCGTCCCCAAATTAACCACCCTAATGTTTACGTGGTTCATCGTTGATCCGTCCAAACTCAATTTTGACCAACTTAATTTCACGTGGACATGTTGACTGGATAAAAAAAATTAAATCTAAATATATATTTATATATAAAAATATATATAAACATGTTTCGTACTAATACATCAAATTTTTACCAATTAACTGCTAAAATTAGTGAATACTACACAAAAGAGAAGCTCGATTCAGCTCAATTGATATCCTGATCGTCGAAATCGTCCTCGAAGGAGTTGAAGAAATCGGCATCAGCGAGGCGGTGAAGATCCATGGAGTGTGGGCCCTCACCAAAGAGATCGAGAGAGGCGTCGACGTCGTCAACCTCCACCACCACCGATACGCCGATCGTACGGCCGACCACCACCAACGGCTCGTCTCTCGAAAAGTATTCTCGATTTTGGAAGATGAGGAATTGATGGTCGAGGTGGCGGTGGTGGGTATCGGTGGTGGGGGTGATGGTAGTGGGTGGCGGTGATTTGGGGGTGGGGGGGGGGTGGGGTGGGGAGGGGAGGACTTGTCGAAGATGATTGGGTTTTTTTTCCTTTTTTAATCAATTTTTTAGATTTGGGGTTTTTTTGTTTTTTGAAAAACAAAACTTATATTTATAATAGTTATATAATTTAATAGTTATAACTTTAATAGTTATAACTTTAAAGTTAATTACAAAATTTTATAAAAATTATAAAGATTTAATAGTACATAGTTATAGATTTTAAAGTTATGGTTTTTTTTTACTTATTTTTTGTTTTCATTTTTGCCTTTTTCTTTAAAATTAGTTATAAAAATTGTTTAGTTGAGGTTAGTTTGGAATGACACTAACGACTAATAATATTAATCTAACTTTATTTCATTTAGATGCAAAATAAAGATGATTTAACATTAGTTCTTTAAAAGTAAACTAATAATTAAAAAGAAAAATAATTGAATCAAATCGAAATCGAATAAATTTGAATTGCATACTCTTTTCAATTTGAACTCACTCGATCCAAACATTGCGAATGAAATGCAGTTTTCAAGTATTCAAAATTGAATACAAATTAATCATTAAAAAACAGTCAATTTTTATGAGCCTCAAACGTCGATTTTCGTAATTGAGATGAAACCGAAAATAAGGATTCTCATATTTACATTGTGAATTTGTGATATTTTTACTAAAACAAACCTTTAATGATGATATTCCATCAATATTAAGGCTCAATATGGGTGAATGATAACTGATAAACCACTGCTCAATTTGGTTTTTCAGACTGTTTGTGAGGAGCAACTCTCCGTCACCGATACTTCCACGAAACAGTATGATCATATGTCACACATAATGCAAAATAGCCACCATAACAGAAATAGACAACTTACATAGCAAGCAAAATGAAGGGGTATTTTCAGAATTTCAAGTACGAAAAGAACGTTGTGAAACAAATAGAAATCAAACCACCATTGATATAGACTAATATACAATGTCTGCGCCACAGCTGAGTCACACAAGCTTCGTGGTTGGGTAATAAACGAGGCATCTTAAGTTATAAAAGGCAAACAAGAAGCAATGACATCAGAAATTCAACAGCAGCTGCTAGTCGAGGCATCGGACTCTGGAGGTTTCTGCTTGAAGATGTTCCTCTTTGAACCGGCCGAGCCTTCAGCCAAAAGAGTTGGCGTCTCCAAAATCTGTCAAAAGAAGTGAAAAGTGGAAACGGTAAAATACTATAACAAAACGTATTGCGTATGCATTTGTAATCCTTTGAAATAATTATCCAAACAAATTTTCCGGAAGTAGCTCTAAAAAACCAGGCTAACCTTCAAGACGAGTTCCTCAAAACATTGCTCCACATTTACTCTAGTTTTGGCACTACACTCGATGAAAAGGCATCCGTACTCCCTGGCAAAGTCGATTCCCTCTTTTTTACTTACAACCCTTTCACTTTCCTGAAAAAATGAGGATGATTTGTATGCACTAGTATTTAAAATAGTGACACTGTTTTATTATTCAACAAAAGACAAGGTAAAACACGTTTTCTTATTAGATAAAAAAGCAAGAGCACTAGAAAAAGATATAATGCAATTTAAAAAGATGACTTTATATGAAACCAAGCATCGGCATCATATCTCTTTACTCTAGGAGATGAGTATCCAAATTCTATTACTAAAAAGTAGATGTCTAATGAGATTCAGATACCTTATCAACTTTGTTGCCAACCAGCATCTTAATGCAATCTTGATTTGTCGAGTAGAGGTCAATTTCTTTAGCCCAGATATCAGATAGGTTGGTAAAAGTCTCCCGTCTGGTCACATCATAAACTGCGATGCAGTAAATTAATTAGTTTCATGGACCAACCTGAGAAGTAAAATTCGCATAGCAAGCAAAAATAGAAGAGGTAAATTAAAAGAGACAGAAAACATGTAAAGGCCATGTATACTATCACAATAATATCTCAGGCGCATATTCAATAGTATAATCATCAACTAGTGATGACCACGTGGGCCTATAGAGTAGATAGAGAAAGAAAAACCACGTTTCTAGTGTTCTATCTTCATTCCCGACTGTTGCTCTTCTATTTGTTTCATAATCCACTTCTGATGATTGATAAACATGAATACTTCAAGCCGAGATAGAGTACAACACTATATTTGGTTTCCTGCTCTAATTTAACTATAGTTTTTCTGTCTACTCCAATGTCATAAACGTATTCATGCAGTATTTAACACAAATGAAAAAAAATCAAAAACAAATTTGTGCCTACATAAAAAGGCATAACCCTCAAGTGTTTAGATTCTCAACCAAAAACACTGGCACTTGCTTCAACAAGAAGCAGAGGAAAAAAGAACATATAAAGTTCCCAAGGTATAGAACATTTGGCAATACAATGATCCAGAGCATAGTATATAATAATTGATTGAAAATGAATAAACAATACTACTCATTAAGGAACTTCATGTCTCCTCATGGAGAGACATCAAACTAGAGAAAGGCAGTATTTCCGAAAAGAAAAGCATACCCATGATGACTCCTTGAGCTCCTCTGTAATACGAACTAGTCAAAGTGCGAAATCTTTCCTGTCCAGCTACAAAATGAGAAACTCCATTATATGACCCATCGTACAACCCATCAAGGAATCAATGTTCTTATATACAACTTCATTTATCTTTTATCCCATTTTTCTACGTATACATATCAGTGAGAACATCCATACCAGTGTCCCAAATAGCAAGCTTCAGCTTTTTCCCTCCAAGAGTAACATGCTTCACCTTAAAATCCACTCCTGTGCTCGAAGGTATAACAAGTATAATATCAATCAGAAGAGCAACGAAACTACTTCAAAAACTTAAATCAAAATCATGGAAAAGGGCTACAACCATTGGGACTCTAATATTACCGCTGACATCTATAAAGAAAGGTAATGACATGTTCAAGTCCATTCATGTCCATGATTAACTAAATCTGCATACAGCAGAGTTCTGCATCAAGGTGTGGGGAAGCGGGTAGCTGCCTATCACATTGGATATATCCACGCACCCCCCACCCCACCCTTCCAATGATACAAGCACGAGTGTGCCAACAATGAAAAAATAAACGACAATGACCGAAACACAATAGGTAAACAACATTGATAGACTGCAAAACAACGTATAATAAGTAGTAGCTTCCTTTTTTGTATTTCTGTGCGTCCATTGGAGAATAGCAATAAAAGTCACAACAGCCATCTCGTCCTACCATTATTGATTACATGTTGCATAACCATCAAATACCATAGTATTATCTAAAATTTGTCGAATATTCCATAACTACGTACTCGATAAGAACCATAGATAACATTATGTATCTTTCCAGGAGAACATGTCGAACATAATTGAGGCATCTGTTCATTCTAAACCTAAATGTACATGTGACTTCACACGAAACTCGCAGTTTTAACACCACACAAAAATATCTAAATGTTTTTCTTTGACGATAGACAGTTCGGTAAATAGCAACAATCACCTCCCCAACCAAAAATAGCAAAATGCTTCCCACCCCACTATACCTCTGTACACGATAGTAGCTCCACCATGCCAGAGCTTACCATCTACCAACAAACTAAAACAACTCCCACATACAACAAAACCCAACCACACCCAATAATTGAAGTATAAATTTCAAGAAAAAACTCCTACATAATCCCACATTTTTACTCTGATCAAAAGCCACACACGAAACCAACGGGCTATCCGAATTTCACTTGATCCTTATGAAGTTAAACTGAATATAAATCACATTTAAATAACATCCACAATTTGATTATACATTCACCCATTTAACACAAAAAACATATGAACCAGAGACAAAAAGCTACCTATAGTAGGAGAGAGATCTTCAAAGGTATCAGAAGTGAAACTGAGCAACAAACTACTTTTTCCAACCCCAGAATCTCCAATCATCAACAGCTTAAACAAATAATCAAATTCCGGTTGTGCCCCTGATGATGATTCCATATTTTCTTCTTCAAATTCTCAATCTTTCAACAAAAAACCTGATACCCACAAAAATTAATTAAACCATTCTAGCACATTCAATTGGAAAGGAAAAATAAAAAAGATGCAATCTTTCTAAAACCCAGATGGGGAAATCACCTGAAATTGACAAAGTAACGGTGCAGATCTGAAATAAACGTAAATACACAAACTTTATATGGATTGTGTACGTATATGTATATATATATTAATTAATTAATTGATATATGCGTTTTGATAAATATATGTATTATTGTGCTTACATCTGCACCGTGTCTTACGTGCGCAAGCGTGAGTGTTAAGAAAGCAATTTGTATGTGGAAAGAAAAAGGAAAAGAAGAGAGAAGACGGTGGCAATCGGCAAAAAGCAAATATGCATACACGCGCAGAAAGATCGTGTTTGTACCTTGTGAAGCGATGGTTGTACAATATTTGTGCTTAATTATTCGTAATCAATAACCCTTAATAATTATTCTCGGTAGGACCTTTAAAAAATCTTTATTTTTTATTTTCTAATTATAAAAAAAATTAAAAAAAAAACTTTTGCGCAAGTTTCCCTATTATTATAAATTAATTAAATAACATGAGCAATTTGATAAATATCTATAGTTCTATGCTTATATTATTATATAAAGACAGTGTTATCGTAAACACGCACATCGAAATTCCTGATTTTAACATTTTAATTTAAGTTGCAGTATATCGTCAAACAGTTGATTTACAAATTTCTCATAACCATGTTTTGATTAGACTTTTTATATGAAAATATCTTTTTCTTACATTTCAATACAAAAAAGAAAGAAACGCAGGTATCATATGCCATGATTTCTAATCAACAAAACAAAATAATTCCTCTCTTACGAAAACACCACCCCTCTCCTCCCCATAACGTAATCCAATGTACATAAAATGTACTTGTGTGCCACATCAACGATGTAATTTACATTATTTTGTGGGTGAATATGATTTAATCTCGTAACACATTGATAAAACTACAAATATTGTTCTCAACCACCCACATACTAAGGACAAAAGGTCTCGCACATCATGAGTCTGACTTACCGTAATGCATCAATGTCCAAATTCTAACATATAAGGAATAATTTGTCTATTTTTTAGTAGAGAGTAACTAACTAATCTTAACATAACGCAAGGGCTAATTGGTCGACATTCAATTGTTTATGGTACATATATTTACATTTTTTTATATAGATTATAATTATATGGTTATTTTGTGTTATATATTTATTTTTTATGGCCATTTTGTGTTACATTGTCACTATTGGAAATTGAAATATTCCATCGGGAATCTTGACTCTCATGTCCACTTCATTTCACGTGAATTTCAATTTCATTTCAATTTCAATTTCAATTTCAATTTCATTTGGCATTTTCCCTTTCCAGACCAGTTAACCTAAAAAGCATCACTTTCTCTCACTACAACCCCCGCCAAAAACGACAGCCAGCACAAAGCTCCACTCTTTCGCTTTCTCTCTCGATTCCTCTTCCCCTCATATACATATACATACACCACTCTTGTATCTATCTCCCTCTCCGTGTGTGTGTGCGATGAATTTCAGCTTAATCGAATTTTATTGATTCTCACTTCAGCCTGCAGATCGATGAATCGGTAACTGATATCACCACTTTACAGATCTTGTGTCAGGTTCCATTTGGAACAATCGCTGAGGTATTGTGTTGAATTCAACTGCGTTGACTTCTATTTGACCGTGATCTGCTTTAAATTCCGTTTCAAGTTTTACTTTATACACTGATTTTGGATTTGTGTTCATTTGATTTATTAAATATGCTTTTTGTGCTATGAAAATTCGTTTTTGTTAGGGTTTAGTTGGTGAAACCTGTTAGTATTGAGTTGATAAGTATTTTGGTGTTTGATCGAATATTCTTCGTCTTGATTTTGATCGAATGTGTTGTCGTTGCAAGTTGTAGTTATTATGTTATCGGTCTTAGATTTTATCATCTGAATTAGGTGTTGGTTGATTTGCAGCTGATTAGACGTTGTTTGGTGAGGCTTAGAAAGCGGACTTGAATTTTTCCTGGCTCAAGTGGTTGCTCGTGTAAATTCTTACGACACGAAGGACATGAGTAAATTATGTGTGGAGACCGAGGATTCTTTTTCCAGTTTGCTCGAGTTTGCTGCTAACAATGATGTGGAGGCTTTCAAGAGATCGGTTGAGCTTGATTTGTCTGCGGTTGACGAGGCTGCATCTTGGTATGTCCGAACAAAAGATTCGAAGCAGATCAGTTGGGAAGAGAGGACGCCTTTGATGGTAGCTGCAACCTATGGTAGTGTTGATGTGTTGAAGTTGATAGTTGCTCTGCCTGAAGTTGATTTGAACAAGTCGTGTGGTCGAGACAAGTGGACTGCTCTCCATTGTGCTGCTTTTGGTGGCTCTGTGAACGCATTTGATGCTGTGAAGCTGTTGTTATCTGCTGGTGCCGATCCTAATGTAGAAGATGGTAATGGCCGGCGCCCGGTTGATGTGATTGTAGTCCCTCCGAAGCTTCCTGGTGCTAGAGCTGCTCTTACTGACTTGCTGATGAACAATAATATTTCTGCTGATTTCGTTGGTGACAGCAATTTGGGTATCTTCATGTCGAGTACGAATGAATCATCAATGGAATCTCCATTTTCACCATATGTTTCTGTATCATCTCCGACGGAGAATAAGTTGATGGATGGTGCTACAAGTTCTGCCTCTGAGAAGAAACAATATCCCGTCGATCCATCTCTTCCTGACATTCGAAACAGCATCTACTCTACTGACGAATTCCGCATGTTCTCTTTCAAGGTTAGGCCTTGTTCAAGGGCCTATTCTCACGATTGGACTGAGTGTCCTTTTGTTCATCCTGGGGAAAACGCACGAAGAAGAGATCCTCGGAAATTCCATTATAGCTGTGTCCCATGTCCTGATTTTCGAAAGGGTGCTTGTAGGCGAGGGGACATGTGTGAGTATGCTCATGGTGTGTTTGAATGCTGGCTGCACCCAGCACAGTATCGAACAAGGCTGTGCAAAGACGGGACAAGTTGTGCTAGACAAGTTTGCTTTTTCGCTCATACACAAGAGGAGCTTCGTCCCCTGTACGTCTCTACTGGATCTGGTGTTCCTTCTCCAATGTCAGCTACCTCGGCAGCTAGTTTCATGGACATGGCCACAGCTCTAAGCCATTTTCCTGGTTCCCCTACATCACACCCTGTGATGTCCCCTTCTTTCAATCAAAGCATGTCTCCGACGTCAAATGGATTTTCTAGTCCCTCTGCAGCTTGGCCTCAACCAAATATTCCAAATCTTCATCTCCCTGGTAGCAATATCCAGTCTAGTCGCTTGAGGTCTTCATTAAATGCTCGTGATATTTCCCGAGAGGGTCTGAATATGTTGCAGGATTTTGAAGCTCAACAACTGGTTTTAAACGACTTGGCGTGTTTTTCACCGTCACGCCACAACTCTGCTATGTTGAGTCGTCCTGCTCGGTCTAGGACCATGCTTTCTCCTTCCAATCTCGAAGAGCTTTTTTCTTCTGAACTCATTTCATCTCCTAGCTTTTCTCCTACACATAAATCGGCTGTTTTTAATCAGTTTCAGCAGCAGCAACAGAGCATTTTATCGCCCATTAATACTAACGCGTTTTCTCCTAGAAATATTGAGCACCCTTTATTGCAGGCATCTCTTGGTCTCTCATCTCCAAGGATTTCATCGCCGAGAAGCTTGGAAATCCCCTCGCCAATGAGTGCCCATCGAGAGATGCAACATCAACTGATGCGCAGCCTTAGCTCTCGCGAACATGGATCTAACCGGACCCCCATTATGTCGCCTGTCACTAATAGGTCTAAGTGGGAATCCTCCAATGGAGAAGTCGATTGGTCTGTGAGGGGAGATGATCCCCATTATTTTAAAAGATCGTCAAACATTCAACTTAATAATGAGGGGCAAGAGCCCGACCTGTCCTGGGTGCAATCGCTCGTCAAAGAATCACCACCTGAGATGATAAACAAGGCTGCGCCTCCTTTTTCTGGTGTTGCGCCATCCGGTGAGTGTCTGAAATCTGACTCTATTGATCATTCGGTCTTAGGGGCTTGGCTCGAGCAGATGCAACTCGATAAGCCAGTAGTCTAGTTGAATCGAGCGGTGACTGCATTTTCAGTTAGACTGAGCAGTAATTTTTAGTGAGTATATGAATCCTGGCCTCCTCCTTTGCTTGAAAAGTAGCAGCAGTGTTGGAGGTTAGGTGTTTAATGCGGACAATAAGCTAATCTTTTAATTTGATGTAATTGTATTAAAGTTTTATAATTATTTATTGATTATTACTACATGAGTTTCAATATGTTTGCTATCTGGGCTGTACTAATATGACCTGTCCAGTTTGGGCAATATCCTTTTGTACTCTGAGAATTTTAGACAGATGTATCATTTGAAATTCTAAATAAGTATTTTTTACCTTATGTTTGATATATCTGAATTATCTTCGCCTTGATAATGTATGTTATTAAATTTTTAAAATTTTGTATTCTGCAATTATGGCCCAAATCGAGTTAGATAACGTTTTTATGGAGGTTTAGTTAAACTTTCTAACAATCAGACATTTGATAAGGGAAATGATAATCAATTGCAATAATATTTTGCAATTCGTTTGGAAAAACACGTCGAAATGATGTGATTTTTAAAAAACAAAACACATACCGACATCATTTCAGTTTTTTGTGCCTTATAAGATTACATATGGACGCGTGGTGATGGATTCAGTAATATGTTTAAATGTAATTATTTATTAAGTAGGAGAATCTGAACCCAACATAAAAGTTTGATTTGGGTGGGCGTTGGTGGTTCTTGTATTTGCAAAACTAGTATTTCATTTATTATTCCTTTAAATCATAATCATGGTGGGGGTGAGTTTTGTTTCTATTATAAAGTTGTGGCCATGCGTGGTCCTTCGTTAATAGTCGACAATTAATAAATATAATGAAAGAGATTACTGACACGTTTGATGTTTATAGATTAACGTAATGTCAAGCTATTTGTGACCACTCAGAAGATTTTCATGTCTTAGTTCTATATTTGTTGTTTGAGTAGAATTGATGGTAAGTTTGACTTTTAGCGTACTTATTCGATGTACGTAATGAATAAATATTTCATTGAACTTAATTTCGTATGGTTTACAATCAAAAACTTTGGAAAATAAACTACTTTTCAGATTTGTCATATCATTATAAGGCACTTATAATATTTAGTTGAGCAAGGGCCTATAAAATACAAATGCAAGGGAGTTTAGCTATTAATAAAGAATTAGCAATGAATTATAATGTAAATTTACACCACAACGTCAACGCTTGTTCACCTGATGTAGAATTATTTATTTATTTAACACTCTTCTATATTTTATTTTTTAAATCACAAACCCGCCCATGAGAGGTAGGTTGACCACTTGTGACCTGGTAAAAAAATAGAGTTATCAAAATACTTATTACCTTTCCAAAAAAATAAAAAATACTTATTACCTGATAAAATGTCAAATGAATCGACCCATATTAAAATAGACTTATCAAATCCACAATGATATAAATTATATCTCCCCTACCAAGGGCACGTTAAGCTGTATGAAACGATCTCTTAACTGTAAATCAAAGTCCCGTATCGCGAGTAAATTTCGATTAACTAGATGTTAGAAAGTTTTCGCAATATTTCGTGTTTTTCTTAACAAGTTTGAAAAATTCTTATCTTAGAAATTATAATTCCTAATAATGTAAATATAAATTATTTAAGTGTTTCGTTTAGAGACAAAAACAAAAACGTTTCGATTCTTTTCGTAGAAAATAAAATAAGATATGATTCATACTCGTAACTTATAATGTAAGAATAAAATATAAACTCGAACAAGTATTCATTAATTTATATTTTGCAACAACATATATCTAATTGGATAAAAAAGAAAAACATCATGGATCAAAGTTTCTTTTCTTTTTCACGAAAAGTATCGTAACGTTTCTAATTCTAACTTTACCAAAACGAAATACACATGTATTTTCTTAGTTACGTGCAATTGTGATTATAACGAATTTTCTGAAACATATTTGTTAA